>CM035422.1:16248232-16945732 GCA_020310875.1 Ceratopteris richardii
TGGTTGGCGAATATTTCCTTGCTTGGCACTTTCTGGGATATCGTCTGGTGCAAACTGTGTGGCAGAGGTTGGTTCCCGTGAGGTGTGGTGCTTGATTTCAGCATTATAGTCCGCCATTAAGACGCAAAATGGAACATACAGGTCGTCTGAGGTGCCGATCCACCTGTGATGAGAGAGATTCCTAAAATAGTCTGATTTTATGACCACCTCTTCTAAGCGTGACATCGATGCTATCTGGACTGCCACCCTATCATCATGAGTTGAGGCCACTTTTTCCAATTTCTGCATCCATTCCGGAGTCTCTATTTCCAGGGTGTCCATGCTCTCTGCAGTCTGCTTGCCTCCAGGTGCTGGCATCGGAACGTACGGGTCCTCAAAAGTTTCCTCTACTTCGATTGGCACCAGGTCTTCAGGTTCTGGTTCTGCCAAGGGGGATGGGTGTCGTTCATATACAAGCACTTTCTTTTGCAATTCTTCGATTTGTGCTTTGAGCACTGCTACTTCGTCAGCTGTGTCAACTGTGGTCGGTACTTCTCTGGGTGGTGCTGGTTGAGCTGCCAATTGCCTTCGTAGTTCATCTCTTTCCTTTTCTAAGTCTGCATGGGCTGCGAGGAGATCCGCATGGGTTTCCAAAATGATCTGCATATTATCCGAGGGAATAGCCTTAAATCTCTCTGGGTCTATGTCCTGTGGGGAATCTTCCATGGCTAACTCCAAGTTCTCTTCATTTTGTGTCTGCAGCCGTCTATTTTCTTCTAGGGCTGCCAACATATGCTTCCGTAATAGAGCCATGTTTCGGCGGAGTTTGAGGTTCTCTGTGATTTGAGAATGTAGCAGCTCGTCCATGTGTCGTCGCTCTTCATCATTTGCTTGGGGTGGGTTGGCTACTAATTGTGCATGTTGTTCCTGTAAGGTCATGTGCTGGTCTTGTAGTAGCTGCTTCTGCTCTTCAAGATCCTTAAACCGTGCTTGGAGATCTTCGTGGCTTTGGAAAAGCCTTGTATGTTGGTTGTCAAGATGTTGGTAATGTTGCTGAAGTTGGGACATGCATTGATACATACTATTAAATACATTATTAATGGGGATGGATGCAGGGAGGGTGTTATGTGCAGCGGGGAAGGGAAAGGGGAAGGGGAGTGTGGATGCAGTGCTGGGAAATGGTGAAGTGGGTGGTGGGGGAATGGGAGATTGTGGTGGTATGGGGGGAGGGAGAGGTGTGGTGGAAGGTGATATGTCCATAAAATCTGTGGTGGAAGCAGTAGTGGTAGTGATTGTGAATAGTGGAACAGTGGGTGCAGTGATTGTGGTGAATGTGTACAGTGGTGTGTGCAGTTGTGGATGTGAACTGCCCGAAAGTGTGGATGGGGGAATGGGGATGTCAGTAGATGCCGTTAGAACTACAGTGGTAGTGGAGGTGTATACACGGGAGGTGTTGAGAGGGTGTGTGGGTTGATAGGCCGTTTGCGCTTCAGTCATGGCGATGGGTTCGGAGGTGGTAACGGTGGTAGTTACATTGGTGATGGGAGGTGAATGTGGTGGAGAGGGAGGAGAAGGTGGTAAGGGAGGTGATGGAGGTGCGCTTGATGTATGGGCTTCCTCGGTGTCGTGAACGGTGTGTGCAGTGCCCGTGGTTGTGGGGGTGCCTTGTGGTCCTGATCCTAATACATTCATCTGCTTCCCTGCTCGTGGGGGACGTCTTCCGTATCTTTTCTCTGTCCGTCGTGATTGCGCTAGTGCAGTATGCACCGTTTCAGGTACTCCCAAAGCATCTGATATCATTTCCAGGGTGGCACGGTATTGCTCGTCCACGCCTTCCTCCTCCAGAATCTGGTTCATGAGGGCTTTACCTGCTGCTAATGACAGCCTGTGCTGCTGTTGGACTCGGTTCATCGTATCATAGAGCTTCTTTAATGCGTTAGTATAGGCGGGGGCACCTTCCAGTACTTGTATGGCTTCCTGATCATACTCTTGTTCTTCTTCTTCTGATTTTCCACCCCGTGTCTCCTCATGTTCTTCTTCTTCATCGTCCACATTGACTACGTCCGGTTGGCTAGGCTGGGGTTGGTCTGGGGCAGTTTGCTGTCCACCAGCTTGCTCTGCTTCAACTTCTTCGTTTACAGCTTCGATGATTCTAGCCACTTCTTCGTCCGTAAGATCCTCCAGAGTGAATCCATGCGGGAATTCCAGATCAGTCGGTACTGGGGGAAACACAAGATTCGGGCCATCTGTGTTGTGCCTGGGTAACCTGATGGTAAATGGTTGCACTCGTCGGGGAAGTCTTGGGGTTGTTTCCGGCGTTAGGGTTGCCCCGCGAGCTTGTGCACAAGGCATCTGGACAGTGCCTCTCATCTTCTTTGAGGGAGGCCCCACAGCTGACAATCTACGTTGAAACTCCTGTGCTCTGGACCAAACGAGAGCCCTTTGCACCGGCACATCATATGCGAGACATCTGTATACAATTCTTGTAAGTGCGCAGCAACCATACAACACAGACTTTTGCTTCTTATACCATCTTTGATGAGCCATATGCATCTGGTCGATAATCCAGTGGGGCATATTGATGGACAATTCGAAAGCATCCGCCAGGTAAAGGCTAAACCAGATTTTTTTGGGAGGCATTGTGAACCTGTCTTGCGCGGGAAATGCGAAGTGTTGCATGACCATACGTAGATGAATGGCAATTGTCGGCGTCATTGCAACCATGTCCTTTAGCTTCGTCAAATTCCTGTTCTTCATATTATCTGGAACCATAGTCTCTTTCTCCGTAGGAATGTGCATTCCGTGCATATCAAGAGCTTCTCTCACTAAGTTGATTGTCAAGCGGAAACGCTTCAGCTCATTGCCCCTTGTGAGTGATGGGAGCACAAAGGAGCTGTATCCTTTCTTGTCTTTGCTGGGAGTGAGGGTACTAATTAAATATGAGCACCTTAGAAAATCTGGCTTTGGTAGTTGGAACTTGAAGTAATCATAAAGCCCAGCCTTCTTCCATATTGGCTTCAGTCCCTCATTATTCTGTAGCTTTTCAAACTCTCTGGTAAAGAAGTGGTATCTGCCCCACCGTCCATTGAATTCTACTTCGGACTCCCACATATATGTGCCTTCACCCAGAGGTCCAGCAACGTCACTGAACCAGTGTGAAGCTTTGCCCACCGGCATTGTATGACCCTGTGGAGGATTCTGAATTGGTATGGCGTGCAATGCCCGTAATGCCGCTGGTCTTTCCTTTAATTCCTCCTCGACCGGAAGGCTTTCAATGTCCACAACTTGGGGGCCGGTGCCTGCCTGGGAACTAGTTCCTACTGTATCTGCCATGTTACTTCTTGCTTCCTGCCTCTGTGAGAATATAGAAACATGTGTTAACATTGTACAGGACAAGAGAGAATTGTTGTTGTTCCCATTTCAACATTAATATGCGGGTCGGGAGCGAATAATGTGTTATTAGGTGCTCGGTGCGAGTGTGTGTGTGGTTAGTCGTTCGGTAGACCTAAGAGTTAAGTGGAGTGATGTAGTGTGATAGTGGTGTGGTTAGCAGGTTGACATGGATTTACAAATGGGGTCCGGGGGTTTGTTACAAGACTTGGGCTGCCAAATGCAGCGGATAGGTTTTGCTCTGGGTTTCATAGAGACTCTCGAGAGCTTTATAGGCGTGTCGGCTTGAAAATGAGGCTTTTTTGGGACCCATTTACAAGTGATTCTATTCGAGCTCATTGGCCTCGGTGTGTTACTGATTGTTGAAAAAGAGTGGATGCCAGCTGTGTGAGTGAATGGACCATACTGTATGGGATCTGGTCTCGGTGTAGCTATTTGAGCCCGCAAACAAGCCTTAGGCACCCAAATTTGTCTGGATTGTGGGCTAGCCTTCATCGACTTCTTGGGCACCCAAATAGACTTCACATTAGCAGAAGAACTTCTGAAAGACTTCTTATTAGTGTCGTGTTGTTGGTTACTAATAAGAGGCTTTGCCCGTGCGGTTGGCTTGAGTGCAACCGGGTGTTCTCCTTTCCGCACCCACACTTGTTTCACTTGCTGAGACGTTTTGCTGTGCAGGTACTTTTGATTTCCGACATAGAGAGTACTCTGCTTCTTCTGCCGTTGATCCACCTTTGGTTGCTGCCTCCCTCTGGACTTTGGAAAAGAAGGGGGTTCCGTTGTGGTTCTGACTCCTTTTTTGAGATCTTCATTCTTCTGCATCACATAGCCTTGGACAAGAACAGCATGGTCAGCTTCATGTGCACCCCTGGAAGGACCAGGAGTCTGTGCCTTTCCTAGTTCCTTGAGTGCTCCATTATTAAACTCCATTGTAATTCTAGTCTGATTCACCCATACCTGAAGAAGTCCACTTCTTAGGTCTAGGTTGACTGCTTGGTCATAAATCCAGTCTTGTCCCAGGATAAGGGTTTCCGTGAGGTCCTCATCTTGGCATATTAGCGCTTTAACTGTCATTGCCTCATCATGAATGTAGAGGGGAAGTTCCACCTCGCCCATGCAAGGGGTTTCCACGCCTCCCAATCCTATGAGATATGCTTCCACAGGATTGACAGTTAACTGCAACTCTTGACAGTAAGATGATTTAACAGCACTAGTGGCTGCGCCTGAGTCAATCAAGGCCCTTATAGTCCTTGCACTCTTTCCTTGCCCTATATCTAAGGTTATGAAAGGACGTCGGTCAGTTATTCTATGTGAGCTAACACCTGAAACTTCACACATAGCTACGTCATATCCTTGATCTGCAAATGCATCTAGCCTGGGGAGCTCTCTACCTTGTCTTCTTAGTTTCATTCTCCGTATGCGCTCTAGGGCTTCTGCTTGAGCTTCTTCTCGAATTCGCTTTTCTTCCTCTTTGCGTTTCTTAGCAGTGTTGAGTCGACTTAGCATTTCCTCTGTGAGAGGTTCCTGATACAACTTAACCCTGCATCCGCTAATATAGTTTGGTAGAACATCGCCTTCTAATGTGGCTAGTTGCACTGCTCCACTTGTTGAGATCCTATTGATGATCATAGGTCCGTAGCCTCTCTTTTCTAGCTTCCTTGCATGTTGTTTCAATGTGTAAACTAAAACTAGATCTCCTGCTTTCAAGCCCTTATCCTTTACATGGGCATCAAAGTATGCCTTCTGTCGTTTCTTTGCCGCATATATCCCTGCAGCTGCTCTCAGTCTTGTTTCTCCTAATCGTTCAAGGTCAAAGATCCTAGAGGAGAGCTCATGACCTGTCCATTCGTGCTCTTGTGCTACCTTCAATGTAGGTATCAAGAAGTCCAAGGGTAGTACCGCGTTTTGGCCAAATACCATCTGAAAGGGGGTGGCTTGGAGTACCGTTTTATAGGCGACTCGGTATGCCCAAACAGCATGGTGTAGCTGTTTGTCCCAATCAGAGCGTTTAGTGTTCACTAATTTTGTCAGTACATTGCATAAGATCTTGTTGGTGCTTTCGGCTTGTCCATTAGCTTGAGGGTGATAGGGGGCAGACTTCTTATGTATTACCAAGAATTCTTGGAGCAGATTTTCAATAACTTCATTTAAGAAGTTAGTGCCTCTATCACTTACGAGCTCTATAGGTAGCCCATATCTTGTAAACACATTCTCAAACAAGAACTTAGCAGTTGTTTGAGCATCGTTCTTCGTCGTAGCCTTTACCTCTACCCACTTGGTTAGGTAGTCTGTCGCAACAATGATGTATTCTGCATGAGAACCCTTAGCTTGGGGATTAATAGGACCTACGAAGTCTATTCCCCACTTAGAGAACGCACGTCCACCCATCATAGGTTTCAATGGCATCTCATCTTTTCGTATAGGATACTGAGTTCTCTGACAGACATCACACCGTTTCACATAGGTATGTGCATCCATGTGAAGGGTCGGCCACCAGAAGCCCGCAAATAATACTGCCTTGATCACCCGATCTGGTCCAAAGTGTCCTCCTGCTACACCTTGGTGAGCAGTTTCCAAGATCTTAAGATATTCACTCTCATGGACACACAGTCTCAGGTAACCATCTTTACTGCGTTTGTATAGATTATCACCAATGAGTGAGTAATCCAGGGCTTCTTGTTCTAAACTCCTTTTCCTAGCCAAAGTCATGTCTGGAGGGAATGTGTTTGTCCTCAGGAAGGATACTAGAGGTTCGCTCCAATCTGGCACAATGGATACTTGATAAAGAGTAGCGTGTTCCACAGGTGGTTTAGTGCAACAGATTGGGCATTCCTTGCACAACTTTTGGACATCAGCTTCCATAGTTGGCCAATGTACTCCGAGTCTCCTTAGTGTCTGTAAGGTTCGTTGCTTTGAGTAGTGCTGCTCTAATGCACCTACATGTGCTAATTGCAACCATTTAGCGTACTCATCCTCTTCTACGCAACAAGCCAAGATCCCTTGATCTGTGTGCTTGTACATGCTTCCTGCCATGATGTGGTACTTTTGGGCTTTTACAACCTCTTTATTCCGTGTGTTTACCACTGGATGGTTAGGCCCGTATGTCAATACTGGTACCAATGGCTTAGCCCACTGCGGTACCACTTCCAAGTTAAACAAGTAAGCATCAGGAAGGTCATCTGATACTCCTTGTGGGGCTTCTCCAGATGTGAGCCTCGAGAGATGATCTGCTCTCAAATGAGTCCTACCTTTCCTTACCACAACCTCAAAGTCATATTCCATTAGTAAGAGGAACCATCTTACTAATCTTCCTGTATTGCATGGCTTGTTCACAAGATATAACAATGCTTGGTGATCAGTAAAAAATTTAAACTTATTTGCCAGCAAATAGTGTCTAAATTTCTTGACCGCATATACCATGCCTAAGCCTTCTCTCTCCGTAGTGGTATAATTTCGTTCAGCTGCATTCAATTGTCTACTGGCATAGGCAATTGGAAGATCCATATTACCCTCACCCGTAGGTTGTGCAAGTACACATCCAATAGCATAATTGGATGCATCCACATGAACATGGAATGGCTTATTCCAATCTGGTGTGGTCAAGATTGGTGCTGAACATAATCGTCGTTTAAGCTCCTGGAAGGAATTCTCACATTCATCAGTCCACTCAAAGTTAGTCAGAAGTCCGTACATGGGCTTTGCAATGACAGCGTACATATGAATGAACCGTCGGTAGTAACCACAATGCCCCATGAAGGCTTGTACTTCCTTGACATTCCTTGGCCTAGGTAGCTCTGCTATGGCTCTCACTTTCTCTTCATCAGTAGATATGCCATTCTTTGACACTATGTGCCCTAGGATCTTGCCTTGCCTGACCATAAAAACGCACTTTTCTGGGTTCAGGCAGACCTGATATTCTCGACATTTGTCAAAGATTTGTCTGAGTTCAGGAATATGGGTTTGTCTAATGTTGGAATGAGCACAAAGATCATCAACATAGACTTCTAAATTCTTCCTCAGGAACTCCTTAAACACATGGCACATCAGCCTTTGGAAAGTAGCTGGTGCATTGGTAAGCCCAAATGGCATTACACGAAAGGCAAATATACCCCACTCTGTGGCGAAGGCTGTCTTATGCTGATCCTCTGGAGCTATGGCTACTTGATTGTAGCCTGAAAATCCATCAAGGAAACTGTACACTTCCTTGCCTGCCACTCTTTCTAAGAGATGTTCTGTGATGGGAAGTGGATAGTTATCTCGAATCGTGGCTGCATTAACCTTTTTCAAGTTAATGCACACACGCAGCTTGCCATTCTTCTTGGGCACCACTACGATGGGGGATACCCATTCAGTGTGCTCAATTTCATAGATAAATCCAGCTTCAACCAATCTATCTATCTCTTCTTTGATCTTAGCAGCGTAATTATCGTTATATGTGTAGGGCTTTTGCTTAGAGGGTTTAGCATCTGAGGTCATGGGGATGGTGTGTGAGCATATGTCAGGGTCAACACCTTTCAAATCCTTGTAACTCCAAGCGAACACATCTCTGTATTCTCTTAGCAAGGCAATTAACGCATGCTCTTCTTCCTCTGTTAGGTCATGGCCTATGTACGTGCATCTCTCCTCTCCTTCTTCTAGTGCCACTACTATTTTCTTGGTGGTTTCTTTGTTATCATAGGCCTCTCCTGCTTGAGCCTCTCGTTTAGGCATTCTTATCATGACTCTCCTGTCGTCTATCACATACTTCTTAAAGTTTTCTGGGACCTCAAACAAAGATTCTTCCTCTTCTGGTGAGACTTCTCTCTTCTTCCGTTTCTTTCCTTCTTCCTTTGGGGTCACATGTGTGGCTAATCTTACATCATTTGTAAGCTCTCCCTGCCTCTGGGGTTGAAATTCTACTTCATGGAAGTATTCTTCATCTGATGCAAAGGGTGGGTCCATGATGATTGACTCTAGGTCGGAGTCACTTGCATCCTCAAAGACATCAAGGCTAGGTTCGCATTCTTCTAGAACTGCCTCTCCCATGATTGGCTCTATGGAGAAGACTGAAATATCATAGCCATCCTCATCACAGTGAGGTGTCCATTGTTCTTCATTGATTGCTACGTCCATTGTTGCTAGGATTTCTGCCCAACCGTGGGGTTCGAATTCTTCGTCAGGAAATACTACAGGTGCATAGGCTGGGTCTTGAATTGGTCTATGTGTTTCGTTTGCACCTATATCTCTGGCCTTCTCTCTCTTCTCTTCTTCTACTGCTACTTTGCACATCCATAAGTGGGTGTCTTCATGCATCCATGAGGATCCTGATCCTATGGAATGCACAGATTCCGTATCATCTTTGGCTCTATGGATGGGATTCCATTGGATAGGGGGAACATCTCTATGAGAGTAATCCTTGAGATTGACTTTGGTTGTAACACCTAAGTGCTGTAGGTACAAAGAATTGGTTCCCCAATCCTGTACCACCTGCAACTGTCGCATGAATGGTCGTCCCAAAATCATCTCATAGGCATGATTTTTGCTAAAGTCACATATAGCAAAGGTATGTTCAAACTCAACACCACAGGTGGTGAGAGTTATTCCTTCTAGCAATCCTAGGGGTCTCTCTATGTGACCATCGGCCATCTGCAATTTCATTCTCGTTGGCCTGAGTGCCGGCTTGCCCCAACGTTTCCACAGGGAAGTGGTGGCAATTGCAACTCCTGCACCTGAGTCCAAAATTGCCTTAGTGGTGTACTCCTGATAAGTAATGGGAAGATAGGTGTTCCCTTCTTCACCTTCACACATATCTCCTATCTTATCCAATGGTATCTCTGGCACTGTCTTATGTGATCCTACCTGGGAACGAGATTTTGCTATCTCAGGTACTTGTTTGGTTACATGTTTCCACGATTCAGGTCTAACCTTGAGTAGCTCTTCTAACTTGAGATTGCACTGCACGTTAGTGTTCTTCACTACCTCTGTGCTCCTAGGTATGACTGAATCTTCGTTTCTTACCATGACTGTGGGTGCTCTCATACACGTGGACTTTGCTTCCCATGGGCCTGTGAAGTGGGGTAATTCCTGTATGGAATTGGATTCAAAGTCCAATCTCTCTTGAGACTGAGTACTCTCATGTTCTCCGTAAATAGAGGGGATGTCGTGTGGGAATTGGTCGTGTGCATCATCCACGAGTTCAAAGGGAGGGGCGACTTCACTTTCGTTATCCCATTTATCTTCTTGAATTTCTCGTAGGAAGTCTGGTGCAAACCGATTCATAGAAGAAGAAGTGTCCGGCTCAGTAGAATTAGGCACATAAGCAACCTGGGGAGGAGGGCTTATTCTATCGTTGGCTCTTTCCTTGCTCTCATAGATGTTTGGAGCACAAGCTTCCTGGGGAGGATTACTTATTCTGTTACTTTTCCGAACAGGCTCATATGCTCCCTGAGAAGGAATGTGGACAACCTGTGGAGGTACGTGAGCTTTCAAGGGAGGCACATCTGCCTTTTGGGGGGGAGGATAAGCTTCTTGAGGAGGCACCTGGGCTTCCTGAAGAGGCTGGCTTATCCGTTCTCTTGCCCTTTCCTTTCTTTGAGGGGCAGGTTCCTTTTCTGATTGTGCAATTAGCCTCTCTATTCTTTCTAGCAGTCCATCAAAATGTAACTGCGTCTTAGCTGAGCTAGAGATGTTAAATAGGCGACTAGCTTCAAACATGGTCTGAGCCAATTCCACCATTTTGGCACAAATTTTAGTTCGTTCGAGCTCTAGCTCGGCTCTAGGGTAGCATTTTTCATGATCGGTTATGGTTGGCCCTTCTTGGATTCTGGCCTGATATGCTTTAAGCATCATATTAAGGTCTTCGGGAGTGGGATCTGCTAGGACTGATCCTACTCTTGGGGTTGGTGAGTTTAGGTGAGGCGGGTTGGAAGGAGATGGTATGGAGGGTGGTGATGGGGAAGATGGTGGTGGGGTAGTGTGAGAGGGAGTTTGAGATGTGAGTTCAGTTATCCTGGCTTTGGTTTCCCTTATGCTTTCCTCAAGTTCACTCATCTTTTTAGCCCATTGTCTTTTCATTCTTTCTCGACTATCTTTCCACGCTCTAGTCCTTTTCTTGGTTATGCTCTCAGTTTCACTAGCTGTTGGGCTCTTTTCCTGGTCTTCCCCTTGGTTTTGCTGCAATGCTTGAGCTCTAGTGACTACCTGGACTGGTGCGGTAGAAGTCACGCTCCCTGTGGAGTCTACTACTAATCCAACAACGTTAATAGGAGTGATTTTTGGCATGTTATTGGGATTTTTAGGGCAATCTCGTAAGAGATGCTCTTTTCCACAATCTTGGCAAAAGCCTGGGATCGTCACTGACTGGGGTTGTGTAGGTGGAGGTAAGGGACAATCACGAATGAAGTGATCTCCTTGGCATCTGTAGCACGGTCCTCTTGGGAATGGAGGTCTTACCTGCCTAGGTTGTGGCCTAGGGTTGGGGTTGGCGTACATGACATTTGCGTAATCCGTTTCCCAACTAGATTCATTTGGCTCTTCACTATAGTAAGACTCACCATGTTCAGGAGACTGCATGAAGTAAGCCTGGGGACTCTCGACATGAGTAGAATCGAAGCTATGGTCACTGGGATCACTTTCTGAAAGCAAAGGTGTTATGGGGACTATAGCTCGGTTTAGGTTTTCTTCTGCTGCTGCATACTTTACAGGGATCATGTTGGCTGGAGCTGGAGGTTGTTGGGCTAACACAGGTTGAGGTCTTTGCTGGGCTTGGTATTGTGGTTGGTAGGTTTGTTGAGGTCTAGCATACTGTTGTGGTGGGTATTGGTTTTGGTATCTGCCTTGCTGAGGGTAGGGCTGAGGGTAGGCTTGCCTAACTGCTTGCTTGTTGTATGGGCAGTCTTGTGCGGTGTGATTTGTGTATCTTCGTTCGATAGTGCAGTACTGGCTACTAGGGTTTACTTGGGGTTGAGCCATAATGGGACATACATTCGCCATGTGGTCGCCACCACAAGTGTAGCATCTCTTCACAGGGGCAAATCTCGGAGTTTGTTTGCTAGAGACACCTAATTTCTGAGCCACTTTCTCTGCCAGTTCCTCAATTGATGTGGATTGCGTGGAAGAGTGACTCGATGCACTATCTGAATCTTTGTAGATTTTGGAAAGCTCTAGTTCTTCCCCTAGGTTATCTTCAATGTCAATGCACATGCGTACACACTCTTCTATAGTTCTAGGGTCCTTCAGATACACATAGGATCTCAATTTCGTACTCAGCAATCCATCCAAGAATAAGGCTACTTGTTTAGCTGGTGTAGGTAGCTCTGAAACAGGACATCTCTCAAGATATTGCCTAAATCTCCTTCCTGCAAGCCTCACGGTCTCTTGAGAGGTTTGCTTGAAGCTGTGAATCAGTGAGGAGGTATTGTGTCTTATGCCACTCTTAGAGAACTCTACGATGAAAGCCTCTAAGAGTTGGTCTATGCTCCTGAACTGTCGCTCATCCAATGGCTGAAACCATGTAAGTGCTGTGTTCCTAAGGGTTAGACCGAAGGCATTATACTGCGTGAATAGATCCTCCACTTGTTCAGCTCTCAAGACTTGCTTGAACTCAGCCACATGATCATAGGGATCTCCTGTGCCATCAAAGTAATTCTTCATGGACTTAACTAGCTGGGTTGGTCTCAGAGTTCGTGTGTGCTCTCTAGGTCTCAGCAAAGGGAATCCATCCACATTTCTCTGATTCCGGTGAGCCCTAGGTATTTCTGGTTCTACTCTATTCGTCTCCGTCCTCGTTCTTTCTCTGCCCACGGGGTTGGCAAAGCTTACTTCTGGTCTATCTCTACTTCTGTCTCTTTGGGGTCCATGAGCTTGGGATGTTCCAGCTCCAGGGTGACCATAGGATACATTCGATCTTGGTTGGGGGAAAATGATTTCACCTTTCCACGTGTAAGCATGCCTATCATTTTCTGTCACCACGAAGATCCTTTCTGAGGCGTGGTCTAAGTAGGTCACTCTGCCTTGGCTATCAGGGTCCTTAAGCTCATAGATCATGATTGTTCCTACATCAAATGGCCGATCAGATTTATATCTCCAAAAGGCTTCTTCAGTTTCTCGGTTCAGAAGGAGATCTATGCTCTTATTATCTTGGGGGATCCATTCTGGTGTGATTATTCTCGTAAGAACAGATTTGCCTCGGGGTGTTCTAGGTTCTACTCCCATGTTTCCTTGTTCCAAGTCACCTAAGTCCGCTTCTGAGATTACATTTCCAAATTCATCTGTCCTATCTGGGTGACTGGTGACTACGTATATGGTTCCTTCCTTGTCCAGGTATGCACCGTTTTCAAATTTGACAGCTGGGTGCTCCAATCCAATGGATTGATCAGGATTCCTAATCTGTACCACAGATCTTCCTAGGCCGTCCTCATAGATGCTAGCACCTAATCGGTTGGTCCTAAGGTATTCCAACTGTGTTTTGTAAGGGCCTTCTACTCTGTACAAGTAAGGCACTCCTGAACTTCCCGTAGGTCTGTCCATCCCTTGAGACATCTCTGATGCACTGGTCTCAGAGCTAGGGTAGTACGAGTGGTGGCTCAACTGCTGGGCCCAAGACCTAGCAGTGTGATTAACACTAGCCTCTGAAGACCTAAGGCTTTGTCTCTCCCTTACGAGATGTCGTCCTGATCTAAGGTTCATATGCCTATCTAAGTAGCCCGATTTTTGCCCTGAGTACAACCTCGTTGCCGATCAATTGGTCTCAGTCACTTGATTCGTTTTTAGTGAGTTATTATGTTTAAGATCTTATCTGGTATTGCGTCGTCAGGAATACTTGAGTATTTTTCCGCACTTGGATTTGATCGTCCCACGTAAGGTTCTTTTCCTTTATGTTATCGACAGTACAGAGATTAGGTTTTCCGCTTAAACTTGAGTTTTTAGGTAGTCTTCAACTTGATACCTGCCTATCGTTGCCCTGACTTACCTCTAGCACTATTCGTACTTAGCCTGAGCTAAAAAATGACAGAGGGAGTTGAGAATATTCCAACCTTTTGTTTCCTGCTTGGTTGCCCTTGAATGCCCAGGAAGTGTGTTCCCAAGCTTGCACTTACGCTTGCTTAGAACGCCTTTCGATGCTCTCAATAGATCTGTAGGAGTTCCAAAGTTAGCCTTAAGATTTAGGTTCCAAAGACAGAACCAGTGATTTTCATTCCTGAAGCACAAACACTAATTTGTATAGAGATTTTTAAGAAAACAATTCTAAAAACCCCTGACTTTGATCCCCCTGGTTATGGTCAACTTCAAAATACCCTATCTGAAAATCAACGCATTATCTTTATAAAAAACAGTTGAAGGCGTGTAGTATATGCCACGAGCTTTCCAACAAGCCCTAGAGCTCAAAAAATGGATTTCGTATGAAAAAGTTATGACTGTTCAGGGTTTAGGGGGTTAAAACCAGATTCAATCTGACTGACAGATCCTAGGATTTTCTCCCAAATCTCAAGTGTAGGAACCTCCAAAGTGCTAATGGATTGACTATTTTGCCCCACAATTATCCCAATTTTGAGCAAAAACAAACCCTAATTTTTGGCCGAAAAGCCTGTCAATCGCGATCGACAGGTCTGTCAATCGCGATTGATAGAGGTGTCCGTCGGGCCTGTCAGTCGCGATGGACAGTGTCAATCGCGATCGACAGTATCAATCGCGATTGACACTTTTTCCGGATTTTTCGCCGAAATTTCAGTCAATCGGGAGCCTATCAGTCGCGATGGACACGTGGCTACGCGCAAAAGTCAATCAATCGTTGAATTTCAGTCGATCGCGATTGACGGTGTCAATCGCGATTGACAGAGGTGTCGGTCGTGGCTGTCAATCGCGATCGACGGTATCAATCGCGATTGACAGGATCCTACGTGGCAGTTTGTCGGTCGCGATTGACAGTGTCAATCGCGATTGACAGTATCAATCGCGATTGACAGAGGCTGTCGGTCGCGATTGACAGAAAACCTGGGAATTTTTCTACTGTTTTTAGTGTTTTAGGATGTGCTCATCATGCTTGTGCTAGTGGTGCACTTTGTTTTACCAAATGATCGAAATTTCTGTCGATCGCGATCGACAGAAGCTGGCGACTGCGAGACAGATTCAACGAGTTTCGTACCTGCGCAGAGAGCTGTGGATGATGATTCAGCAAGTACCTGCACAAAGCTCAAGAAACATGCAAGAAAACACACACGCAATATCGCTCTCTCGCTCTCTCTCACAAGTAGAATGAGGGAAATGAGGTGGAGATGGAGATATGATCAAAAAACAGAAATTTTCGCGATGATGGAGATGGAGGTGGGAGATGGTGATGATGATGATGGTGAAGAAAGTAAAAGAAAATCGATGAGAGTGAAGAAAACACCTACAATTCCAACGCGTCAACTCTACGTCTTACCATCACACGCTCGTCCTCAAAGCTCGATCCCCGGCAACGGCGCCAAAATTTGGTGTAGCTCAGTGATGAGTAGCACCTCCTTTAATGTCAATCCGGGAAGACGTGAGGATGGTATGAAGACCTCGAGCAAGTGGAAGCACAAGTGCGTGAGTGAGAAGCACACCAACATGCACACACATACACACACACGCGCACACACGGTAAGACAGAGAGTGAGGAGCAATGGAGTTCTTTAGATTACTTTCACAAGCTCTTACAAGTTCGTTTCAATTACAATCTAACCCCAAAAATGAGCTCTCTAGCTCCTTTTATAGTTTTTGACTAGCTTTGGCCCTGTCCAGACCTAGTGTCCGGCCTAGTTAAAAATTAGGTTCAGGGCTTATTTGAGGGCTCAAACGAGATCTAAAAAATATGAAAATTGGCAGGTAGATACTTCTAAGGCTCCTCAAGCTCAAGGACTCCTTGGCTTGCACAAAATGGAGCTACAAAAATACGAAATGATATTTACAATGGTTTTTAGTGATGAAAATCACTATTTGTGTGGGGTTTTCTCTATTGATTTGTCATACACCTCTTTGAGCTCCCTACTTGCTCTTTCTTCTCGTGTGCTCAACTCCTTGATGTCTTGAAAAATTAGATGGCCTACTTGCCAGATCTTCTTTGACTCCCTTGTCTGCTGCTAACACACACACACACACACACACATTGTGTGTGTGTGTGTATACGTATATGGATTACCATTTCCTGTCGTTTCCAATTTTTTGGAAACTCCAAAATTCTGTTTCATCAGTTCGTAGCGGTCATATGTTTGGATTCATCCTATTATTATAGTAATAAGTATATATGTTGGTCTTATTAGCTGACATGTAGTTTTCGCTTACGGATTCTTCATCCGATCTGTGACTAATTGGTAGTTGCATATACCCTATCAACTATGCATTTAGATTTTCCGATCTATAGCTTGCATCGTGTTAGGCTTCATTATGGCCGAGTTTGCTTGTCACTCTTGAAAGTGATAGAAATTCAGTTTGCGGAGCTTCCTTTGAGTTCATGTTCGTCATGTGTGTGCAATGTGCGTTGTGGAATGCATGTGTGTGAGCATGTTTCGGTTCTTAGTTCTATTCCTGCTATTGGGCACTACTGCATTAGTGAGGATGTCATAATATTGAGTCAATACTATGCATAATTAAGTCAATGGCTATATAGTCGGGGTTCGCTTCCATATGATTATAGTTACACTTTCACTTGAGAGTGAATTTGGGGTTTGTTTGGATTCATCCTGGTATATATGTTTGTGATATCAGCAGACATGCAGTTTTTGCTCATGGATTCTTCGTCCGATTTGGGAACATTTATAGGTGTGATACAATATCAACTACACATTTACTTTAATTTTGCCTATCTTTAGCTTGCATCTTGTGCTAGGCTTGATTATGTCTGAGTTATTCATCATTTGGGGAAGTGATAGAAACTCAGTTCGCAAAGCTTCCTTCTGAGTTTATGCTCATGTTGTGTGTGAGCATGTTTTCTTCCTTAGTTATATACCCACTATTGGACACACTAATGTTAGTGTGGATATCTTAGTATATAGATGATAGTATGCAATCAGGAGCTGATGACCATATAGTCTTGTGGTTGACTACTTGAGCTAATAAGCTGAACATTCCTTCGAGGTTGAATTTGGGGTTTGCTTGGATTTAGCCCGGTATATACATAGGTGTATATATGTATATGTTCATGTGTGTTTGTGTGCAGGTAAGTATGTTAATAATAGATGATCTCTGAATGACCACGTTTATATTAGGGCAGCATGGAAAGAAAATAGAAAGAAAAATGAATGTTTACTGATGTGTATATGTATGGTCGTTTTTGTAGCATACCCTCCTTGAATGTTCATCATTTTTATTTTTGTAGTAGACTGCCCTTGAATGTTAGTGTTTTCTTTTATATTGTTGTTTCTGAATCATATTTCCATAGGTTATACAGTGGTCTCTTCATTTTTTGATGGTCAGTTCTATGCTCTGGCATGTCTTTGGCAAGAACTTTTCTTGATTTGTCATGATGGAGCATTTTGTTAGGTTGGCTTCTATTTGTCAAGTGTCTCGTCTCTGTGCAATGCATTTTTATTTCAACAACATTGAGATTGAACTGCATTTTTTAAGATTCTTATTTATGTCTTATCACTGTTTTGTGGTTTCCATTGGTTGCTGTATATAGATGCTGAAACATTTTAAGGCACAATATTTTGCTCTGTCTTTTGCATGTCAAAATCTTGGTTTGTATTGTAGAGGAGCCAGTTGTTGGAGATAGATGGGGAGACAAAGGTGATGATAATGAGGAGATACCTTCCCCTAAGGGAAAACTAGAAAAGTCTTCTGCAGATTCTGCGAGCAATAATAAGAGAAGTATAGACAATGCACTTTCAGGCCTCATGTCAACCTATGGCAGGAAAGACAAGTTTGTGCATTGGTCTGATAATCAAGTAAGTAATTAGAGATTTACTTTCTGATCCATTGCCCTCTGAAAATTAGGAAGCTGATTGTTTAGTCTTATCGACAGTTTGTGAAGGACTGCTCATCAGGTTTCTCAATTGGTACTAAGAAGACTTCCCTTATCATCGGGCCTGGCCCTGGCTATAATGGAGTACGTATGGAATGCTTCTTTGAAGGAGAGTTCATCGACTGGTTTTGTTTACAGATGATTGTCCTTGGATGCAGGAATCGAATCCTACCGTTGTTGATGAGTCATTTTCAGAGCAGGTTGAAGCAAAGAAAAGTAGGAAATTTGTGGAGCAGTTGCGGGCTGAGCAAGAAGCTTTCAAGGCTGTGTTTGCAAGGCGTCGCCAGAGGATCAGAGGAATGGATGATGAAGATGATGATTAACTATGACTACACAGCAACACTAGCAACAACTGCGTTTATTCTGAAGACATTTCAAGAGGAATCTGAGGGAGCAAATCCAGGCATTTGAAATCTATAGAGAGATTTGTGTTCGGGAAAGTCACGAGGCAAAGAGGATGCTGTATCAGTGAAGAGATGCCCTGGTTGCAGAAAGTGGATAATTGCTCATCAGCAACTTCATTGGCATGTTTTGCTATTTTAGACCAGTGCTAGATGCATGGTGCCTGCGTGTTGGGATTTTATTATGAATCTAGCTTGGTTGAGAAAGGCCAGTGCTTCGATCCTGTGGAGTGATCTTATCATATGCAAGGTCCTATCAAATGCATTTTAGAGTGGATTGCCAAGAGATTGGTACATTACTATGCCACAGAAAAATCCAGAATGGAGAAACTCAGTATGGAGGTAGGCATGGTTTGGGTTATAAGCGTATACTCATAGTCCGCCCATCTGTTGTTTTGGATAACTGTGAAGCTATCAATGGTACTCCGTGCATGGAAGCTGCATACGTTGTGGCTGAATCGAGAGTCTCAGAAGGTGTCTTGATTGATAATACAGGTTCTCATCTTTGTCTGGTCCTTTGTAATAATCTCACATCAGAGGGCTTTCTGTGAATGAGAAATTAAAATTTTTTGGCTCTGCATTGTCATCAACTTAGAGGTTTTCCTACAATCTAGATTATGGTCCTGTATGTAAATCCAGGATTGGAATCAGATTTGTGAAAATTCTTTGGGAGTCCAGTCCTGATGAGCCAAGTATTATCAGCAGCATCTGTCTAGAATTTCATAGGTTCCCTGGTGATAATGTACCATTTTTGAAATCCTTCAATAAATGTTGTTAAGTTGTTATGGTACTGCCATCTACCACATGCTTTGTGCATCTATTGAAGCTTGTCATCCCATGGTATTGTCCTCTTCTACGGGCTCTTGCCATTATGCTGTGTGCATATACCCATATACACAGATCAGTATGGATATCATTCATGGGAAGGGTAGTAGAAAGAAAAAAACGCTAACGTTTTACTCTTGAAAAATTAATCTTCAAATCAGCTAACGATTTACTCCTGAAAAATCAATTTCGAATTTATTAAATAGATACTTATCTTGTACAAGGTCCGTTTGGTAAAACGCTTATGCTGAGTATCATCAGAACGGTTTTGTGATTTTTTTACCAAGCCCATGTACTAATTTTTGTGAACTGATTTCTGACAGTTTTTTCAGGGAGTCGAACATGCCTGATCATTGAACTCTTTTGCCTTTTTGTCCCTTTGTTTTTGGTTTTGGGGGGGGGGATTCTTTGGTCCATAGTGTACTCCAAGTAAAAGCTGTCCCCCTCCCTCCCCCCCAAAAAATGCACACATGCACTCACATGTGCAAGGAAAGACACATAGGATAGCTAAACCATGTTTTTTTTTTTTGTTGCTTTATCCTTTTGAATGATGTCATTGGTTATATAAATGCCTTATGCTTCAACTACATGATACATGTTTTTCTTGGTTTAGGAGTGAACAAAAATTGTCTCACATGTTTTCCGGTTATGTTTGACATTCTTGTAATAATGTTTGTGTAGAAGTAACTAGTGCCCATTGAGGGTACTGAGGATATGAATGGATTGGGTTTTTGATATATAATCTTGTTTTAGTGAAGGAGATTTTGGAACTTGGGGCCATTTCTTGAGTACGAATATAGAGATGAGGTACAAATTCCTTTTGAGGAAAAATGATTCAATCTAATACACATGCGAGGAACATGCTTTAAGATGTAGATATGCATGTGGAGCAAGATATGTTGAAAAAACTGCCATCTATGATTTTTTTGGTTTTGGCCTATTCTACATGGACTCTTGTCCGGCAGCCTGTAGCAGACTTATGAATGCATCCTTTTGTAAGATATCATGAAGCTTTACCCAATTCATTTGTGCAAATCTTTATAGTGGCTCAGTTAGCACTCCACCTCTGGAAATGATAGAACTCCACTCATTAGTTTTATTTTTAGAAGTCATCATATGAAAAATCTCTCTATCAGAACTTGCACTGGCTCTAGGGCATCCATGATGTGGGTAAAGATGTAGCTCCTTGTCCGAGCTATGTAGGTCAATGTTAGACATTTGATACTTTCTTTGATTTTGGCTGTGCTGATGATTTGAAAAAAAACTTGTTTTTAATTTTTATTTTATTAATTGGTATTATTATATTATATTTGAAAATACATTTCTTCCCTATTTAATTCCAAATCTTCTATTTTATTTGTCGTTTTATCTTTTGTTTGTTACCTTTTATACAGATGTTGTAGCTCCTTGTCCAAGCTATGCAGGTCGATGTTAGAAATTTGATACTTAAGAGTTTGGCAGTGTTGAGGATTAAGGAAGTCTTTTTACTTTTTATTTTGTTAGGTATTATAACATTATATTTGAAAATAAACTTCTTTCCTATTTAATTGGGAATCTTCCTTTTTTTTGGTTTAATCTTTTGTGTCTTACCTCTTATACTATCCATTTATTTCACTTTGCTTTTCTATGCACGTGTTATTCTTTTTTGAGATTTCTTCTTGATTTTGTTGGAATACATTTTGAAGTATATTTGATTGTATGTCTTGTCTTTAGTTCAAAAGGTTGGAGTACTATGAACTAATTAAAGTATCGATTAGGTCATGTAGTGAAATATCTTGATTTTTATTTGGGTTAAGATGTGCTTTGTGTTGATTGGAGATATCATTGAAGTATGGGCATACTTGAAAACATCACACACACATATATATATATATATATATATATATATATATATATATATATATGGTCCGGTGTGGGGTTATATTTGTGTCTGCATGTGTTGTTTTTGTTAGATCTATCTTTAATATTTATGGTGTTTTTTTTTCCCTTTCTTGAACTTGCTGTGTTATAGTACACTTCATTTTTATACACTTCCTTTTTTCAATGTTATTATCATAAAAAAAAATCCCTAAATCTTGTCCCAATTCCGACCATGTGGCATTTCCTTATTTTTGGTTGTTTTTTCCATTTTCTAATTTGTTCTTGTTTGTTTATTTGTTTGGTTTTATATAAAGAACATGTATCTTTTGAGAAGAAGGGTTCTTTGTTTTCATATCAATGTGTTATGGGCCTTAGCTTCATTGTGTTGTTTTTGTACTTCCCCACTACATGAACTCGAACATTGAAGACCCCTTAGATAGTGAAATTCGCTCCTACATACCTAAGTTTATTCACGCATGACCACCAAAATGTACTCATCAATCTTCTTGGGAGTGGTAATGAAGTGAAGTGGTGCCCTACATAAGTTCCAACTAACAATCAACATAGGGAGTAAGTAAAAAGTTGTGGGAGAAACTTCAAATTTCTCTAAGAAAGAGCCTTTCAAAGAAATGGAAGATTGTCACGTGTGGCCACATATTGATCTCTTCATCAAAGTTTTTTTGAGGTAATAATGCAATTCAATGTGTTTTGTCCAAATTATGGAATACATTGGTTTTCTCAAAATTGCCTTTGTTCTTTTCTCATCATCAAAGATTGTGCTAGAACACAGATCAACACCCGAGTTAACCACAAGTCATCAAAGTCACTTAGAAACACCATATGTTTCATAAATACTACATCTCGAATGAAGAAACAAATTTAATGTGGCTTCTACAAACAAATATCTTGGCTTTTAGAACTCCACTTGATGCAAATACAGTTTTAGTTTTCTTATACATTTTTTAGAACTTTTGATCAAACTCTAATGTAGATGTTAGTATAAGAACCATAAAAATCAGGACTAGATGGTTTTTATCCATGTTGGACCTTTCTAAGGAGTGAGAGATTGCATGGTTTAATGGGACACCTATTAAATTTATATGCAAAAGATAATAGTGTCCAACTTATGAGGAAGAGATTGACTTATTTCACATGTTATTTCAAGCAAGTGCCTTGTCTTTTCTATCTTAGGATTGCTTTACACCCAAGTTCGATTTTTCGTATCTCATTTTGTGTTTAATTAGTGTAGTCTCTATTTTGCTAGAGATATTTGGTATATTGGAAATCTAAATAGTAATTTAAAGTTGGCTTAATTCTCAAGTTCTATCTTTGAATCATCTCTAATAAACACTTTGAAGATTGGAACATATGTATCTTTGTACTTACTATGTGTGTATGAATCAAGGAGTCTATCTTGTAGGCTTTAGTTTGCTTTGTGCACACAACCATTATGGTTGTGATGATCTTATATTTTTGAAAGCTCTTTAAACTTACTTTGGTTGTGTAAAAGTTCTTTGTTCATTAAGAGAGGTTTGAGATCTTGAAGGGTCAGTTTATTTGCCACATTGATAGAAAAATGTTAACTCTGGTCATGCTTTGACGTTGGCCTTAAGTGAGTGTGGGAAAAGAATAATATGTTATGAGAAGTGAATAAGTGCCATTCTTGCTCTTTTAGATCCTTCTCTCATTTAATGTTTTGTACTTGAGAATTGAATAAGTACCATTCTTGCTCTTTTAGATCCTTCTCTCTCAACTTTTCGAGTATTGTGGTAGAGAATATCCGTTCTCTCTTTAAAATGGAATTTTTATTCCCTTTCAACTTATTTAATGGTAGAGGATTGTAAATATTCTTCTTTTCTTAAAACTTGTGAAACATTCCTTGAAACTCTCAAATGTCATACTAAGATTCAGTGGCAAGGTGTACTTTTTAGCTTGTCATTTTTCTCTAGATTTCTCCTCTCACCACAATTCACTCTTTCTCATATGTTTTGTACTCACACAATTAAACTTACTATGTGCTTTTTCAAGTGTGATGATTATCATTCACAATCTTTTTCTTTTTAGAAAAAAATCACTCGAAGAAATAATTGAACTAACAAATTCAATCTACATCTTGATATGGATAAAGACTATGCATTCTTACGAAGCTGAGACATCAAGAAGAAGGAAGCTTAGTTAATCCAACTATGATTGCAGGGATGCATGTCATTAGACCTATGGAGCATTGGTACATTATATCAAGAAATGATTGAACTAACATATTCAATCTACATCTTGATATGGATAAAGACTGCATTCTTACGAAGCCGAGACATCAAGAAGAAGGAATCTTAGTTAATCCAACTATGATTGCAAGGATGCATGGCATTAGACCTATGGAGCATTGGTACATCTTGACCCTCTTACAAGTTGTTCACCATCATTTCAAAATGTTACATCGTTGTGATATATTGGTGACAGATACAATGGTGTGCTTGTATATTGCATGTGGTTACATTGTTGTCAGTTGATAGCATGGAGGAAGAGTTATGAACTTGTGCTTAAATTGGATAATACCAAAAGAGAGATGCCTCTTCTACAAAAAAGGGTTTGGATGTTGATAAAGGAGAATAGAAACCATAAACTTGAATTAAGGAATGAGAAGCAAAAGTGTTAGTTGAAAAGAGATGTGACAATTTTTTCCAACCGAGGACTAGGGCATGCAATATGCATCATCATATATATCATTTTTTTTTTGATTTTAACATGAGAAAGGAAAGTACTCAATACATTTAATTTCTTTCCAAAATTGGACGAGTCATGAAACATTGATTACAAAGAAAAAGGTAAATGCTGTCTTCATGTTTTAGTTCAATTTGAATTCCATGAGTAGTACAAAAAACCCACATACAATATGTATCTAGTAGGATCAATGATGGGGATGCATGTACGTTTGAGAACCATCAAATAGTCATCTTTGGTAGGCACTTAAGCATAAAGTCTAAAAAGAATTTGTGGACTTGATAGCACCACAAAAATTATCGGATGCTTGTGATGCAACATGTACAAGTGAAGGTAATGCATGCTTTTTAATACTTTTTGTCATTGCACACAGGTTAAAGGGATTCATGCATTCCCTATGTCCAACACTATTCAATGTGCATATTGCTTTGAAAGAGTCCAATTTAGATGTTGCAAGCTTGCTTGGTGGATGTAAATATATTGAGGGTTCATTGTAGTTGCCCGTTTCAAATTCGTTTTGTTAATATGAACATGACAACGTTTACTTTGATGTTCAAAGAGTACAAAAAAGCAATGGTTCAATAGTGTAGAGTTATAGAAGAGGAGTTCAATGGTAAGTTAGTCTTTGTTTTGAAGTTGGAAGAATGCCAAATTGTGACGGGATATCGACTAGAAAGAATTATCTTAATAATGATGAACATAGATTTGAATGGTGTGCATGTGCAAGAGGAGAATGTCAACCTATATCACAAGGTGGTTTGGTTCCTTTGTATTGTACCACGAGAACCATGAGATTTTATCATGGCACTTACATCGAACAAGCATTCCAAGCACTATAGAGCATCAAGAAGAAGGCAGTTTTCTTGTAGTTGAGAGGGTTTAAAGTTTAAAGAGGAATGACATGTGGCACATTTCAAAACAATTAAATGCATGTTTGGTTTCAAGATAGGTGCAAATACGAGATATCAATGTCTCTACTGTACGCATGATAGGTTAGAAGATGGTGCCAAATGCAAGAATAAGAAAAAAGGATGGGTGTTAAAGTGAAAATCTCAAAGCAACACCAAGGGATTAAGGATGATGCAAGATTGTGCTTATAATGGGAAGAAACTACTACAATGGTATCAATGTATTTTAAGCTATGATCAGAGTATACCTCCAAGACAACATGAAGATGATGAGAGTTGGAATCTTATCATTAACATTAAGAGAGTACATGTATGCATGTTACATGGAAAAATCTTAATATTGGACAAAATTTTGAAGCTACACATAAACTATGCTTGGAACATGGAGCCTCCATAGAGGCATCAAGAATGCATTGATAAGCGGGAGGAGTTTTTGTCAAGCATAGGACTACATCATGGTGCAAGGATTCTAAATTCTCTAGCCCAATACAAAATAACTTGTAAAAAGTTTTCATGGGAGAAGTAAAGGCAAGGCATCTACTTTCTAAATTATTTCATGTCAAATAGAATTAGGGCATTCAATTTATGGAAATAAATTTGCGATGTAACAACATTAATTGGAAGTGGTCCAAGTATAATAGTGAAACGTGCAAAAGTGTGGGAGTCTTTGGATCGAGTCATGCAAATAATGGAAAAACCAAGTCCTCTTAAAGATGACATCAATAACCTCGAGACGACCATTCAAACATTCATTCAGGACATTGTAAATGCATGGGATGAAACTCATATAACACACTATATGGTAAGACATTTTTATATACAATGAATATCATTGATACTTATGTGGCTTTGAAACACATTTTGTATTTCTATGGATCTTACTTTTGGGATAAATATGGGTCATTGAAATTATGGAGCATACAAGGGATGGAGAGGTCTGACTATCAAGAAAAATCTATATATTTTAAGAATACAAGATAAGGAGTGTTGACAGATTTAGGTAGTGATGTGTGAGAACAAAATAGGACCACCGACATAATGTTTTCCCTCTTTAGGAGGTTTTTTCCCCTCGGCTTGTATATATGCCTATAACGCTAATGGGTCACTTATCTTTGTACATTCTAGTGGTAATACATTCAGTATTGTGTGTTGGGCTCCAAGCTTCTTCTTCTTCCTTGTGCTGTTGCGTGCTTCCGCAGACCTCAAACTCCAACAATTGGTATTAGAGCAGGTGGACGCTTCATCTAGGGCATCATCGACACCTCTCTGATCACAATCTCAAAATCGCACGAAATTTTGTGAGCATACTCAGGGTGATTAGGAGTTCAAAACATCTTCACTCTCTCATGCCACAATCGTGATTTGAGCTCATTTCAACCTATGAATCCATTATCACAGCCCTTATGTAGGAAATTTCATCTTTTTGTGCCAAAGATATATACAGGTTTCAATTCGCTAGTATAAGAGTCTCGAAGTCTGATACATGTTTAACATAATTTGACAAGGTAATTCTATTCAACTTTTTGAGATACAATCATTTTTCTACATCAAGGTATTTTAGTTAGTGGCCATCATTGAAAGTCATGATGTATTCCATCTGTTGGCTGTTGAGGATAAGTTGGACGGTACCAATTACCCACTATGGGCTTATATGATGCGTCATGTATTGGTTGCAAAAGGAATGTGGAAGATTGTGCAGGGTGTTGAATAACATCCTATTACACCTCCAAACATAGTTGCTGAAGGTGATGCAAACGACGTTGTAAGATGATGATATTCTTCATGTTCTTATTCGTGCTGCAGGTCTTGCTACACCTACTATGGAGCAAATTGGTTGGGATGGTAGAGATGCTTAGGCACATGCATTGATAGCCTTGTTTATCAAGCGTGCCATTATTCCTCACATTCACTCTTGTACAACAACTAAGGATGCTTGGGATACACTTACCACTTTATACTTGGCAAGGAATGAGGCTCCTGTTGCTTATCTCCAAAAACAATTGGAGAGTTGATTTCTGCTGATGAAGTCTTGCCTAACAGTTCACTTGTGTGGACTGTTTTGAATGGTCTTCCCGATTCATATAAGAGTTTTGCTTCTACTCTTCGTTTGATGAAGAAAAGCGATCAAAATGCCTTATTTGAGGATTTTGTCTCTATTCTATTGCAGGAAGATCAGACTAGGTAGAACATGTGCATTATGCATGTTGCAGATCAAGCTTTCTTGGCTACTCAAAAGGGCAAAGGTAAATGGAGCTCTTCTACTGGTAAGTAGAAATCTGCGAATTTTGCATAATCAAACAAGGATGATAGAGACGAAACGAAACTAGAAAAGCAGAAATTGTTTTGCAAATACTGTAAAGGAACTTATATGCTAAGCATGCAAATGATGCACTTCTGATCATTAATGTGTGTGTTGATGACATGCTTCTCATTGGTCCTCATGACAAGCATATTGCTGATTTTAAGGCTGATATGCATGCCTCATTTGAGATGTATTTGGGTCATTTGCATCATTATTTGGGCATTCAATTTATGCAAGTTGATGGCGGAATAGCTTTGTGTCAAACAAAACATATTGACACATTATTGTAGCGATTCGGCCTTGAAGACTACAAATCTGTTGTTACTCCTATGGAGAGAGGTTTACAATTGAGTCTTCATGATGCTAGAGATGCATTTGATGCTATTCTCTATCAACAAATGCTTGATTTACTTATGCATTACACGGCTAGATATTTAGTTTGCTGTCTCACAGATGAGCAGGTTTATGCATTGCTCAAGTGTCAAGCATTGGCAGGCGGTTAAGTGCATCTTTCACTACTTGAGTGGTACCTGACTACTTGAATTGTTTTAACCAAGGGGTATCACTACCACCATATTTACATGCTTTTTTTGACTGTGATTGGGCTGGTTGCTATGAAACTCATGTGTCCAACAATAGCTTTTGCTTCATGCTTGGTAGCTCATGCATATCATGGTTGAGCAGGAAGCAACCTACTATGGCCACTTCTAGTTGTGAGGCTAAGTATAGGGCAGCTTTCACGATGAGTGGTGAGTGTGTGTGGCTCAGATGCCTTATGGCTGATTTGGGTGTTGGTCAGTCTTCTACCACCACCATCTTCACTAATAGTTAGAGTGCATTGGCAGTTGCAAGGAACCTTGTGTTCCATGCTTGCACTAAGCACATTGAGATGCACTATCATTATGTCAGGGAGAGGTTCTCTACTGGAGAGATCGGTTTGGCATATCTGCCCACACAAGAGAACATTGCAGACCTTTTCACAAAGGCTCTGCCTAGGGAGAAGTTTGAAGCTTTCTGCAAAGCTTTGGGTTTACTTCCTTTTGTGGATTGATTCCGCATAGCTTGGCACTTCCTTACACATGAGTGCTAGCTCCTTGTTCACCACATCACTCCTAGGGGGGGGGGGTTGGTTGATATATTTAGGTAGTGATGTGTGTGAACAAAATAGGACCGTCGGGGAACTTTTTTCCCTCTTTAGGAGGTTTTCTCCCCCTGACTTGTATATATGCCTATAACCCTGATGGGTCACTTATCTTTGTACATTCTAGTGGTAATACATTTAATATTGTGTGTTGTGCTACAAGCTTCTTCTTCTTCCTTGTGCTATTGTATGCTTCTGCAGACCTTAAACTTCAATGATGAGAAAAACATAGGACCAATCTGTTGAAATAACAAAGAACTACTCCTACTCTACTCACATGCACAAATCTAACAAGCTATGGAGGAAGGAACAAAAGATAAAAAAACATGATGAATGAATTAAAATAGAAATGGAAATGACTTACATAAGATGCTCTATGAGCATGGAGCCTCCATGAGGAGAGGAAGCACACTCTTGGCAATGAGCTAGAGTGGAATGGCTTGTGTGGAGTGAAGGAGGCCTTGCTTATATGGAGTTTGGGAGAATTCCCTTGCATGTGGGATATATGTGCTTGCATGAGAATGAAAGTAGACTTGGACAAAAGGGTGGAGCATGGAACTCTCAACACCCCCCCTCCATGTGATGACCCTTTTGTTTTTAATATGGGGGACTAGTGACATATGGGATCACTTAGTCCATTTGGTTTTTAGGATCTAAGGACATATGGGATCCTTAGACATAACTTGGACATATGGGATCCAAGTTTGGGACATATGACATCCCTAGGATCTTGGGACATATGGGATCCCAAGACATATACTTGGACATTTGGGATCCAAGTGGGTTTTAATGGGATCTAGGGACATATGGGATCCCTAGACATGTACTAGGGTTTACATCATGGGGTAGGTGATGCTTTGGATCCATTTGTATTTTCTTCTTGTGGACTCCTTTTGCTATGTCATTGATGTAGTTTTCCTTATGATCCATTGTTAGGATCTTTGTTTGGGTCCTCTCCCCGTCTTCCTTGTGTTGATCTCAAAGCCTTTTCCTTCTTCTTTGCTTGATGTGTGGAATTTGACCCCTCTTTTGACATGAGAGGTGTTCTTAGCATATTAGGGAAGGTCTTACACACTAGTGGCAGTGTCTAGTCCCTTTACAATTGGCCATAGATATGTGTGCCAACACAAATGTAAGTGAATACAATGAGGCCTTAGCCACTTACAAATAATCCATGAATAAACAACTTCTCATATAAATGAGAAAGGTGTTAAATATTTCTACATGAGATACTTAAGAAAAAAAATTTTCCAAATAACTCTCTAGACGACTTACAAACATATGCGCATGTCATAAGTGGTGAGAGCTCACGAATATCTCCTTATATTAGGGACTATATTCACACTTTTTTTTTTAAAGCTCCTTTTTTCAATGTGCATATATTGAAATCAATCAAACAATCGAAAAAACACACCTGCCGCCTCATCTTATCTATGATTTCCTTTTTCTGATAAAAAAATTAACGCATGTCAGCCATGCATCTCTCTCCAGACTCTGCTAAAACAGCCCAGAATCTCAATTTAGATCATGACCTCAGTTCTTATGTCATTACTCCCTCACGAGATTTCGTCTAGAGAAAATATGCTTATGTCAACGCATCTCCTGGTGAATCGAATACTGCACGAACTTGGTCATCTCTCTCTGTTTCTGTGCTTCTCTTCTCCATGTAGTTAGTGAAGCCAGTAGTCTCTCCATGTAGAATCTCTGTCCATGGCTCGTGCTATCTCTCTCGCCAGTGCCAAACGTTTTGAGATATGATTGCTTGTGTAAGACAGCGCCAACAGTTCTGTTGTCCGTCTCTCTACCACAAATTTTCTTCCGGTTCACAGATTGGCACACAATCTCAATCTGCGCTTTAGATTCAAGGAACTTCAGCTCCTTAGTTGTTGCACAAAACTTCTATTGTCTCTCTGCCACACATCTTCTTGTCGGACACAGGTCGAGCGCAAGGACTTTTGTACTTTTGTGGATGAAGCTGAGTGGATGACAGGTTCATCATCGCTTGCAGAAAAGTTCCAATAGCTTCAACGCTTATCTGTAGATATGAAGGATGAGCAGGAGCAGCTTTAGACACTCAACTTTTTCGGAGCAGCATACTTGACCTTCTTTGCTGGAGCAGCAGCTGCTACAATAGGAGAAGGGCAGCGACCTCGATAACCATAGCTGAAAACTAGCAACAAGAACAATAGCGACATGCAAATACTCTCAAAGACCTCAAAAGCGTGATGAACCCGGCTATAAAAACGATTCTAAAGTCCTTCTGCAGAAATCAGACATCAATGGGAGCTTTCGTGACTTCTAGCGTGACTTCTAGCTTTTGAGTCACCTCCAGTAGTGCAACATTCTGATGCAGAGGTAGTGCAACATTCTGATGTAGAAGAAGGCAAGCACAGGTGGATACCAGTCGATACAAATCATCCCCTTGTGCTTCATCATGGTCACAAGCATCGTTGGTAGCGTTTGCTCACGACTGTATCCGATTTGGATTCTTCATCACATGCATTGGCGATCGAGCTCTGCAGCTTTGTGTTGTGGTTGGCTTTGGTTGCAGATGTACTGACACACAGTGGTCAATGGAGTCTTCAAGTTTCAGAGGAGACCAACGTGAGGAAATTGAGACACACCCCCTCCTCTCATGGAGGAGCTCTTTCTAATTCGCTTGTGATACTACTCAAATGACGATAGATATGGTGTGATGGGCACAACCTTTTATTTTGATGAATGAAGATGCAGTCGAAAGACTAATGACAAATAGAATTAAGAACCACAAAGAACTAATGATGAAACTTTTGAAAATGATAGAAAATGAATACTAGTAGTGCTTAAAAGCACTTTATTAAAAGGACATTCAAGGGTGGGAGGGAGGGATTAAGAGAAGAATGTATCTAAAATAATGACAATGAAGATAAAGTAAATCTATGCTAATGAAGAAGATGAGAACATGAAACTTGAAGGGAAAAAAAATGAACCTATGCTCTGATACCATGTTGAAATAACAAAGAACTACTCCTACTCTACTGACATGCACAAATCTAAAAAGCTATGGAGGAAGGAACAAAAGATAAAAAAACATGATGAATGAATTAAAATAGAAATGTAAATAACTTACATAAGATGCTCTATGAGCATGGAGTCTCCATGAGGAGAGGAAGCACACTCTTGGCAATGAGCTAGAGTGGAATGGCTTGTGTGGAGTGAAGGGATGCCTTGCTTATATGGAGTTTGGGAGAATTCCCTTGCATGTGGGATATATGTGCTTGCATGAGAATGAAAGTAGACTTGGACAAAAGGGTGGAGCATGGAACTCTCAACACAATTCTCTTCATGAGATGTTTAATGTTGGAGTTCAAGTTCTACGGAAGCATGCGAACAACACAAGGAAGAAGAAGAAGCTTGGAGCAAAACACACAATACTGAATGTATTACCACTAGAATGTACAAAAATAAGTAACTTGTTAGGGCAACATGCATATATACAAGCTGGGAGGAAAAAAGATCCTAAAGAGGGAAAAAAGTACCCTAGCGGTCCTAGTGTGTTCACACACATCAGTACATAAATTTATCAACAAATCCCCCTTGGGAGTGATGCAGTGAACAAGGGGCTGACACTCATGTATAAGGAAGTGCCAAGCTATGCGGAATCAATTCACAAAAGGAAGTAAGCCCAAATCTTTGCAGAAAGCTTCAAACTTCTCCCTAGGTAAAGCCTTTGTGAAAAGGTCTGCAATGTTCAATTGCGTGGGCACGTATGCCAAGTTGATCCCCCCAATAGAGAACCTCTTCCTCACATAATGATAATGCACCTCAATGTGCTTAGTGAGAGCATGGAACAGAGGGTTCCTCACAATTTCCAATGCGCTCTAAGTGTCAGTGAAGATGGTGGTGGTAGAAGACTCATCAACACCCAAATCAGCCATAAGGCATCTTAGCCACACACACTCAATAGTCATTGTGAGAGCTGCCCTATACTCAGCCTCTCAACTGGAAGTGGCCACGGTAGGCTGCTTCTTGCTCAACCAAGATATACATGAGCTACCAAGCATGAAGCAAAAGCCACTAGTGGACACACGAGTGTCATAGCAACCAACCTAGTCAAAGTTAGAAAAAGCATGTAAATTTGGTGGTAGTGATCCCCCCTTGGGATAAAACAATCCAAGTAGCTAGTACCACTCAAGTAGCAAAAGATGTGCTTAACCGCTTGCCAATGCTTGACTCCTAGGCAATACATAAACCTGCTCATCTGTGAGACAACAAACTGAATATCTGGCCGAGTAATGCGTAAGTAAATCAAACATCCAACAACCTACTGATAGAGAAAAACATTAAATGCATCTTCAGCATCATGAAGACTCAATTGTAAACCTGTCTCTGTAAAGTGGCAATAGGTTTGTTGTCGTCAAGGCCAAAACACTGCAATAATATGTCAATATATTTGGTTTGAGAAAAAGCTATTCCACCATCAACTTGCATAAATTGAATGCCCAAATAATGATGCAAATGCCCAGAATTAGACATCTCCAATGAGGCATGCAAATCAGCCTTGAAATCAACAATATGATTTTCATGGCGACCAGTGAACAACACTTCATCAACATACACAACAATGAGTAGAGGTGCATCATTAATATGCTTAACATATATGGTGCAATCAGATCTGCATGCATTTTTTCATACCAATCACGTGGTGCTTGCTTTAAACTAAATAATGCCTTCTTTAACCTACGCACCTGGTTTTCATGCCCTTTCTGCACAAAGCCACAGGGCTGAAAAACATACACTTCTTCATGGAAATCACCATTCTGAAATGCAATTTTCATGTCTAATTGATGTACATTCCCACCATGATGAGTTGAAAGTGCACAGATGCTATGAACAATAGTCATTCGACATGTAGGTGCAAAGCTCTCATCAAAAGCAATGCCCCTTCCTTGTGCATAACCCTTTGCAACAAGCCTAACCTTATACCTATCAACTGTTCCATCAGGCTTACGCTTCAGCTTGTATACCCAGTTAATGCCAATGGCCTTCTTTCAAGAGGCAAGTCACATAAAGGCCAGGTACCATTCTTCATTATAGCATCATATTCAGATTGCATAGCATCCATGCAATTTTCAGAATTTTGTGCTTCATCAAACGAGACTGGCTCATTCTCATCAAAGAGACTAGAGGCAACCATAACATAGCAATGTGATGCAAAAGAGGCACTATGAGAGCCTTAATGAGTATGATATGACAAAGGTGCATCTAATTTTCTATCACGCAAAGTTTGCACCAACCATTTTGGCATAGTTTTTGCCTTCTCAATATTAGCTCTCTCATCAACAAGTGCATCATGTAAATTTGCATCTGAAATTGAATGATCTGCATCATCACATGAAACCTATAGAGATTGAAAAGTTGCCTCATTAGTACTAGCACTAGATTTTCCATGTATAAAAATACATGTCTTTGGAGCTAACAGATGTCTCCTTAGTACATGAAGGTAGTGGCTGAATAACATCTTCCACAAAAGCAATATCACGGCTAAGAAAAATGCATTTAGTCTATGGATGATACAGACAATAGCCTTTGCTTTCAAAACTGTACCTAACAAAAATACATTTCACTGCTTTATCATCCAATTTCCTGTGTTGTTATTCATGCACTAATGCATATGCCAGATAACCAAAAACACGCAAGTGAACAACAGATGGCTTGCAACCATGCCACGCCTCATATGGAGTGATAGATTGCAATGCTTTAGTGGGACACCTATTAAGTACATATGCTACACACATGATAGCCTCAAGCCAGAAACTATGTGGTAAAGCCTGACACTTGACCATACACCTGGCCATCTCCATGAGTGACCTATTCTTCCATTAAGCAACTCCATTTTGTTGAGGTGTATATGGTATTTTACACTAATGTCTTATCTCACGTTCAACCAAAAATGCATTAAAGTCAGAAGACATATATCCCCCCTCGGTTAGAAAGGAGGGTGTCCATTTTACATGCTGACATATTTTAAGCCAAAACCAAGCACTGTTTGAAGCACATGAACACTTTGAACTTTGCTTTCAGTGGATATACCCATGCATTCTTGGAAAAATCATCAATGAAATTCACAAAGTAAATATAGTTTCCAAAAGAGGGTGTTTGCATAGGACCACAAACATAACTGTGAACAAGCTACATTTTCTGAGTAGCTCGAATTGAACCATCTTTTGGAGCTACATTTTGCCCATAATACATCCTTCACAGACATGTTTACTAGGCACCTCCAGTTTGGCCAAAGAGGAAAACATTTCAGATTTCTACAGGCATAGCAAACTAGCGAAATTCAGATGACCAAAGTGTGCATGCCAAAGCATTGCATCTGATATAGCTGTACTGCACATGCTGAATCATTCATAGATTTTTCATAGTCTATAAGCTTATACAACCCACAACATAAAATGCCAGAAGCAATAATCACATCGCCATTTGATAGATCATGAACTATATATCTACCATCAACAAATTTCACAACCAATCCAATCTTGGTTAAAGCTAAAATTGATAACATATTCTTCTTGATCCCTGGCACAAATAAAGCATATGAAAACGTAAAAGAACTACCATCAACAGTAGTGAGAATGATCTTACCAAATCCCATGACAGGATAAGAGGAGTTGTTGGGGCATGTGACAGTATTCCCTGTAGGGGAAGCCTCGAGTGAAGTGAAGAACTACATTACGAAATAATATGTTTGTGTTGATATATTTAGGTAGTGATGTGTGTGAACACTCTAGGACCGCCGGGGCACTTTTTTCCCTCTTTAGGAGGTTTTTTTCCCCCGGCTTGTATATACGCCTATTGCCCTAATGGGCTACTTATCTTTGTACATTCTCTAGTAATACATTCAGTCTTGTGTGTTGTGCTCCAAGCTTCTTCTTCTTCCTTGTGCTGTTCGCGTGCTTCCGCAGACGTCCAACTCCAACAATTGGTATCAGAGCAGGTCGTTGCTTCTTCTAGGGCGCCGTCGACACTCCTCCGTTTGCAGTCTCAGATTCGCACAAAATTTGGTGAGCATACTCAGGGTGTTTCCGAGATCGAAACGACTTCGCTCTGTGGTGCCGAAATCGCGATCTAAGCTCGTTTCGGCCTCCGAACGCACTATCGCAGTGCTTGTGCAGGCTATTTCGTCCTTTTGTGCCAAAGGTATATACCAGTTTCTGTTCGCCAGTTTAAGCGTCTCGAAGTCTGCTACAGGTCTAGCAGAACTCGTCTGGGCAGTTCTGTTCAACTTTTTGAGATACAGTCAATTTTCTGCATCAAGGTATTTTAGTCACCGGCCATGGCTGAAAGCAGTGATGTATTCCTTATGTTGGCTGTTGAGGATAAGTTGGATGGTACCAACTACCCATTATGGGATTATATGATGCGACATGTACTGGTTGCAAAAGGATTGTGGAACATTGTGCAGGGTGTTGAAAGACGTCCTGTTACACCTGTAACGACAGGTACTGCAAATACAGGTGTTGGAGCTGATGAAGATGGTGTCGAAGATGATATTCCGCAGATTCCTGTTCGTGCTGCTGTTTCTGTTGCACCTACTGCAGAGCAGATTCGTTGGGATGGCAGAGATGCCCAGGCACATGCATTGATAGCTTTGTCTGTCAAACGTGCCATTATTCCTCACATTCGCTCTTGCAGAACAACAAAGGATGCTTGGGATACACTTACCACTTTGTACCAGGCTAGGAATGAGGCTCGTGTTGCTTACCTCCGAAAACAGTTGGAGAGTGAGCACATGAATGAAGGTGATTCGATGGACAGTTTTCTTACAAAGATCAAAGACCTGAAGGAACAATTGATTTCTGCTGATGAGGTTATACCAGATAGCTCACTTGTGCAGACCGTTCTGAATGGCCTTCCTGATTCATATCAAAGTTTTGCCTCTACTCTTCGATTGATAATGAAAGGCAATCCGAATGCCTTGTCATTTGAGGAATTAGTCTCTGTTCTGTTGCAGGAAGATCAGTCCAGGCAGAACAGGTCCATTATGCGTGTTGCAGATCAAGCTTTCCTGGCTAGTCAGAAGGGCAAAGGAAAATGGAGCTCTTCTATTAGTAAGCAGAAATCTGCAAATGCTGCACAATCGAAGAACCAGGATAAAGATGAGAAGAAATCAGAAAAGCAGAAATTGTTCTGCAAGTACTGTAAAGGAAATGATCATATTATAAAGAACTGTCCAAAACTGGCTGCTAAAGAGGCAAAGAAGAAAGAGGCTAGAATGGTTGTTGCAGAGGCCTCTACACCAAAAACAGAGTCTGCAAATCTTGTGTAGGAAGAAGAATGGGCGTTTACTACTGTCTGCAGTTTTGACCCATCTTCTCATGATCAGTGCATGTCTGCAGTAGACTCAGATGTTTGGTACTTTGACAGTGGGGCGACCAAACATATTACCTCGCAGCGCAGTTTCTTCTCTTCACTCGAGCCTGCCCCTACAGGGAATACTGTCACATGCGCCAATAACTCCTCTTATCCTGTTATGGGAGTTGGTAAGATCATTCTGACTACTGCTGATGGTAGTTCTTTCACTTTGTCAGATGCTTTATTTGTGCCAGGGATCAAAAAGAATCTGTTATCAGTTTCTGCATTAGCCAAGATTGGCTTGGTTGTGAAATTCGTTGATGACAGGTGTACAGTCCATGATCTCTCAAATGGCGATGTGATTATTGCTTCTGGCATTTTATGTCGTGGGCTGTATAAGCTCATAGACTATGAAAGATCTGTGAATGATTCGGCATGTGCAGTTCATGATTCTCAGGCTATGTCAGATGCAAAGCTTTGGCATGCACACTTTGGTCATCTGAATTTTGCTAGTTTGTTACGCCTGTAGAAATCTGAAATGGTGTCCTCTTTGCCCAAACTTGAGGCACCTGGAAAACATGTTTGTGAAGGCTGTATTTTGGGCAAAATGCAGCGTTCTTCCTTTCCAAAAGATGGTTCAGTTCGGGCTATGCAGAAATTGCAGCTTGTACATAGTGATGTCTGTGGTCCTATGCAGACACCCTCTTTTGGAAATTACCTTTACTTCGTGACTTTCATTGATGATTTTTCCAGGCATGCATGGGTATATCCACTCAAAGCAAAGTCCGAAGTGTTCATGTGCTTCAAACAGTTTTTGGTTTTGGCTGAAAATCTGTCAGCATGTAAAATGGGCACCCTCCGTTCTGATCGAGGGGGGGAATATATGTCTTCAGATTTTAATGCATTTCTGGCTGAACGTGGGATAAAACACCAGTGTACAGTGCCGTATACACCTCAACAGAATGGAGTTGCTGAGCGAAAGAATAGGTCACTCATGGAGATGGCGAGGTGCATGGTCAAAAGTCAGGCTTTACCACATAGTTTCTGGCTTGAGGCTGTCATGTGTGCAGCATATGTACTGAACAGGTGTCCCACTAAAGCATTGCAGTCTATCACTCCATATGAGGCTTGGCATGACCGCAAGCCATCTGTTGCTCATCTGCGTGTTTTTGGTTGTTTGGCATATGCATTAGTGCCTGAACAACATCGCAGAAAATTGGATGATAAGGCAGTAAAATGTATTTTTGTTGGGTACAGTTCTGAAAGTAAAGGCTATCGTCTGTATCATCCACAGACTAAACGCATTCTGGTTAGCCGTGATGTTGTCTTTGTGGAAGATGCTATTCAGCCATTGCTTTCATGTACTAAGGAGACATCTGTTAGCTCCAAAGACATGTATGATACTTTGATGCCTCTTTTTACAGGTGGACAGGCTAACGCTGGTCCTAATGAGGCAACTTCTCAGCCTTTGCAGGTTTCATATGATGATGCAGATCATTCCATTTCTGATGCAGATTTACATGATGCACTTGTTGATGAGAGAGCTGATATTGAGCAGGCAAAAACTATGCCAAAATGGCTGGTGCAGACTTTGCGTGACAGCAAATTAGATGCACCTTTGTCATATCGTACTCGTTCAGGCTCTCATAGTGCCTCCTTTGCATCAGATTGCTATGCTATGGCTGCATCTAGTCTCTGTGATGAGAATGAGCCTGTTTCTTTTGATGAAGCACAAAATTCCGAAAATTGGATGGCTGCTATGCAATCTGAATATGATGCTATAATGAAGAATGGTACATGGTCTTTATGTGACTTGCCTCCTGGCAAGAAGGCCATTGGCACTAAGTGGGTATACAAGCTGAAGCGTAAACCTGATGGTACAGTTGACAGGTATAAGGCTAGGCTTGTTGCAAAGGGTTATGCGCAGGAAAGAGGCATTGATTTTGATGAGACCTTTGCACCCACATGCCGTATGACTACTGTTCGGAGCATTTGTGCACTTGCAGCCCATCATGGTTGGAATGTACATCAGTTGGACATTAAAACAACATTTCTGAATGGTGACTTGCATGAAGAAGTGTATGTTTTTCAGCCCCGTGGCTTTGTGCAGAAAGGGCATGAAAACCAGGTGTGCAGGTTAAAGAAGGCGTTATATGGTTTAAAGCAAGCACCACGTGCTTGGTATGAGAAAATACATGCCTATCTAATTGCACATGGTTTTGAGAACAGTCCAACTGAAAGCACCTTATATGTTAAGCGTGCTAATGATGTGCTTCTGATCATTGTTGTCTATGTAGACGACATGCTGCTCTTTGGTCCTCTTGAGAAGCATATTGCTGATTTCAAGGCTGATTTGCATGCCTCATTTGAGATGTCTGATTTGGGGCATTTGCATCACTATTTGGGCATTCAGTTTATGCAAGTTGATGGTGGAATGGTTTTGTGTCAAACGAAATATATTGACACATTATTGCAGCGTTTTGGCCTTGAAGACTGTAAGCCTATTGCCACTCCTATGGAGACAGGTTTACGATTGAGTCTTCATGATGCTGGAGATGCATTTGATGCTGTTCTCTATCAGCAGGCTGTTGGATGCTTGATTTACTTATGCATTACTCGGCCATATATTCAGTTTGCTGTCTCACAGATGAGCAGGTTTATGCATTTCCCAAGAGTCACGCATTGGAAAGCGGTTAAGCGCATCTTTCGCTACTTGAGTGGTACTCGGCTACTTGGGTTGTTTTATCCCAAGGGGGGATCACTACCGCCAGATTTGCATGCTTTTTCTGACTCAGATTGGGCTGGCTGCTATGACACTCGTGTGTCCACCAGTGGTTTTTGCTTCATGCTTGGTAGCTCATGTATATCTTGGTTGAGCAAGAAGCAGCCTACTGTGGCCACTTCCAGTTGTGAGGCTGAGTATAGGGCAGCTTTCACAGCGACTGTTGAGTGTGTGTGGCTCAGACGCCTTATGGCTGATTTGGGTGTTGGCCAGTCTTCTGCCACCACCATCTTCACTGACAGTCAGAGCGCATTGGCAGTTGCGAGGAACCCTGTGTTCCATGCTCACATTAAGCACATTGAGGTGCATTATCACTATGTCAGGGAGAGGTTCTCTGCTGGGGAGATCAGCTTGGCATATGTGCCCACGCAGGAGAACATTGCAGACCTTTTCACGAAGGCTCTGCCTAGGGAGAAGTTTGAAGCTTTCCGCAAAGCTTTGGGCTTACTTCCTTTTGTGGAGTGATTTCCACATAGCTCGGCACTTCCTTATACATGAGTGCCAGCTCCTTGGTCACCGCATCACTCCCAGGGGGGATTTGTTGATATATTTAGGTAGTGATGTGTGTGAACACTCTAGGACCGCCGGGGTACTTTTTTCCCTCTTTAGGAGGTTTTTTTCCCCCGGCTTGTATATATGCCTATTGCCCTAATGGGCTACTTATCTTTGTACATTCTCTAGTAATATATTCAGTCTTGTGTGTTGTGCTCCAAGCTTCTTCTTCTTCCTTGTGCTGTTCGCGTGCTTCCGCAGACGTCCAACTCCAACAGTTTGGTTGCCCCACTATCAAAGTACCAAACATCTGAGTCTACTGCAGACATACACTATTCACGAGAAGATGGGTCAAAACCATAAACAATAGTGAACACCCATTGTTCATTCTGCACTAGATTAGCAGACTCTGTTTTTGATGTAGAGGCCTCTACAACAACTATTTGAGCAACTTTTTTCTTTGCCTCTTTTGCAGCCAGTTTTGGAAAATTCTTTATGATATGATCATTTGCCTCATAGTACTTGCTAAAAAAATTTTGCTTTTTTGTTTTCTTGCCATCTCTGTCATCTTTCTTTGATTGTGTAGAATTAGCAGATTTTTGCTTACTAGTAGAAGAGCTCCATTTACCTTTGACCTTCTGACTAGAGAAGAAATCATGATCTGCAACATGCATAATGGACCTATTTTGCCTTAACCGATCTTCTTGCAATAGAACAGAGACTTAACTCGTCAAATGTTAAGGCATTTGGATTGCCTTTCATCATCAAATGAAGAGTATAAGCAAAACTCTGATACGAATCGAGAAGACCATTCAAAACAGTTTGCATAAGTGAACTGTACAGCAAGACTTCATCGGCAGAAATTAGCTCTTCCTTCAAATCTTTGATCTTTGTTAGAAAACTGTCCATAGAATCACCTTCATTCATATGCTCACTCTCCAATTGTTTTCGAAGGTAAGCAACATGAGCCTCATTCCTAGCCTGGTACAATGTGGTAAGTGTATTCAAGCATCCTTAGTTGTTTTGTAAGAGTGAATGTAAGAGCGAATGTAAGAGTGAATGTAAGAGCGAGTGTATTACCACTAGAATGTACAAAGATAAGTAACCTGTTATGGCAATAGGCATATATACAATCCCGGGGGAAAAAACCTCCTAAAGAGGGAAAAAAGTTCCCCGACACTCCTAGTGTGTTCGCATTACCTAAATATATCAACAATTAATTAGTTTTATGGAACAATAGGTGGCTGCAAGAGACACAACACATGGTAACACATTTTTATAGAGAACAATTATGAAAGTAACATCAAGTATTCGATCTAGGGCTTTTGGAAGAGCTTGCCTGCAATGTTGGATAGCAACATGTCATCGATAAGGATCACGATGTGTTCCCCACGAAGAATAAAAAACTTTAGTATAAGGTGAATTGAACTATTTTTATAAATTCAATTTAAAAGTGTATAAAAGTAAGTCTCTCAAGTCGCTTATCATTTTATACATGGCAAGATCTAAGCAAAAAACTCATGCGGAATACATACGTGTTTTGATAGTAGGAAACAATCCTATAAGTCTAGCAGATATCTATGGAGGTTAATCCATCCATAAGAGCATGGATACTTGTCACTCTAGCACAATGGTGAGTACCAACGTGAGAAGATTCACCTCATAATTGTCAATCTGTGGAGACGTGAGGACTAGTATGAAGACTATGAGCAAGTGAAGGCACAAGTGTGTGAGTAAGAAGCACACAAGCATGCACACACATACACACACACATGCACACAAGGCAAGAACAAGGAGAGGAACAATGGAGTTCTTTGCATTAGTCAAAAAGTCTCTTACATAAACTCAATTCACAAACAATCTAATCTCAAAAATGAGCTCTCTAGCTCTTTTTATAGTTTTCTAACTAGCTTTGGTCTTGTCCAGACCTAGTGTCCGGCCTAGTAAAAAATTAGGTTTTGGAGCCTATTTGAGGGCTCAAACGGAGTCTAAAAATTATGAAAATTGATATGTAGCTAGTTCTAATACTCCTCAAGCTCGAGGACTCCTCGGCTTGCACCAAATGGAGTCTATTCTACCAAAAACGGAATTTACAATGTTTGTGTAGTGATTAAAATCACTTGAGTTGTAAATGGTCCATGGAAAAAATGATTGGGCCTTGTTGCCGTATTGTGCATGACTGCTCCGTTGTGCTAGTATGTGTTGGGGCTTCACTCACTAATTAGGCATGGATATATGAAGACATATGAAGAAAGGAAGAAGGAAAGGAGAAGTGAAGAAAAAGTATACAGAAAATTAAGCCTAAGTGAAGGGACAATTTCACTATTGTAAATTAGTGCAAATTAGAGTCTAGTTTTTTCATAGATCTTCAGAACTTACGAGTTCGAGTCTAGGAGAATGTAAACCATAGGTATATAAGTTAATTTGAGATAAAAAACATGGAGAGAGAACTCAATTTTGTAATCTGAGTGAGTAGAGAAAAGTCGTGTCTTTTCTGAGAGAGATGTTCAAGAAAAACTTCTGAGTGTGAGAGAGTTTTCCATGGCTATGAGCAAAATTAGGCTAAGCCAATTTGTACACATCCTCTCTGATATACAACATATGTTTGTGTAGAAGGATTAAGTCTAATTCCTCTTGTACATTGAGTTCTAAGTGATTTCACATGACTGTGTAAGTTAGTTGACAGTTACGACTTTTCTGGCACACATTTACCTGAACTTCTTAAGGTCAGATCGTGAAGTATACTGTAAAGTTTTCAGTAAGTGATAGCTCATTTTAAAGCTACTATCTTCAACTACATTTGATCAAAAGATCTTTAAGAAACGGGACGCATACTCAGAGAAATCAGCTTAACAGTGAAGGTATGTCAAATCGATGAAGTCAGTTTTCAGTTTTCAGACATAGTGAAAAGTTTGGAGCAAATTCAGAAGATTTTGAAGTTAGTACTTGAAAGTTTTGCTTGTTATGTGTTACTTAACATTAGCAAGAACTTCTCTTAGTAAATGATCAAAGGAATTTGCAAAGATCAAGCTAATACAGGTCAGATTGAAGATTTGAAGAAAAGGTGCAGATTTTTGTGAAGTGAAATTTTGATTTTCACTAAGTTCAGAGATGAAGACTTACATTAAGAGTATTGCTAAGCTAATGATGGTTATGGAGGTCTTCTAATACCACATTAGTTTAGTTCTTGTGGTGTTTTATACACCAACAAGTGGTATCAGAGCAGATAAGGTCCTCGAGAGTAAAGGGAGAGCAGATACAAGAAGAACTGAAGAGTTCTTTATCAAAGAAGGTGGAAGCTGAGGTGTTCAACAAACAAAAGTCATCAGAAGATTATTTCGAAGTTACTTCCAAAGGTAAAGGTCTACGAAAGGTATCATTCTTTAACTTTATACTTACAGGTTGAAGCAGAAGCAAGAATACTATGGCAGATCATGTGTCCATTGATAAATTGGACAGAGATAATTACCCTGCTTGGGTGATGAGGATGGAAGCCTTACTTATGAGTAAGGACCTAATGGTATATGTGACAGGTGAAGAAGAAAAGCCTAAATTTGAAGATGAGAGTCATCCAAGAAAGGAAGAGCTAGAAGCTTTGAAGCTATGGCAGAAGAGAGATGCAAGTGCAAGAGCTTATATATATAACACTATTACAGATCATTTGTTACCACATATCAGAGGTTTAGAAACAGCTGAAGACATTTGGAATGCTTTGGAGGATCACTTCCAAAACACTACTAAAGCTAGGAAGGCTAGCTTATGGTCAGAGTTCACCACATTCAAGAAAAAGCAAAATCAGAGCATTAGTGATTATGTCACTAAGATGAAGGACTTGGCAGATAGCCTTGGATCTATTGATGAGGATATTGAAGATCATAGGTTGATAGCACAATTACTTGTAGGGTTAAGAGGTGATGAAAGATGGAGGCCTTTTGTACTTTCAACAAAACTCTCATTAAATCATTATGTGCCAGAATTGAATCAATTACTTGGATTGATGCTCACATTTGAGCAAGACTTGAAGTCAGATGGAGACAAAGGACAAAGTTCTGCAATGTACATGAAGAACAAGAAGAAAGGAGATAAAGGTAAAGCAAAGGATGAAGAAGAGTCAACAACTCAAGCAAATTATGTAAAAGGAAGAGGTATTGGCAGAGGTAAAGGTCGAGGAAATGGAAGAGGTAGAGGTAATCAGAACAATAACAAGAAGAAATGTTGGATTTGTGGATTGAGCAATCATCTAGCATATGATTGTTGGCATAATCAACAAGGATCAAGCCAAAATCAAAACAACAATGGCAGAGGAAGAGGTGGAAGATTTCAGAATCAATTTCAAAGAGGAAGACAGAATTCAAGAGGAAGTTATGGTAGAGGTGGTGGAAGAAATTGGAATTAGAATCAATCTTACAATACCACATATTACAATTATGCAAATGATACACATAATGACATTCATACAACATTGATGATGAATTCAATAAGTCCATCAGAGAAGGAGGATCTCAAGGTATTTTATATTGACTCTGGTTGTTCAAATCATTTGTCAGGTAATATAGAATTATTGTCAGAATTGGAAGAAGGCAATTCAAGTCATACAGTACAAACAGGTGATAATACAAAACATAATGTGCATTCAATTGGAAAAGTGAAGTGCAGGAGTGGAGCTGATTTGTTAACAAATGTTTTGTATGTTCCAACAATACCAAAGAATCTGATTAGTGTTGGACAAATAGTGGAAAAAGGTTTTCAAGTCAGATTTACAAATGAAGGGGTATTTGTTGAAGATCCAGAGGATGCATACAATCCCATTGTTTGTGGTAAGAAGGAAGGTAGACTTTTTACTCTCAAAGTGCAAGGAAATGTTGGTCAAGCCTTAATCACACATGGTGATGAAGTAATTACAGAGTTAGATCTTTGGCATAAGAGATTGGGACACTTCAATGAAAGAGGAATCAAAACTATGGTGGAGAACCAATCTGTAATGGGGCTACCAAATGTGAAAAATCAACATATGATATACAAGTGTGAAGCTTGTCAGATGGGAAAAGCACACAGATTACCATTTTAGAAGAAAGGTTTCAAGCATGATGGTTTGCTTGAACTCATACATACAGATGTATGGGGACCAACAAAAGAAGGATCAATAAATGGATCTAGGTATTATGTTTTGTTTATTGATGATGCTACAAGGTGGATAACCCTTTATGTTCTAAAAGAAAGATCAGAAGTATTTGGAGCCTTCAAACATTTTCATGCTTATGCAGAAAGAGTTACAGGTCAAAAACTCAAGAGGTTAAGGTCTGATGGAGGGGGAGAATGCTTCTCCCAAGAGTTTAATGACTATCTTTGGAATGCAGGTATCAAGAGAGAGATAACTTGCAGGTATACACCTCAACATAATGGGGTGGCAGAAAGGAGAAATAGAACATTGGTTGAATTTGCAAGAGCAATGTTAAAAGAAAAGAATTGCCCTAATTATCTTTGGGCTGAGGCTGTAAATACAGCTACATATCTTGTGAATAGACTACCATGTGGAGCTTTGAATGGTATGACCCCTTATGAAGCTTGGTGGGGTAAGAAACCAACACTTGACCATTGTAAAGTGTTTGGGTCAATTGCCTATGCTTATGTGCCATCACAACTTAGACATAAGCTTGAACCAAAGGCAGAAAAATATGTGTTTATTGGGTATGATGAAAAGCAAATGGGTTATAGGCTATGGAGTCCTTTAATTAAACATTTTATTGTTTCCAGAGATGTGACCTTTGATGAACAGAAGAGTTGGTATGCAGATAAAGATTGTGACCTTGAAACATTTGAAGAAGAGATAAGAAGAAGTGCAAGAGGTAAGTCACATATGCAGATAGATGGAGATGAAGAACATATGCAAACAAGCACATCAAGAGTTGGATCATATAGAAGAAATGAAGATGGACCAATATTCGATGAAGAAGTACATCCAGATATACATGAAGAGTGTGAACCAAGAAGATCAACCAGAATGAGGAAGCAACCTACAAGGTATTCCTATGATACTTCTTACTTGACTCAAAAAAATTATGCTTACATGGTTAAGGAAGATGAAGAACCTCAAAGCTATGATGAAGCAAAGGGTAAGAGACAATGGGAAGAAGCAATGAAGGAAGAGTTTGATGCACTTGAAGAAAACAAAACTTGGGAACTTGTTCCAAAGCCTAATGGTAAAAAAATGATTGGAAATAAATGGGTTTACAAAATTAAGAAGCATGCAGATGGAAGAATAGCCAGATACAAAGCTAGATTGGTGGTTAAAGGCTATGCTCAAACTTTTGGCATAGATTATGATGAGACATTCAGTCTTGTGGCAAAGATGTCAACCATAAGGACAATCATTGCCATTGCAGCATCAAAAGGATGGATATTGAGTCAATTGGATATTAAGAATGCATTTTTGAATGGATATATATCAGATGAGGTTTACATGGAGCAACCTCAAGGGTTTGTAGATCACAAGTTTCCAAATTATGTTTGCAGGCTGAGAAGAGCACTTTATGGTTTGAAGCAAGCTCCAAGAGCTTGGAACTATAGACTTGTAAAGTATCTTAATGATCTTGGATATCAAAGTTCAAAGGCAGATGCAAGTTTACTTATCAAAAGAACAGATGAAGGTATGATCTACATTTGTATTTATGTAGATGATATTATAATTACAGGTACCTCAAATGAAGGAATCAAGGAGGTGAAGAAGTTACTTGAGAGAGAATTTAAGATAAGTGATCTAGGAAAATTGTCATATTTTCTTGGAATGGAAATCACTTATGCAGAACATGGCATATATGTATCACAAGAAAGGTATCTCTTGAATCTTCTAAAGAAGTTTAACATGGAGAATTGCAGAGAGGCATCAACACCACTAGAGGTCAATCATAAACTCAGTAGATATGATGGTGCAGAGTTCAAAGACATGAGGAAGTATCAATCTTTAGTGGGAAGTTTAATTTATGCTACACTAACAAGGCCTGATCTTAGTTATGCAGTGGGTGTTCTTTCTCAGTTCATGCATTGTCCAAAGGATCCACATTGGATTGCAGGTCAAAGAGTTCTTAGATATATCAAAGGGACTTTGAAAGAAGGATTGTATTATCCTTTTACATCAAATATAAGATTGAGAGCCTATAGTGATTCAGATTGGGCAGGAAGTCAGGATGATAGAAGATCTACTCATGGCTACATGATATACATTGGAGATAAACTTGTGAGTTGGTGTTCAAAGAAACAACATACAGTGGCTTTATCATCAACAGAAGCTGAGTACAAAGGACTTGTGGAAGCAGCAAAAGAAGTAATATGGATGCAGACATTATTCAAAAGCTTGGGAATTGATCAAGGTATACCTATTATTCATGGAGATAATATGAGCTCATTATATCTTGCAGCAAATCCTGTATTTCATGCAAGGACAAAGCACATAGAAATACAGTACCATTTTCTCAGAGAAAAGGTAATGGAGAAGGAGATTGAAGTGGTGTACACTTCTACAAAAGATCAGATTGCAGATATTATGACAAAGAGCTTGGATGGAGTGAAGACAAGTAGGTTCAAGGAGATGGCACGAATAAAAGAGAAGAAGACTATATGAAGAAGTCAAAGCATGCTAATTAGTGATTGAGGGGGAGCTGTTGGGGCTTCACTCACTAATTAGGCATGGATATATGAAGACATATGAAGAAAGGAAGAAGGAAAGGAGAAGTGAAGAAAAAGTATACAGAAAATTAAGCCTAAGTGAAGGGACAATTTCACTATTGTAAATTAGTGCAAATTAGAGTCTAGTTTTTTCATAGATCTTCAGAACTTACGAGTTCGAGTCTAGGAGAATGTAAACCATAGGTATATAAGTTAATTTGAGATAAAAAACATGGAGAGAGAACTCAATTTTGTAATCTGAGTGAGTAGAGAAAAGTCGTGTCTTTTCTGAGAGAGATGTTCAGGAAAAACTTCTAAGTGTGAGAGAGTTTTCCATGGCTATGAGCAAAATTAGGCTAAGCCAATTTGTACACATCCTCTCTGATATACAACATATGTTTGTGTAGAAGGATTAAGTCTAATTCCTCTTGTACATTGAGTTCTAAGTGATTTCACATGACTGTGTAAGTTAGTTGATAGTTACGACTTTTCTGGCGCACATTTACCTGAACTTCTTAAGGTCAGATCGTGAAGTATACTGTAAAGTTTTCAGTAAGTGATAGCTCATTTTAAAGCTACTATCTTCAACTACATTTGATCAAAAGATCTTTAAGAAACGGGATGCATACTCAGAGAAATCAGCTTAACAGTGAAGGTATGTCAAATCGATGAAGTCAGTTTTCAGTTTTCAGACATAGTGAAAAGTTTGGAGCAAATTCAGAAGATTTTGAAGTTAGTACTTGAAATTTTTGCTTGTTATGTGTTACTTAACATTAGCAAGAACTTCTCTTAGTAAATGATCAAAGGAATTTGCAAAGATCAAGCTAATACAGGTCAGATTGAAGATTTGAAGAAAAGGCGCAGATTTCTGTGAAGTGAAATTTTGATTTTCACTAAGTTCAGAGATGAAGACTTACATTAAGAGTATTGCTAAGCTAATGATGGTTATGGAGGTCTTCTAATACCACATTAGTTTAGTTCTTGTGGTGTTTTATACACCAACAGTATGCTCTTCATCTGACTTGTATGCCAACACTCCCCCCTTCCTAGCGTCTGTCGCCCCTGACAAACCTCTGTTCTATCGGGTGGTCGATATAGTATTGGATGACATTGGTGGCAAGTTCGTGTTCTCCTATCCTTAAGCCTCTTGCTAGATCAGCTTCCAATGCATCCCAATTTATTGCGCCAGGGACCTCTGGTTGCGGTGTGGTGTAGTACTCAGAGTACATTGCTTGTTCACAAGCAAAGAGATGGAGCAGGTGTGTTGGCTTCAGTGCGAAGACCTCCGAGTGATACTCCCATAAACCTGATCTGAACATTTCTTCGAAGGTCTATTTGTAACATGCAGGGAGGTATTTGATGCGTGCATGCCAGGCGTAAGCCACACGAATACTGGGGGTGGTGCTCATGTCATACACCAAATCATAATTTCCTTGGTAAACCCCGATAGACGTACCTGTGGTGCGGCTGCATTTTTAAAGGTTTTCAGGACTACCTGCATCATATCTAAAATCTTAAGCATCATTTGAGCTGCCACATCTAGCATGGGCTTCAATCACGGCATCCAATGTCGAATTGTTCCCATCATGTACGCTACCGACGGTGGTCCCTGTGGTGGCGCAATGTACGGGTAGTTTAGCCATTCCTTGCATTGCGCGTTGTTCTGCACTTTGATATTGAATGCCTTCCAAGACGTGCGGCGTGGAACTGGATCGTAGCATGGATTGTATAGGAGATGTAAAGGCGCGTTGTTCCATGTGCGTAGCATTTCTGGATATGTCTCTAGAAGTTTCTGCTGCCAGGTGGGTTGACGAATTTTGCCTTTTTGCACCTCTGGAGGAAGGTCTTCGGGTTGAAATTGGGTAGCAAAGGTAGGAATCTTACCCATGACTCTCTGTATTTCTGCATTATAATCAACCAGAATAATATAATAAGGCCTGTATTGGAGTTCAGATGAGAGGATAAGGCGTCTCGATGACAGGTTCTTGAAGTAAGCAAATTGTAGCACAGTTTCCTCTATGACCCTCATGGCCTGATTTTGCACTACTGTGCGCTCTTCGTGAGAACTCCTGATTTTCTCCACTTGGCGTAGCCATGGAGGCCGTGGTGCTTCGAATGTGTCCTGAGCTTCTTCCGTTTGTTGGCCTCCTGGGAAGGGTTGTGGGTCGTATTCTTCTTCAAATGTTTGTTCCACAAGAATTTGTACTACTTCGTCGGTGGGAGCCTCTGGAGGGGAAGGTGGTCTCTCATATTGTAGTAGACGTGCTTGCAATTCGGAGACCTGTTTCTGGAGATCTTTTAAGGCCTCTGAGTCTGTGAGAAGTGAAGCCGCGGAGGAGGTGGTTTGAGAGGCTGCTGTTGTTTCTTTTTGGTGTTTTTGCTTCAGTTGACCCAGTTCCTTTGATAGCTGGTCATGTGCTTCAAGCAGCATGGCATAGTCTTCCAATATGATCTTGATATTATCGGGGGTCACTGCTTGAAACTTTGATCGGCTGATGGGTGCCCCAGGTGTGCTTTCAATAGCTGCTTCTAGGTTTTCCTGATTTTGTAATTGCAGGCGTCGATTCTCTTCATGAGCGGCCGCAAGATGTCGCTTGAGTAGGGCCATATTTCGTTGAAGCTTTGAATTGCGTTCCAGCTGTGTCCATAGATGACCTTCTACTACTTGTATTGCTTCCTGATCTGTGTTCTGTAACTGTACCTCCAATATGCTATGAGCCTCTTGGAGAGTTTGGAATTGTGTGTGGAGGCACGCATTTTCCTCTTCTAGTGCAGCAAGGCGGTGTTGTAGTGTCTCCGAGTGCTCTTGCAGGCGTTCATTCTATTGCTGGAGCTGATTGTAATCTGTCCTTAAGTTTGATATACAAGCTAGCATGGTGTCCAATGCATTGCCTATAGATGAGGGGGTGGTGTTTACAATGGAAGATGCATGGGAAGGGAATTGGGGAAGGGGAAGAGTGAATGATGTGTCTATTGAAGACGTGTGTGTGGGTGAAATTGGTGGAGGGGGAATGGGAGGAGGTGAAAGCGTGGGGGGAGGGGGAGGTGCCGTGGGTGGTGAAATGTCCATACTTTCAGGAGTGGGTGCGAGTGTGGGGTCTACCATGTATATTGGAATGGTAGGTGGTGTGTGTGTGAAAGTGGTGTATAGATGAGAAGTGGGGTTGGGGGCTGAAAATAAAGGGAAAGGATGAGACCTGGGTTGAAAAGTTCTAGCAAGGAAGGCATGGAGGGATTGGAGAAGTGGAGAGATGGTGGTTGGGCTTTGAGGTCGTAGAGGCGGGGAGGTCATGAAAGGTTGCGTGGCAGCAGGGAATCCCATGAATATGGATCTAGAGTCAGGGTGACCTATGGCTGAGGGCATGGGGGATGGTTGTCCTAGGGCAGGCTCTCTGAGCGATTCGGTGGATTGTGTAGTGATGGTGGTTGCTTCATAGATTGGGTTATCAGAGGTGGAGAATAGGGTTGGACTAGAGATGGGAGTACGGAAGAGGAAGGTTTGTTCGGTGGGTTGAGTGGTCGAGGTGCTCTCCACGGCTTCTGCTCTAGGAGGCAATGGTGGGGGTGTGGGTGGTAGTGGCTCGGTGGATTCCTCATGGGTGACTGTGTGCTCTTGGCGAGCAGTTTTTGTCGCTTGGGAGGTTGTCCCGATGGGTTCGGATGTAATAATTGGCCCTTCTGCCGTTGTAATGGGGATCTGGATATTCTTACCTGACCGTGGTCGTGTCTGGAATCTTCGTGGATCATATTGAACTGGAGACCTCCTAATGGCGGTCCGCATTGCTTCTACTACCCCATATGTTTCTGCCATTAATAAGAGACCTTCACTATATTCTGGGTCAACTCTTGCTTCTTCCAACAGCTGAGTCATGAGTACTCTACTGCTCTGTTCGGTGAGCAGTTGTTGCGATGGCACTCATTCCATGATTTGATATAGCCTTCGGAGTTCTGCTATATAGACTGGGGCTTCAGTGGTCTCCTCTTCATATGCTCCTTCGTCTTCTAGGTGTCCTTGTTGTTTACCTTGCTGAGCGTCACTCCAATGTACATGGCGACCGTCTGTAGATTTTCTTCTTCTTTGTGAAGATGTGCCTTGTTCTTCTGCATCTGAATAAAACTCTACATCAGAGAGTTGTGTACTTTGTAAGAATGCTTCGAAGTCCTGGGGATCCATTCCTTCAGCATCTCCAGTTGTAGCAAATTCAAATTCAGAGGGAGCAGGAGGAGCTGAAGGGGCAGCTTGTGTCGTAGTTTCAGATCCAGACCTGGGTATCCTAATGGTAAAGGGAGGTACAGTGGCCTCCCCCCGTGGCGATACTTCAGGAGTAGTCAGAACTTCCCTTGTCTAGACACAAGGGATCGCACCCCTCATGCGCTTGCATTGATGTGTGGACGTCTTGAGCTTCTTAAACATTTGTAATTGTGCCCAAGTTAAGGCACGTTCAATGGGAACATCGTATGCTAGGCACCGGTAAATAATGTGTGTGATTGCACAGCAACCGTTCACCACTAATTTCCTAGAAGACCTTTTATTTGCTTCATACAATTGATCTATAATCCATACGGGCAGCTTAATTGATAAAGCACCTGTCTCCGCTAAGTAGAGAGCGAACCAGATTCTTTTGTGTGGTTGTGTGAAGCGGTCTTGGCCGGGGAAAGCAAAATGTTGCATGCACATACGGAGAGGGATGGACACGTTTGGTGTGAGTGCTGCCATGTCTTTAAGCTTCAGTAGTTTCCTATCCTTCATGTTAATAGGAACGAGAGCATCCTTCTCAGAAGGTACATGTGTGCCGTGCATATTCAAAGCAGAGCTCACCAACTCCAAGGTAAGTTCAAACCTCTTTAACTCGTTGTTGCCCAGCAAGGAAGGAAGAACAAATGATCCTGGTTTGTCCTTTTCTTCATTAGCTTGTAATGTGGAGACCAAATAATAGCATCGGAGGAGATCCGGTTTAGGTAGTGGTGCTTCAAAGTATTCTGCTAGCCCTGCACGTTGCCATATGGTCTGGAGATCCTCTGTGTTCTGTAGAGTCTCAAACTCCTTGGAGAAAAATTGGAATCGAACCCATGATCTGTCATACTTGCACTTAGACTCCCATATATACTTGGCCTCTCCTAATGGACCTAGCATGCCATTGAACCAATGAGAATTGGCATGGACTCTTTCTGTGATCCCTGTGGGTGGATCCGGTACCCGAATCTGCTGAAGGTGTTGCAGCTCCACAGGTCGTTCAGTTGGTGGCACATCAACAGGTAGACTATCCACATCAATTCCTGTAGTAAGTATTCCTACTTGTGAGCTCGGACTTGTCGCTTCTTCCATGTTACTTCTTGCCTCCTGATTCTGTGAGAATATAGAAACATGTGTTAACATTGTAAGGGACAAGATAGAACCGTTTTTGTCCCCATTACAACATTATCATGAGGTTCAGGAGAGATTAGTAGGTTAATAAGTGCTCGGTGCTTGTGTGTGTAGTTAGGAATTGGGTGGACCTAAGAACTAAGTGGAATGATGTAGTGTGAGAGTGACGTAGTTAGTAGGTGGGCATGGATTTACAACTGGGGTCCGGGGGTTTATTACAAGTTTTAGGTTGCCAAATGCAGTGGATGGGCTTTGATCTTGATTTTATGGAGACTCTGAAGAGTTTGATAGGGGTATCTGCTTGAAGATGAGGCTTTTTAGGGACCCATTTACAAGTGATTCTACTTGTGCTCATGGAAGAATATGTGTCCGTGCGTGATGTGTAAGACTGGGCCTCAGATGTTCGAGTGAGTGAAACATGTTGTACGGGTTGTGGCCTTGGTGTAGCTATTTGAGCCCGCAAGCAAGCCTTAGGCACCCAGATTTGTCGTGATTGTGGGCTCGCCTTCATTAACTTCTTGGGTACCCAAATAGACTTCACTTTGGCAGGAGAATTAATGAAGGACTTCTTATTAGTGTCGTGTTGTTGACTACTAATAAGAGGTTTTGGCCGTGGGGTCGGCCTGGTCTGAATAGGGTATTCGCCTTTTCGCCTCCATACTTGTTTCCATGGCTGAAACAATCTGCTTTGATCCTTTTTTTGGCATCCCGTATAGGTAGTGTTCTGCTTCTTCTGTATTTGATCTGCCATTGGTTGTTGCAACCTTCTGGTCTTTGGAAAAGAAGGGAGTTCCATCCTCTCCCTGGCTCCGTTGTTGAGACAAGCCTCTTTCTGCATCATACAGTTTTGGACAAAAATAGCATTGTCAACTTCATGTGCGCCTCTGGAAGGACCAGGAGTTTGTGCCTTGCCTAGTTCCTTGAGTGCCTCAGTTTCCAATTCAACTGTAATTCGGCTATGATCTACCCATACCTGAAGAAGTCCACTTCTTAGGTTGAGGTTGACTCCATGATCATAGATCTAGTCCTGACCCAAGACAAGAGGCTCAGTGAGGTCCTCATCTTGACACACTAGTACTTTGACTGTCATCACTTCGTCTTGAATGGAGATGGGAAGATCCACCTCGCCCATGCAAGGGGTTTCCACACCTCCCAATCCTATGAGATATGCTTCTATAGGATTGACAGTTAATTTCAATTCTTGACAGTAAGACAACTTGACAGCACTAGTGGATGCACCTGAGTCAATCAAAGCTCTTATAGTCTTTGCACCCTTTCCTTGTCCTACTCCTAGGGTTACAAAAGGCCGTCGGTTGATTATTCTATGGGAATGCCCACCTGAAGCCTCGCACATGGCCATAGGATGGCCTACAGATTCTTGAGTGTCAGGCATAGGCGGGTCTCTGCCTTGTCTCCTCAATTTCATTCGTCGGATGCGTTCTAAAGCTTCTGCCTGTGCTTCTTCTCTAATTCGTTTCTCTTCTTCTTTACGTTTCTTGGTAGGGTTGAGTCGATTTAGCATCTCTTCAGTGAGGGGTTCTTGATATAACTTGACTCTACATCCACTGATGTAACTTGGTAGAATATCACCCTCTAGAGTGGCTAGTTGAACTGCGCCGCTTGTGGAGATTCTATTGATAATCATTGGCCCGTAACCTCTCTTCTCTAACTTCCGTGCATGTTGCTTCAAGGTGTAGACTAGGACTAGGTCGCCTGCTTTCAAGCCCTTATCCTTGACGTGTGCGTCGAAATATGCCTTTTGCCTCTTCTTGGCTGCATAAATTCCTGCTGCAGCCCTCAATCGTGTTTCACCTAATCGTTCAAGATCGAAGACTCTAGAGGACAACTCGTGGCCTGTCCAGTCATGCTCTTGCGCTACTTTCAACGTAGGTATCAAAAAGTCTAGTGGTAGCACTGCATTTTGGCCGAACACCATCTGAAAGGGCGTGGCTTGGAGTACCGTTTTATAGGCTACTCGGTATGCCCAAACAGCATGGTGTAGCTGTTTGTCCCAATCAGAGCGTTTATTGTTCACTAGTTTAGTCAACACATTGCATAAGATCTTATTAGTGCTCTCAGCCTGGCCATTAGCTTGTGGATGATAGGGGGCCGATTTCTTATGTATCACCAAGAATTCTTGGAGAAGGTTTTCTATGACTTCATTCAAGAAGTGTGTGCCTCTATCACTCACCAACTCTATTGGCAATCCGTACCTCGTGAATACATTTTCAAATAAGAACTTTGCTGTTGTTTGAGCATCATTTTTTGTAGTAGCTTTCACTTCTACCCACTTGGTTAGATAGTCTGTGGCCACGATGATATATTCAGCATATGAACCCTTAGCTGGGGGATTAATAGGACCAAAAAAGTCTATTGCCCATTTAGAGAACGCACGTCCGCCCATCATAGGCTTCAGTGGCATCTCATCTTTGCATATAGGGTACTGAGTTCTCTGACAAACATCACACCGTTTCACATAGGTATGTGCATCCATGTGAAGGGTTGGCCACCAAAAGCCCGCAAATAGTATTGCCTTGATTACCCGATCTGGTCCAAAGTGTCCCCCTACTACATCTTGGTGAGCAGTATCCAAGATTTTGAGATATTCACTCTCATGGACACATAGTCTCAGGTAACCATCTTTACCACGCTTGTATAGATTATCACCAATGAGTGAATAATCTTGGGCTTCTTGTTCTAAACTCCTTTGCCTAGCCAGAGTCATGTCTGGAGGCAATGTTTTCGTCCTTAAGAAGGATACTAGTGGTTCACTCCAATCTGGCACTATGGACACTTGATAAAGAGTGGCATGTTCCATAGGTGGTTTAGTGCAGCAGATTGGGCATTCCTTGCACATCTTTTGGACATCAGCCTCCATAGTTGGCCAATGCACCCCGAGTCTCCTTAGTGTCTGTAAGGTTCGTTGCTTTGAGTAATGTTGCTTTAATGCACCTACATGTGCTAATTGCAACCATTTAGTGTACTTGTCCTCTTCTAGACAACAAGCCAAGATCCCTTGATCTGTGTGCTTGTACATGCTTCCAGCCATGATGTGGTACTTCTGGGCTTTTACTACCTCTCTATCCTGTGTGGCTATTACTGGGTGGTTAGGCCCGTATGTCAATATTGGCACTAATGGCTTAGCCCACTGAGGTATTACTTCCAAATTAAACAAGTAAGCATCAAGAAGATCATCCGATACTCCTTGTGGGGCCTCTCCTGATGTGAGCCTAGAGAGATGATCTGCTCTCAAGTGAGTTTTCCCTTTCCTTACCACAACCTCAAAATCGTATTCCATTAGCAAGGGAAACCATCTTACTAATCTTCCTGTATTGCACGGCTTGTTTACAAGATATAGCAGTGCCTGATGGTTAGTAAAAAATTTAAACTTATTTGCAAGCAAATAATGTCTAAACTTTTTAACTGCATATACCATGCCTAATCCTTCTCTCTCCGTAGTGGTATAATTTCGTTCAGCTGCATTCAATTGTCTACTAGCATAGGCAATTGGAAGATCCATATTACCTTCACCGGTAGGCTACGCTAGTACACACCCAATAGCATAATTGGATGCATCAACATGAACATGGAAAGGCTTATTCCAATCTGGTGTGGTCAAGATTGGTGCTGAACATAATCGCCATTTAAGCTCATTGAAGGAATGCTCACATTCATCAGTCCACTCGAAGTTAGTCAACAGTCCATACAGAGGCTTTGCTATGTAGGCATACATGTGTATAAATCGTCGGTAATAACCACAATGCCCCATGAAAGCTTGTACTTCCTTGACATTCTTTGGCCTAGGTAATTCGGCTATAGCTCTTACTTTCTCTTCATCCGTAGATATGCCATTCTTTGACACTATGTGTCCTAGAATTTTGCCTTGCCTGACCATGAAAACACACTTTTCTGGGTTCAGGCAAACTTGATACTCTCTACACTTGTCAAAGATTTGTCTGAGTTCAGGTATATGTGTTTGTCTAATGTTGGAATGAGCACATAGATCATCAACATAGACTTCCAAATTCTTTCTCAGGAACTCTTTAAACACATTGCACATCAATCTCTGGAAGGTTGTGGGAGCATTGGTAAGCCGAATGGCATTACTCTAAAGGCGAATATGCCCCACTCTGTGGCAAAAGCCGTTTTATGTTGATCTTCTGGTGCAATGGCCACTTGATTGTAGCCAGAGAACCCATCTAGGAAGCTGTACACTTCCTTGCCGGCTACCCTTTCTAATAAATGCTCGGTGATAGGAAGCGGATAACTATCCCTGATAGTGGCTGCGTTAACCTTCTTCAAGTTAATGCATACACGTAATTTACCATTCTTTTTGGGCACCACTACAATGGGGGATACCCATTCAGTGTGCTCAATTTCATAGATAAATCCAACTTCAACCAAGCGGTCTATCTCTTCTTTGATCTTGGCAGCATAGTTGTCATTGTATGTGTATGGCTTTTGTTTTGAGGGTCTGGCCTCTGTAGTCATGGGAATCGTATGTGAGCATATGTCCGGGTTCACTCCTTTCAGATCCTTGTAACTCCAAGCAAATACATCTCTGTATTCTCTTAGCAAGGCTATTAGCTCTTGTTCTTCCTCTTCTGTTAGGTCATGGCCTATGTACGTGCATCTCTCTTCCCCTTCTTCTATTGCTACCACTATTTTCTTGGTGGTTTCTTTGTTATCATAGGCCTCCCCCGATTGCGCCTCTCGTTTAGGCATTCTAATCATGACTCTCCTGTCGTCTATCTCATACTTCTTAAAATTTTCCGGGACCTCAAACAAAGATTCTTCCTCTCCTGGTGTGACTTCTCTCTTCTTTCTTTTCTTTCCTTCTTCCTTAGGGGTTACATGTGTGGCTAGCCTTACATCCTTTGTAAGCTCTCCGTGCTTCTGGGGTTGAAATTCTACTTCATAGAAGTATTCTTCATCTGATGCAAAAGGTGGGTCCATAATGATTGACTCTAGATCGGAGTCACTCGCATCCTCAAATGCATCAGGGCTAGGTTCACACTCTTCTAAAACTGCCTCTCCCATGATCGGCTCTATGGAGAATACTGAAATGTCATAGCCATCCTCATCACAGTGAGGTGTCCATTGTTCTTCATTGATGGCTACATCCATTGTTGCTAGAATTTCTGCCCAGCCATGAGGTTCAAATTCTTCGTCTGGAAAAACCACAGGTGCATAGGCTGGGTCTTGGATTGATCTATGGGTTTCTTTTGCACCTACCTCCCTGGCTTTCTCTCTCTTCTCTTCTTCTACTGCTACCTTGCACATCCATAAGTGAGTGTCTTCATGCATCCATGAGGATCCTGATCCTAGGGAATGCACCGATTCCGTACCATCTTTGGCTCTATGGATGGGGTTCCATTGGATAGGAGGGACATCTCTATGTGAGTAATCCTTGAGATTGACTTTGGTTGTAACACCTAAGTGTTGCAAATACAAGGAATTGGTTCCCCAATCCTGTACCACTTGCAACTGTTGCATAAATGGTCTCCCTAAAATCATCTCATAAGCTTGATTTTTGCTAAAGTCACAGATAGCAAATGTGTGCTCAAACTCTAGACCACAAGTAGTGAGAGTTATCCCCTCTAGTAGTCCTAAGGGTCTTTCTATGTGTCCGTCAACCATCTGCAATTTCATTCTCGTTGGCCTGAGAGCTGGCTTGCCCCATCGTTTCCATAAGGAAGTGGTAACAATTGCAACTCCTGCACCCGAGTCCAAAATGGGCTTGGTTGTGTAGCCCTGATGAGTGATGGGGAGATAGGTGTTTCCTTCTTCTCCCTCGCTCATGTCTCCTATCTTGTCCAAGGGTATTTCTGGCACTGTTCTTTGAGATCCTACCTGGGAATGTGGTTTTGCTACTTCGGGCACTTGATTGGCTACATGTTTCCACACTTCTGGTCTAACCTTAAGCAGCTCTTCCAAAGTGAGATTGCACTGCACTTTGGTGTTCTTCACTACCTCCGTGTTCCTAGGTATGACTGATTCTTCGTTTCTTACCATGACTGTAGGTGCTCTCATACAAGTGGACTTTGCTTCCCATGGGCCTGTGAAATGGGGTAGTTCCTGTAAAGAATTAGACTCGAAGTCTAATCTTTCTTGAGATTGGGCACTCTCCTGCTCTCCATAAATGGAAGGAAGGTCTTGTGGGAATTGATCATGTGTGTCATCCACCAGTTCAATGGGAGGAGGAACTTCACTCTCTTTAGCCCATTTCTCTTCTTGAATCTCTCGCAAGAATTCTGGTGTGTATTGATTCATAGAAGAAGAGGTGTCTGGTTCAGTGGAGTTAGGCACATAAGCTTCCTTGGGAGGAATGCTTATTCTATCACTTGCCCTCTCCTTAGCCTGGGAGGTGGCTCCTTTTCCAAAATTTGCAAGTAACCCCTCTAATCTATCCAATAGACCATCAAAGTGCAATGGTGTTCTGATGGGGTTAGAGCCATTGAACAAACGACTGGCTTCAAACATGGCTTGCGCCAATTCGACCATTTTAGCACAAAGCTTTGTTCTCTCTATCTCTAGATCGGCTCTAGGGTAACATTTCTCAAGATCTGTTACATTGGGCCCTTCTTGAATTCTGGCCTGATATGCTTTAAGCATCATGTCTAGATCTTCAGGAGTGGGATCGGCTAAGACTGATCTTACTCGGGGTGGTGGTTGGGTTACGTGTGGTGGATTGGTGGGTGGAGGAATGGAGGGTGAAGGGGATGGTAGTGGTGGGGATGTCTGAAAGTGCGTTTGAGATGTGATTTCTATGATTTTGGCTTTGGTTTCTCGTAGTCTTTCCTCAAGTTCGCTCATCTTTCTTGCCCATTGCCTTTTCATACGTTCACGGCTATCTCTCCAAGCTCTTGTCCTCTTCTTATTCTGGCTCTCAGTCTCACTCACCTCCGCATTCTTTTCCTGGCCTAAGTCTTGGTTTTGCTTAAGTGTCTGGGCTCTCGTGATGACTTGTACTGGGGCTGTGGAAGTCACACTTCCTGTGGAGTCTACCACTAAGCCAATCACATTGATAGGAGTGATTTTTGGCATATTATTAGGATTCTTTGGGTATTCTCGTAAGAGATGCTCCTTTCCACACTCCTGGCAATAACCCTGGATTGTCACTGACTGGGGTTGTGTCGGTGGAGGCAAGGGACAATCACGAATGAGATGATCTCCCTGATATCTATAGCATGGCCCTCTAGGAAATGGAGGTCTTACCTGCCTAGGTTGAGGTCTAGGGTTGGGGTTCGCGTACATGACATTCGCATACTCTGTCTCCCAAATAGGTTCACTCGGGTAGGTTCACTCGGTTCCTCACTGTAGTAAGACTCACCATGTTCAGGAGACTGCATGTAGTAAGCCTGGGGACTATCAACATGTGTAGAATCAAAGCTATGGTCACTGGGATCACTTTCTGAGATTAATGGTGTTACTGGGAATATAGCTCTATTCAGGTTTTCTTCTGCAGAAGCATACTTTACTGGAATCACATTAGTAGGAGCAGGTGGTTGCTGTGTTAGCACTGGCTGGGGTCTCAATTGGGCCTGATATTGCGGTTGGTAATTTTGCTGAGGCCTAGTATACTGTTGTGGTGAAAGTTGACTTTGGTATCTGCCTTGTTGAGGGTATGGCTGAGGGTAGGTTTGCCTAACCGCTTGCTTATTGTATGGGCAGTCCTGTGCTGAGTGATTTGTGTACCTTCGCTCTATGGTGCAATATTGGCTGCTAGGATTCACTTGGGGTTGAGCCGTGATGGGACATGCATTTTCCATATGGTCACCACCGCAAGTATAGCACCTCTTTACTGGGGCAAATCTAGGAATTTGTTTACTAGGGACACCTAGTTTTTGAGCTACTTTTTCCGCAAGTTCCTCAATTGATGTGGATTGTGAGGAAGAGAGGCTAGAGGTACTATCTGAATCTTTGTAGATTTTGGAAAGCTCTAACTCCTCCCCTAGGTTATCCTCAATATCGATGCACATGCGTACACATTCTTCTATAATCCGGGGGTCCTTCAAGTACACATACGATCTCAATTTGGTACTTAGCAATCCATCCAAGAATAAAGCCACTTGCTTAGCGGCCGTGGGTAACTCAGGACCAGGACATCGCTCAAGATATTGCCTAAATCTTCTTCCTACAAGTCTCACAGTCTCTTGCGGGGTCTGCTTGAAGCTGTATATCAATGAGGAAGTATTATGCCTTATGCCACTTTTAGAGAATTTGATAATGAATGCCTCTAGAAGTTGATCTATGCTCCTGAACTGCCTCTCGTTTAGTGGTTGAAACCATGTCAGGGCGGTGTTCCTAAGGGTCAAACCAAAGGCATTGTATTCCGTGAACATGTCTTCCACTTGTTCAGCTCTCAAGACTTGCTTAAACTCAGCTACATGATCGTAGGGGTCTCCCGTGCCATCGAAGTAGTTTTTCATGGACTTAACTAGCTGGGTCGGTCTCAAGGTCCTCGTGTGCTCTCTCGATCTTGGCAAAGGGAAATCATCGGCATTTCTTTGGTTCCCTGGGGCTCTATGTCCCTCAAGTTCCCCTCTATTTGTTTCCGTTCTCGTTCTTTCTCTTCCCCAAGAGTTGGCAAAGCTTACCTCAGGTCTCTCTCTACTCCTTTCTCTTTGAGTCCCATGAGCTTGAGATGTTCCAGCTCCTTGGAGACCAAAGGCCACATTCAATCTTGGTTGGGGGAAGATAAATTCGCCTTTCCAAGTGTAAGCATGCCTATCATTTTCTGTAACCCCAAAGATCCTCTCTGAAGAGTGATCTAAGTAGGTCACTCTTCCTGGAATATTAGGATCTTTGAACTCATATATCATGATTGTTCCTACCTCACTCGGCTGATGAGGTCTATATCTCCAAAAGGCTTCTTCCGTCTCTCGGTTCAAGAGGAGATCTATGCTCTTATTATCTTGGGGAACCCACTCTGGTGTGATAATCTTCATGAGAACAGATTTGCCTCAGGGGGGTTCTAGGTTCTTTGTCCATGTTTCCTTGCTCTAGGTCACCTAAGTCCGTTTCCGGGACCACATTCCCAAATTCATCTGTCCTATCGGGATGACTGGTGACTACATATATTGTCCCTTCCTTGTCCAAGTATGCTCCATTTTCAAACTTGACAGCTGGGCGCTCTAGTCCAATGGATTGGTCAGGGTTTTTAATATGAACCATCGCTCTTCCTAGGCCGTCCTCATAGATGCTAGCACCTAATCGGTTGGTCCTAAGGTACTCGAGTTGCATCTTGTAAGGGCCTTCCACCCTATGTAAATATGGCACCCCAGAACTTCCTGTAGGTCTCTCCATACCGTGGGACATCTCATACTCGCTAGTCTCAGAACTAGGGTAATACAAATGATGGCTCAACTGCTGGGCCCAAGACCTAGCAGTATGATTGACACTAGCCTTTGAAGATCTAAGACTTTGTCTGTCTCTCCCTAGGTGTCTACCTGACCTAAGGTTCATATGCCCTTTGTACGTTGCTGATTCTTTGGTACCAGTCACTTGTTCCTTTTAAGTTCCTTTGGATGTGTTTTCTTGTTTTTAATTAAGCATCATCACGAGCACTTTCGTGTGTCGTACTTGATGTTCTGCGTCCGCTTAGTTTAAGTTCTTTTCCTTTAAGTTATCCCTTGACTACAATTTAGCCTACCCTTGCACTTGAGAAATTAAGGGCTCTTCAAACTTGAGTGTTCCTATCGTACCCCTAGTCAATTAGAACAACTACTCGCACTTAGCCTATGCTAAGAATAGACTGAGGGGGTTAAGTGATGTTCCAACCTCAAGTCGCTCCTCTTGGCGATGCTGGTCCACCCAGGAAGCACGTTCCCAAGCTTGTTCGCCCTGGCACTTACTTTGCTTTCTCAAAGAGCTCTCGATGATCCTGTAAGAATCCCAAGTTTAGCTTCAATTTGATCCTTCAATTGACAGACAATTTGTTTCAGACACTTTTTTAATGACCCTTGTTCCCCCTTTTGTATTCCTAAAAATTTCCTCTAGAGCTCCCTTGGTGTTCCTACCTCTCAGTGTGTCAACTTCCAAATATCATATCTGAAAGTCAACGCATTATTCTTATAAAAAACAGTTGACGGCGCGTAGTATATGCCACGAGCTTTCCGACAAGCCCTAGAGCTCAAAAAATGGATTTCGTATGAAAAAGTTATGACCGTTCAGGGTTTAGGGGGTTAAACAGACAAGCAGAACCTTTCAGGAGTTTTAATGCATTTTTCTAAGGCCTTTGCAAGTGTGTGAGTATTTGAGAGTGTAAATACGCCCAAAATTTAGCCTAAATTTCCAAAAAATTTACCCCTTAATTTTTTGCCGAAAATGTCTGTCTATTGCGATAGACGGTGTCTGTCGCGATAGACACAAGCTGTCGTGGGGGGCTGTCTGTCGCGATAGATGGGTTTGTCGCGATAGATGTGTCTGTCGCGATAGACGGTGTTTGTCGTGATAGATGGGTCTGTCGCGATAGATGTGTCTGTCGCGATAGACGGTGTCTGTCGCGATAGATGGGTCTGTCGCGATAGACGGTGTCTGTCGCGATAGAGTGGTCTGTCGCGATAGAGTGGTCTGTCGTGATAGACGGTGTCTGTCGCGATAGAGTGGTCTGTCGTGATAGACGGTGTCTGTCGCGATAGATGGGTCTGTCGCGATAGACGGTGTCTGTCGCGATAGAGTGGTCTGTCGCGATAGACGGTGTCTCTCGCGATAGACAGTGTCTGTCGCGATAGAGTGGTCTGTCGCGATAGACGGTGTCTGTCGCGATAGATGGGTCTGTCGCGATAGACGGTGTCTGTCGCGATAGATGTGTTTGTCGCGATAGACGGTGTCTGTCGCGATAGATGTGTCTGTCGTGATAGACGGTGTCTGTCGCGATAGAGTGGTCTGTCGCGATAGAGTGGTCTGTCGCGATAGACGGTGTCTGTCGCGATAGAGTGGTCTGTCGCGATAGACGATGTCTGTCGCGATAGACAGTGTCTGTCGCGATAGAGTGGTCTGTCGCGATAGACGGTGTCTGTCGCGATAGATGGGTCTGTTGCGATAGACGGTGTCTGTCGTGGAATTTGGTCTGTCGCGATAGACTGGATCTATCGTGGGTCTCTGTCTGTCACGATAGACTGAAAAAACGCAAATTTTTGAGAAACTTCTAGTGATTTGGAGTGCTCTAATGGTGTAGGTTACTGTGCCAAACATGCATTCACAAAATATTAAGTTTTTTTGTCTGTCACGACAGACAGAGGTCGTCGTCCCGGGACCTGTGCAGAGTCTGTCGTACCTGCGCAAGCTGCTGGAGATGATGGTACAGCTAGTTCCTGCAACAAAAGCTCAAAAACACACCAAAAACAGATAGCATGCAAGCTCTCTCTCGCTCTCTCTCACAATGAAATGAGGGAAATGAGGTGGGGAGTGTAATATGACCAAAAAACTGAAATTTTTGTGGAGATGGAGATGGAGGTGGGAGATGGTGGGGATGATGATGGTGATGATGGTGATGAGACAGTAAGGAAAAAATGAAGAAAAATAAAGAAAAGGAAGGATATTACCTATAACTCCAATGTCTCAACTCGACGTCTTACCATCACACGCTCGTCCTCGAAGCTCTCTCCCCGGCAACGGTGCCAAATTTGGTGTCACTCTAGCACAATGGTGAGTACCAACGTGAGAAGATTCACCTCATAATTGTCAATCCGTGGAGACGTGAGGGCTAGTATGAAGACTATGAGCAAGTGAAGGCACAAGTGTGTTAGTGAGAAGCACACAAGCATGCACACACATACACACACACGCACACAAGGCAAGAACAAGGAGAGGAACAATGGAGTTCTTTGCATTAGTCAAAAAGTCTCTTACATAAGCTCAATTCACAAACAATCTAATCTCAAAAATGAACTCTGTAGCTCTTTTTATAGTTTTCTAACTAGCTTTGGTCTTGTCCAGACCTAGTGTCCGGCCTAGTAAAAAATTAAGTTCTAGAGCCTATTTGAGGGCTCAAACGGAGTCTAAAAATTATGAAAATTGATATGTAGCTAGTTCTAATACTCCTCAAGCTCAAGGACTCCTTGGCTTGCACAAAATGGAGTCTATTCTACCAAAAACGGAATTTACAATGTTTGTGTAGTGATTAAAATCACTTGAGTTGTAAATGGTCCATGGAAAAAATGATTGGGCCTTGTTGCCGTATTGTGCATGACTGCGCCGTTGTGCTAGTATGCTCTTCATCTGACTTGTATGCCAACAATACTAAAGCTATTGCGAATAGAATGGTTTAGCCAATGGAATCCATCACAAGAAAATAGAGAAACAGAGGAGATATACAAATGCTGCAGGATTGGAAGCTCATAACCAAAATAAGATATTTTTGATGATCTTGATACCATCAATGCTTCAACATTACATCGCACACCACTTCCAACATCACATGCATGGGATGAAGTGATGTAGATTTCTCATGAAATAACATTAAAAGGAGGGTTTCAAATAGAACCACAAGCACAAAAACAGGTAAAGCAAACATATTAAATAGAGCAAGCACATCAACTATAAGAAATTTAAAGAAATTGAGGCTCAAGGTTACTTATCAAATGCCAACATTTGAGGTGACTCTAGAAGGGAGCGTAAGTGCAGATCAAGAAGAGGAGGCACGAGCACATGACTTAGCAGAGAAGAGAAGACAAGAAGAAGAAGATAGAGAAATAATAGACTAATTTCATGTCGATTTTGAGAGAAGAGCTTTTCAGGTACAACAATAACAATAACAAAGACAAGACAACCACATGAGAGACAACCACATGAGAAACAAAAGATAAATGAACATAGAGAAGCTCAACAATCAAAGACTGGTCAAATGAATGAAGAGAGACAAAAGAAATTCAAAGCTAATTGTGCACTTGGTGTGCCAAAGTCCCCACCACTTCCTTCGAATACAAGAAAATGTGAGTATAGGACAGCGATTGTGGCACTAAGGGACTGTTGATATATTTAGGTAGTAATGTGTGTGAACACACTAGGACCACCAGGGCACATTTTTCCCTCTTTAGGAGGTTTTTTCCCTCGGCTTGTATATATGCCTATTTCCCTAATGGGTTACTTATCTTTGTACATTCTAGTGGTAATACATTCAGTATTGTATATTGTGATCGAAGCTTCTTCTTCTTCCTTGTACTATTCGCATGCTTCCTGTTGAGATACTTTCTAGAGCACATAAACACTTTTCTAGAGAAAATTTCTTAGGATGGCCGAGATGCTCAGGCACATGCATTGATAGCCTTGTATGTCAAACATGCCATTATTCCTCACATTCGCTCTTGCAAAACAACTAAGGATGCTTGGGATACACTTACCACTTTATACTAGGCAAGGAATGAGGCTCATGTTGCTTAAGCCTGAAAATAGTTGGAGAGCGAGAACATGAATGAAGGTGATTCCATGGATAGTTCTCTAACAAAGATCAAATATTTGAAGGAACAATTGATTTCTGTTGATGAAGTGTTGCCTCACAGCTCACTTGTGCAAACTGTTTTGAATGGTCTTCCAGATTCATACCAGAGTTTTGCTTCTACTCTTCGTTTGATGATGAATGGAAATTAAAATGCCTTGATATTTGAGGAGTTAGTCTCTATTCTATTGTAGGAAGATTAATCTAGGCAGAACAGGTCCATTATGCATGTTGTAGATCAAGGTTTCTTGGCTAGTCAGAAGGGCAGAGGTAAACGGATCTCTTCTGCTAGTAAGCAAAAATCTACTAATTTTTGCACAATCAAAGAAGGATGACACAGACGAGAAGAAAACAGAAAAGAAAAAATTGTCTTGCAAATACTCTAAAGCAAATGATCATGTCATAAAGAATTGTCCAAAATTGTCAGCTAAAGAGGCAAAGAAAAAAGAGGTTGGAATGGTCGTTGTAGAGGCCTCTACACGAAAAGCAGAGTTTGCTAATCTAGTGCAGAATGAAGAATGGGCATTTACTACTGTTTGCAGTTTTGACCCATCTTCTCCTGAACAGTGTATGTTTGCAATAGACTCATATTTTTGGTACTTTGATAGTGGGGCAACCAAACACATTACCTTGTAGTTTAGTTTCTTCACTTCACTCGAGACTGCCCCTATATGGAACACTATCACATGCACCAACAACTCCTCTTATCCTGTCATGGGAGTGGGTAAGATCATTCTGACTACTACTGATGGTAGTTCTTTTACATTGTCAGATGCTTTACTTGTGCCAGGGATCAAGAAGAATCTATCATCAGTTTTAGCTTTAGCCAAGATTGGCTTGGTTGTGAAATTTCTTGATGGCAGATTTACAATTCATGATCTGTCAAATGGTGACGTGATTATTGCTTTCAACATTTTATGTTGTGGGCTATATAAGCTCATAGAATATGAAAAATCTGTAAATGATTTGACATGTGTAGTACATGATTCTTAGGCTATGTTAGGTCCAAAGCTTTGGCTTGCACACTTTGGTCATCTGTATTTTGCTAGTTTGCTATGCCTGCACAAATCCAAAATGGTGTCCTCTTTGCCCTGAGGCACCCGGTAAACATGTATGCGAAGGCTGTATGTTGGGAAAAATGCAGTGTTCCTCATTCCCAAAAGATGGTTTGATTTGAACCACTTAGCAATTGCAGCTTGTTCACAGTGATGTCTGTGGTCCTATGCAGACACCCTCTTTTGGTAACTTACTTTGTGACTTTCATCGATGATTTTTCTAGGCATGGGTATATCCATTGAAAGCAAAGTTCTAAGTGTTTATGTGCTTGAAATTGTTTTTGGTTATGGATAAAAATCTATCAACATGTAAAATGGGCACCCTCCATTTTGATCGGGGGGAATATATGTCTTCTCATTTTAATGCAATTCTTGCTGAACGTGGGATAAAACATCAGTGTACGGTGGCTTATACACCTCAACAGAATGGAGTTGCTGAATGAAAGAACATATCACTCATAGAGATGGCGAGGTGTATGTTCACGAGTCAAGCCTTCATACAGTTTTTGGCTTGAGGCTATCATGAGTGCAACATATGTACTTAACATGTGTCCCACTAAAGCATTGTAATCTATCACTCCATATGAGGCTTGGCATGGTCGCAAGCCATCTGTTGCTCACATGCATGTTTTTGGTTGTCTGGCATATGCATTAGTGCCTGAACAACAAAAAAGGAAATTGGATGATAGAGAAGAGAAATGTATTTTTTTTGGGTACAGTTCTAAATGCAAAGGCTATCATCTGTATGATCCATAGACTAAATGCATTTTGGTTAACCATGATGTTGTTTTTGTGGAAGATGCTATTCAGCCACTACTTTCATGTACTAAGGAGACATCTGTTAGCTCCAAAGACATGTATGATACTTTGTTGCCTCTTTTTACAGGTGGAGAATCTAGTGCTGGTTCTAATGAGGCAACTTCTCAGCCTTTATAAGTTTCATATGATGATGCAGATCATTCCATTTCTGATCCAAATTTGCATGATGCACTTGTTGATGAGAGAGCTGATATTGAGGAGGCAAAAACTATGCCAAAATGATTGGTGCAGACTTTGCATGATAGCAAATTAGATGCACCTCTGTCATATCGTACTCGTTAGGCTCTCATAGTGCCTTTTTGCATCAGATTGCTATGCTATGGCTGGCTCTAGTCTCTTGATGAGAATGAGCATGTTTCGTTTGATGAAACACAAAATTCAAAAAATTGGATGGTTGCTATGCAATTTGAATATGATGCTATAATGGAAAATGGTACTTGGTCTATGTGTGACTTGCATCCTGGCAAGAAGGCCATTTTCACTAAGTGGGTATACAAGCTTAAGTGTAAGCGTGATGGAACAATTGACAAGTATAAGGCTAGGCTTGTTGCAAAGGGTTATGCTCAAGAAAGAGGCATTGATTTTGATGAGACCTTTGCTCCTACTTGCCGAATGACTACTATTCGTAGCATCTGTGCACTTGTACCTCATCATGGTTGGAATGTACATCAATTGGATATTAAAATTCCATTTCTGAATGGTGATTTGCATGAAGAAGTGTATGTTTTTCAGCCCTATGGCTTTGTGTAGAAAGGGCATGAAAACCAGGTGTGCAGGTTAAAGAAGGCATTATATGGTTTAAAGCAAGCTCCATGTGCATACAGGCCTATCCGATTGCACACGGTTTTGAGAACATTCCAATTGAAAGCACCTTATATGTTCAGCATGCTAAAAGATGCGCTTCTGATCATTGTGGTGTATGCTGATCACATGCTGCTCACTGGTCCTCATGAGCCGCATATTGATTATTTTAAGGCTGATCTGCATGCCTCATTTGAGATGTCTGATTTCGAGCATTTGCATCATTATTTGGGAATTCAATTTATGCAAGTTGATGGTAGAATAACTTGTGCCAATCTAAATATATTAACACATTATTGCAGTGTTTTGTCCTTGAAGACTGCAAACCTATTGCCACTCTTATGGCGATAGGTTTAAAGATTGAGTCTTCATTATGCCAGAGATGCATTTGATGTTGTTCTCTATCAGCAAGCTATTGGATACTTGATTTACTTATGCATTACTTGGCCAGATATTCAGTTTCATGTCTCACACATGAGAAGGTTTATGCATTGCCTAGGTGTTAAGCATTGGGAGGTAGTTAAGCACATCTTTCGCTACTTGAGTGATACGCGGCTACTTGGATTGTTTTATCCCAAGTGTGGATTACTATCGCCAGATTTACATGCTTTTTCTAACTCTGACTGGAGTGGTTGCTATGACACATGTGTCCACTAGTGGCTTTTGCTTCATGCTTGGTAGCTCATGTATATCTTGGTTGAGCAAGAAGTGAAGCTGAGTATAGGGCAGCTTTCATAGTGAATATTGAGTGTGTGTGGCTAAGATGCCTTATGGATGATTTGGGTGTTGATCAGTCTTCTGCTACCACCGTCTTCATTAACAGTTAGAGGACATTGGCAGTTGTGAGGAACCCTGTGTTCCATGCTTGCACTAAGTACATTGAGATGCATTATCATTATGTCAAGGACATGTTCTCTGCTGGAGAGATCAGCTTGGCATATGTGCCCACGCAGGAGAAAATTGTAGAACTTTTCACGAAGGCTCTGCCTAGGGAGAAGTTTGAAGATTTTTGCAAAGCTTTGGGCTTAATTCCTTTCGTGGATTGACTCCACATAGGCTAGCACTTCCTTATACATGAGTGCAAGCTGCTTGTTCATTGCATCACTCCCAAGGAGGATTTGTTGATATATTTAGGTAGTGAGGTATGTGAACACACTAGGACCGTCGGGGTACTGTTTTCCTTTGTTAGGAGGTTTTTTTCATATGGCTATATACACCTATTTCCCTAATGGGTTACTTATCTTTGTACATTCTAGTGGTAATACATTCAGTGATTCACAAGTGACTTATATACATGTGACCTGAATTTTGTCTTTTCATATAAGTGGAACAAAACTTTTAGAAATTTTTAAAGAAAACTGTTCGGCCGCCGGATTGGAAGTGTATAACTGAAATCTTGTTTCACACGTGCGAAAGGTTGTTACACAGAAACTTTGTAATCTTTTATATAAAGCAATGAAAAGAGATGATCAGTGACGTTCAAGAGATCACTAGACTGTCTGTCTGGGTGATTTGTCTATAGCGTTACTGTGTATCAAGTTGGTTAAATTAGAGTATCTTGTCTAATTTCTGAGTATTCTGTGTGTATCTGTGTCTCGCCCTGTCTGTTGTCTATTGGTATCCATTGCGGTTGTGAGTATTATCTACATCCAGTAGATAATTCGGTCTGTTGTCTGAAGTGAATCGTCTGTGAACCCTTATTGCTATTGTTGTGTTAAGTTCGCGTATTGTGGTAGTACTCGTTCTTGGAATGTTCTGCGAGTTGTTTGGTGAAGTCTGTGTAACTGTGGTAGTGTTTCTAACACTGTGCGGAATCGTATTGTCTTCAGCATTGAGATCTGTCATCCTACGGTAAGGGTTAAGCTACAGTAGGATTTCTTGGGTTGCGTACTGAACCTTCAGTATGGTGTATCTGAACACTTGAATTCTCTGTGTCTTCGGACATTGGTCGAATTGTGGTACCTATTCGGTAAAGGTTGAACGATTACTCTTGTCTCTGGTATTCTAGTAAGTTTATGCACATATGTAATATAGCATCTGAGTGTATTCGGTACACGTTGGTTTAGCTAAAACCGTGAACTGTAAATGTCTAAGTACAACAGAATCTTGATAGAGCTCTCAACATCAGTATATTGCTGTGGGTAAGTGGTTAGTTTGGGAACTAAGTATAGGGCCTCTGTCTAACAGACCCCTTCCACTCCCAAGAACCCAATAATCATTTAAACACACTTTTGACAGTTAGAATAATAGCGTTTAATACTGGTGTCGTCTGTGGGAAGGTGGCAACAGATCAGATTGTTGCAAACCAGTTGTGGAAACGTAACTGTAAATTGTAAATCGACAGTAATAGTACGCGATTAGTAAAAAAGATGATACATGCCGGTTACTCGATCCGGTGAAACGTATCGAAAGAACCGCCAGCCTGGGGTACTTAATTTGCTAAGGATGACTCCGGGAGGTAGAAGTACAGCTAGGTCTAACCCAGTTCTCAAGAAAGTAAACAACGTTAGTAGTGATTCCGGTCATATTCCGGTGGAACGTGCTACGCCTCTGGTAAATTCCGGTACGAGTTCGACACAGTCTGTCGAAGATATAGTAACTCCAGAATCTACCAGGACGCAACTTGAAGTTAGTTTAACAACATTGGGTAAAGATTCAAATTTGTTTGCGACTAGAAACACCTTAGCCAAAGAAATTAGTGAAGGAGAAAAAGCACCTTGTTTTGGTGAAGATTCGACACCTTCCGGTGTTGCCCCGGTACCAATTGCTGAAAGATCACAGTTTTTCGGTGATAGTTTACCAGTTCTTGGTGAATCTTCAGCCCAGTCACCGCTATTGGGAGTAAGCTTCCCTACATTTGACATCAAGAAGGAAGGTAGCTTGTTCGAAACCGAGATTCGAAACATACTGAACAAGATTATCGACTCGGAAAGTGCACCAGCTGACGATACAGATTCTGATAGTTCAGATATTCAGCCGTGGGATACAGAAGATAGTCACAATACAACCATCAGAGCCATGAATGGGCAACAACAACAACAGCAGTAGCAGCAACAACATCAGCAACAACAACAACTATGCCCTCCCAGGCCGGCTCCAACAGGAGTGACGTACACCAAATTTGGTGGATTCCTAGGAGATGACCCAGATGCTCATGTACGCACATTTGAGATAAGTTACGCAGTGCTCAACCATCCACCTGATCCGGCGTATAAGGCAATTGTTTTCCAGTCGACATTAGTTAACAAAGCAGCTAGATGGCTTACAGAATATGATATTAACCATTTCGGCACCTATGAAGTAGTAAGGGATGCATTTTTGCAGAGATTCAGGCTAAAGAAGAATCCAGCCGAAATTTTTGACTACCTACAAAACAATAGACAGAAGATAAATCAAACAGTACAGGAATACGCCACTCTATTAAGGACTCATTTGAGGCAGTTACCACCAGCACATGCCAACCTACCGGATGACGTTATTACTCAATGGTTTATCAATGGATTGACTCCGCAACTTAAACAGATTATGATCATACGCTGTGTAGGAGCTATGACGCTAGATGTTGTGATCTCAATGGCTTTGCAACTTGAAAACAAGGTTGGCAGATTTACAGAAGATCTTGAGTGGTTAAAAGAAAATAGAAATATCACCGAAGACTCGACCAGACAGATGTACTGCACTACATGCAAGAATTCAGGCCATACTAGTGCCACTTGTGCACTTAATTAGTTGTTTTGTGCTATCTGCAACACTACCGGACACACCACCGAAAACTGCACATATAACGCCAAAGTACAGGGACCAACAACTGTCAATGCAATTATACAGGAACCAGGGTAGCCAGCCAATCACTATGTACCTCTACAAATGAGAAACAACCAGCAACAAGGTTATCAAAATTACAGAGGACAGAGAAATAATAACTATAATGCAAACCGCTGGCAGGCCGGACCAGCACCGGAAAATCCCAATTTGCCACCACCGCGTTGTCATTTTTGTGGTGAATTTGGTCACATTAGAAGATTTTGTAAGGATGCAACTGAGTATGATCAGAGGAAGAAAGAACGTCAAAACCCAATGGCTAATATGGTACAAATCACACCAGTAGAAACGCACGCTGCAGTAATTCAGACCCGATTCGGTAAACAACTACAACCAGCAGCAGAAATATTTGAACTAGGCATATGTGAACAACAAAGGATGTATGATAAGGCTAGTCAATGGATCACCGCAGAACCTCCAGTGTTCCCAGATCCTATTCCGGTGACCCAGGCTCCATTAACCGAGGAAGGAACACAAAAACAGGATTCCAATTCAGCAACAGGCACATCATCTTCATCAGGCGCATCATCTTCAGAATCTGTGGAAAATACAATTCAATCACATAAGGCCTGGGAAATTTTATCTAAAGCATCCATCACTCTTCCTCTGGGCCAATTACTTGCACTAGTACCGGGAGTTTGACAACAATTCCAACAACAGTTCAGTCCTGTGCCTTCTTGCATTCCAGCAACAGCAACAGTGCAACCGGAACTTGCAACAGTGCAACCGGAACTTGCAACAGTGCAACCGGAACTCGATTCTACGGTCGATCATTCGGTTCCTTTAATTACGGTATGGTATAAAAATCATAAAATCACACAGGTACTAATTGATGGAGGATATGGTGTCAACGTTGCTACTGCTGCACTATGTAAGAAGTTAGGATGGACCAAAATCGAACCTGTTCAATTTTTTGTCAGAATGGCCGACCAATCAAGAGTTCATCCCGTAGGACTTGTGCGAAATGTACCAATAACTTTACAAGGTACAACATTTAAAATGACCTTTGTCATACTAGAATTACCGCAATCCACCCTTGATTATAATCTCCTTTTCGATCGTCCTTGGCTGAAGCACGCTAAGGTGATACAAGATTGGTCTGCACAGGAACTCACTTTCAAAGATAATAATCGTAAATACATTGTAAAATTAGATGCTATACAACCTTGCGAGTTGCATGCTAGACCGTATTTTGCAGAACCAGTCCATATGCTAGATGGGTTGTCAGATGATGAAGAAGAAGAGTTTCTGAAAAATAACATTGACTTGATCTCCCTAGGAACTGTTGATCTACAATCTGTTGTAGATAATTGGAATCCTGCAGTTTGTACGGTGATGTCTGTAACAGAAAAAAATACGAAAGAAGATAAGGCTGCCATAGATGACGCCGATCTACAGCAACTTTTCAAGCCAGCTGAGGATACAGAGAAGCCTCGACAATTCTATGTTCCAGAAGATGAGCTGACCACCTACAATTTAGGGGATGAAGAAAATCCACGTCCTGTTAAGATAAAGGAAAGCTTACCTGAGTTATTTCAAGCAGATTTAATCTAGCTTGACATGTTGTCACCATAAATTGGAATGGTCTCCACCTGCACATCAAGATCAATGGAGAGCTTCTTAATCCACATAGCTTCACAAGTTGCAAAGGCTAATCCTCTATATTCAGCTTCTGTTGATGATAGTGCAACAGTAGGTTGCTTCTTCGAGCTCCATGTGATAGGTTTGCTACCTATCATGAACACATAACCTGAAGTGGATCTTCTATCCTCCTTCGAACCAGCCCAATCAGCATCACTGAAGCCCTTTACCTGCAATTCTTCATCATATTTATAAAGCAAGGCATGATTGACTATGTGCTTCACATATCTTAGCACTCGTTTGGCTGAATTTAAATGTTCACTTGTTGGAGCTTGCATAAATTGGGAAAGAACTCCAACAATATAACACAAATCTGGTCTTGTGATCGTAGCATAGATCAATGAACCTATAATACTCCTGTATGTAGTTACCTCATGTAACTTCCTCCATCATTTGAGCATAGCTTCACATTTGTGTTCATAGGTTGAGTGAGTGGTTTGCATTCACTCATTCCAAATATGAAAAGAACATCCAACAGGTACTTTATTTTCTTCAAGTAGATGCCATCTATCCCATACACTATCTCAATGCCTAAAAAATATTTCAGCTCACCAAGATCTGAAATTTTAAACTCCTTACCGAGTTTTCTTTTTATCTATTGTATTCCTGCAACATTACTTCCTGTTATGATGAGATCACCAACGTATATGCAAATATATACCTACTTGCCTTCTTCTTTCTTCATGTAGAGAGAGGGATCTGCACTACTTGGACTATACCCACACCTTGTGAGGTACTCGACCAATCTTTAATTCCAAGCATGTGGTGCTTGCTTCAACCCGTACAAAGCTTTCTTCAATCTACAAACAAAATCTGCGTGCTTTTTATCTTCAAATCCAATCGGTTGACTCATGTATACCTCTTCTTGAAGTTCACCATTGAGAAAAGCATTTTTTATATCAAGTTGATACAATGGCCATCTCCTTGCTGCACTCACTCCAATCAAGGTTCTAAGTGTTCCCATCTTTGCAACCGGGCTAAAAGTCTCTTCATAGTTGATGCCGTGAGTTTGCTTGAATCCTTTTGCTACTAGTCTAGCTTTATGCCTAGCTAGAGAACCATCAACATTTCTCTTTATTTTAAACACCCATTTATTTGGAACAATCTTCATACCTTTGACCTTTGGAACTAGCTCCCATGTGTGATTGTCCTTGAGAGCTTTTATCTCTTCTTGCATAGCTTGCTGCCATTCTTTTTGTGTACATGCTTCTTCATATGCACCCGGTTCTTTGTCTTTGACCAGTTGTGTCATGTATGAAAAATTCTTTGCAATGAAACTATCATAGCTCAACCTTTGAATTGAATACCTTTCTCTCGAATTGCTTCTTCAACTGGTTTAGCTTTACCTTTGGTGTAATCATCTCTTCATACTCTTCTTCACTTGCATTTGAATCACTATTTTGGGCAGCACTTTCAGCTTTAAATCTTTCATAACCTGATGTTGGTGATGAGGAATGACTCCTTAGTCTCCCCTTCCATGTTAAGCTTTCTCCCTGTGATGTAGAAGCTTCCGGACCTGACATTTGAGTGCTTGTTTACTGAAATTCTTTTCAGAAAGCACCTCCATCATCTTCACAATCCTCTTCAAGAATCTTCTCTTTCCCTTTGTCTCCAAACCATGGTCTTAGCTCATCAAATACCACATCTCGTGAGACTCGTAGCTCCTTTGTCACCGGATTGTAGCACCTGTATCCCTTTTGCTCTGATGAATATCCAATGAAAATACATTTTTCTGACTTTGCCTCCATCTTTGTCCTTAGTTCTTGAGGGATGTGAACATAACACACACATCCAAAAACTTTGAGATGTGTAAGGTCAGGTCTCTTACCAGAATAAACCTCATGGGAAGTTAGATTATGTACTCCAGCCATTGTTCACTTGTTCATCAAATAAACAACCGTACTAGTTGCTTTAGCCCAATAGTTTAGTGGCACCTTCATCTTGTTGAGCATGCATCTTGCAACTTCTATGATATGTCTATTTTCCCTTTCAGCTATTCCATTTTGTTGAGGTGTGTACCTACATGTAAATTGTCACTTGATGCCTTTTCATAAAGCAAATCTGAAAATTCTTTGGAGAAATATTCTCCCCCTCCATCGCACCTCAAGGTCTTTATGTAGCATCTTGTTTCCTTTTCTACTTGTGCTTTAAATCTCTTAAACATGGAGAACACATCTAATTTTTGTTTTATGCAGAACATCCATACTTTTCTTGAATGATCATCAATAAAAGTGACAAAATATATATTAGCAACCATTGATGGTTGTTGTGATGGTCCCCATACATCCATGTGTATCAAGTCGAGGACATTCCTTGCCACATAGTTGCTTTTCTTGAATGGTTGTTGAGTTTGCTTTCCTAGTTGGCATGCTTCACAAAACTCATGTAGTCCAACATCATTGAATCTTGGAAGACCTCTTTGTTGGAGAAACAATCACTAATTGGACATATATTTGAAGGTCAAATCTTAGGAAGAAAACCCCATGCCTATGTGAAGGGACTAATTCACAAATGTATCATATTTGTAAAGTTGGTTCACTTTAGTTCTAGAAGTTTTTTAAAAGTCACGGGAATGAGAAAATCTATATAAGTTAGTTTGTATCAACTGACGCGGAGAGAGAGAGAGAGAGCGAGAGAGAAGAAGTAGGAGAAGGAGTTCATTTTATACGACTGAGTATAGTCGGGCTTCTCTGAGTGAGAAAGCATCTGTAAAACTTCTGAGTTTTCATAGCTATGAGAAAGAACTGAGTAAAGTTCTGTGTATGAGTCTCTCTCCATCATCTCCATGCTTGCCTACTGTGTGATGAATTCAAAAGTTCAAGTTTTCTGAGCAATTCGATGCTTGGCATCGAATCTTGGCTGATAAGTCATTGTTTTCATTCTCTGTGTGTTACCTGTTGTTGAATCTTCTAAAAACATAAAGTTTGTGGAGCAAATCGATGCCTGGCATCGAGTTTCAGCATAAAGTGGATGCCCGACATCGACTTCTAGCATACAAGTGGTCTTCTTCATGTGTGTGTAAAAGAAGCTGTTTTTGGTGCAGAAAAAGGGCCTAAAAAAGCTCAAAGTCGATGCCCAGCATCGAGCTTGACTGAAATTCGATGCTAGCCATCGAATTTTTTATTTTTAGACACCCAGGAATACTAAAACAAGCAAAATTTCTAGTTTTGGAAGGTCATACAAGGTCATCTTGTGAAGGCCATAACTTGAGTTCTAGAGATCTGTTTGATGCAAATGATAGCTTGTTGGAAAGCTCTACTCTTCTAGTTTGAGCCTATAAAGTTTCATAGAGAAATAATACTTGATCTAGGAGAAATTAGCAAAATACTGAAGGTATGTCATTTCAGTGACTAGGAATTTCTGTAGAAGCAAAGTTCTCACTTTAGGCTATCATTTCTCAAAGTTTGGAGTGGCAATGAGTTAATGGTGACCATAGAGGTGTTCTAGTGTCACATTAATTCATTTCTTATGGTGTTTCATACATCAACAAGTGGTATCAGAGCAGAAAGATTCTCGAGAGCAGAAGACGACAAAGGTACGAGAAGTTTTGTAAAGTGTTCCATTAAAGCTTGAAAGGTGAAGCATTTGAAGACACAAGGCATCAAAAGGTTACTTCAAAAGTATCCTCATAGACAAAGAACTTCAAAAGGTATTATCCTTTATCCTTTAAGCTCACAGGTTGCAGCAGAAGGGAAGGAGTATGGCAGATCATATCTCCATTGACAAACTGGACAGAGATAATTACCCCGCATGGGTAATGAGAATGGAAGCCTTACTTATGAGTAAGGATCTCACGATATATGTTATAGGTGAAGAAGAGAAGCCAGTATTTGAAGATGAAAGATGACCAAAGAAAGAAGAACTAGATGCTTTAAAGCATTGGCAGAAGAAGGATGCAAGTGCAAAAGCCTACATCTACAATACAATCTCTGATCATTTGCTACCACACATTAGAGGATTGGAATCATCTGAAGATATATGGAATATATTGGAGTATCATTTCCAAAGCACTACTAAAGCAAGGAAAGCAAGTCTATGGTCAGAGTTTACAACATTCAAGAAGAAGCCAAGTCAAACCATTAGTGATTATGTCACTAAGATGAAGGATCTTGCAGATAGTCTTGGATCCATAGATGAAGATGTTGAAGATCACAGATTGATTGCTCAGCTACTTGCAGGTTTGAGAGGGGATGAAAGGTGGAAACCTTTTGTCTTATCAACAGAACTTTCATTAAATCATTATGTTCCAGATTTGAACCAGTTGCTTGGTTTGATGCTCACATATGAGCAAGACTTGAAGGGAGATGGAGATAAAGGACAAAGTTCTGCAATGTACATGAATAATAAGAAGAAAGGAGATAAAGGTAAAGCAACGGATGAAGAGGAGTCGAGTTCTCAAGTTTATTATGCAAGACGTAAAGGCACTGGCAGAGGAAGAGCAAGAGGCTTTGGAAGAGGAAGAGGTAATCAAAATAACAACAAAAAGGCTTGCTGGATCTGTGGATTGAGTAATCATTTGGCTCATGACTGTTGGCACAACCAACAAGGATCAAACCAGAATCAAAACAACAATAGCAGAGGTCGAGGTGGAAGATATCAAAGTAATTTTCAAAGAGGTAGAAAAAGTCAAAGAGGAGGCTATGGTAGAGGTGGAGGAAGAAGTTGGGGACAGAATCAATCCTACAACACCACCTACTACAACTATGCAAATGACACACAGAATGAAAGTCATACATCATTGATGATGAACTCAATCAGTACATCAGACAAAGAAGATCTAAAGGTATTTTACATTGACTCTGGATGTTCTAATCATTTGTCAGGAAACATAGAATTGATGTCAGAATTGGAAAAAGGCATTTCTAGTCATACAGTTCAAACCGGTGATAATACAAGACATAGTGTACATTCAATTGGAAAAGTGAAATGCAAGAGTGGAGCAGATTTGCTAACCAATGTTTTGTATGTTCCTACAATACCTAAAAACTTGATTAGTGTGGGAAAGATAGTTGAAAAAGGTTTTCAAGTCAGGTTTACAAATGAAGGAGTATTTGTTGAAGATCCAGAGAATGGATATAATCAGATTGTCTCTGGTAAGAAAGAAGGTAGACTCTTTACTTTAAGAGTGCAAGGGAACATTGGTCAAGCTTTGCTCACACATGGTGAAGTAGTGATTACAGAACTTGATCTCTGGCATAAGAGATTAGGTCATTTCAATGAAAGAGGAATTAAAGCTATGGTTGCTAATCAGTCTGTACTAGGATTACCAAATGTGCAAAGTCAACATATGGTTTATAAGTGTGAAGCATGTCAAATGGGTAAAGCACACAGGTTACCATTTCAGAAGAAAGGATTCAAACATGATGGAGTACTTGAGCTCATTCATACAGATGTATGGGGACCAACAAAAGAAGGATCTATCAGTGGCTCAAGGTATTATGTTCTTTTTATTGATGATGCTACAAGATGGATAACATTATATGTTTTGAAGGAAAGATCAGAAGTGTTTGGAGCTTTCAAGCATTTTCATGCATATGCAGAGAGAGTCACAGGTCAAAAGCTTAAGAGACTGAGGTCTGATGGAGGGGGAGAATACTTCTCCCAAGAGTTCAATGATTATCTTTGGAATGCAGGTATTAAGAGAGAAATAACCTGCAGTTATACACCACAACAAAATGGTGTAGCAGAAAGAAGGAACAGGACTTTGGTTGAGTTTGCTAGAGCTATGCTAAAGGAGAAGAACTATCCAAATTATCTTTGGGCTGAGGCTGTAAATACAGCCACATATCTTGTGAATAGATTACCATGTGCAGCTCTGAATGGAATGACTCCATATGAAGCTTGGTGGGGTAAGAAACCAACACTAGATCATTGTAGAGTGTTTGGATCAATTGCATATGCTTATGTGCCATTACAGCTTAGGCATAAACTTGAACCAAAGGCAGAAAAATATGTGTTCATTGGTTATGATGAAAAGCAGATGGGTTACAGGTTGTGGAATCCTCTAACAAAACAATTTCTTGTTTCTAGAGATGTTACATTTGATGAACAGAAAAGTTGGTATGCAGATCAAAGTCATACAGCTGAAGAATTTGAAGAAGAGGTAAGAAGATGTGAGAAAGGAAAATCAATTGTGCAGGTAAATAGAGATGAAGACTATATGCAAGCAAGTACATCCACAAGTGGATTAACAAGAAGGGATGAAGAAGCTCCTATATTTGATGAAGAGGTGTATCCAGAAACTTATGAAGAATGTGAACCAAGAAGGTCAAGCAGGACTAGAAGACAACCAGAAAGGTATTCTTATGATACTTCTTACATAACTCAGAAGAACTATGCATATATGGTCAAAGATGATGAAGAACCCCATAACTATGATGAAGCTAAAGGTAAGAAGCAATGGGAAGAAGCAATGAAGGAAGAGTTCAATGCACTGGAGGAGAACAAGACATGGGAACTTGTTCCTAAACCAAATGGTAAGAAAGTAATTGGAAATAAATGGGTTTATAAAGTGAAGAAGCTTGCAGATGGAAGTATAGCCAGATACAAAGCTAGATTGGTGGTGAAAGGCTATGCCCAGACCTATGGCATAGACTATGATGAGACATTCAGTCCTGTAGCTAAGATGTCAACTATAAGAACAATCATTGCTATTGAAGCTTCAAAAGGATGGACCCTAAGTCAATTGGATATAAAAAATGCATTCTTGAATGGATACATATCAGATGAGGTATACATGGAACAACCTCAAGGGTTTATAGATTCCAGGTATCCAAATTTTGTTTGCAGGTTGAGAAGAGCATTGTATGGATTGAAGCAAGCTCCAAGAGCTTGGAACTATAGACTGGTGAAGTATCTCAATGATCTTGGATATCAAAGTTCAAAAGCAGATTCAAGTCTACTTATCAGAAGAACAGAGGAAGGTACAATCTATATTTGTATTTATGTAGATGACATTATAATCACAGGTACTTCAGATGAAGGAATCAAGGAGGTAAAGAGATTACTTGAGAAAGAGTTTAAGATCAGTGACCTAGGAAAGTTGTCATACTTTCTTGGAATGGAAGTTACTTATACAGATCATGGCATATATGTGTCACAAGAAAGGTATCTTCTGAACTTGTTGAAGAAGTTTGATATGGAAAATTGCAGAGAAGCTTCAACTCCACTTGAAGTTAATCACAAGCTCAGTAAATATGATGGTGCAGAATACAAAGATATGAGGAAGTATCAATCTCTTGTGGGTAGTTTGATTTATGCTACACTAACAAGACCTGATCTTAGTTATGCAGTGGGAGTTTTGTCACAATTCATGCATTGTCCAAAGGACCCACATTGGATTGCAGGTCAAAGAGTTCTAAGATATATCAAAGGAACTATAAAGGAAGGATTATATTATCCTTTTACATCAGATTTGAAGTTGAGAGCCTATAGTGACTCAGACTGGGAAGGTAATCAAGATGACAGGAGATCAACTCATGGTTACATGATATACATTGGTGATAAGCTTGTAAGTTGGTGTTCAAAGAAACAACATACAGTAGCATTATCATCAACTGAAGCAGAGTACAAAGGACTTGTGGAAGCAGCTAAGGAAGTCATATGGATGTAGACATTGTTCAAGAGCTTAGGCATTGATCAAGGTACACCTACAATACATGGAGATAATATGAGTTCACTTTATCTTGCAGCAAATCCAGTTTTTCATGCAAGGACAAAGCACATAGAGATACAATATCATTTTCTCAGAGAAAAGGTAATGGAGAAGGAGATTGAAGTGGAGTACATTTCTACCAAAGATCAGTTAGCAGACATAATGACAAAGAGCTTGGATGGTGTGAAGACCAGCAGATTCAAAAGCATGGCAGGAGTAAAAGAAAAGAAGATGATATGAAGAAACAGGGAATGTCAATTAGTGATTGAGGGGGAGCTGTTGGAGAAACAATCACTAATTGGACATATATTTGAAGGTCAAATCTTAGGAAGAAAACCCCATGCCTATGTGAAGGGACAAATTCACAAATGTATCATATTTGTAAAGTTGGTTCACTTTAGTTCTAGAAGTTTTTTAAAAGTCACGGGAATGAGAAAATCTATATAAGTTAGTTTGTATCAACTGACGCGGAGAGAGAGAGAGAGAGAGCGAGAGAGAAGAAGCAGGAGAAGGAGTTCATTTTATACGACTGAGTATAGTCGGGCTTCTCTGAGTGAGAAAGCATCTGTAAAACTTCTGAGTTTTCATAGCTATGAGAAAGAACTGAGTAAAGTTCTGTGTATGAGTCTCTCTCCATCATCTCCATGCTTGCCTACTGTGTGATGAATTCAAAAGTTCAAGTTTTCTGAGCAATTCGATGCGTGGCATCGAATCTTGGCTGATAAGTCATTGTTTTTATTCTCTGTGTGTTACCTGTTGTTGAATCTTCTAAAAACATAAAGTTTGTGGAGCAACTCGATGCCTGGCATCGAGTTTCAGCATAAAGTGGATGCCCGACATCGACTTCTAGCATACAAGTGGTCTTCTTCATGTGTGTGTAAAAGAAGCTGTTTTTGGTGCAGAAAAAGGGCCTAAAAAAGCTCAAAGTCGATGCCCAGCATCGACCTTGACTGAAATTCGATGCTAGGCATCGAATTTTTTATTTTTAGACACCCAAGAATATACTAAAACAAGCAAAATTTCCAGTTTTGGAAGGTCATACAGGGTCATCTTGGGAAGGCCATAACTTGAGTTCTAGAGATTTGTTTGATGCAAATGATAGCTTGTTGGAAAGCTCTACTCTTCTAGTTTCAGCATATAAAGTTTCATAGAGAAATAATACTTGAGCTAGGAGAAATTAGCAAAATACTGAAGGTATGTCATTTCAGTGACTAGGAATTTCTGTAGAAGCAAAGTTCTCACTTTAGGCTATCATTTCTCAAAGTTTGGAGTGGCAATGAGTTAATGGTGACCATAGAGGTGTTCTAGTGTCACATTAATTCATCTCTTGTGGTGTTTCATACATCAACACTCTTACCACTTCATGGTTGCTCATGTCCTTGAGCTTGGGAATGTTGATATGTCCAAACCTTTTGTGCCACAAATCGATTTCAGCAATCCTCTTGTTTCTAAACTGAATATACATCACCTTTCCATGTGGTTGTTGAATGTCCAAAGTGAACATCCTACCTTCTTTCCTTCCTTGAGCAATGACCTTGAATCCTTCTTTTGGATTCTTTATAAAGCAACCTTTTTCATTGAAGATAACATGATATCCTTTCTCTACCATTTATCCTACTGAAATCAAATTCTTTGCAATAGTAGGAACATGAAGAACATCAGCCAATACCTTCTTATCTCCAAGCTTGATATCTCCAACATGCTCAATTGCGTGTTGAGTTTCATCGCCAGTCTCCACACATCCTTTTCCACTTGGAGCTTGTAGCTTTGTGAATAAATCTCCTTGGCATGTCATATGGTTGTTGCAACCTAAATCTATGAACCATTTTTGATCATCACTTCTCAAGTTGTTGTACTCATGCTTCATGGAAAGCATAGTTTGCTTTTCTCCTTCACTTGATGTACTTGCATAGTTATTTTGGCTCCTTTGGTTGCCTCCATTGAACCTCCCATTCTTTTGCCAACAATCATTTGCATAATGTCCTAGTTTACCACAATGATAACATGTTATACCTTTATGAGGATTTTATGAACCTCGACCTCTTCCTCTATTTCTTCCTCGACCTCTTCCATGTGTGTTGTCATTTGAGTTGTCCTTGTTGTCCTCCGAGTTGTGTTGGCTGGAATTTGTGTTGTTGTAGCTTCTTCCTCTTCCTCTCGAGCCTCCTCTTGAGTTCCTTCCTCTAGCTCGTCTTGCATATAAAATTTGACTACGGCTGTCCTTACCTTTGTTGCCTTCTCCTTGTTGAGCAACCTCTTCCGCCACAAGATTTGGTATAATCTCGTCGAATGTTGGTAGAGGGTCTCTGTAAAGGGTGTTTGTGATGAGGTGCTTCCACTTTTCTTCACTTCTCAAGCCATTGAGGGCTGTTTGGATGATGTCTTCTTCTTCTATCTTGCATCCAAATGATGCTAGCTGATCTCGGAGCTCCTTGATCCTCAATGTATACTCACTAATGCTTTGGTTTGAGCTTTTCTTCATGTTATTGAGATCATTCTTGAGTTGCATCCTCCAAGACCTTGTTGAGGTAGCATACACCTTCTTCAATGCTTCCCAAACCTCCTTGGCTGTTTCTAAGCTTTGCACATGACCAATCATAGTGTTAGAAATAACTTATTAAATGAGGAACATCACCCTTCGATTCTTGTCTTCCCAATCAGCAAATTGTCTCCTTTGTACCGGAGTAATGCTGGGATCTTGAAGGTCCACCGGTTGTGGATCATCTCCAGTAACTAGACTCCATAAACCTTTACCTTTAAGGTAATTTGTCATTCTATACCTCCAAGACTGAAAATTATCTTTGTATAACTTCTCAACTTGTCCTAAATCAGCCATTGAAAACTTCCAAGATTGAAGTTTACCTCAAATATGTTGTGGCACTCTTCCTTGACTTTATGAAGCTCCCCCTTGATTTGTAGCTTCTCCTTTGCTTCAATTCAATTCCAATGCTTTGCCTCTTCAAAATCCAATGCTCTGATATCAATTTTTGGAGAATTCCTCTCCTATTTGCAACAAAAAGTGTAGAAGACCTTCTCAGGATCAAGACTTTTGCCAACAGCTGAACCTTCAAATGAAAACTGGTACCAATTGAAAAATTCAATGAATGTGAAACTTTGGTCACTCAAACTAGACAGTTACAGCTTTCAAATGAGCTATCAAACAATTGATTCGGAGTGTTTTTGGGTTGGAATTTCTTTGCCTCAAAATAGGCTACCTGTCCACTCAGTTAAGCTGAAAATTGGACTTCACTAAAAATTGAATAACTCACAAAACATGAAGAATTTGATAAAACTATTCTAGACAGAGGATGTAATCAAGATAAGCTTTCCAATGAATGTTTAAACTCTAAAATTGGATACATATATTGAGGGATATGACTCTCACAAGTAGACTACCCAAAAATTGGTATGGGACTGGACATATTCTATGAGAGTGAAGGGAACGAAATGACTCAAACCAAATGAACTAGCTACAAGGGGACTTCCATTTCTTCTTCCTCTAGTCTTGAGTGTCCTCCCTGGCTTCTTTTATAGCCAAGTGACCAAAAACTCTCATGATGAGTTTTGGAGCTCTTCTCCATAACTCTTCCACTACTTTGAGTAGCCACTCCTCTTGCAGTTCAGCTTTTTTGGATTTGATTCTCTTTTGATTGATTCTCTTTTGATCTCCACTACTTGCTGAAGTAAATGCTTCCATTTTTCATTTTTGTATTTTCCTTCCATTTGAAGAAAATCCTTTTTGCAAAAATATATACAACCTTAGTTCTTTATTTTTAACAAAGTGCTTTGCCCAAAGAGCTCTAGAACCTTCTAGAAGCATCCACTTTAGTTAACTCTGGTTAACTCGGACACGTGGCACACATGCAGTTACATGGTTGACACATGGATGGTTAGTATCCACCTGCCCAAGTAGGAAGTTCTCTGGAGAGGGGGATCGAAACCTTGCTCTGATACCAATGCATGTTGGAGCAAGACAATCAACAAATTGTGATTATACAAAGGGTAGAAGTAAAGACATGAAGAGAAGATTGAAGATCAATGTCATGAATTGAAGGAAAGAATCAGATAGTAAAGTTCTTGAATCAAATGTACATTAGTTCTTTAGATACTTCAATATACTTGAAGTAGTTACGAGTTAGGACTTGTATATATATATAAGTACATGCTTGTAGTCGTAGGAGATATAGAGAAGAGAGCATGAGATGAGTTAGTGATGTACATTGTAAAAATCATCCATCAGATGTATGAAAAATAGAGATAAGTGAAAAGTTCAGAAATGGCGCGTCGATCTTCTCTCCCATTCTCCTTCTGTGTTTAATCTTTTGAGAAATCCTTTTACACGTATCTAAGTCCATAGCTAATCCATCTATGGTTAGAATTTGAGAGGCTAATTGCAATCAGGCTGAGAGAATTTTGCATAGGAACATTCATATGTGATGATTTTTTGAGAGTCGACAAAACTGGCGCAGATTTCATGTTCAAAGATATGAACATTGCTCAGAGCATGGTGTAAAGTTTTATACAAGTGAGGACTCAAAATCTAAGTTGGAAGGTAAGCCATCTATGGCTAGAAGATCTTGATCAAACGGGTTCAACATTGGGAGAACTATAACTAAGAAGTTATAGGTGTCAAAGTCGTCACTGCAGAGAAGGTGTTTTACACACAGGTAACTTGTTTGTATGATTTCTCAGAGTACACTGAATCATTTGCAGAGATTTAAGTTGGAGAAGGTGCGCAACCTTAAGGCAAAGCACTGTGCAAAGTTTTATTAAAAACTTTACAGGATTGATTAGTCAATGAGTGATTAATCTGCAGCAGACTTTTTAGAGAAAGTGATTTCTTCACAGTTAGTCAAATTATTGGTAATGTGTTAGTAGATTTCCAAAATTATGTGGAGTCTAAAGTTATTCTTGGTCTAGAGGTGGTCTAATACCAAGGATAGCTTGTTCTTTTGGAGATTAACACTCTCCATCAGTGGTATCAGAGCAGGTTGTGTCAAAATTAAGGAAAGGAAGACTCCGACTGCTGCAGATATACAAATTCTACATCTCGAAGGTTCAGAAGGATAAAGAGTAAAGAAAGATTGAAGGGAGACATGCAAAGATTATCAAAAGGATCAGAAGAAACAACATTCAAAGTCAAGGTACATTTATTTCTTGTAAAGGTTAAAGCTTTGAGACTACAGGTGAAGCAAGGATGGGAGATAGTCTCCAAATTGAAAAGTTGGATAGAGAGAACTATCCAGCTTGGTCTATGAGGATGGAAGCTCATCTTATGAGCAAAGATCTGATGGGATACATCACAGGAGAGGAAGAAAAGCCAGAATTTAGAGACTCTAGTGTTCCAACTAGAGAGGAGCTTGCAGACATGAAGAATTGGATGAAGAAGGATGCTCAAGCAAGGAGCATAATCTAGATGGCAGTCAATGACTACTTGCTTCCTCACATTAGAGGACTTGAAAGTGCATGTGACATTTGGAATGCTTTGGAAGAGCATTTCTAAAACACAACCAAATCAAGGAAGGCTTCACTATGGGCAGAATTTACTACTTTCAAGAAGAAGGCCTCACAATCAATCTCTGATTATGTGACAAAGATGAAAGACATTGTAGATTCTTTAGGTGCAGTGGATGAAGATATTGAAGAAGATAAATTGGTAAGACAAATTCTCACAGGGCTAAGAGGAGATGAGAAGTGGAAGCCTTTTATTTTGTCTACAGAACTTTCATTAGATCACTTCACTCCTGATTTGAATCAATTGTTAGGTCATATGCTAACTTTTGAGAATGATATCAAAGGAGATGTTGATAAGAGTGCAGGTCATGCAATGTACTCTAAAGACAAGAAAAAAGCTAACAAAGGAAAGCAACAATCAGGTGAGGAAGAAGGTACTTCAAACCAAGCAAATTTCATAAGAGGAAAAGGAAATGGCAGAAGTAGAGGAAGAGGCAGAAACAATAAAGATAATGCAAGAGCTTGTTGGATATGTGGTAAGGCCAATAATCTATCTCATGATTGTTGGCACAATAATCAGAACAATGGTAACTATCAGAACTTTAATCAAAGAGCAAGAGGTGGTAGATTTCAGAGAGGAAACTTCAGAGGTAGAGGTGGTAGGAATTCTTTTGGAAGAGGTGGAGGAAGAAGCTTCCAAAATCAATCCTATAATAACACCTACTACAACTATGCATCAGATCAAAAGGAGGATTCGACTCTCATTATGAATGCAACATGTGAAACTTCACATGAGGATATGAGAGTGTTCTATATTGATTCAGGATGTAGTAATCATTTAAGTGGAAATATTGCTTTGATGACTGATCTAGATCATAATGCAATTAACCATACAACTCAGACAGGTGATAATACAAAGCATAAGGTAAAGTCAATTGGTTCAGTCAAAGCTAAGGATGGGAGCACTCTTCTGAGTAAGGTTCTTTATGTTCCCACAATTCCAAAGAATTTGATCAATGTAGGTCAAATTGTGGAAAAAGGATATGAGGTAAGGTTCACCAATGATGGAGTCTATGTTGAAGACCCTAGTCAAGGGTATAAACAGGTTGTTACAGGAAAGAAAGAAGGAAGGCTTTTCACATTGAAGGTACAAGGAAATGTTGGACATGCTATGTTCACATATGGAGAGCAGAAGATGTCTGAATTGGATCTTTGGCATAAAAGACTTGGACACTTCAATGAAAGAGGTATCAAAGACATGATTAAAATGATTCAGTGCTTGGGTTGCCTAACATTGCAGGTCAACACATGACATACAGATGTGAGGCATGTCAATTAGGTAAGGCTCATAAGCAATCCTATTCCAAGCATGGGTTTATGTATTCAGAAAGACTTGAGTTGGTGCATACAGATGTGTGGGGTCCTTCAAAGGACTTTAGTATAAATGGTTCAAGATATTATGTCATATATGTTGATGATGCTACCAGATGGATCACAATTTATGTGATTAAAGAAAAGTCAGAAGTGTTTAATACATTTAAACACTATCATGCATATGCAGAAAGGATTACAGGTCAAAAATTGAAGAGACTAAGGTCAGATGGAGGGGGAGAGTATTTTTCAAATGAATTCAATGATTACTTGTGGAATGCAGGTATAAAGAGAGAAGTTACTTGCAGGTACTCTCCTCAACAAAATGGGGTAGCAGAAAGAAGAAATAGGACTCTTGTTGAGTTTGCAAGGTCCATGATGAAAGAGAAGAATTGTCCAAACTATTTGTGGGCAGAGGCTGTAAATACAGCAACCTATTTGGTCAATAGATTGCCTTGTAAAGCTTTGCAAGGTATGACACCATATGAAGCTTGGTGGGGTAAGAGACCTACCTTGGATCATTCCAGAATATTTGGATGTTTGGCATATGCATATGTGCCATCTCAATTGAGACATAAGTTGGAGCCTAAGGCAGAAAAGTATGTATTCATTGGTTATGATGATAAGCAAATGGGATACAGGTTGTGGAGTCCATCCACAAAGCAATTCCTTGTATCCAAGGATGTTACATTTGATGAGCAAGGTACTTGGTATGCAGGTAAATATAATATACATGCAGATGTTGAAGAAGTAGTGGATCAAATGAAAGGTAAAGCAAAGATTCAATTACTTGATGAAAGTGAGAATAATGAAGTACAGGTTGAAGTTGAAGAGAGGCCAAGGTTTGATCCAGAATGTGATGAACCAGAAACTTCAAAAAGTGCAGAAGTTAGGAGGTCATCTAGGCACAAATGGCAACCTACAAGGTATAGCTATGACACCTCATTCTTGACTACTAAAGATTATGCTTATTTGGTAAAAGCAGATGAAGATCCATCTACATATGATGAAGCCAAAGGCAAGAGAAATTGGGAAGAAGCCATGCAAGAGGAGTATGATGCATTGATAGAGAATCAGACTTGGGATCTGGTTCCTAAACCTAATAGCCAGAAAATTATTGGATGTAAGTGGGTGTACAAAACAAAAAGATTTGCAGATGGAAGTGTGTCTAGGTACAAAGCCAGACTTGTTGTGAAAGGGTATGCACAGACATATGGAGTGGACTATGATGAGACCTATAGTCCTATGGCAAAAATGACAACCATCAGAACTCTCATAGCAATTGCTGCTTGCAAAGGTTGGAAGCTATCTCAATTAGATGTTAAAAATGCTTTTTTGAATGGTTACATTTCAGATGAAGTGTACATGGAGCAACCAGATGGGTTCAAAGACCAAGTGAGTCCAAATTATGTGTGTAAGCTCAAGAGAGCTTTGTATGGATTGAAGCAGGCCCCAAGGGCTTGGAATTATAGGCTTGTAAAGTTCTTGAAGGAACTTGGATTTCAAGCATCAAAGGCAGATAGTAGCTTGCTAGTCAAAGCAAGTGAAGATGGATTCATTTATGTTTGTATTTATGTTGATGACATAATACTTACAGGAACAGATGATAAAGGAATACAAATGATTAAGAAGCAGATGGAGAAAGAGTTCAAAATCAGTGATTTGGGGAACTTGTCATTCTTCTTGGGAATGGAGATTTTATATACTCAACATGGAGTATATGTGACCCAAGAAAGGTATCTTGAAAATTTGCTAACCAAATTTAAAATGGAAGATTGCAGGGTTGCACCTACACCTTTGGAAGTGAACCATAAATTGTTTAGATTTGGAGGAGAAGAATTCAGAGACATGAAGCTCTATCAAAGTTTGGTTGGTAGCTTGATTTATGCTACATTGACAAGACCTGATCTGTCATATGCAGTTGGTGTACTTTCACAATTCATGCATTGTCCTAGAAAGGAACATTGGATTGCAGGACAAAGAGTACTTAGGTATATCAAGGGTACACTCAGAGAAGGATTGTACTATGGATTTACTTCTGATACAAGAGTGAAGATATATAGTGATGCAGATTGGGCAGGTAATGTGGATGATAGAAGATCAACACATGGATATTTGTGCTATGTAGGAGACAAATTGATAGTTCTACTAGCCTCGCTTCCTCACAATCCACGTCGATTGAGGATCTAGCAGAAAAGGTAGCTCAGAAATTAGGCGTCTCTAGCAAGCAGATTCCTAGATTTGCCCCAGGGAAACGATGCTATACTTGTGGAGGAGACCATATGGCGAGTGTATGTCCCATTATGGCCCAACCCCAAGTGAATCCTAGTAGCCGTTACTGCACCATAGAGCGAAGGTACACTAATCACACCGCACAAGACTGCCCATATAACAAACAAACTGTCAGGCAAAATCACCCTCAGCCATATACACAACAGGGTAGATACCAGAACCAATACCCACCACAACAGTATGGTAGGCCTCAACAACCCTATCAACAACCCTATCAAGGGCAACAGAGACCTCAACCAGTTCTAGCGCAGCAACCCCCTATGGTTGTGATTCCAGTAAAACATGCATCTATAGAACAAAATCTGAATAGAGCCATAGTCCCACTAACACCATTGCTATCAAAAAGTGACCCAAGTGATCATAGTTTTGACTCCTCTCATGTTGATAGCCCATAGGCTTACTACATGCAATCACCTGAGCATAATGAGTCCTACTATTATGAAGACTTGAGTGAACCTAGTTGGGAGCCAGATTATGCGAATTTCATGTACGCAAACCCCAACTCTAGACCTCAGCCTAGGCAGATAAGACCTCCAATTCCTAGAGAGCCATGCTTTCGATGTCAGGGAGATCACCTCATTCGTGATTGCCCTCTTACAAGCATCTACACAAACCCAATCTGTGACAATTCAAGGCTTTTGCTTAGACTGTAGGAAGGAGCATTTGTTACAAGAATGTCCCAAGAACCCCATCAACATGCCAAAATCGCTCCTATCAATGTTATTGGGTTAGTGGTAGACTCACAAGAAGTGTGACTTCCACTACTCCAGTGCAAGTAGTCACCCGAGCTCAAGATTTGCAACAAAACCAAGGTGTAGGGCATGATAAGAGTTCTGAGGTTAGTGAGACTGAGAGCATAACCAAGAAAAGGATGAGAGCTTGGAGAGATAGCCGAGAGAGAATGAAAAAACAATGGTCGAAGAAAATGAGCGAACTTGAGGAAAGCTTGAGAGAAACAAAAGCAAAGATAATTGAACTCACATCTTAAACTCACTATCATACTACCCCACCACCACCATTTCCATCTTCCTCCAATCCATCACCTTCCATTCTCCAACCTTCTAATCCACCACACAGAACCAACCCACCACCCAGAGTAGGATCACTCCTAGCCGATCCCACTCCTGAGGATCTAGACATGATGCTTAAAGCATATTAGGCCAGAATCCAAGAAGGGCCAAATGTGACAGATCATGATAAATGTTACCCTAGATCCAATCTAGTGATAGAGAGAACAAAACTTTGTGCTAAGATGGTAGAGTTGGCTCAAGCCATGTTTGAGGCCAGTTGCTTCTTTAACTACTCTAGCTCCACTAGAACACCATTGCACTTTGATGGTCTATTAGATAGATTGGAGAGGTTAATTGCAAAGTCTGGAAAAGGAGTCACCTCTCAGGCTCAAGAGAGGGTGAGTGATAGAATCAGTTGTCCTCCTCAAGAAGCTTATGTGCCTAACTCCACCAAACTAGACACCTCTTCTTCTATGAATTGGTATTCACCAGAATTCCTGCGAGAGATTCAAGAAGAGAAATGGGCTAAAGAAAGTGAAGATCGCCCTCCAATTGAACTTGTGGATGACGCGCATGATCAATTCCCATAAGACATTCCTTCCATTTATGGAGAGCAGGAGAGTGCCCAATCTCATGAGAGGTTAGACTTTGAGTCTAATTCCTTACAAGAACTACCCCATTTCACAGGTCCATGGGAAGCTAAGTCTACTTGCATGAGAGCACCCACGGTCATGATAAGAAACGAAGACTCAATTATACCTAGGATATACGGAGATAATAATCAATACTAAAGTGTAGTGCAATCTTACTTTAGAAGAGCTACTCAAGTGTTGCGGAGTAAAAAGGCACAAAAGAGGAGCCCCAAAATTTTCAAATTAATGGGCACATTTTTCTTCTTCAAAGTCTTAGGAAATTCCCTCAAGCCATGTAAATGCACTAGAGGAGTCCTCTAGATGCATAATCCCAAATCATTGTAATATATTCCTTGTAAATTAGTAAGAAATTCACTTTTTAGTAATAAAGTGCCTGTCTCTTGTGTGAAAGGACCAAATTTAGGGCACATGTATATAAGTCAACTTTGTGACTCTTTGTAGAGACTTTTTGCCATTGTGAAGACGGAGAGCTCATGATTTTCGAATTTGCTTCTTTCTTGCAGATTTTCATCTTCTCTTTGATCTTCTATGTGCATGTAATGCTTGAAATATGTGTGTAGGACTATTGTCTACCCCTCCCCCCTGTTTTTGAGCTACTATAGTGTGTGTGTGAGCTTGTAAGAGTTGTGGAGTGAGTGTGGGTGTTTCCCACCATTCACTGTTTTGGTCAGAACTTGAAGCACGGTTGTCAGAATCAAGTGAGAGCACCTCCAATAGATGCGTCTCGTCGAGAGCTTCGAAAGGAACCCACTATTGTCCATATTTGGAGTTCGGAGCTGAGAGAAATCCTCGATTTAGTGAAATCTGCTATAAGTGGTATCACGACAGACACTTTCAGTATTTCAGTGAGTTAGAGAGATGGATTAGTCTTTTCTCACACATATAAGCTAAACCACTTCATTTTCCATCATGTGTGCACATGTCCTCATACACTTGGTTAGGTCGTTTCATTGGATTGACAAATAAGCGTGTGTCAATTCCCCACTATACGCAGTTGTGTGGCAAATGAGATTTAGTCTCTTTGGCACAAGTCCTTAAGTCTTCTTGACTTAGGTACACACGTTTTTGGCACCGTTGCTGGGGAACACTCAGCCAAGGTGCCTTCGTGATGGTTATAGCTCGAGAGTGATGAAATCGTACTTGTAGAAGTGAATTCGTTCAGTGGCAAGTAGTCAACCACTTCAACACTTGTTACTTCACATCCCAGAGGTGTGTGTAATGAGTTTTTAGGTTTACGGTTAGTAGGAAGGGAGAGAAGGAAGAGTTAGGGTTAGGTTAGGTGAAGAGGAGTGAAGTAGGAGTAAGTCAAGATCACCAAGAAAAATCTCGAAAAATTTGCCAAATTAGTGTAGTTCAGTTTCAGTCACAAAAAAGTATAAAAACCAAAAATTTTTTTAGTTCATTTCTCATTTATTAAGAGAAGCAATATCGTTAGAGAGCAGCGATCGGTATCGTGGGCTTGGTATTGTGCTTTCCAGGCTATCAAAGCTAGTTATTGAGCTCAAGGTGCAAGCAAGACATCACAGAGATAAGATTCCATAAAATTTCATTGGCAAAAACACTTTAGAAGTGCACAAAAACGTGATCACTTGCACAACTGGTATCACGGGGCGGGACAGAGTGTTTTTTGAGTTTCTTTGGGAGAGACAGTAGTTTAGGAGTGAAGAGGGGTGAGAGAAGAGCAAGGGGAAACCAAAATTTTTGATTTTTGAGGTATTTTGGCTTGAGTATCGCGATCGGTTGAGTTTCTAGTATCGCGATACCAAAAGTTCCCTTGTATCGTGATACTCACCGAAGTATCGTATCGTCGATTACCAGTCGTGGTATCGGGATACCACTAGTGGTATCATATCGCCGGGTTGGTATCCCGATCGCACTTTACCAAAGTGGTATCGTATCATGATCCACTTTTGGTATCGTATCGTGGCTTGTCCCAGTGTTGTATCGCGATACCATACTAGTATCGTATTGTGCAAGTTGGTGGTATCGTATCGCCACTTGCATTGATATCGTATCGTGCGGTTCTGCGATATCGTATCGCATAACTGCTAGTATCATATCGTGCCCTACTCTGGTATCATATCGCCAAAGCATCCAATCTCGTATTGCGTAGGTTGGTGGTATTGTATCGCCACCTGCAATGGTATTGTATCATGCAGCCCTCAAGTATCGTATCGTCTCTCATTTTGGTGTCGTATCGTGATACCATTTTGGTATCGTATCGCCATCTACTGTGATATCGTATCGTGTGAGAATATCAATATCATATCGTGCAATACTCAGGTATCATATCGGGAAAATTCCAGTATCGTATCATGCCCTTTTTGGTATCGTATCGTCCAAAAAGTGGTATCGTATCGTCTGGGTTTTTCAGTATCGTATTGTCCCAGTCTCAGTATCGTATCACCAGAGTTTTTGGTATCATATCGGCCAGTGCATAGGTATCGTGGTAATGTGGGACATGCTTTATTTACTTATGGAAGTCAAAAGATGTCTGAGTTAGACCTATGGCATAAAAGGCTAGGTCATTTCAATGAGAGAGCCATAAAGGAAATGTCAAAGAATGATGTGGTGCTTGGTTTGCCAAATGTTGAAGGACAACACATGGTGTACAAGTGTGAAGCTTGTCAGTTAGGTAAAGCACACAAAAGTTCATACAATAAATCAGGGTACAAGTATTCAAATATGCTTGAGTTGGTTCATACATATGTGTGGGGTCCTTCAAGGGACTATAGTATAAATGGATCCAGATATTATGTGTTGTTTTTTGATGATGCAACCAGATGGATTACTTTATATGTAATCAACGACAAGTCAGAAGTGTTCAAGACACTCAAGCATTATCATGTTTATGCAGAAAAGGATTATAGGACAAAAGCTCAAGAGGTTGAGATCAGATGGAAGGGGAGAGTATTTCTCTAAAGAGTTTGATGATTATTTGCGGAATGCAGGTATAAAAAGAGAAGTAACTTGCAGGTACTCCCCTCAACAAAATGTAGTTGCAGAAAGAAGAAATAGAACTCTTGTAGAGTTTGCAAGAGCAATGATGAAGGAAAAGAATTGTCCAAACTACTTATGGACAGAAGCTATCAACACTGCAACATACCTTGTGAATAGGTTACCTTGTAAAGCTTTGGATGGAAGAACACCTTATGAAGCATGGTGGGGTAAGAAACCTACTCTTGATCATTGTAAGGTATTTGGATGTTTAGCATATGCTTATGTTCCTTCACAATTAAGACATAAGCTAGAACCCAAAGCAGAGAAGTATGTGTTTATTGGGTATGATGATAGATAGATGGGTTACAGATTGTGGAGTCCATCCACAAAGCAATTTCTTGTTACAAAAGATGTTACATTTAATGAGAAAAGTACATGGTATATAGGGACAACAAATGAATATGTAGATGTTGAAGAAATAAAAAGGAAAGGGAAGACAAAAGTAAGTGTGTATGAAGAAGATATTGATGATGTTGATTATAAAATTAAATTGCAGGACAATGTTGAAGATGGGCCAAGATTTGATCCAGAATCAAATGTGGCTGAGACTTCAAGAAGTGCAGAGGTCAGAAGATCCTTGAGAGAAAGAAAAGAACCTATCAAGTATAGCTATGTTACATCTTTCCTAACAACAAAAGATTATGCTTACATTGTGAAGACAGAAGAGGATCCAATCACATATGAAGAAGCTAAAGGTAAACAGAATTGGGAGAAGGCAATGCAAGAAGAGTATGATGCTCTACTTGAAAAGGAAACATGGGAGTTGGTGCCAAGACCAAAGAATCAGAAGGTCATTGGATTTAAGTGGGTGTATAAAACAAAAAGGTTTGCAGATGGAAAGGTGTCTAGATACAAAGCTAGACTTGTGGTCAAAGGTTATGCCCAAACTTATGGGGTAGAGTATGATGAAACCTTTAGTCCTGTTGCTAAGATGTCTACAATTAGATCATTGATTGCTATAGCTGCTTGTAAAGGATGGAAGTTATCACAATTAGATGTGAAGGATGCATTTTTGAATGGATACATTGCAGATGAAGTGTACATGGAACAACCAGAAGGTTTCATGGATTCAATTGGATCAGATTATGTGTGTAAGCTCAAGAGAGCTTTGTATGGTTTGAAGCAGGCTCCAAGAGCATGGAATTACAGGCTTGTTAAGTTCTTGAGTGAATGTGGATATCAAGCATCAAAGGCAGATAGTAGCTTGCTAGTGAAGGCAAGTGAAAATGGATATATATACATGTGTATTTACGTTGATGATATTATTGTCACAGGTACAGATGCTCAAGGAATCAAGGAGCTTAAGAAACAAATAGAGAAGGAGTTTAAGATAAGTGATTTGGGAAACTTATCTTATTTCTTAGGAATGCAGATTGTGTATACTCAACATGGAGTATATGTTACACAAGAGAGATACTTGAAGAATCTTCTGGTCAAGTTCAACATGGAGGATTGCAAGCCTTCAACCACACCACTGGAGGTAAATCATAAGTTGAGCAGATATGGAGGTGAGGAATTCAATGATATGAAGAAATATCAGAGTTTGGTAGGTAGTTTAATCTATGCTACTTTGACAAGGCCAGACCTATCATATGCAGCTCAAAGGGTACTCAGATATTTCAAGGGAACTCTAAATGAAGGTTTGTATTATGGATTTAATTTTGATACAAGAATCAAAGTGTTTAGTGATGCAGATTGGGCAGGTGATTCATATGATAGAAGATCTACTTATGGTTATCTCTGTTATATTGGAGATAAATTAGTTTCTTGGTGCTCAAAGAAGCAACATACAATTGCTTTGTCATCCACAGAAGTTGAGTATAAATGAATGGTAGAGGCTGCAAAAGAAGTGATATGGTTAAAGACCTTGTTGAAGAGTTTTGGAACTGATCAGAGTACTCCAATTATTTTTGGAGACAATATGAGTTTATTGTATTTGGCAACTAACCCTGTTTTTCATGCCAGGACTAAACACATATAGATTCAGTATCATTTCTTGAGGGAAAAGGTACTTGATAAAGAGATTGAAGTATTGTATACTCCAACAAAAGGGCAAGTTGCAGATATATTAATAAAAAGCTTGGATGGACCTAAGCTACAAAGGTTCAAAGAGATGGCAGGAGTAAAGAAGAACGGAATAATCACAATTAGTGATTGAGGGGGAGCTGTTGAACAAAACAATCACAAATTGATGATTACAAAGAGCTTGAAGCATGTCAATGATCAGATTGAAGTGAAAGAATTCATTTGAGAAAGTGAAGAGATCTCAGAAGTGAAGCTTGTATACCTATGTACATTACAGATGGGAATTCTTGTACTATAAGTGTAGATGATCCTTAGGATGGTAAGGAGTAATGTAATAGACATGGGATAAGTCTAGAATCATATGTATATAAGTAAATGATGTAAAGAAATACATGAGAGAGTCATTAGAAGCCAAGTGTCATTGAGATATATGTGTAGAGAGTCATTTTCACGAGTTAGCGTCGAGTCTTTCTCTGATTTCTCTCAGCCTAATCAGGTGAATCAAGAAATCTTTTGTACACATCTAATCTAGAATCTATGTTCAAATTTTCATGGTCTAATTCCTTTCATGCTGTGAGTATGATCAATAGGAACATGTGTATGTAAAGTCTATAGGTAGACCTCTTAGAGTCACACACTTTTTTGTGTCAATGTTTTGCTTAGATCTCAGTGTACAGTGTAAAGTTTTTGATGTTTGAGCATTCAAAATCTAAGTTACAAGGTAAGGAAGCTATGGCTAAAAGCATTTAGCAAAACGGGATCTGTGCTGTGAGAAATCAACCTTAGAAGTTAGCTATGTCAAAGTCGGTTGTTCAGGAAGATAGTTTCTTATATACTTTTGATCTTAAGGATCAAATTAAAGTTTTAATGATTCTTTTGAAGAACTAATGGTTGAAATGATTGTGTAAAGGTAGCATGGAGATATGTGCATCATTAGTTTGAAGAACTCTGAAGATATGTGCAGGTAATGAAGTCAATCTTTGAAGTAGATTTTTTGAAGAAGAAAGATTCTCACTCAGAGAAGTGATAATTGAAGATTTGGTAAATGAAGGTAACATTTGTGTAAAGTTTGGTCCATAACTGATATAGAGGTGCTCTTAAATCAGTATAGATCAAACCTTTGGAGATTTAGAGGTCTCCAACAGCTAGTGCTTCTGACGAAAGCACACAGACACCATCTCTGCCATCACCACCCATCCATCTCTTCGAAACCCTCACCATGAGCATTCCTGAACAACTAGCATTCACCTTTTGCGAACCTATATCACACACCACCCTTTTCCCATCCTTACCTTTCCCTACCTCCACCATTTCTAGCCAATTTTCTGAACCTCCGATAGGTCATCCTGCCACTCATCAAACCATAATAGGTCACCCTTCTTATCTAGTAGCTGTGGGAGACTCACTTGCCTCTACCCAATCATTGACACCATCATTTCCCCTCACTGCAACATTCCCTCTTTCCCAACCACGACCCACAATGTCCCCCTCAACCTCCTCAGAACCGATACAAACCAACCTTCCCCAATTTTGGGCAAACTTTGTAAATATTATGCAACAACTTTATGATTATAGTAAAAATCCCCTTTCCCACCCCACCTCACCCACATTCACGGCCACCACGGAAACACCACCCACCATTCTAGTATTCACGATTCACACTTCACACACAATCACGTCCGACCCCATGGGCATTTCACCCTCCACAGAACCACCCACCACCACTTTCGTTTCAACATCACCACTTCTTACTTCACTCACATCACCACTTACAACCACTGTAAGCACAACATCACCCTTCCCTTCCCCATTTCCCGAACCCTTGTGTTGAGAAAAGGGGAGCAACAGACCCTAACCACCTCACATGGAAGTGAGAAGCTTCTCCAAGTTGGGGCAAAGAATGAGAGGAGAGGTTCACCCACGCTCATGGAGCAATGGCAACAATTGCCAACATCACAAGGAGCAAGGGGAACATCCTCCCAACCATGCACACACACATGCAAATCCATACACCAAGACCAACACCATTGCACACAAGGATTTAGATGAAACCAAATGACACCTTCTTCCATTACCAAAATGGAGGCCAAGGCCATGGCCAAGGGACCTCCCTCTTTACAAGAAATGAGCCTCTATTTATAGGCTCAGCACAATTCCCCATGTGCTCCTTTTGACTAGTAAAAAAGGAGCACATGCCTAACTATCATATCTCAAAAAGATCTTTTCAGATATTCTCTAACAACCAAATCTCAAAAGGAAAGAGAATACATGCACGTGGGGATTTTTCTAGACTTCTTCAAAAATCTGAGCATTTACAAGGCTCCAAAGCTTTACTTGAGGAGAAATATTAAAAAGTGTCTAAGGGGGGGGGTTTATGTGAAATCCTAAGTAGATACAAAAAGAGATATTATTATGGTCTAGGGAGGGTTCCTATGCACAATTGTGGGTGTGTGCATACCCTACAACCCAACACTCTCCCCTCCCTAGACTTTGTCATCCTCAACAAAGCTAAGAGGAAAGGATCATACACAACTGAACTTTATCCAAGTTAAAGTCTTTCAATTCTAGAAATCTTCAAGTCTTCAAAATTTTGCAATTCTTCAGTCTGCAAAGCTTCAAGTAGCAGTCTTCAGTCTTTACTTCAATCTGCAAATCTTCAATCTTCAAAGCTTTAAGCTGCAAATCTTCTATGTTCAAAGCTGAGCGACACAATCCCCTTGGGGGGCAGTCAGCCCAACATTCCTCCACTATGCAGTCTTTGGTAAGGCTGGAAATGCCTTCACCAAAAGCTCCCAAACCTGAAATGACATACAAAAGAGCAAGTAGATTGCATCTAGTAATGAGATAAACATTCACTTCAAATTTAGTTTCCACTTCAAGGTACATCAAGTCCTATAGGACTGGCTTTTCCAGAGACAAGTCCACATGGAGAGCTAGCTATTCCTGCAATTCGTCAATTAAAGTACCAAGAACCCAAGGAGGGGACCATATGACTTATATATTTTTTGCCATGTCACGATATTCAGTTGTATTCTTTGCTAAGTAGTCATGGTTGGGTAAGGGTTAAAAAACCTTCCAGTCATCATGAGCAATTTCTACAAATCATAGTGTCACATCATCTAGCATAAGCCTATAATGTAAAACTTATTTGATTAATCCAGCCATTACTAGTCACACGGCTAAGATGATGACTGTATCAGAACACACCAGTATTTTTTTGTGCCTGGAATTTTAGTTACATGCGATCCATTTCATATGAAAAAGATGCAGTGAGTAATCAAGATTAGACTGTAAGATCAGGTGAGCGCATCACACAGGGAATCATTTTGGGAGTGATAGAATATGCAGGCAGTTTATCCACAAAAGAAGCAATGCCAGTCATATGCCTCTAATCATACTAAGTTTCTCCCAAAATCAGTATAGAGGGTAATTACACAGCAATCCCACAGGGGTCAGTCACAAGTTTTCACAAGTATCATAAAACTTGTGAGTATGCAATAAACACATCATTCACAAGAGAGCATCTATAGGAGTCAAGAGGGATTGTTGGCCTACAATGCATTTGTAAAACCAGAGAATTACTTCCCTGCAAAAAACAAGCATTAGGACCTTCATGATTTTCATACTTAATTAGTAGTTTTACTTCCTGCTCCATGCTATTTGTTAATCTCAACAACATTGATCCTCTCAGTTTAAAACATCCTGGATTAAGGTAGTGGTTAGTAAAATAACAGTTAGCCTCAAAGACCAAAAGCCTTAGTCATTTCATTCTTTGGCCTGTAGCACTCTGAGATTCGCTCAAAGCTCTGCACCATTGATAAAACACAACATCTACAAGGTTATATCATATCACTATCTTCTTGTCCACTAACACAAGTGAACACATGCAACCAAATGAAAACCTAAGATGGAAGTGAGGAAGTAGTTGCTTCCATCAAAGAGTTCAACAGAAAATCTCAAAGGCTCGCCACAGACAATCTTCCTTCATGCCAACCCTGTTTTCAGAATAGACAAACTGACACAAAGATTCAAAAAACATTAGAGGGGCATTGTGTAAATGCTCAGTATGTTACACCCTCAATAGCAATAAGGTTCATTTTGCACACAATATTAAGAGATCCATCCTTCTGGTTATCAAGGTTCAAGCAGTCCGATAGACTTTGCATCAGTCATTCTCGTGGAGTGATCAAACAAGATGCTTTTAGTACCTCGAAGTGGGCATCCTTGGGCTAGTCAAGTCATGACATGTGAAAAGAGATGCAATGAGTAATCAAGTTTAGTCTGTATGATCAAGTGCGAGCATGCCTATTACTGATAAAACATGGTGCCATTTCATAGATATAAGTATTTAATGCCAGTCCTTTGCCTCTAATCATACCAATTTTTCTTCAAAACTTGTGAAGTGGGTATTTCATGAACCAATCCTACATGGGTCAATCACAAGAATTCAAAGCTGTTATCAAACATGTTAGTAACTTCAAAATACATAGCAACTTCTTCAACATGTATGAGCAAGTTTCCTGTCCCAGACAGAGATCTGTCCTATGATTAGTCTACTAGTACTACCAACTCATCATGGTAACCATACTTGCATTCAAACCTCAACCAATCAAGTGTATGTGTGTCGCCCTCCAGGAACCACTGCCCTTTCCATGATCAAGATCACCATGTTTGAACCATCCTTAAGGAGAACAGTCACAATGTCTTCCAAACCTTCAAGCATGGAAAATTATACCAACTTCGGGGTTGTACCTACAATTTTTTCATGCCATAACCAATGGAAGCACCACAGAATGGATCAGTAAGAGCAATCCAACTGAAGTTTTAATAGGAATGAGTAAAAGGATGTATGCAACCAATAGTCCTTCTCAAGGATGGCAACATCTATCCAAATATGCAGTCGTAAGTATCCCAATTAAATGAGAAGTATTAACACATTTTAACAAGACAAATGGATCCTGCAGATGATGACAAGCACATAGATACACAGATGCAACAATAAAGGCTCCAAAAGAAAGATGCACATTGCAAGAGCCCCAAGCAAAATAATAGAAAGCACCAGCCCATAAACTTGATTGATATGGAACAATAATCATGGAGTCCTATGGTGAAGCCACAGATCAGTGAAATATGGAATCGAAGAGGTCCATCTGAGTGTCTCAACAACCTAAACAGAGAGCCAAAAACTAATCAGGGAAGCCTTCTCCATATGTTATTATGGACAGTTTTCTTGTTACGGCATACATTGTCCTTGACACTCTCTCACATGTGCAAAAAGAGATCATGATGAAGAACCATGAAGTACACAAAGATATGTCTTTTATAGCAGGTAGTCATTAGAATTGTGCATTACAACCATTACAGAAGCAAGCAGGGAGCCATAATTCATTCATACAACCGCACATAAAGCTCCGTCTTCCCAACCCTAAACTTTGATTGTCCCAGCCCAACAGTTTCAGGTCACCACTAGCTAGTGACAGATGATGTGACACATGCTATAGCATTATGAAATAGATGTAGGTAAACGACATAATGCAGATCAGTCAAGGTTGATACGTAAATCAAAAGTTAACCCGCTATAACATGATAAAAAGGCTAAAAAATAGGTCACCATTCATTCCCGACAGTACCATCATTAGGAATCCTGAGTTCAGCATGCTACAGAATGTTTATGACTGGAAAGGTCGACTCCCATAAAGGATCATCTGATTTGGAAGCACTAGCATTGAACCTGCCAAGAAATGCATATTATGAAGTAGCACACCACCTATGGGTAGCAACCAAGCAGATTTCTCCATCAAGCGGTATTGAACAAGTGAGGCAATGGAGAACTTCCCAAAGCAAGAAGCTCCACAGAGACACAATCGTGTAGAAACCACACTCTAGACAGAGGTATGCTCGAGCCAGTGTAGAAGGGAAAAAATTAGAGATGATCACCACCGGTAGGAAATAGAGCTCCACCTGCCCTAGCCACATGCAGGTGGCAACGTAACAAACATATCTGGAATCTTACAAAATTGAGCACCCCAGATGTAGCTCAGTGATGAGTAGCACCTCCTTTAATGTCAATCCGGGAAGACATGAGGATGGTGTGAAGACCTCGAGCAAGTGAAGGCACAAATGTGTGAGTGAGAAGCACACTAACATGCACACACATACACGCACACGTGCACACACATCAAGAACAAAGAGAGTAAGACAATGGAATCACTTCTATTGCAACCAAGTTCTCATACAAGCTCAAAAATACCAAAAAAACTCCCCCAAAAATGAGCTCTCTAGCTCTATTTATAGTTTTTGACTAGCTTTGGCCCTGTCCAGACCTAGTGTCCGGCCTAGTTAAAAATTAGGTTCCAGGGCTTATTTGAGGGCTCAAACGAGGTCTAAAAAATACGAGAATTAGTAGGCAACTACTTCTAAGGCTCCTCAAGCTCGAGGACTCCTTGGCTTGTACAAAATGGAGCTACAAAAAGGTGAAAATGGTATTTACAGGGGTTTTTAGTGATGAGAATCACTTTTAAATGGTGTAAGGGTTTTGAAAAAAAATAAAGGGTTGCCTTAGTGCTAGATCTGCGTGTATGCTCGTACTTGCTTCTTCCCGTATACTGCCAACACTCTCCCCCCCCCTAGCGTCTGTCACCTCTGACAGACCTTTGATCTACGGGTTGATCAATATAGTCCTGGAGAATGTCAGCTGCCACATCATGTTCTTTGATTCGCAGCCCTCGGATCAGGTCTCTCTGCAGGGTATTCCAATTGACTGGGCCTGGTATGTCCGGCTGTGGCGTTGTGTAGAGTTCTGAGTGCATCGTTTGTTCGCATGCAAAGAGGTGTAACAAATGGGTGGGCCGTGGCGCGAACACCTCTGAGTGTGCTTCCTAGAACCCCGTGGTGAACATTTCATCGAAAGTTTGCTTGTAGCAGGCAGCGAGATATCTGATGCGTGCGTGCCATGCATAAGCAAATCGTATGCTTGGGGTGGTGCTCATATCATATAGCAGGTCGTAATTACCATTAACAAACCCGGGAATCGGAGGTTGAATATGACATACATTGCGGAAAGTTTTGAGCACAACCTGCATCATATCGAAGATCTTGAGCATCATCTGGGTAGCCACATCTGGCATGGGGTGGAGGCGTGGAAGCCAATGTCTGATGGTAGCCATCATGTAGGCTACAGTAGGCGTGCCGTTTGGGGGTGCAATGGAAGGGTGATTAAGCCATTCTTTGCAATTGGCGTTGTTCTTGACTTTGATGGCAAATGACTTCCATGTTCTTCTCCGTTGCACTGGTCCATAGCAATTGTTATACTTCAAATGCATGGGTGCGTGGTCCCATGTCCGTAGCATCTTGGGATAGGTTTCCAATAGCTTTTGCCTCCAGATGGGTTGGTGTATTTTCCCTTTGGGTGCCTCCTCTAGAATGTCCTCAGGTTCAAATTGTGTTGCGAAAGTTGGGTACTTGTTGGTCTTACGTTTGATCTCGGCGTTGTAGTCTGCCAACAGTACAAAGTATGGCTTATATTGTAATTCTGAGCTGGTTATTAGTCTTCTAGGGGCCAGATGTCTGAAGTAGTCTGATTGAAGTATGGTTTCTTCAATGGTCTTCATGGCCAACATCTGGTAGGAGATACGTTCTTCATGAGTCTGCCCCATTTCTTCTACCTGTTTCATCCATGCCGATGGGGGTTCCTCATAAGTGTCCTGTCCCTCCTCAGTGATTGTGCCTCCTGGAAAAGGTTGAGGCTCATAGTTCTCTTCAAATGCTTCCTCCACTGGAATAATAACTGCTTCTTCTTCTATGGGTTACTCAGGTGGGGAAGGAGGTCGTTCATATTGTAACAACTTGATTTTCAACTCTGCAATCTGTTGCCGTAGCTCAAGTACCTCACTGTTGGTAGAAGGTTCAGGTTCAGGCAAAGTAGCGGCATCGACCGTCTCTTTAGGTGTGGGTGTGTGTGTTGTCGGTACTTTGGATCCTTGTAGTTCCTTTATCTAGTCTGCCAACTGATCATGGGCTTCCAAGAGTGTCGCATAACCTTCTAAAACCTGTTGAATATGCTCTGAGGGGACAACCTAGAATTTTGCAGGGTCTATAGGTGCTCCCGGGGTGTTTTCCATGGCTGCTTCTAGGTTCTCCTGGTTTTGTTGTTGTAGCCTTCGGTTTTCTTCTTGAGCAGCTGCTAGATGGCGATGTAGTAGGGCCATGTTGCGTTGGATTCTCGCATTGCAGCCCATTTGTTCTCTGAGTTGTTCCTCCATAGCTTTGCTTGTCTCTGCATGCTTAGCTTCAAGTTCTGTCTTCGATTGTTGGAGGGCAGCCACCTAGTGTTGTAGTGCTGTATTACCTAGTTCCAAGGCATCGACTCGTGCCTGGAGTTGAGCCGAGAGATTGCATGGCTCTGTGTTATTTTCTTCTAATAGCTTATACTCTTGCTTAAGCTGAGTGGCCGCTTCAACCATGGTGTCTAGTGCATTACTAAATGATGTGGATGCATGGGTAGAGGTGGAACATGCAAAGGGTCGGGAGGTGGGAAAGGGAAAAGTACATGATGTGCCTATGAGTGAAGTGAAATGTGCTGATGGTGGAACAAATGTGGTGGTGGGTGCTTCTGTGGATGGTGAAATATCCATGGGATCGGATGTGAGAGTGTGTGAAGTGTGAATTGTGAATACGAGAACGGTAGGTGGTGTGTTAGTGGTGGCAGTGAATGTGGGGGAGTGGGGTTGGGAAAGGGACTTTTTATTATAGTTCTCAACCTGTTGGAGTATATTTACAAGGTTTGTCCAGAATGACGGTTGTGTGACTTGGGTTGAGCCTGAGGCAGTTACAAGGGAAGTGGTGGATAGGGTTTGGGTGTGGGTGAATGGAAAAGGATGGGATAAGGTCTGGCAAGTGGTTGTCCAAGGGCGGGGAGATAGGAAGGGTGACCTATTATGGTTTGATCGGTGGCAGGATGACCGGTGTGAGGTTCAAAAATTTGGGCGGAAGTGATGGATGTGGATAAAGGGAAGGATGTAAAAACGGAGGTGTGTACAATGGTTTCATGATGGGTGGATATCGGTTGTTCAGAAAGACTAGTGGAGAAGGGTTCTGAGGGTTGAATGGAAGGTGACGGTGGAGATGGTACCTGTGTATTTACATCTTGTTCGTCAGTGGGACTTGGGTTAGTCATGTGAACATCCTCTGAAATTGTGGTAGGCAAGGTAGTAGAGACTTCCATTTGAATCATTTTTCCTCATCGGGGCCGTGTATCAATCCTTCGTTGATCATAGGTAGGGTTCTCCCGATAGACCATTGTCCTTAATGCTTCCCCGATCCCACATGTCTCTGCCAATAGATTCAATGATTCAACAAAATGTGAGTCTACATTCTCGGCTTGAAGCATTTGGTTCACTAGAGCTCTATTCGCCTCTTCTGTCATCTTATGTCTTCTCTGTACCTGCTTGATTGTCTTGTATAGCCGTTTGAGTTGTGCCGTGTAGGCAGGGGCCTCCTCTTCACTCTCCTCTGGTTCATTTCCCCGTTCTTCTTCCTGATTTTGTGTGCTTGGATCATGAGGATGTTGTGCCTCATCTCCCCAATGTACCCTACTTGCCTCGCCCTGTGGCTGCTCTTTTCGGAATGATAGTCCCGGATCGGCATTGTCAGGAAAATCTTCACTATCAGATAAGTGCACCGTCTGTAGGAAGCTTTCAAAATCAAAATTGGGATCCTCAGTTAAGGTGGCCATAGATGCAAACTCAGCATCGGTCGGTAGTGGAGGGGCGGATGGGGTGGGCTGTACCACGCCCCCTGATTGAGTTCCTTGGAGATGTACCGTGAAAGGTGCTACTTGGGCTTCTTCTCTAGGGGGAGCATCGGCTGTGGCCTCGTGAGGGATCATGACCTGGGAGAGTGATCCACGCATTTGTTTCGCATGTTGGTTCCTTGACTTCCGCCCCTTGAAAAACTCCAGTTGTGAGTATTTAAGGGCCCTAGCTATAGGCACGTCATATGCAAGACATCTATAAATGATTCTGGTGATCGCACAGCAGCCATGTAATGTATGCTTCCTCACACCCCGCTTGCCTGCTTCATACAATTGGTCCAGAATCCATACAAACATCTTAATTGGCAAGCTTCCAGTCTCTGCTAAATATAATCCATACCATATTTTCTTGTGAGGTTGGGTAAAGCGGACTTGAGCTGGAAATGCGAAGTGTTGCAGGCACATTCGCAGGGGTATGGCGATGTTAGGGGTGAGGGCACACATGTCCTTCAACTTCTTGATTCTTTTGCTCTTCATTGACTCTGGTATCAAGGGATCGCGATCAGAAGGCACATGGGTGCCATACATCTGAAGAGCTTCCCTGATTAAAGTAACATTCAACTCAAACTTCTTCATTTCCTCTTGGTTTGATAGGGAGGGCACCCAGAATGTGCCTGAATGATCTTTATCTCCTGTCGGCTTCAGTGTGGCAATCAAGTAGTAGCACCTAAGAAAATCTGGTCTGGGCAAAGCTGCACTAAAGTAATCTTGCAATCCCGCTTTCTGCCAAATATCCTGAAGAGGAGCTGCATTTTGCAATGCTTAAATTTCTCGTGAGAAGAACTGAAAGGTCCACCACACTCCTCCACATTCCATCTTGGATTCCCAGATATGATCTGCGTCTCCCAGATCTCTTGGCATCTCATTGAACCAATGAGAATGCCCCTTTACTCTTTCTGTTAGGCCACTTGGTGGATCCGGAATGGGAATTCTTCTTACGTTCAAAAGCTCCTCCGGCCTAGCTGTTAGTGGAACCTCCACAGGCATGGTATCCCAATTGATTTGAGAACTCCTGCCTGCCTGAGAACTCGTGCCTGCTGCTGCTGCCATGGGAATCGGGTGCTTATCTGCTAGAAGAAGAAAGGCACATTAGTGTTGCATAGGAAACAGGAATTCATGGTGTTCCCATCACAATACTAACATGACAATCTCGAAGGTTAGTGGTCAGAGGTGAAGTGCTTGTGATAGATGTGAGTGGTGATTAGAGGTCAGTTTCATCCTAGATGCCTACTTTGGTTATGCAATGGACTCAGAATGCACCTATGTCAGAGTGGATGGATTTACAAAAATTGGGTCAGGGGGTTTGATACATTGTTTAAGTCTCCAAACTTTGATAGAGGGTTCGTAGCTCTTAGAGCTAAAGACAGGTAGAGATTTATGAACTAGAGTGTGATGGAGTTGGGGCCTTTTGGGCACCCATTTCCAGACATTCCTCGATTTGGGTGAGTGTGGGTTAGGGTGGTCTTTAGGTAGAGTTCCTGCGTTGTTTTTCGAGAGGACTTGTGGATGATGAATTATGTTAGTGACTAGAGTTGGAGCTATTTGGGCACGTAAGCAGGCCTTGGGCACCCATATGATTCCAGCGTGGGGGCTAGCCTTTATTGACCGCTTGGGGACCCAAATAGACGTGGTGTGCCTAGGAGGTCGCCTAGGGTACTCCTTTACTTGTGTTCTTGATGGTGTGGCTTTTTTGTTGCCTCCTCGAGAGTCTGCTACTCGAGCTGTGGGTTTTCCATCCTTGCGTATCCAGATCTGCTTCGTGTCACAAGGTATTCCGTGTTGCACTAGTTGGCGCGCCTGCTTCTTGATCAATGGGCTCCTTCATGTTGTATAGTGTTTGGTCTTCATGTTTAGAATCTCCTTTGACCCCGCTGCAAACTCCTCATTGACTCCTGCACCATTGGTAAGATTGACAATCTTCTGCACCATAGAGGTTTGACAAGAAGAGCAACATTATCTTTATGTGGATTCCTGGAGGGACCAGGAGTTGGTGCCTGTTCTATTGGTTTGAGTGCTTGATTTTCTAATTCAATCGTAAGACGACTTTGGCCAACCCAAGCCTGAAGAAGTCCACTTCTTAGGTTGAGGTTGACTGAGTGATCATAGATCCAGTCTTGGCCCAAGACCAGAGGTTCGGTAAGATCCTCGTCTTCACATACTAGCACTTTTGCTGGCATGAGGACATCTTGTATGTAGAGGGGAAGTTCCACCTCTCCCATGCAAGGGGTTTCAACACCTCCTAATCCTATCAGATATGCTTCTAGGGGTTTTACCTCCAATTGCAGCTGCTGGCAATAAGAAAGCCGAATTGCACTTGTGGCTGCTCCTGAATCAATTAAAGCTCTCACGCTTGTTGTGCTGACTCTTTGTCCTATTTCTAGGGTCACGAAAGGTCGTCGATCCACTATCCTATGGGTACGTTCACCTGAAGCCTCACACATGGCCATGTGATAGCCTGGAGGCTCTTGAGCGTCGATCATAGGCTGATCTCTCCCTTGTCTCCTCAACTTCATTCGTCTGATGCGCTCTAAGGCCTCTGCCTGTGCTTCTTCTCGGATTCGTTTTTCCTCCTCTTTACGTTTTTTGGCAGTGTTGAGCCGAGTTAACATCTCTTCAGTCAAGGGTTCTTGGTATAACTTGACTCTACATCCGCTTATGTAGCTAGGGAGAATATTTCCTTCCAAAGTGGCTAGTTGTACAACCCCACTAGTTGAAATCCTATTTATGATCATAGGTCCATAGCCTCTTTTCTCTAATTTTTGTGCATGCTGCTTCAATGTGTAGACTAGGACTAGGTCTCCCGCTTTCAAGCCTTTATCCTTGACGTGTGCATCAAAATATGCCTTCTGTCTCTTCTTAGCTGCATATATCCCTGCAGCTGCTCTCAGTCTTGTTTCTCCTAATCGTTCAAGGTCAAAAAGTCTAGAGGAGAGTTCATGACCCATCCATTCGTGCTCTTGTGCTACTTTCAATGTAGGTATTAAGAAGTCCAACGGTAGCACGACATTTTGGCCAAATGCCATCTGAAAGGGGGTGGCTTGGAGTACCGTTTTGTAGGCGACTCGGTATGCCCAAACAACATGGTGTAGCTGTTTGTCCCAATCAGAGCGTTTATTGTTCACTAATTTTGTCAATACATTGCATAGAATCTTATTGGTGCTTTCGGCTTGCCCGTTGGCTTGAGGGTGATAGGGGGCAGACTTCTTATGTACTACCAAGAATTCTTGGAGCAGATTTTCAATAACTTCATTCAAGAAGTGAGTGCCCCTGTCACTTACTAACTCTATAGGTAGCCCGTATCTTGTGAATACATTCTCAAACAAGAATTTAGCAGTTGTCTGAGCGTCGTTCTTCGTTGTGGCTTTTACCTCTACCCACTTGGTTAGATAGTCCGTGGCAACGATGATATACTCAGCATGGGAACCCTTAGCTGGGGGATTAATAGGGCCTACAAAGTCTATTCCCCACTTAGAGAATGCACGTCCACCCATCATGGGCTTCAATGGCATCTCATCTTTGCGTATAGGATACTGGGTTCGCTGACAAATCTCACACCTCTTCACATAGGTATGTGCATCCATGTGAAGGGTGGGCCACCAAAATCCTGCAAATAGAATTGCTTTGATTACCCTATCTGGACCAAAGTGTCCTCCTGCTACACCCTGGTGAGAAGTTTCCAAGATCTTTAAATATTCACTCTCATGGACACATAGTCTTAGGTAACCGTCTTTTCCACGCTTGTATAGATTATCACCAATGAGTGAGTAATCTAGGGCTTCTTGTTCTAGACTTCTTTGCCTCGTCATAGTCATGTCTGGAGGGAATGTTTTCGTCCTTAGGAAGGATACTAGGGGTTCACTCCAATCCGGCACTATGGACACTTGATAAAGAGTGGCATGTTCCACAGGTGGTTTAGTGCAACAGATTGGGCATTCCTTGCACAACTTCTCGACATCAGCTTCCATAGTCGGCCAATGCACTCCTAGTCTCCTCAGGGTCTGTAGGGTTCGTTGTTTTGAGTAATGTTGCTCTAATGCACCTACATGTGCTAATTGCAACCACTTAGCGTACTCATCCTCTTCTACACAACAAGCCAAGATCCCTTGATCCGTGTGCTTGTACATACTTCCTGCCATGATGTGATACTTTTGGGCTTTTACTACCTCTCTATCCTGTGTGGCCATTACTGAGTGGTTAGGCCCGTAGGTTAATACTGGCACTAATGGCTTAGCCCACTGCGGTACAACTTCCAAGTTAAACAAGTAAGCATCAGGTAAGTCATCTGACACTCCTTGTGGGGCTTCTCCTGATGTGAGCCTTGAGAGATGATCTGCTCTTAGGTGAGTTCTACCTTTTCTCACTACTACCTCAAAGTCATACTCCATTAGTAAGAGAAACCATCTTACTAGTCTGCCTGTATTACATGGCTTGTTTACCAGGTACAGTAGAGCTTGGTGATCAGTAAAAAATTTGAACTTATTTGCAAGCAAATAATGTCTAAACTTTTTAACTGCATATACCATGCCTAATCCTTCTCGTTCGGTGGTTGTATAGTTCCGTTCAGCAACATTCAATTGTCTACTGGCATAGGCAATAGGGAGATCCATGTTCCCTTCACCTGTAGGTTGTGCAAGTACACATCCAATAGCATAATTGGAGGCATCCACATGAACATGGAATGGCTTGCTCCAATCTGGTGTGGTCAAGATTGGTGTTGAACATAATCTTCGTTTAAGCTCCTGGAAGGAATTCTCACATTCCTCAGTCCACTCAAAGTTAGTTAGAAGTCCGTACATGAGCTTTGCAATGACAGCATACATGTGGATGAACCGACGGTAGTAACCACAATGTCCCATGAAAGCCTGTACTTCCTTGACGTTCTTTCGCCTAGGTAGTTCTACGATGGCTCTCACTTTCTCTTCGTCAGTGGATATGCCGTTCTTAGACACTATGTGCCCTAGAGTTTTGCCTTGCCTGACCATGAAAACACACTTTTCTGGGTTCAGGCAGACTTGATATTCTCTGCATTTATCAAAGATCTGTCTGAGTTCGGGTATATGGGTCTGTCTAATGTTGGAATGAGCGCAAAGATCATCAACATAGACTTCCAAATTCTTCCTCAAGAACTCTTTAAACACGTGACACATTAATCTTTGAAAGGTAGCCGGTGCATTGGTAAGCCTGAACGGCATTACCCGAAAGGCAAATATGCCCCACTCCGTGGCAAAAGCCGTCTTATGTTGATCCTCTGGAGCAATGGCTACTTGATTGTAGCCCGAAAACCCATCTAGGAAGCTGTACACTTCCTTGCCTGCTACCCTTTCTAATAGATGCTTAGTGATAGGAAGCAGATAACTGTCTCTAATCGTGGTGGCATTAACTTTTTTAAGGTTAATACACACACGCAGCTTGCCATTTTTCTTGGGCACCACTACAATGGGGGATACCCTCTCAGTGTGCTCAATTTCATAGATGAATCCGGCTTCAACCAGTCGATCTATCTCCTCTTTGATCTTAGCAGCATAGTTATCGTTGTATGTGTAGGGCTTCTGTTTTGAGGGTCTGGCGTCTGAGGTCATGGGGATTGTATGTGAACATATATTAGGGTCGACCCCTTTCAAGTCCTTATAACTCCAAGCAAATACATCTCGGTATTCTCTTAGCAAGGCTATCAGCTCTTGTTCTTCCTCTTCTGTCAGGTCATGACCTATGTATGTGCATCTTTCTTCTCCTTCCTCGATGGCGGCAACTATTTTCTTGGTAGTTTCCTTGCTATCATAGGCTTCTCCTACTTGTGCCTCACGTTTAGGCATTCTTATCATGACTCTCCTATCGTCTATCTCATATTTTTTAAAGTTTGCAGGGACCTCAAACAAGGATTGTTCTGCCTCCGGAGTGACTTCCTTCTTCTTTCTTTTCTTTCCTCCGCTCTTAGTAGCTACTTGTGTGGCTAACCTCACCTCATTTGTAAGCTCTCCGTGCCTCTGGGGTTGAAATTCTACTTCATAGAAGTATTCTTCATCTGATGCAAAAGGTGGGTCCATAATGATTGACTCTAGATCGGAGTCACTCGCATCCTCAAATGCATCAAGGCTAGGTTCACATTCTTCTAAAATTGCATCTCCCATGATTGGCTCTATTGAAAAGACTGAAATGTCATAGCCATCCTCATCACAGTGAGGTGTCCACTGCTCTTCATTGATGGCTACATCCATTGTTGCTAGGATTTCTGCCTAGCCATGGGGTTCAAATTCCTCATCAGGAAAGACTACAGGTGCATAGGCTGGGTCTTGATATGATCTATTGTTTTTTTTTGCACCTACCTCTCTGGCTTTCTCTCTCTTCTCTTCTTCTACTGCTACCTTACTCATCCATGAGTGGGTGTCTTCATGCATCCACGAGGATCCGAATCCTATGGAATGCACAGACTCAGTCTCATCTTTGGCTCTATGGATGGGATTCCATTGAATAGGTGGTACGTCTCTATGAGAGTAATCCTTAAGATTGACTTTGGTTGTAACACCTAGATGTTGCAAATACAAGGAATTGGTTCCCCAATCCTGGACTACTTGCAATTGCCGCATAAATGGCCTTCCCAAAATCATCTCGTAGGCTTGGTTTTTGCTAAAGTCGCATATAGCAAAAGTATGCTCAAACTCCACCCCACATGTCGTGAGAGTTATTCCTTCTAGCAATCCTAAGGGCCTTTCAATATGACCATCGGCCATCTGCAATTTCATTCTTGTTGGTCGGAGTGCTGGCTTGCCCCAATGCTTCCAAAGGGAAGTTGTAGCAATTGCAACTCCTACACCAGAGTCCAAAATCGCCTTGGTTGTGTAACCCTGATGGGTAACTGGGAGATAGGTATTTCCTTCTTCTCCTTCACTCATGTCTCCTATCTTATCCAATGGTATTTCAGGCACTGTTCTATGAGATCCTACTTGGGAGCACGATTTCACTATGTCTGGCACTTGTTTGGCTACATATTTCCACACTTCTGGCTTAACTTTGAGTAGCTCTTCTAAAGTGAGATTGCACTGCACTTTAGTGTTCTTTACTACCTTTGTATTCCTAGGTATGATAGAAGCTTCATTTCTTATCATGATTGTGGGCGCTCTCAGACAAGTAGACTTGGTTTCCCATGGGCCTGTGAAATGTGGTAATTCTTGTAGAGAATTAGACTCAAAGTCTAATCTCTCTTGAGAGTGGGTGCTCTCATGCTCCTCATAGATGGATGGGATGTCCTATGGGAATTGATCGTGTGCATCATCCACAAGTTCAATGGGAGGGGGGACTTCACTTTCTTTAGCCCATTTGTCTTCTTGAATCTCTCGTAGGAATTCTGGTGTGAATTGATTCATAGAAGATGATGTGTCTGGCTCCGTAGAGTTAGGCACGTAGGCTTCCTGGGGAGGTAGGTTCACGTTCTCACTTGCCTTGCCCTTATTTTGAGAGGCGGGTTCCTTTTTTGATTGTGCAATTAGCCTCTCTATTCGTTCTAGCAGTCCATCAAAGTGTAACTGCGTCTTAGCTGAACTAGAGATGTTAAAGAGGTGACTGGCTTCAAACATAGTCTGAGCCAATTCCACCATCTTAGCACAAATTTTGGTTCGTTCTAGCTCTAGTTCTGCTCTAGGGTAACACTTTTCATGATCAGTTACATTTGGACCTTCTTGGATTCTGGCCTGATATGCTCTAAGCATCATGTTTAGGTCCTCGGGAGTGGGATCGGCTAAGACGGATCCTACTTTAGGTGGTGGGTGGGTTAAGGGTGGTGTATTGAAAGGTTGGGGAATGGAAGAAGGTGGATTGGCGGGTAAAGGGAGAGGTGGTGGAGGGGTGGTGTGAGAGTGGTTTTGAGATGCAAGTTCACTTATCTTTGCTTTGGTTTCTCTCAAGCTTTCTTCAAGTTCACTAATCTTTTTTGCCCATTGCCTTTTCATTCTTTCACGACTATCCTTCCAGGCTCTAGTCCTTTTTTTGGTTATGCTCTCTGTTTCACTCACCTCGGGGTTCTTTTCCTGACCAACACCTTGGTTTTGCTGTAGTGCTTGGGCTCTTGTGATCACTTGCACAGGTGCAGTGGAAGTCACACTCCCTGTGGAGTCTACAACTAACCCAACAACATTGATAGGAGTGATTTTAGGCATGTTATTAGGGTTCTTTGGGCAATCTCGTAGGAAATGCTCTTTTCCGCAGTCTTGACAGAAACCCTGAATTGTTACTGGTTGAGGTTGTGTAGGGGTAGGCAATGGAAAATCCCGTATAAGGTGATCTCCCTGACATCTGAAGCATGGTCCTCTAGGAAATGGGGGTCGTACCTGCCTAGGTTGAGGTCTAGAGTTGGGGTTTGTATACATGACATTAGCATACTGTTGGAAGCAGCCAGAGGCACAGACGACACAGAAGCATGTAATGACAAAGTAGGGAGCCAGTCGAATCGTTTTTCAAATAATTATGTTTTCAAATACTTTCCAAAAACCTCCAACAGTGATTTTTATCACTATTGTAACATATGTAACATAGAAAACCCCATTTTGTAATCCATAGCTCCATTTTGTGCAAGCCGAGGAGTCCTCGAGCTTGAGGATCTTAGGTAGAATGCGCGTACCAATTTTCGTTATTTTTAGATACTGTTTACCATTCCAAATAGCATCTAGGACCTAATTTTTAACTATGCCGGTCACTAGATGTGAAACCGGTCAAAACTAGTCTAGAAACTATAAAAAGAGCTAGAGAGCTCATTTTTGAGGTTGGTTAGTGTTGGCTAGTGTGAGCTTAGAGCTATTTTGAGCTTGTAATAGTGTTCTTGAGTAATAGAGCTAATTTCCCACCTTCCATTGTGTCTTGCTTGTCTCTTCGTAGTGTGTGTGTATGTGTGTGTGCATTTCTATGCTTCTCACCTTCACTCTCACTTCATCTCACATTCACGATCTTCATATCACTCCTATCTCTTCCGCGGATTGACATTAAGGAGGTGGAGCTTCTTAACGTGGTTCTCACCATTGTGCTAGAGCAACACCAAATTTGGCGCCGTTGCCGGGGATCGAGTCTAGGACGAATGTGTGATGGTAAGAGTATAACAAGAAGTGGCGTGGAAAAGGTAAAATTTTCAGTTTCTGTCAGAAATTTCTGACTATGTCAGACCATCGCGATGGTCTGCAAAGTTCGGAATTTAGAGAAGGCGACCACACCAGCGTGAAGAGCACACCTGCGCCTACAGGAATCCATAGCTGCATTCACAAAATTTGCATTTTGGTGGACCATCGCGACGGTCTCTGACCATCGCGATTGTGTCACACCATCGCGATTGGCTCACGCCATCACGACGGCTTGGCCGGACCATCGCGACGGTCTCTGACCATCGCGATTGTGTCACGCCATCGCGATTGGCCCACGCCATCGCACCGACGGTGCCACGTGGCAATCTAGACCATCACGACGGTGCACTTCAGACCATCGCGACGCTTCAAAAATTCAGACCATCGCGATTGGCTCACGCCATCGCGCCCAGACCATCGTGATTGGCTCACGCCATCGCGCTCACGCCATCGCGACGGTGCACTTTCAGACCATCGCGATTGTGCAAGTTCACGCCATCGCGACGGTCCAAGTTCACGCCATCGCGACGGTGCACTTCAGACCATCGCGATTGTGCATATTGACCGTTGACTGACGCCATTGCGACGGTGCACTTTCAGGCCATCGCGACGGTCCAAGTTCACGCCATCGCGACGGTGCACTTTCACGCCATCGCGATTGTCCAATTTCACGCCATCGCGATTGTGCAAGTTCACGCCATCGCGACGGTGCACTTTCATGCCATCGCGACGGTCCCAGACCATCGCAATCATCCCAGACCATCGCGATTGTGCACCCCCATCGCAAATTTTAGGGTTTCATTTTTTGGCCAATTTTGGGGCTATTTTTGGGAAATTTTTGGGTGATTAGACTCATAGGAGACCCCTTAGCTCATATTTGGAGAAAAACCTATTTGTCAGTTTTTACCCCCCAGGGCCTGAACGGTCATAACTTTTTCATCCGAAGTCTGTTTTTTGAGCTTAATAGCTCGTTAGAATACATCTATTTTTAGATAAGCTATTTTGAGGTTGACCTAGTTTGGGACTTGAAAGCCAGGGGGCAAACATTGAAAATTTGGGCAAAAGGGAAGGGACTTAAAAGGTGTATGTACTTAAGTGCTTGATCATCCAACTGTGAATTGGTCTAATATTGGATTTTTCCAGGTCTAGCAAGGGCAATCAAAGACAACCAAAGCAAGGCAGTAAAGGGCATAAAGCTTGGGAAGCGCGGCTTCTTGGGCATCAGAGCAACCAGAAAAAGCTGACTCGAGGTTGGAAGATTACTCAACCCCCTCAGTCAATTCTTAGCTTAGGATAAACGTTCGCATTGTGGATTAAGACGATAGGAACGCCTCAAGTTCAAGATATTTAATTCTTTCAAGTTCAAGACTAAAGTAAAGGTGTGTGACACGAAAACCTAAAGGAAAGAACCTAAGTCTGACGGAACGAGAACTCAAAATTATCACGGAAAGTCGAATTCCTGACGCATACATTAAGACAAGAATCTAAAGAAATCTAAAAAGAATCAAGAAAGTAATAACAAAGAATCGATGACGATCTGAGCGTGTATTGAGTGTGCAAGGAAGAAAATTAATGAACCTTAGATCGGGCAAACATATAGGTAAGTCAGACCGACGAAGCCTTAGATCATCAGAGGCAAGTGTAAGAACTACTGCACGATCGTGGGCTCAACAGTTGAACACTAGTTATCCCTACAAGAGCTCAGATACTAGTGATTCAGAAATGGCATTTAGCACAGAAAGACCACAAGTAGGGTCAAATGTAGCCTATTTAGAAAAACCTGAAGGACCCTATAGAACACAACTAGAGTTTCTCCGAATCAACCGATTAGGTGCTCGCATCTATGAGGATGGTTTGCGAAGACAAGTGGTGCAAATGCACAACCCCGATCAACCCATTGGATTGGAACGTCCAGTGGTGAAATTCGAGAGAGACGCGTACATAGACAAGGAAGGAACAATGTACATCTTAAGTACGCAGCCAAACAATACCAACGAGTTTGGCGTGATTCAACTAGAGACGGAAGCAAAACCTCAAGGAAAAGAACCATTAGAAGAGCCTAGAACACCTAGAGGGAAATCTGTACTGACACGAGTACTAATCCCGGATTGGATCCCTCAGGACAACAGAAGCATAGAGTTGTTTGTAAATAAAGAAACAGATGAAGCCTTTTGGAGATACAAAACAGAACTACTTAGTGAGGTAGGTATCATCACTATATATGAGTTCAAGGACCCGGATACACCTGGAAAGGTTGTATACCTGGATGAGACTTCAGAAAGAGTCTTTGTGGTACCCGACCGCGCTAAAAACACATACACATGGAGAGGAGAATTGGTATTCCCTCCATCTAGAACAAACATGAATACAAGTCAACAAGGGGCAGGAACATCCTCAACCCATGGAAATCAAAGAGAGGGAAATAAAGAGAGACCAGAAGTAAGCTTCACTCATCCCATAGGGAGAGATAGAACAACCACGGACACTAATAGAGTGGATAGACAAAGAGATCATGGAATACCAGGTGGTAGAGATGATTTTCTTCTACCTAGACCACGTGAACACGCAAGAATATTGAGACCCACTCAATTAGTAAAATCAATGAAGAATTATTTTGATGGGACAGGAGATCCCTACGACCACGTCGCAGAATTCAAGCAAGTACTAAGAGCCAAACAAGTTGAAGACATGTTCACGCAATACAACGCATTTGGACTAACGTTAAAGAATACAGCTTTAACTTGGTTCCAACCATTGCAACAAAGGCAATTTAGGGACATCCATCACTTTTTAGAGTCATTCATCACTGAATTCTCTAAAAGTGGGATTAGACATGATACGTCTTCGTTGATTCATAGCTTTAAACAGACCCCTCAAGAAACAGTTAGATTGGCAGGACGTAGGTTTAGACAATATGTTGAACGATGTCCAATGCAAGAGCTACCCTCACAAGCTAAGCAAGTGTCATTGTTTCTAGATGGCTTGTTGAGCTCTAAACTACGCTCCTACGTGTACCTAAAAGAACCCAGAACGCTAGAGCAATGTGTGAGAATATGCATAGACATTGAGGACAACTTAGGAGACGAGTTGGAACTCTCCAAGGTCTATAAGGACTCAGACTGTTCATCTCTAGCATCCACAAGATTGTCTAGCTCAATAGAAGACCTAGCAGAAAAAGTGGCCCAGAAACTAGGAGTTTCTAGTAAACCTAGGGTGCTAACAAACAAGCGTTGTTACACCTGTGGTGGTGATCATCTGGCAAATGTGTGTCCCAATGCACCACAACCACAAGCCAACCCTAGTGGCCAATACTGTACAATTGAGAGAAGATACACGAATCATACGGCTCAAGACTGCCCGTACAACAAACAAACTGTGAGACAGAACTACCCGCAAGCATACGCACAGCCAGGTAGGTATCAAGGCCAATACAATGCTCAACCTTATTACTATAGGCCTCCTCAGAACTACCCATACCAGGCTCAACAGAGATCTCAACCTGTCTTAGCTCAACAGCCACCCCCACCAGCGAATGTCATCTCAGTCAAATATGCTGCTGCAGAAGAGAACCTAAGTAGGGCCTTAGTGCCTTCTTCACCTTTGATCACAGAGAGTGACCCACACTCAAACAGTTTTGACTCTACGCATGTCGATAGTCCACCCGCATATTACACAGAGTCACCAGAACACGTGGAGACATATCATTACGATAGTCCACCAGTGGAACCTAGTTGGGAGCCCGACTACGCTCATGTGATGTACACAAACCCAAATCCATGGCCCCAATTGAGACAAAAGAGACCACAGGGTCCTAGAGGACCATGCTTTAGGTGCCAGGGAGATCATTTCATAAAGGATTGTCCACACCCCCCGATAGCAGGACAATCACAGTACTATAACATCCAAGGCTTTTGTGCTGATTGTGGCAAAGAGCACGTAATCAAAGATTGTCCTAAGAACCCTCTTAACGCTCTGAATGTGACACCGATCAACGTGATAGGTATTGTAAATAACGCAGATGGATCCAACCCTACATACGTGCCTATCCAAGCTATAACAAGAGCCCAGGTGCTCTTACAGAACCAAAAGCTTAATCAAGAGAAAGAAGCCGAAACCAGTGAAGTTGCAGAATCTAGCAGTAAAAAGACAAAATCTTGGAAAGATTCTAGAGAAAGAATTAAGAGAAAATGGAGTAAAAAGATAACGGAATTGGAAGGAAGTTTAAAGGAATCTAGAGCCAAAATCCAAGAATTGACTTCACAGGAATTGAATCAAGAGAATCAAGCTCAGAAATCAGGAACAGTTTTAGCGGAACCCATACCAGAAAATCTAGACATGATGTTTCGTGCATATCAGGCTAGATTAAAAGAGGGACCTCAAGTAGCTGAAATGAGTAAGAACTACCCTCGAGCTGATCTAGAAATTGAGAGAACTAAACTTTGCATGAAGATGGTAGAACTAGCACAAGCCTTGTTCGAAGCCTCTAGATATATTAATTGGAATAACATAGCAAAACCGGAATTACACTTTCAAGGACTAATGGAGAGGCTAGAATACTTGATTGAAAGCAAAGAGAAAAAGGATCAGCCTAGGAACCCTATTGTCCCAGGGACACAGGAAAGGAATGCACCATCCCTGTCTCAAGTACCCAATACAGAAAGTCAAGACAATTGGTCTTCCATACATAGGTACTCACATGAATTTTTGAGAGAAATCCAAGAAGAGAAATGGAGAAAAGAACAAGGAACCCATCCTCCTATTCAAGAAATAGATGACTTGCAGGAACAATTTCCCCAAGACATCCCCTCTATATACGATGATGTAGAGGAAGAACAACTGAGTGAACACACAAGATTTGAATCTAATTCTTTACAAGAATTACCTCAGTTCACAGGACCTTGGGAAGCAAAGTCTATTAGTATGAGAGCACCCACGATAATAGTGAGGAATGAAGAATCAGTAATCCCTAGAAACACGGAAGTGATCAAGAATACTAAAGTACAATGTAACCTTACTCTGGAGGAGTTATTGAAGGTAAAACCAGAATTGTGGAAGCATGTAGCAAATCAATTCCCCGAGCTTGCTACTACTCCCTCACCAATAGGATCACAAGATAAGGTACCAGAGATACCCGTAGAAAAGATTGGAGATGTGAGCGAAGGAGAGGAAGGTAACACTTATCTTCCGATAACCCATCAGGGCTACACCACGAAAGCCATCTTAGATTTAGGAGCCGGAGTAGCCATAGCTACCACCGCTTTATGGAAACGTTGGGGTAAGCCAGCATTAAGACCCACCAGGATGAAGCTACAAATGGCTGATGGACACATAGAAAAACCATTAGGCTTACTAGAAGGCATATCTCTCACCACTTGTGGTGTAGAATTTGAGCATACCTTTGCCATTTGTGACTTTGCAAAAAACCATGCTTATGAGATGATATTGGGACGACCATTCATGCGTCAGTTGCAAATTGTACAAGATTGGGGAACTAATTCTTTGTACTTGCAACGTTTAGGAGTGACTACCAAAGTCAATCTTAAAGACTATTCACATAGAGATGTACCCCCAATACAATGGAATACCATCCATAAGACACTAGTAGAGACGGAATCTGTGCACTCATTAGAATCAGATCCTTCTTGGTTGCATGAGGATACTCATTTATGGATGTGTAAAGTAGCCAAACAAGAGGAAGAAAGGTTAGAAGCCAGGACCTTAGGTGCAGAACAACATCCACGAACCCTACAAGATCCAGCCTATGCACCTGTAGTATTCCCAGACGAAGAGTTTGAACCCCATGGTTGGGCAGAAATACTAGCAACCATGGATGTAGCCATCAATGAAGAACAATGGACTCCCCACTGTGACGAGGATGGCTATGACATTTCAGTTTTTACGATAGAGCCAATCATGTGCGATGCGATTTTAGAAGAGTGTGAACCTAACACTGATGCATTTGAGGATGCAAGTGATTTTGATTTAGAATCAATTATCATGGACTCTCCATTTGCATCAGAGGAAGAATATTTCTACGAAGTAGAGACTCACCCTCAGAGACACGAGGAAATTACGAATGAGGTGAGGTTAGCCACGGAAGTGACTAACAAGAGTGAAGGCAAAAAAAGAAAGAAGAAAGAAACCACGACAGAAAAAGAAGAATCTTTATTTGAAGTACCTGAGAATTTCAAGAAATATGAAATCGAAGATAGAAGAATCATGGTACGAATGCCTAATAGAAAGGCGAATGACGGACAAGTATATGATAACCGAGAGAAAACCAAGAAAATAATAGTTGCTATCGAAGGAGAAGAAGAAAAATGTACATACATAGGGCATGATCTGACAACTGAAGAAGAAGAAGAGCTAGTTGCCCTATTACGCGAATATAGAGACGTTTTTGCGTGGAGTTATAAAGATTTGAAAGGAGTAGATCCAGATATATGTTCTCATAGAATCCCTATGACTCCAGATGCAAAACCGACAAAACAGAAACCGTACACGTACAATGATAACTACGCTGCGAAGATCAAAGAGGAGATAGATCGCCTGATAGAAGAAGGATTCATTTACAAAATTGAGCATACCGAATGGGTATCTCCCATTGTGGTAGTGCCCAAGAAGAATGGAAAATTGCGTGTGTGTATTAACCTTAAAAAGGTTAATGCCGCAACGATTAGAGATAGTTATCCTCTTCCTATCACAGAACATCTATTGGAAAGAGTTGCGGGCAAGGAAGTTTACAGCTTTCTTGATGGATTTTCAGGCTATAATCAAGTAGCTATTGCTCCAGAAGACCAACACAAGACGGCATTTGCCACTGAATGGGGCATATTTGCATTTCGCGTGATGCCATTTGGCTTAACAAATGCACCCGCCACTTTCCAGCGACTCATGTGTCATGTTTTTAAGGAATTTTTACGCAAGAGCTTAGAAGTTTATGTCGATGACCTATGTGCTCATTCAAATGTAAGACAGACACATATCCCAGAGATAAGGCAAATATTTGACAAATGTCGAGAATATCAGGTTTGTTTGAACCCAGAAAAGTGCATTTTCATGGTTAGACAGGGCAAAATTCTAGGACACATTGTGTCAAAAAATGGAATCTCTACGGATGAAGAAAAGGTGAAGGTAATTGCAGATTTACCTAGACCAACTAATGTGAAAGAGGTACAGGCATTTATGGGCCATTGCAGATATTATCGGAGATTCATACACATGTATGCAATCATAGCCAAGCCTTTGTACTCTCTTTTAACCAATTTCGAATGGACAGATGAATGTGAAAATTCATTCAATGAACTTAAACGACGCTTGTGCTCAGCACCTATATTGACTACCCCAGATTGGAGTAAGCCATTCCATGTACATGTGGATGCATCCAATTACGCCATAGGATGTGTGTTAGCACAACCCACGAATGAAGGTAACATAGATCTCCCCATAGCTTACGCGAGCAGACAATTGAACGCAGCAAAAAGGAATTACACCACGACGGAACGAGAAGGATTAGGGATGATCTACGCAGTAAAGAAGTTCAGGCACTACTTGTTGGCCAACAAATTCAAGTTCTTTACGGATCATCAAGCCCTATTGTACTTAGTCAACAAACCATGTAACACAGGACGACTGATACGTTGGTTTCTATTACTCATGGAGTATGATTTTGAAGTCGTAGTCAGGAAAGGAAAGACACATCTTAGAGCTGACCACCTTTCAAGATTAACCTCAGGAGAAGCTCCTCAAGGAGTAGCGGATGAATTACCAGATGCATACTTGTTTAACCTTGAGATAGCACCAAAATGGGCTAAGCCTATAGTCCCTATTCTCACATATGGACCCAAGAATCCTAGGTTAAAGATCAAAGAGGGAGAGATTACCAAGTCCCAAAGATACCAAATAATGGCAGGAAGCATATATAAACAGGACAATTTAAAGATTCTTGCTTGTTGTGTAGATGAATCAGAACATGCGAATTGGTTGCAATTAGCACACATAGGTGCATTAAAGCAACATCATTCAAAACATCGAACATTACAGACTCTGCATAGATTAGGAGTATATTGGCCTACGATGGAAGCAGATGTCTACAGGTTGTGTAAGGAATGCCATGTTTGTTGTGAAAGACCACCAGTAGAGCATGCTACATTATATCACGTGTCTCTCACACCAGACTGGAGTGAACCATTAGTGACATACTTGAGGACGAAGACATTCCCTCAAGGCATGACCTTAGCTCGACAACGCAGTCTAGAGCAGGAAGCTCAAGATTATTCACTTATTGGCGATAACCTATACAAAAGAGGACGAGATGGATATCTAAGACAATGTGTTCATGAGAGCGATTATCTGAGCATACTAGAGACTGCACACCAAGGTGTTGCAGGAGGTCATTTTGGACCCGATAGGATAATCAAAGCCATCCTCTTTGCAGGATTATGGTGGCCCACTCTTCACATGGATGCTCATACCTATGTCAAGAGATGCGATGTGTGCCAAAGAACTCAGTTTCCTACTCGCAGAGATGAAATGCCATTGAAACCCATGATGGGCGGACGTGCATTTTCTAAGTGGGGTATAGACTTTGTAGGACCCATTAACCCCCCTGCAAAAGGTACACATGCGGAATAAATTATTGTTGCGACAGATTATCTTACGAAATGGGTAGAGGCAAAAGCCACGAAAAAGAATGATGCACACACAACTACAAAATTCTTATTTGAAAATGTCTTTACAAGATACGGACTGCCTATAGAGTTAGTGAGCGATCGAGGCACTCACTTTCTAAACCAAGTCATTGAATATCTGTTACAGGATTTTATGGTGATTCACAAGAAATCCGCACCATATCATCCTCAGGCCAATGGTCAGGCTGAAAGCACTAATAAGATCCTTTGTAACGTACTGACAAAACTCGTGAACAACAAACGTTCAGATTGGGACAAACAGTTACACCACGCTGTTTGGGCATATCGAGTGGCCTACAAGACCGTACTCAATGCCACTCCCTTTCACATGGTTTTTGGTCAGAATGCTGTGCTTCCTTTGGACTTCTTGATACCGACCCTTAAGGTTGCACAAGAACATCAGTGGACCGGCCATGAATTATCAGCGAGAATAATGGACTTGGAACGATTAGGAGAAACCAGGCTAAAGGCAGCAGCAGGAATATATGCAGCAAAGAAGCGACAGAAAGCATATTTTGATGCACATGTGAAAGATAAAGGCCTAAAAGAAGGAGATTTAGTTCTAGTATATACGCTGAAACAACACGCACGGAAGTTAGAAAAGCGAGGTTATGGACCTATGATCATTAACAGACTCTCAACAAGTGGAGCAGTACAGTTAGCCACTTTAGAAGGAGATATAATGCCTAATTATATTAGTGGTTGTAGAGTCAAGCTATATCAGGAACCTCTTACTGAGGATATGCTTAGACGACTCACGTGGGCAAAGAAGCGTAAGGAGGAAGAAAATAGAATACGAGCGGAAGCTCAGGCAGAAGCAATAGAACGCATTAAACGCATGAAGTTAAGAAGACAAGGACTAGGGAGAGAACATTATAACCATCTGGAAACAACACCCAGATATCCCATGGCTATGTGTGAGGTAAAGTCACGAACTCATCCTAGTATAGTGGACAGGAGACCATTCATTACAGTCAGGCTAGAGCACGACAACCCTTGCCAAGAGCTCAGGGCTTTAATTGATTCAGGTGCTGCGACTAGTGCGATTAGATGGTCCCACTATAAGGATTCAGGAATAGAAATGCGGCCAATTGAGGCATACCTCATAGGGCTAGGAGGCATGGAAACCCCTTGCATGGGTGAGGTGGACCTTCCTATCCTCATTAAGGATGTGACCATGACAGCGAAGCTACTAGTATGCCACGATGACGACCTGATAGAACCCCTAATCCTTGGCCAAGATTGGCTATACGATCACTCAGTGGACCTAAATCTTAGACAAGGCTCCATACAACTTGGAACCTCAGAGCAAAAGCGAGTGATACCGCTTGACTTCCTTCATTACATTCCGATTGAGGTTTGTAACCCTAGACCCTATGAAACGCATGCGACGGAAGACAGGAAGATCTTGGGTCAGACCAGTCACGTTACGTCTACACCAACCCACTCGGGCTTGGCTAGGGACAATTGTCAATCAGAAGGACGACAGGAGATCTTCCCTGGGGCTTCCTGCAAACTAGAGAGGGCAGCTACCCAACCGCTAGGGCAGATGAACACAATCAGCGGTCAGGTGGGTTGCATCAGCGGCCAAATGAGCACAACACCCTGCGGTGCTCATCCTTCCAAACTTGCTGCGGACTGGCCTAGATTAAAGATGAAGAACGAATCACTTCCTAATGGGCAGGTCACGCAAGTGTTGGATCTCCCTTCTTTTCCAAAGCAGAGCGTCCAATGGACCTCTCAAACCCAACCACGAAAGAGTCAACCACAACAGAGGAACCAAGACCGACGACACCACCAGATAAGACAAAGACAACAGCAGTATCAAAATCACAGAACAAGTGGCACGAGACAAATATGGGTGCCAAAAGGACAGCAACCACAGCCTATCAGCAACACTGCAGACAAGAACAAGACAAAGTTTCAAAAAAAGCAGAGTCAGCATACAAAGTCCTTTCGATCTTCTTCTACAAGCATCAATACTCGACAGATGTGGATCGCCAAGAAGTATCTTATCAATCGACCCACACCCATGCAGATTTGGATACCCAAACAATGTATTATATCTCAACCCTCAAGCCATGTAATATATACCCCTCAGAAACCTTTTCATCCTTCAATACCACCAAACCCGATACTGCTTTTTGTTCCTCAGCAGAAACATACCACCCACTCCAAGACTCTTAGGAAATGGATACCTAAACATATCCAAACGTCTTCTTGTACCCCCTTATCTAACAATTCTCCCACCCCGTTTAAACTCCACCCTTGTACTAATTCACCCTCAACCAAACCTTGTATAAATTCATACACCCAAACCCCACATCATGCATAATAAAAGCTCATCAAGAAATGTATGCATAATCTTAAGCATGTAGGCGTCTAGAGACCTGCATTAGCTCTGCAAAAAGATCATTGCATCAATCACTTCACGACACTTGGCTACACGGGTTACACATCGGTTATGGAAAGGGATTGCGGTCTCACCTTAATGGGATCATAATTAATTTCCATACTAATGTGTTAATCTTTTGTAGCAGATCTTTTTCATTAGCTCATCAGTCATCATGCAAACCGAAGCAGGACCATCGGAAGCAGGCCCCAGCGTGGCTGCGGTGCCCCTCAATGTTTTACGCGCAGAATCCCACCCGACCGCTCCACCGCCAGAGTTCCAAGGATTTCCGGGACCCATGCCAATCGATAACCCACCTATCGGATACACAGAGAAGATACACCGTAACTCTCACTGGTTCCAAGGCCTAGCAGGACCATTAGCTGATGCTGACTTCATTTTTGAAGCAAATATGACATTTGATGACCGCACATGGGGCAAGTATCAATTCTTCTCAAGAGAATTCGAAGGCCTACAGAACACCCAGGACTTAACTCATGTTTGGGCTAGAGCCGGCTTCACGGAGTATTTCAGTGATCCTCTGCCCAAACCTGACTTTTATAGGTGTTATTACTTAATCACCACTTTGCTGGCCTCAGAGAATAAGGACATCCCAGGAACCTTTATTTTGCCTTCTTTAGTGGATGATCCACCTTACAAAAGATTTTATCTTTCGAAGGATTTAATCAGAGCGGCCATCAAGATTCATGGAACACACACTCCAACGGAGAAAGAACGGCTAGTCCCAGAGCAGATGAAGCGTGGTGACGTAACTAAGTGGGAGGATATTTCTGCTATAACACCTGAGCTCTCTAAGCCATTACGGATATGCATGCAGCACTTTGCTTTCCCAGCTCAGGATCGTTTTACCATGCCCCACAAGAGAATCTGGTTTGGATTATACTTAGCATGTTCTGGACCGCAAACAGTTGATCTAGCTAGCTGGATAATTGATAAGCTCTATTTGGCACAGCATAGATGGGAGCGAAAAAAGGTAATCAATGGATGCTGCGCCCTCACCAGGATCATATATATGTGCTTGGGCGTATGACTTACCAATTGAGCGTGCCATGACCAGTGAGGAACTGAAAGCATTCAAAGGCACCACTAGGAAGGCTAGAAAGTCTAGCAAAGGCAGAGCCGGAAAGCGGATGAGAGGTACTATCCCGTGCCTACAAGTCCCAGCATCACCCTCTCCACAACCTTCTCCAGAGCAGTCACCAACAGCAGCCACTCCCACAGTACAACCTATCCGCATAAGGTTATCTAGACCAGTGGTAACGGAGGGCACCACCAGTACTCTCGCACCCCAAGCAGCCACAACCACAGAACCCATCACCACAGCAGCTGAACTTCCCAACACTATCGGTGCGAAAGCTTTCTCTTTTCCAATACTGCATTTAGAACCAGGACAAGCAGAGCCATTGGACCAAACGTTTGATTTTGAGATGCCCGATGCATTCTCCAATGAGTTCCAGTTTTCAGAAGGGCAAATGTTTTCTCAAGAATTTGAAAGGCCTAGCTACCCTACCACACCCAGGGATCAGCCACAAGGACAGGTCGTGTCCAGCTCCGATGATGAAAGGACAGCAACCGATGACGACGAAGGAGACGACGAAGCTAGCCAGGGAACACATGAATCCCAAGAGCAAGAACAGACAGATGGCCAAGGCCAACAAACCGACACACATGGCGATACAAGTACCTATGAAGATGAAACTTATGAGGCAGCAGCTTACACTCTAGCTATCAAGAAGCTGTATAGAACTATGGAAAAAGTTTGGGCACGCAAGAAGCTGACAGAGGAAGAGAGCCAAAAAATAATAGAACAAGAACTTGTCACAGGCGGATTCGAAGACGCATATATCAAAGGATTCAAAGAATTAGTCCAATCAGTAGGCTCCAACGAGGCACTCAGGTACTTGCAACGAAAACCACTGCCACAGTTTGACCCCCGCAGAGTACGACTACTTTCAAAGCCCGGCGAATACATTCGTGTACCAACCGGAGCACAATCTTCAGAACAAGCCAGGGAGGCATGCCTCGTCCCCGAACGATCATTGGCCGTAGAAACCATCATTGTAGATTCCCCACCCCGCGCTACAATTGTACCTACCTCAGTAGTCACTGAAGTACCGACCACCCCAACCGCTCCTCTCTCACCACCCGTCCATCCAGCCTCCCCTCTTCACCCTCCTTCCCCCAGACCCACATCTTCATTCGCCGGTGGTGTTGCAGAAACCGTCTTTACGACCACTCACCCCACAATTCCTGCGCCCATTAGCCCTAATCTACCCCTTCCCACACCCACCTTTCTATCCAACCCATTCCTTCATCAATCTTTTCCATCTTTCCCCACAACTCCAAGACCCCTTTTCCCATTCCCCCCGCCATTAACCTTCTCCCCCGTCTCACCTCCCCGACCCACTGTAACCCCTCTTTCCCCTTTCCACCAAGCTGCTCCAGCCAGCCCCCCTGTAAATTACCCCTCAACCTTTGTAAATCCCGTATTTACACCAGCACGAGTACCCACAATCACACCCATATTCACGGTCACCGCACTAGATACGTCCACCGACATGGACATCTCACCACCCACTGCACCATCGCTCACTTCACTCACGGCACAAACATTTTTAGGCACATCACAATTTTCAACAATCACTACATCATCCACCTTCCCATCCCCATTCCCCGTTCCCGTTGCATCCACACCAACTGCATCTTCATTTAGCACCCCGTTAATACTATCACCCACTGTAGATAATGCATTCCGAAAGATGTTCATATGTATGACGCAAGTAAGAGATGAGTTCACATCTCTTGGTGATAATTATCAGCAGCTGCAGAGGACAACCAATGACTTACAGTCGCAGCTTAATTTATTGTCCATTGAGAATGCCTCTCTGAACAACCGCTACCAAGAACTACGCGAGGCTTATCACAAATTGGAACTAGAAAGTGAAGAAAAGACCAAGGAAGCCACGGCTGACCTGGATAATTTATTAACAGCCCAGACAGTCTGCAATGCAACGCTAACACAAAACATGGGCTTACTACAAAGACACCTAGCAGCCGCCAAGGAAGAAAACCAGCGCTTACAGGATCAGAACCGAGAAAACTTAGAAGCAGCGCTCGACCACCCAAACCAACCACTCAGTCCTAGCAGGTTCAAAGCCATTCCTTCAGACTCAATGAGGATGCTGCTAGACGATCATGTAAGATTGCTAGATGAATATGACCGCATGAACGAGGAGTTACAGAAACTCAAAGAAGATCACAAATTACTCCAGTTACGAGAACCGGCACACCAAGACGTACCAGCACCTGTGGACCCCTCTCCTGACCTCTTAGAGGAACTCAACTCATTACGGGCCCAGGTATCGACCCTTGAATCAAGGATTGCAGTATACGAAGCGCCACCAAGGCCAGATTCCCCACCTGAGCTTCCAGCTGAGGAAGAAACGGTCACCATCCCGGTGGAGGAAACGTTTGAAGAAGCATACGAGCCACAACCCATCCCAGGCGGACGCGTCACGGCCGAAGGTCAGATGATGTACGAACTTCCGACCCCCGCGTGGATGAAGACTATTGAGGAACTTGGAACAACGCACTCAGCTAGAGTAGAGGCACAATTACATGCCATGGCGATGATAGAAGAACGAATATTACAGTCTCCATTCTTTGCTCAATTGGTCCCGCGACGATACATATCTGGGCACGAGCTACAGTATAAACCGTACTTCATGTTAATGGCCAAATACCAGTTAGCCATTGAGAAAGAGACAGGTAAAAACCCATCGCATGCAACTCAATTCGAGGTGGCGGATCTACCACCAGATGCACAAAAAGGCAGGATCTATCAACCAGAGTGGCGAAAAAATTTACTACAGCAGTATCCAAAGATGATGAGTACATGGGTAAAGGCACCTTTGCATTTGAAGTACAATCCATGTTGGGGACCAGTGCCACGACGCCGCTCCTGGACTGCCTTTGCTATTAAGGTACAAAACAATAAGCAGTGCCAAGACTGGTTGAATTACCCCTATTTTAAGCCACCCATTGAGTTACCAACTGTTGGCTACATGATGGCTACAATTCGCCACTGGCTCCCTAGATTAAAGCATATGGATGATATAGCGGCGCATATGACTGTCAAAATCTTTGACATGATGCAAATGATTTTTAAAGTCTTCCGACGCGTCAAGGCACCCCATGTCAACACCCCGGGCTTTGAGCATGGCAATTTTGATCTGGTATATGATATGAGTACAACGCCATCGCTACGGGTTTGTTATGCCTGGCACTGCAGAATAAAGTACCTACCGGCGTGCTACAAGCAGACATTCGAAGAGATGTTCACAACCGGTTTTTGGGAATACCATTCAGAGGTATTCATAAGCAGGCCTACTCATTTATTACAATTATTTGTCTGTGAACGAATGGTCTATTCCACACATTATCAGATCCCGCCACCGGAAGAACCGCAACCAATCGACTGGGAGAAACTTGAGGCCGACCTGGCCTGAGGCATTCGTATCTCCGAGCACACCCTCGCTCAAGACCTACTACAGAACTATATCCGGCAGACCTCACAGCAAGGTTCTATCAGGGACGACAGAAGCGAGAGGGAGGGGGGTGTTGGAAGCAGCCAGAGGCACAGACGACACGGAAGCATGTAATGACAAAGCAGGGAGCCAGTCGAATCGTTTTTCAAATAATTATGTTTTCAAATACTTTCCAAAAACCTCCAACAGTGATTTTTATCACTATTGTAACATATGTAACATAGAAAACCCCATTTTGTAATCCATAGGTCCATTTTGTGCAAGCCGAGGAGTCCTCGAGCTTGAGGAGCTTAGGTAGAATGCGCGTACCAATTTTCGTTATTTTTAGATACTGTTTACCCTTCCAAATAGCATCTAGGACCTAATTTTTAACTATGCCGATCACTAGATGTGAAACCGGTCAAAACTAGTCTAGAAACTATAAAAAGAGCTAGAGAGCTCATTTTTGAGGTTGGTTAGTGTTGGCTAGTGTGAGCTTAGAGCTATTTTGAGCTTGTAATAGTGTTCTTGAGTAATAGAGCTAATTTCCCACCTTCCATTGTGTCTTGCTTGTCTCTTCGTAGTGTGTGTGTATGTGTGTGTGCATTTCTATGCTTCTCACCTTCACTCTCACTTCATCTCACATTCACGATCTTCATATCACTCCTATCTCTTCCGCGGATTGACATTAAGGAGGTGGAGCTTCTTAACGTGGTTCTCACCATTGTGCTAGAGCAACACATACTGAGGCTCCCCACTATTTTCACTTGGGTCCTCATAATAGTATGAATCGTTATGCTCGGGTGACTGCATGTAGTAAGCTTGTGGGCTATCAATATGTGTGGAGTCAAAACTATGGTCACTTGGATCACTGTCTGATAGCAATGGGGTGACTGGGACTATGGCTCTGTTCGGATTTTCTTCAACAGATGCATATTTCACTGGGATCACATTGGTTGGAGCAGGGGGTTGCTGCACTAGGACTGGTTGAGGTCTCTGCTGCCCTTGATAAGGTGGCTGATAAGTTTGCTGTGGTCTATTGTATTGTTGTGGTGGGTACTGATTCTGGTATCTACCCTGTTGCGGATATGGCTGAGGGTAATTTTGCCTAACAGTTTGTTTGTTATATGGGCAGTCTTCTGCAGTGTGGTTGGTGTACCTGCGCTCTATGGTGCAGTACTGGCTACTAGGATTCGCCTGGGGTTGGGCCATAATGGGACATACATTTGCCATATGGTCACCACCACAAGTGTAACACCGCTTAACTGGGGCAAATCTCAGAATTTGTTTGCTAGAGACACCTAGTTTTTGAGCTACCTTCTCTGCAAGTTCCTCAATGGATGTGGATTGACCAGATGTGAGGCTACTAGAGCTATCAGAATCCTTATAGATTTTTGATAGTTCTAATTCCTCACCTAGATTGTCCTCAATGTCTATGCACATGCGCACGCACTCTTCTATCGTTCTGGGGTCCTTCAGATACACATATGACCTAAGCTTGGTGCTCAACAATCCATCTAAGAACAAGACCACTTATTTGGCTGGTGTGGGTAACTCCGGCATCAGGCATCTCTCCAGGTATTGCCTAAATCTTCTTCCAGCTAGTCTGACCGTCTCTTGAGGTGTTTGTTTGAAGCTATAAATTAGTGAGGAAGTGTTGTGCCTGATTCCACTCTTAGAAAACTCAATGATAAATGCCTCTAAGAGCTGGTCTATGTTTCTGAAATACCTCTCGTTCAGTGGTTGAAACCACGTAAGGGCAGTGTTCCTAAGGGTTAGACCAAAAGCATTATATTGTGTGAATAGGTCCTCTACCTGTTCAGCTTTCAATACTTGCCGAAATTCTGCCACATGGTCATAAGGGTCTCCAGTGCCATCGAAGTAATTCTTCATGGACTTCACCAGTTGAGTTGGACGTAGGGTCCTCGTGTGTTCTCTCGACCTTGGCAAAGGAAAATCGTCAGCATTCCTTTGATTCCATGGGGTTCTATGTCCCTCAGGTTCCACTCTATTCCTTTCCGTTCCCGTTCTTTCTCTTCCCAGGGAGTTGGCAAAACTTACCTCAGGTTTGTCTCTACTTCTATCTCTTTGAGCTCCATGAGCTTGGGAGGTCCCAGCTCCTTGGTGACTGTATGACACATTAGTTCGAGGTTGGGGAAAAGCAAATTCACCCTTCCATGTGTAGGCATGTCTGCCATGCTCGGTGACCACGAAGATCCTCTCTGATGTATTGTCTAAGTAGGTTACTTTGCCTGGGCTATCAGGGTCTTTAAACTCATAGATTGTGAGAGCACCTACTTCATGAGACAAGGTAGGCTTATTGTTGGGGATGTAAGGGTCATGTGACCTTACCCCCATATTCATATATATACATCATATATAGAGCATTGCCTCAAGAGAGATCATTATGTGGGTTTCGAGGCTCCCACGCATATCCGCGCATCACTCCTCTCTTCTCTCTTGCTCCATCTCCTCCTTCTTCCTCTTGTTCTGCACACCAAAGCCCTTCATTGGTATCAGAGCATGCTGAAGGTTGGTGTGCAAGAAGCTTCAATGGAAGCTTAGGTGAGAAGAGGTAGAAGTGCAGGTCGGCATCTCTTGACAGCTGTTCAGTATTTCGGTCATAACTCGAGCTTCAAAGCTTGGATTGATGCATTTTAAAGTTCTGTACGTAGCTAACACAAAGAACTACAATTTCACAGAAGGGTGCAAAACCTGGTTCGGACTTCTAAAGTGCCGAAAATTCGAAAAACGCAAAGAATTGTAGAAGGCGAATCTACATTGAGTAGGACAGCAGGTTGGATTTTTTATCATAACTTGAGTTCTACAGCTCGGAATGCAATGATTCAACTTGCTACTCGTAGCTTGGAAAGATAACTACAACTTTGTAGAAGGACTCAGATTCAGATTCTCAGTGAAAGGTCACCGAAACTGCAAAATACAGAGTAGCAGTGTTCTAGGTGATAGTGAAATTGACAGTAGGTGCTCGTTTTATGCATATCTTGAGCTACGCACCTCTGATTGAGGTGTTCTTTATCTCGTTACGTAGCCAAGAATTAGATCTTGAAGTTTGCTGAAGAGTAGAAGTTCAGATACAGAGGTTATCACCTCTGAAACAGCAAAACACAGAGTAGCACATTTTTGCTATGAGAACCCTAATTTCTCTTGGATGTTGAATTTGCTTTGGAACTTCTTCTTCGAGAGAATTTTTGGTGTGCAAGCTCTTATTTTTAGAGCTTCAAAGCATTGTACATGTATGATCATTGTGGTAGCTCCTCCATATGAGAGTAGAGCATGATCTTGTTACGTGTTTGGCATGTAAGATGACATTGTGGTATACTCTTTTTGAGAATTATGTCATCATGAGTTCGATCATGGATGTATAGTGGCATTGTGGTCTATATCTTGCTTATGCCACTTGGTTATGGATTTACTTGCCGGTTGCACATACTTTTGTGAGAGTTGATTTTGGATCTTGTTTGGTACTTGTATCTTTGTTTTCTTCGCAGGTACAGGATCCAGATTGGAGCCTCAATTACACATTCGTTTGTCACTATTATTAGCATTTGGTCATTGATTGATATATATTTGCCAGTGTGATTCTTGGCATATGTGGATGGTGATTCCCACATGGTTATTTTGGTTCTAGAGTCCATTTTACAGAGGAGATGCTGTCAAAATTTCGATAGCATTTATGCTAGAAGAGAACTCTAGTGGATCTTGAAGCTTATGCGATAGCTTTGGATCATTGTTTATCTCCATTCATTTGGACTTGGTCACAGGTTATTTGTGATAGGTTGGACCATCTTGCAGGATTCATTCTTGAGTGGGAGGTGCATCACCATTGTATTGGTGTGTATTGCCATTAGTTTTTTGGCACATGTAGTTGCCATTATCTTTGATTATATCAGTGACAGGTGGTGACAGATTACTCATTGTTCTTTTGAGATTGGTTATCTTGTTTGATTGCTCAGTTTCCAGGGGATACTCTATCAAAATTTCCCAGGATTCTTTCACATCTACTTGATCAGTTTAGAGAGTTGGTGACCAGGCTTATGCTCATGGTTTTATGTGCATGGTAGATGCATGGTTATGTGACGGTTCACATGGTTCCTTCTCCATCGAGACATTTGTGATGTGAGTTATGCATATGGATATGCAGGCATGATCCTATTGAGGATAGAGTATTGCTTCTAGTCTCTCATTACATTGCTAGTCTATTGGATTGTCAGCATGGTGTCTTCTCGATTTGATGGCACTGACTTTCCGAGATGGAAAGCTCAGATGTGGCATACATTGGTCCGTGCAGGGTTACATATGTATGTGCATAGAGATGCACAGAGGCCTCGTGACATGCCCGACCATGTATGGATGGATATGGATGCACTGGCCAGCTCCACTATCCGATTACAACTTGTGGATTCTATATATGAGTCTGCTATGTATGAGGAGACGAGTAGTGCATTATGGCAGAGACTACATGACATGTATGCGAGTCCATTGACTCATGTGAGACATAGATCACATCGACGACTTCGATGTTGGCATTGTGGTCATGAGGGCCATATTCGACGATGTTGCTTCAGGCGGATGCGACGACGACGTCAGAGATATGCACGTGATGTAGGTCAGGTAGTGATTTCAGGAGAGTCTATGACAGTTGATTATGCCAGTGATGGTGATATCATTTTCTCCTATGGATCATCTCAGGATTCCTCTTGTTCATTGGATAGCACACATATGACTTGGTTGCTTGATGCATTAGATACTTTTCATGTTACTCCACATCGTGAGTGGTTTTGTCGATTCTCACGTGAGAGTCGTGGATGTGTGCAGTTGCCTGATGGTACGACATATGACATTGAGGGTGCATGAGATATATGCCTTATGCTACCTAGTGGAGCATCACTTATGCTCAGACATGTACGCTATGTGCCTTCATTCCCTATGAGCTTGATTTCAGTTAGATAGTTACAGGAGAACAGATGTTATGCATTCCTTGGTGAGCATCATTTTCAGTTGCGGTTGGGACAGCTTATGCTTGTCAGAGGTGCCAGGGTTGGGCACAGGTATCCACTGCAGGTACTTCATGTGAGAGACAATATCGTCTCAGTGGGAGTTTAGCCTTATGTGTGATGTGAGACTCATCATGTCTCATTCTGTCTACCTATAGATAGGTCTATGGACATTCTTGATGCACATGTATGGCATGATTCTGATGCTCAGATAGATGCACATGTAGAGCATGTTTTGGATGCTCATGATGCTTCTATGGAGCATGGTTTTGTTGATCATGTGGATGCTCATTTAGAGCATATTTTGGATGATCATTTGGATGCTTTAGAGCATGATGTGGATGCTCATGTAGAGCATTGTGATGATACTCAGTTAGAGTGTGATCATTAGTTTGACCTTGGTGTTGATGTTGTGCAGTTAGCTCATGTAGAGCATGATCATACACTTGGTGTGGTAGAGCAGGATTGCTCTCATGGTACACAGTGTATGGTAGAGCATAGTAGCTCTCAGGATGCACAACTAGATACATCTTTGGTTGAGAGGATGACTGATTTAGATGTTGATGAGTCAGCGATCATGCAGTCATTCTTGGATTCGCTCATGCCAGATGTTGACATAGATATGTCAGGACATGTTGGTCTTGACAATGGTGCTTTGGATGCCTCGGATACAGGCATGGCTGACATACTTAGGTTAGCCAGTATAGCACAGGTTGCGTCAGCATTCGGGAGTCTGATGTACGAGCTATTATGCTCAAGACCAGACATTGCAGTTGCTATTGGAGCATTTGCACTTGGAGTTGTCAGTCGTTCGATGATTGAAACATGCATAGAGCGAGTGGGAGCTTTGCAGGAACTTCATGAGTTCTTGCATCAGTCATATGTGAGCTCGACTCTTATCGATATGAGTCTAGAGCAGTTTGAGGTGCATGGATACACCTTGTTCGAGGCGGTTGGTGTAGGCTGATCTAGTATGGGTAGAGATCCAGACTCTTCCTGTACATTATTGTATAGTCCTACATCATTCTTTGTATATTTTTCACTTATGGTCACATTGACCCTTAAGTGGGAGATTGTTGAAGATGTAAGGGTCATGTGACCTTACCCCCATAATCATATATATACATCATATATAGAGCATTGCCTCAAGAGAGATCATTATGTGGGTTTCGAGGCTCCCACGCATATCCGCGCATCACTCCTCTCTTCTCTCTCGCTCCATCTCCTCCTTCTTCCTCTTGTTCTGCACACCAAAGCCCTTCACTTATACCTCCAAAAGGCCTCATCAGTTTCTCGGTTTAGAAGCAAATCTATGCTTTTATTATCCTGTGGAATCAATTCTGGAGTCATGATTCTGGTCAAGACAGATTTACCACGGGGGGTTCTTGGCTCTCTCTCTACATTCCCTTGCTCTATATCACCCATGTCGGTCTCCCAATCACATTTCCAAACTCATCTGTTCTATCAGGAAGAGTGGCGACTACATATATAGTCCCCTCTTTATCTAGGTATGCTCCATTCTCAAACTTGACTACTGGGTGTTCTAGTCCATGGGGCTGATTGGGGTTCTTAATCTGGACCACCGATCTTCTCAGGCCATCTTCGTAGATGCGAGCACCTAGACGATTAGTCCTGATGTATTCCAATTGAGTCTTGTAAGGTCCTTCTGGATTTTCTAAATAAGCCAACCCTGAACTACCTACTGGTCTCTCCATGTGATAGGACATTTCAGAATCACTCGTTTCTGATCGTGGAGTGTATGGGGAATCACTTAACTACTGGGCCCAAGACCTAGCAGTGTGATTGACACTAGCTTCAGAAGATCTGAGGCTTTGTCTGTCTCTGCCTAAGTGTCTACCTGACCTAAGGTTCATATGCCTGGTTTCTCTACCCCCTTGATCCCAAGTACACTCTCGTTGCGGGTTAATTGACACTAATCACTTTGTTCTTTTTAGGTGATTATTATGTGTATGATCTTGTCTGGTATCACGTCGTCAGGAATGCTTAAGTGAATTTCGCACTTAATAAGTGATCGATTCAAGTTTACTTTTGTCCCTTAGGGTTTTTGCACTTAAGTCCTACTTAATGCTTGCACTTAGTTGCTTAGTTCTCTTGGACTTGATGTGTGCCTAGCGTTGTCCTAATTAATTACCACACCTAAGTCGTACTTAGCCTAGGCTAGGAATTGACAAAGGAGGGTTGAGAGATCTTCCAACCTCAATTAGCTGGTTGACCAGACTGCTACACAAGCCCAGGAAGCCTTCTCCCAAGCTTGGTACTCACCCTTGCTCGCTTTCCTTGGAATGCCTTGCTTGCACACAATGTTCCTGCAAAAGTTCACAAGTCAATATAGCTCTATTACCACAAGGGATTGAAAGAAACACATCAACATTTACAGGCCCCCCCTTGGAGTAACTCACTGTACCCCCAAATCCTTATGACCACTTAGTTCAACCTAAAGGCCAACTTAAAAATAAATGTTTTAAAACCCCATATATGATTCTACAAAAAACCAGTCAAGGTCCACGTAGGATTCTCAACAAGCTCTCAAACGAGACCAAAATCTCATCAATCGGAGTTCGTATGGCGAAGTTATGACCATTCAGGCACTTAGGGGTCAAAACAGGCTCTCAGGGTTTAGGAGATCCCTCTCTGGTTTCTAGGTCTTTTGCCCACTCCTAAGGTTCTAATGTGATATTAAGGTGCCTAAAATTAAGCCCAACTATACCTCACTTCACTCAAAATTAACCCTAAAATTTTCATGCGTTAAGGCCCTGTATCGCGATAGGTCGGGTCTAGGTGTCACGATAGGTCGAAGTGTCGCGACACTTGGGAGTGTCGCGATACTTGGGAGTGTCGCGATACTTGGGAGTGTCGCGATAGGTCGAAGTGTCGCGACACTTGGGAGTGTCGCGATACTTGGGAGTGTCGCGATACTTGGGAGTGTCGCGATACTTGGGAGTGTCGCGATACTCGGGAGTGTCGCGATACTTGGGAGTGTCGCGATACTCCGAGGTATCGCGATAGGTGGGGTCGGTGTGTCGCGATACTCCGAGGTATCGCGATAAGTCGTGAGTGTCTCAATACCTTGAGGTGTCGCGATAGGTCGAGCTATGGTGAATTCTGTGGTTCTGTCTTGTGATCCTAGGTGCTCTCGGCCTGTGTAGTGTCGTGGTGCACTTAGAAACGTGATTCGTCAAAATTTTCGAAGTGTCGCAATAGCTCAAGCTCAACGCCTCGGGGCCTGTGCAGAGGGATTCTGTACCTGCTGAGCTTGCTGGAGAGGGTGATGGAGCTGGTACCTGCAAGAAACATGCAAAAAGCACACAACACAAATGCACGCGCTCGCTCTCTCTCAAACTCGCACACAACCAATGAGGGGAATGACAAGGAAGAGGGAATATGTAGTGGAGGAGGAGGTGGAGATGAAGAAGGAGGTGAAGATGGAGATGGAGATGGAGATGGAGAAAAATCAGAAATTTACCGACTACTTACCATTCCAATGTGTCCTCTCTACGTCTTACCATCACACGCTCGTCCTCAAAGCTCGAATCCCCGACAACGGCACCAAAATTTGGTGTAGCTTAGTGATGAGTAGCACCTCCTTTAATGTCAATCCGGGAAGAATTGAGGATGGTGTGAAGACCTCGAGCAAGTGAAGGCACAAATGTGTGAGTGAGAAGCACACTAACATGCACACACATACACGCACACACGCACACACGACAAGAACAAAGAGAGTAAGACAATGGAGTCACTTCTATTGCAACCAAGTTCTCTTACAAGCTCAAAAATACCAAAAAAACTCCCCCAAAAATGAGCTCTCTAGCTCTATTTATAGTTTTTGACTAGCTTTGGCCCTATCCAGACCTAGTATCCGGCCTAGTTAAAAATTAGGTTCCAGGGCTTATTTGAGGGCTCAAACGAGGTCTAAAAAATACGAGAATTAGTAGGCAACTACTTCTAAGGCTCCTCAAGCTCGAGGACTCCTCGGCTTGTACAAAATGGAGCTACAAAAAGGTGAAAATGGTATTTACAAGGGTTTTTAGTGATGAGAATCACTTTTAAATGGTGTAAGGGTTTTGAAAAAAAAATAAAGGGTTGCCTTAGTGCTAGATCTGTGTGTATGCTCGTACTTGCTTCTTCCCGTATACTGCCAACACCAGACAATGAACAACTCCAAAAAATAGTGCATCTGCAATATGCATTCCAAACAGATAGACCGAGTCATGACAATGGTGCATCATGAATCAGACCGCGCCAAGAACAAATCCACAAGGGTGAGGAGGGGCCCGACTGAGGACCCTGCCTGCTACATTTGTCAAATGATGACACCCATCAACACTCAAGCATGTTTGTCCTCCTGGCAGGCATTGTTCATGAGCAACAGAGGAGAGATTTTGGGGAGAATGTACTTAGCGTCAAGGAGGTAGGAGCACAAGCATACAGTGAATATGATCTTAGTGTTATGCAAACTCTAAGGAGTGGACCTGCGTCCACACAAATACTCAGGCATCACAATCAAGGAGGCTTGACAGAGGCTTAGTTTGGATCATGAAGGAGCACCGGAGCAGAATAAGCCCTGAGCTTGTCTAAGAACTCAAAGGAGTAGTGGCTGCCGCACTACCATCGCCAGAGACCGTGGGGAAGCAATAGGATGCACCAGCCAACTGTGGGAAAACGAAAAGGAAAGTGGTTAAAGATGGGAAGCACAGAAACTGTCGTGCAGAGGAAATGACTGAGAAGCATATCTCCAACTTCACAGAGAGCAGATCATCGACCTTGGTGCTCGCAGAGGGGAGCAGATCCTGTTCTTGTGACCTTGCCCTAATAGGCAGATGGAAAACAACACAAGTCAAAAGCAGGCGCGAGGAGTCCTTCAGCCTGATCCCTCCATGGTCATAGCAGAGATTTTCCCGGGGCAAGGATAGAGCCATGCACAAAAGCGTGCTTCTGCCCCAACCATAGAGCACAAAGGGAGAGCAGACACATGGCCACGAGTTAGAAAAAAAACCTGAAGGGGAGCAGATGCTCAACCCATCAATATCGACAACATGAAGATGGGTAAACACAGAGACTCGGCCCAAGAGAAATGATCCGAAAAGGGAGAAGCGCTATTGTATGCCAGAAGTGGTTGGGAAGCAAAGAGCTCAACCTGCCATGTCCATGAATGGCATAGGCGAAGGGAGGAGAAGAAGTGAGTATTGACCCCCCAAAAAAAGGGAAATGGAGAATGAATCACGAACAACGCATGCAGTATGAAGAGAGAGAATTTACTTCCCCCCATCTACATTTGCACGCATTTACATTCAAGCCTTTATGGCCATTAAACAAGAAAGATAGGTATCCAAGGAGTGGGAAATAGACACGATCTCAACTTTTTTTTTTTATTTTTGTCCAGAATGAAGAGAGGAAGGGAAAGAAAAGGAGGTACCCATCCCTCTTTCCAAGGAAAACAACAACACCAAGAAATGATAGAGATGAGGTTGATGCCCAAATGTGTGTATGAGAGAGTGAGAGAGAGAAGGGGGTAAGGGGTTGTTTTTGTGCAACAAACAAAAATAAAGATCTAAACTACTCAAAAATTGAGAAATAAGGGGTACCCTTAACCAACCGAAGGCCACACATATTCATCCTCCTCCATGTGTCAAGGTGCATCTCACGAAGTATGGACATGCAAACTTGAAAAAACCAACGGCTAAAGGCCGACGTCCCCAGCAACGACGCCAAATTTGTTGAGAAAAGGGGAGCAACAGACCCTAACCGCCTCACATGGAAGTGAGAAGCTTCTCCAAGTTGGGGCAAAGAATGAGAGCAGAGGTTCACCCACGCTCATGGAGCAATGGCAACAATGGCCAACATCAGAAGGAGCAAGGGGAACATCCTCCCAACCATGCACATGCAAATCCCTACACCAAGACCAACGCCATTGCACACAAGGATTTAGATGATACCAAATGACACCTTCTTCCATAACCAAAATGGAGGCCAGGCCATGGCCAAGGGACCTCCCTCTTTACAAGAAATGAGCCTCTATTTATAGGCTCAACACAATTCCCCATGTGCTCCTTTTGACTAGTCAAAAAGGAGCACATGCCTAACTATCATATCTCAAAAGGATCTTTTCAAATATTCTATAACAACCAAATCTCAAAAGGAAAGAGAATACGTGCGTGTGGGGATTTTTCTAGAATTCTTCAAAAATGTGAGCATTTACAAGGCTCCAAAGCTTTACTTGAGGAGAAATATTAAAAAGTGTCTAGGGAGGGGGGGGTTTATGTGAAATCCTAAGTAGATACAAAAAGAGATATTATTATGGTCTAGGGAAGGTTCCTATGCACAATTGTGGGTGTGTGCATACCCTACAACCCAACACCTTGCATCTTCCACCACTACGTCTGCATCCACTTCATTTAGTCATGCACTAGATACCATGTTCGAATCTGCCACACATCTTAAACAGGAATATCGATTATTGGAAGATGTGTACCTAAGTCAGGAAGACTTAAGGACTTGTGCGAAAGAGACTAAACCTCATTTGCCACACAAGTGCATATAGTGGGAAATTGACACACGCTTACTTGTCAATCCGATCAAACGACCTAACCAAGTGTACGAGGACATGTGCTCACGTGATGGGAAATAAAGTGGTTCAGCTTATATGCATGAGAAAAGACTAATCCACCTCTCTAACTCACTGAAATACTGAAAGTGTCCGCCGCGATACCACTTACAACAGTTTTGAGTAAATCGAGGATTTCTCCCAGCTCCAAACTCCGAATATAGTCAATAGCAGACTCATTTCGAAGCTCTCAACGAGACACATCTATTGGAGGTGGGTTGGTTCTGACAACCGTGCTTCAAGCTATGACCAAAATAGTGAATGGCGGGAAACACCCCCACTCACTCCACAACTCCTACAAGCTCACACACGCACTACAGTAGCTCAACAATAGTGGGGAGGGGTAGACAACAATCCTACACACACATTCCAAGCATCACACACACATAGAAGATCAAAGAGAAGATGCAAATCTGAAGGAAAGAAGCAATTTCAAAAATCAGGAACTCTCCTTCTTCACAATGGCCAAAAGTCTCTACAAAGAGTCACAAAGTGACTTATATACATGTGCCCTAAATTTGGTCCTTTCACACAAGAGACCGACACTTTATTACTAAAAAGTGAATTTCCTACTAATTTACAAGGGATATTTTACAACAAGTTGGGATTATGCAACTAGAGGACTCCTCTAGTGCATTTACATGGCTTCAGGGAATTTTTTAAGACTTTGAAGAAGAAAAATGTGCCCATTAATTTGAAAATTTTGGGGCTCCTCTCTTGTGCTTCTTTGCTTTGCAACACTCTCCCCCTCTTTGTCTATGTCGTCCCTTGATAGGCTTTACTTTCTTGTCTGTCACTTGTTTCCCGCATGCATCCCTTGGTCAATTTTGCCTGTTTGTTAGACTAGCATTACGTTTCAATGGCCCTGATCTTGATTCTTCTTTCACATCCTCTGGGCCTGATGCATTGCTTTGAGTTTGTTTGTTTTGTTGCCAACGCACGCTATCAGCGGAAGGATTATTACCTGCCAAATATTGTCTTGCACTTCTTCATGGATAGTTCCTGGCCCTAGTCTGTCCTTCCCATGAAATGTCCTGGTTCTGATTGTTCTTTAATTCCATTCCTCAGGACCTGGCTATTTCGCGTTGTTGCCTAATGCGTGCCCCTACGGGGCTTTGGGCAGAGGGTGGTTCTTTCACTGTATGATCTTCATTCTTTATTGAGCAGTTTTTGACTTTGATCTTTGTCTTCTTTTCTTCTTTCTTGATTCCCCTTCCACACGTCCCTCCTCCTGAACTCTGTCGTCCCCGACAGACTTTTTGTGGTGACGTGAGTACGTTTGTATGGCTACTTGCTCTCTTTGATTCAGCAAATTTGCGTGACAAATCATAAATTCCTTCCACTGGCTTGACTTCACTCCATCCTCTGGTGCTTGGCGATGGTCCGCAAAAAAGCTTGTTTCATAAGCCACCAGTCGTGCATTAAGGTTCAAAATCATCTTGACAAAAATTTCTGAATCTATTTCAAAGAAGCCGGTGAAAAATGCTTCTTCAAACGTCTGCATGTACGTGCTTGGCAAAAACATCAGTCGTGAATAGTAGGCCATGAGTGTCAAGCGGCTCGGAATGGTTGAGAGATAAAAAATGAGCGCTTCGGATCCTTGTGTAATGCCGATGAGTTCAAAAAAGTATATTTTGCGTGCTGGAAGACTTTAATTATTGTTAGTATCATGCTAAAAATCTTATTCATCATGTTTACTACTAAATCAGGTACCGTCGCATATCTTGCAATCCAAAATTCCATGGATTTTATCATGTATTCTTCCGTCGATAGGTAGTTATGTGGAGGGCTAGGTAATAACGGATAATTCAACCATTGATTATTTATACTACCCTGACACTGTCCTTCCCAAAATTGCGACTAGGACCGTCTGCGGGGTACGGGACAAAATGTTGGATTGACCTGAGGCACGTATGCTGATGCTTCCCATTGTACCCGCAGTGTGGGATTCTTTTCCAAAACTTTGCACCTCCATATAGGATCGGCCTTCTCGAACTCCTCTTGAGTATAATTGGCAGCAGTCAAGGAACTGAAGGACTCACAAGACAAGGAAGCCAACGAAGGGAGTCGGAGCGAAGAGAAGGCACAAGCAGACAGAGTAGTCAAAGAAGATCTGGCAAGTAGGCCATCTAAATTTTTCGTGCATCAAAGGGTTGGGCTCACAAGAAGAAGGAGCAAGTAGGGAGCTCCAAGAAATGTATGTCAAACTGTTAGAAGAAATCCCTACAAAAATAGTGATTTTCATCACTAAAAACCATTGTAAATATCATTTCATATTTTTATAGCTCCATTTTGTGCAAGCCAAGGAGTCCTTGAGCTTGAGGAGCTTTAGAAGTACCTACCTATCAATTTTCACATTTTTTAGACTCTGTTTGAACCTCCAAATAGGCCAGAGAACCTAATTTTTAACTAGGCCGGACACTAGGTCTGGACAGGGTCAAAAACTAGTCAAAAACTATAAATAGAGCTAGAGAGCTCATTTTTGGGGCTAGCTTGTAATAGAGTTGAACTTGTATGAGCATTTTGAAAGTAATCTAAAAGAACTCCATTGTCCTCCTCTTTGTTCTTACTGTGTGTGCGCATGTGTGTGTATGTGTGTGCATGTTTGTGTGCTTCTCACTCATGCACTTGTGCCTTCACTTGCTCGAGCTCATCATACCATCCTCACGTCTTCCCGGATTGACATTAAAGGAGGTGCTACTCATCACTGAGCTACACCAAATTTTGGCACCGTTGCCGAGGATCGAGCTTTGAGGACGAGCGTGTGATGGTAAGACGTAGAGTTGTGACGTTGGCGTTATAGGTAAATTCTCTACTTTTTCTTATTTTTCTCTTCCTTACTTCACCATCATCATCACCATCATCACCTTCACCATCTCCCACCTCCATCTCCATCATCGCAAAAATTTCAGTTTTTGATCATTTCACCTTCTCCCCTCCATTTCCCTCATTCCACTTGTGAGAGAGAGCGAGAGAGCGATTTGTGTGCACTGTTTTTGCATGTTTCTTGAGTTTTCTTGCAGGATCTGGCTGTCCCATCATCTCCAGCACTCTGTGCAGGTACGGAAAAGCTCAAAACTGTCTCTGTGTCGTCGACCTCTGTCGATCGTGATCGACAGAAAAATCGCCTATTTGGTAAAACAAAGTACACCATAATGATGCACATGATGAGCACATCCTAAATCACTAAACATAGTAAAAAAATTCTGAGTTTCTCTATCAATCGCGACCGACAGACCTATCAATTGCGACCGACAGACCTATCAATTGCGACCGACAGACCTTTCAATCGCGACCGACAGACGTGTCGATCACGTCCGACAGACCCCACGACCGACCGACTGCCACGTAGGATTCAGTCAATCGCGATTGACAGTGTCGATTGTGATCGACTGAAAGTTGATGATTGACACAAAAGTTCGTGTTGCCACGTGTCCATCGCGATGGACAGAACCTCGATCGACTGAAATCAAGGCAAAAATCTCGGAAAAAGTGTCGATCGCGATTGACACCATCAATCGCGATTGACAGGACTCACGACCGACTCTGTCGATCGCGATTGACACTGTCAATCGCGACTGATGTGTCGATCGCGACCGACAGGCCCCGACGGACACCTCTGTCAATCGCGATTGATAGACCTGTTGATCGCGATTGACAGGCTTTTTCGGCCAAATTTCTAGGGTTTATATTACTTGATTTTGGGGTAAATTCTAGGCATACTTATCAAGCAAATAGTGATTTGTGAGGTTCCGACACTTGTAACTTGAGAGAAAACCTTCTTTTCCTGATGGCCTATTTTACCCTGTTTTAACCCTAGATCCCTGAACTGTCATATCTTCCTCATACGAAATCCGATTGCTGTGATTCTTGTTTTGTTGGAAAGCTCGCGGGGAGTAAAATTAATATCAGGATTATTAGCCATAGTATTTTTAAGTGGACTATATCCAGGGGAAGAAAAGCTAAGGGATCTTCAGGATTGTTTTCCATAAAGCCAAAAGAACAGTTGATCCTTGAATTACATGAATGAAAGTGATTTTCTGTGTCCTTGGAATCTAAGTCTTGAGCTAACTTTGGGACTTTTACGGGTCCACTGAGAGCACTAGAAGGCATCCAAAGCAAGGGTAATCTGCAAGCTTGAGAACTGGGTTTTTGAGCACCAAAGAGCTAGGGATCGGCAAGTGAGGTTGGAATACTCTCAACTCCCTTTGTCAATTCATAGCTTTGGCTACACGTGACTAGTGCTATAAGTAAGTCAGGGCAACGATAGGCACGAGACAAGTCAAGACTATCTAAGAAATCAAGTTCAAGTCAAGAGATAACCTTGTGTGTGACCGACAACTTTAAAGGAAAAGAACCTAACGTGAGACGATCAACTTTAAAGTGCGGAAATTAACTCAAGTATTCCTGACGACGTGATATCAGACAAGATCATAAACACGATAATCAACTTAAAAAAGAATCAAGTGATTGATACAAAAGAACTCAGCAACGAGGTTGTACCTTGGGTAAAAATTGGGATTGCTTAGCTAAGCATATGAACCTTAGATCAGGACGACACCTCGGGAGAGATGGACAAAGTCTTAGGTCTTAAGAGGCTAGTGTTAATCATACTGCTAGGTCTTGGGCCCAACAGTTGAGCCATTATTCGCACTACCCTAGCTCTGAAACTAGTGAGTCAGAGATGTCCCACGGTATGGAGAGACCCAAAGGAAGTTCAGGTGTGCCATACTTACATAGGGTAGAAGGCCCCTACAAGACGCAGCTGGAATACCTTAGGACCAACCGGTTAGGTGCTTGCATCTATGAGGTGTGGTACAGATCAAAAACCCAGATCAATCCATTGGGCTAGAACACCCAGCTGTCAAATTTGAAAATGGAGCATACCTGGACAAAGAGGGAACCATATATGTAGTCACCAATCACCCAGATAGGACAGATGAGTTCGGAAATGTGATCCCTGAGACGGACATAGGTGACCTAGAGCAAGGAAACATGGGTGTAGAACCTAGAACCCCTTGAGGCAAATCAGTTCTCACTAGGATTATCACACCAGAGTGGATTCCCCAAGACAATAAGAGCATAGATCTGCTCCTGAACTGAGAGACTGATGAAGCCTTTTGGAGGTATAAATCTAATCAGCCAAATGAGGTAGGAACAATCATGATGTATGAGTTCAAAGATCCTGATAGCCCAGGTAGAGTGACCTATTTAGATCACGCTTCAGAGAGGATCTTTGTGGTTACAAAACATGATAGGCATGCTTACACTTGGAAAGGTTAATTTATTTTCCCCCAACCAAGGTCGAATGTGTCCTTTGGTCACCCAGGAGCTGGAACATCCCAAGCTCATGGAGCTCAAAGAGACAGACATAGAGATAGACCTGAGGTAAGCTTTGCCAACCCAGTGGGAAGAGAAAGAACGAGAATGGAAACAAATAGAGCGGAACCTGAGGGACTTAGAGCCCCAAGGAACCAAAGGAATGCTGATGATTTCCCTCTGCCAAGGCCTAGGGAACACACCAGAACCTTGAGACCTATACAGTCGGTTAAGTCCATGAAGAGCTACTTCGATGGCACAGGAGACCCATATGATCATGTGGCTGAGTCTAGGCAAGTCTTGAGAGCTGAACAAGTTGAGGACATATTCACGCAGTATAATGCCTTTGGCCTAACCCTTAGGAACACAGCCCTTACATGGTTTCAACCATTGAATGAGAGACAATTCAGGAGCATAGACCAACTCCTAGAGGCTTTTATCACTGAATTCTCTAAGAGTGGGATAAGGCATAATACTTCCTCATTGATACATAGCTTCAAGCAGACCCCCCAAGAGACAGTTAGACTTGCAGGAAGAAGGTTTAGGCAATATCTAGAGAGATGTCCTATCCCTGAGTTACCCATGCCAGCCAAACAAGTGGCTTTATTCCTCGATGGGCTGCTGAGTACAAAGTTGAGATCATATGTGTACTTGAAAGACCCTAGAACCATAGAAGAGTGTGTACGCATGTGCATTGATATTGAGGATAACCTAGGGGAAGAGTTAGAGCTTTCCAAAATCTACAAAGATTCAGATAGTGCCTCTAGTCTCTCTTCCTTGCAATCCACATCAATTGAGGAACTCGCGGAGAAAGTGGCTCAAAAACTAGGTGTCACTAGCAAACAAATCCCAAGGTTTGCCTCAGTAAAGAGGTGCTATACTTGCGGTGGTGACCATATGGCGAATGTATGCCCCATTATGGCTCAACCCCAAGTGAACCCTAATAGCCAATATTGCACCATAGAACGGAGATACACAAATCACACAACACAAGACTGCCCATACAATAAGCAAGCAGTTAGGCAAACCTACCCTCAACCCTATCCACAACAGGGAAGATACCAGAACCAGTACCCTCCACAGCAATATGGTAGACCACAACAAGCCTATCAACAACCCTACCAAAACCAACAAAGGCCTCAACCTGTGTTAGCTCAACAACCTCCAACCCCAGCTAATGTGATTCCTGTAAAGTATGTAGCTGCTGAGGAAAATTTGAATAGGGCCATAGTCCTAGTGACTGAAAGTGACCCGAGTGATCATAGTTTTGATTCCACTCACATAGATAGTCCACATGCTTACTACATGCAGTCTCCTGAACATGGTGATTCCTACTATAGTGAAGAACCGAGTGAACCTAGTTGGGAGCCAGATTACACAAATGTCATGTACGCAAACCCCAACTCTAGACCATGTTACAGATGTCAGGGAGATCACCTCATTCGTGATTGCCCCTTACCTCCACCCACACAAACCCAATCTGTGACGATTCAAGGATTTTGTCAAGATTGCCGCAAGGAGCATCTCTTACGAGATTGCCCAAAGAATCCCAATAATATGCCAAAAATCACTCCTATTAATGTTATTGGGTTAGTTGTAGATCCACAGGGAGTGTGACTTCCATTGCACCAGTGCAAGTGGTCACTAGAGCTCAAGCCCTGCAGCAGAACCAAAGTTTAGGCCAGGAAAAAAGTGCTGAGGCTAGTGAAACTGAGAGCATAACTAAGAAAAGGACTAGGGCCTGGAGAGATAGTAGAGAAAGAATGAAGAGGCAATGGGCTAAGAAGATGAGTGAACTCGAGGAAAGCCTAAGAGAAACAAAAGCCAGGATAGTTGAACTCACATCTCAAACTCCCTCTCACACTACTCCAACCCCACCATTCCCATCACCATCCGATCCAACACCTTCCAACCCACCTCACACAATTCCACCATCCCCTAGAGTAGGATCAGTTTTAGCAGATCCCACTCTTGAGGATTTAAATATGATACTTAAGGCATATCATGCCAGAATCCAAGAAGGGCCAAATGTGAGAGATCATGAAAAGTGTTACCCGAGAGCGGAACTAGAGCTTGAACGAACCAAGATTTGTGCTAAGATGGTGGAATTGGCTCAAACCATGTTTGAAGCCAGTCGCCTCTTTAACATCTCTAGTTCAGCTAAGACGCAGTTGCATTTTGATGGACTGCTAGAAAGATTGGAGAGGCTGATAGCACAATCAGAATAGGAACCCGCCTCTCAAAATAAGGACAAGTCCAACGAAAGATTAAGCATTCCTCCCCAGGACGCTTATGTGGCCAACTCCACAGAGCTAGACACATCTTCTTCTATGAATCAGTACACACCAGAATTCCTACGAGAGATTCAAGAACAGAAGTGGGCAAAAGAAAGTGAAGTCCCTCCTCCCATTGAACTTGTGGATGATGCACATGATCAATTTCCACAAGATATTCCCTCTATTTATGAGGAGCAGGAGAGCACCCAATCTCAAGAGAGATTAGACTTTGAGTCTAATTCTTTACATGAATTACCCCACTTCACAGGCCCATGGGAAGCTAAGTCTACTTGTATGAGAGCACCCACGGTCATGATACAAAATGAAGACTCAGTCATACCTAGGAACACAGAGGTAGTAAAGAATACTAAAGTGCAATGTAATCTCACTTTAGAAGAGTTACTCAAGGTTAGGCCAGAACTGTGGAAACATGTAGCCAAACAAGTGCCAGAGATAGCTAAACCGCGTTCCTAGGTAGGTTTTCATAGGACAGTGCCAGAAATTCCTCTAGACAAGATAGGAGACATGAGTGAAGGAGAAGAAGGAAACACCTCTGGTGCAGGAGTTGCAATTGCTACCACTTCCCTATGGAAGCGTTGGGGCAAGCCAGCACTTAGGCCAACGAGAATGAAATTGCAGATGGCTGATGGTCACATAGAGAGGCCTTTAGAACTACTAGAAGGACTAACTCTCACTACTTGTGGTGTAGAGTTTGAGCACACATTTGCTATCTGTGACTTTAGTAAGAACCATGCCTATGAGATGATTTTGGGAAGACCATTTATGCGACAGTTGCAAGTGGTACAAGATTGGGGAACCAATTCCTTGTATTTGCAACACCTAGGTGACACGACCAAGGTTAATCTCAAAGATTACTCTCATAGAGATGTCCCTTCTATCCAATGGAATCCCATCCATAGAGCTAAAGATGATACTGAGTCGGTACATTCCATAGGATCAGGATCCTCATGGATGCATGAAGACACCCACTTATGGATGTGCAAAGTGGCAGTAGAAGAAGAGAAGAGAGAAAAAGCCAGAGGTAGGTGCGAAGGAAACACATAGATCAATTCAAGACCCAGCCTATGCACCTTTAGTATTTTCGGACGAAGAGTTTGAACCTCATGGCTGGGCAGAAATTTTAGCAACAATGAATGTAGCCATCAATGAAGAACAATGGACACCCCACTGTGATGAGGATGGCTATGACATTTCAGTTTTCTCCATAGAGCCAATCATGGGAGATGCAGTTTTAGAAGAGTGCGAACTTAGCCCTGATGCATTTGAGGATGCAAGTGACTGCGATCTAGAGTCAATCATTATGGACCCACCTTTTGCATCAGATGAAGAATACTTCTATGAAGTAGAAGCTCATCCTTAGAGACATGGAGAGCTTACAAATGATGTAAGGTTAGCCACACAAGTGACCCGTAAGAATGAAGGAAAGAAAATAAAGAAGAGAGAAGTCACACCAGAAGAGGAAGAATCTTTGTTTGAGGTCCCTGAAAACTTTAAAAAGTATGAGATAGACGATAGAAGAGTCATGGTAAGAATGCCTAAACACGAGGCACAATCAGGAGAGGCCTATGATAACAAAGAAACCACCAAGAAAATAGTGGTAGCCTTAGAAGAAGGAGAGGAGAGATGCACTTACATAGGACATGACCTGACAGAAGAAGAAGAGCGTGAATTGATAGCCTTGCTAAGAGAATATAGAGATGTATTCGCTTGGAGTTACAAGGATTTGAAAGGTGTAGACCCGGACATATGCTCACACACTATCCCCATGACCTCAAATGCTAAACCTTCTAAGCAAAAGCCATACACATACAATGATAATTATGCTGCCAAGATCAAAGAAGAGATAGATTGTCTGGTAGAAGCTAGATTTATCTATGAAATTGAGCACACAGAGTGGGTATCCCCCATTGTAGTTGTGCCCAAGAAGAATGGAAAGCTACGCGTGTGCATTAACTTGAAGAAGGTTAATGCAACCACTATTCGAGACAACTATCCGCTTCCTATCACTGAGCATCTGCTAGAAAGAGTAGTAGGCAAGGAAGTGTACAACTTCCTTGATGGATTTTTGGGCTACAATCAGGTAGCCATTGCTCCGGAAGACCAGCATAAGACAGCTTTTGCCACAGAATGGGGCATATTCGCCTTTAGGGTAATGCCATTTGGGCTTACCAATGCTCCTACAACCTTCCAAAGATTGATGTGCCACGTGTTTAAAGAGTTCTTGAGGAAGAATTTAGAAGTCTATGTTGATGATCTTTGTGCACATTCCAACATCAGACAAACACATATACCTGAGCTTAGGCAAATCTTTGACAAATGTAGAGAATATCAAGTCTGCCTGAACCCAAAAAAGTGTGTTTTCATGGTCAGGTAAGGAAAGATTCTAGGACACATAGTGTCAAAGAATGGCATATCTACAGACGAGGAAAAAGTTAGAGCTATTGCAGAGCTACCTTGGCCAAAAAATTTCAAGGAAGTACAAGCTTTCATGGGGCATTGTGGTTATTACCGACGGTTTATACACATGTATGCCATCATAGCAAAGCCTCTGTACAGACTTTTGACTAACTTTGAGTGGACTGATGAATGTGAAGACTCTTTCAACGAGCTCAAAAGAAGATTGTGTTCAGCACCAATCTTGACCACACGAGATTGGAATAAGCCCTTCATAAAATGTGTAAAGAATGCCCAATCTGTTGCACTAAACCACCCGTGGAACATGCCACTCTTTATCAAGTTTCCATAGTGCCAGATTGGAGTGAGCCTCTAGTAGCCTTCTTGAGGACAAGAACATTCCCTCAAGATATGACATTGGCCAAACAAAGAAGTCTAGAACAAGAAGCCCTAGATTACTCACTCATTGGTAATAATCTATACAAGTGAGGTAAAGATGGTTACCTGAGACTATGTGTCCATGAGAGTGAATATCTCAAGATCTTGGAAATTGCTCACCAAGGTGTAACAGGAGGACATTTTGGACCAGATCGGGTGATCAAATCAATCCTATTTGCAGGACTATGGTGGCCTACCCTTCACATGGATGCACATACCTATGTGAAGAGATGTGATGTTTGTCAGCGAACTCAGTATCCTATACGCAAAGATGAGATGCCTCTGAAACCTATGATGGGTGGACATGCATTCTCTAAGTGGGGAGTAGACTTTGTTGGTCCGATTAATCCCCCAGCTAAGGGTTCACATGCTGAATATATCATTGTGGCCACATACTATCTAACCAAGTGGGTAGAGGTAAAAGCTACGATGAAGAACGATGCTCAGATGACAGCTAAGTTTTTATTTGAGAATGTGTTCACTAGATACGGGCTACCTATAGAGCTAGTTAGCGATAGAGGGACTCACTTCTTGAATGAAGTTATAGAAAATCTGCTCCAAGAGTTCTTGGTAATACACAAGAAGTCTGCCCCCTATCACCCACAAGCTAATGGGCAAGCTGAAAGCACAAACAAGATTCTATGCAATGTGCTTACCAAATTAGTGAATAATAAACGCTCTGATTGGGACAAACAACTACACCATGCTGTTTGGGCATACAAAGTAGCCTATAAAACGGTACTCCAAGCCACACCCTTTCAGATGATATTTGGCCAAAATGCAGTGCTACCATTGGACTTCTTGATACCTACATTGAAAGTAGCACAAGAGCATGAGTGGACAGGGCATGAGCTCTCCCCTAGAATCCTTGATCTTGAACGATTGGGTGAAACACGATTGAGAGCGGCAGCAGGAATATACGCAGCTAAGAAGAGGCAAAAAGCATATTTCGATGCACATGTGAAGGACAAAGGCTTGAAAATAGGAGACCTAGTCTTAGTTTACACTTTAAAGCAATATGCACAGAAGTTAGAGAAGAGAGGCTATGGACCTATGATCATTAATAGGATCTCAACTAGTGGAGCATTTCAATTAGCTACTCTAGAAGGTGATGTTCTCCCTAGTTACATTAGCGGATGCAGAGTCAAGTTATATCAGGAACCCCTTACGGAGGAAATATGAAGTCGACTCAATACTGCAAAGAAACGTAAAGAAGAGGAAAACGAATTCGAGAAGAGGCACAGGCAGAAGCATTGGAATGCATCCGAAGGATGAAGTTGAGAAGACAAGGACGAGATCAGCTTAGGATAGAGGCGTATGCAGATCCAGGGTATCACATGGCTATGTGCGAAGTTTCAAGTAATAGTTCTCATCGAATAATTGATAGACGTCCTTTTGTAACCTTGGAGATAGGACAAGGAAAGAGTGCAAGGACTGTAAGAGCCTTGATTGACTCAGGTGCAGCCACTAGTGCTGTTATACTTTCTTACTATCGAGAATTGAACTTAAATGTCAATCTTGTGGAAGCATATCTCATAGGGGTGGGAGGTGTGGAAACCCCTTGCATGGGTGAGGTGGAACTTCCCCTCTATATTCATGATGTTTTACTGACAGTTAAAGTACTAGTGTGTCAAGATGAGGACCTCACTGAGCTCTTGTCTTGGGTCAAGACTAGATCTATGATCATGCAGTCAACCTAAACCTAAGAAGTGGACTTCTTCAGGTATGGGTAAATCAGGGTCGAATTACAGTTGAGTTAGATAATGGAGCACTCAAGGAACTAGGAAAGGCACCGACTCCTGGTCCTTCCAGGGGTACACATGAAGTTGACAATGCTATTCTTGTCCAAAACTATGTGATGCAGACGGATGATTGTCTCAACTAAGAAGTTAAGGGTACAACGGAACTCCCTTCTTTTCCAAAAGCCACAAGGATGCAGCAACCAAAGGCGGATCAAATGCAGAAGAAGCAGCCGAATTATGCTCGAGGCACAAAGAAAATACGACGCACGGTGTCTCAACCACCAAAACAAGTGTGGGTACAGAAAGGCGAGCATCTTATTGCAGTCAAGCCACAACAACTAGCTCAACTTCCTATTAGTGATCAATGGCATGATACTAATAAGAAGTCTTCCAAAGACCCTTCTTTGAAAGTAAAATCTATCTGGGTACCCAAGAAGTCGATGAAGGTTGACCCACAATCAAGAAAAATTTGGGTGCCTAAGGCTTGCTTGCGGGCTCAAATAGAAACACAAAGACCACACCCTACGCAACATGGTTCACTCACTCGAACATCTGATACCCATTCTTATACATCACGTACGAACACATATTCTCCCCTGAGCACAAGTAGAATCACTAGTAAATGGGTCCCTAAAAAGCCTCATTTCCAAGCAGACACTCTTATAAAGCCCTCTAGAGTCTCCGCAAAATCAAGACCAACAGCCATTCTGTTTGTTTGGCAACCCAAAGCGTGTAACAAACCCCCCGACCCCATTTTTAAATTCACCAACACCTAGTAACTGCATCATTCTCACACTGCATCTCTCCATTTTGCTCTTAGGACAATCCATCCACTAACCATACCCACAATCACCGAGCACTCACTGACTAACTAACATATCACTAAAACATCATGTTAATGTTGTAACGGGGACACATGACCACTTGGTGTCCATTTGCAATGTTAACATTCATTTGTATATTCTCACAGAACCGGTGACCGTTCCCTTCAATATGGCCGAGGCTGTAGGAACTAGCTCCCAGGCAGGTACCAGCCCTCAGATTATGGACATTGAAAGTCTTCCCATTGAGGAGGAATTAAAGGAATGTCCAGTGGCATTGAGAGCATGACATGCCATACCGGTGCAGAATCCTCCACAGGGGCACACAATGCCAGTCAGCAAAAACTCACATTGATTCAATGACATGGCAGGACCTATGGGAGAAGGCACTTACCTGTGGGAGGCAGAGATAGAGTTCAACGGGCGCTGGGGCAGGTATCTTCTTCACCAGGGAATTTGAGAGACTTCAAAATAATAAAGGGCTGAAACCAATATGGAAGAAGGCAGGACTATACGATTACTTCAAAGCCCGATTGCCAAAGCCCGACTTTCTAAGGTGCTCGTATTTGATTAGCACCCTCACTCCGAGCAAAGAGAAAAAGGGATACAACACCTTTGTGCTCCCATCCCTCACAAGGGGCAATGAGCTAAAGCGGTTCAAATTGACGAACAACTTGGTGAGGGAAGCTCTCGACATGAAAGGTATGCACATTCTCACCGAGAAAGAGACTATGGTCCCTGACAACATGAAGAACAGGAATCTGACGAAACTAAAGGACATGGTGGCAATGACACCTACTATTGCCGTTCATCTTCGAATGTGCATGCAACATTTTGCATTCCCCACGCAAGAGAGGTTCACAATGCCACCCAAGAAGATATGGTTCAGTCTATATTTAGCAGATGCCTTCGATTTGACAATCAACATGCCTCACTGGATTATTGACCAAATCCACTTGGCTCATCAACGGTGGTATAAGAAGCAAAAGTCAGTACTGTATGGATGTTGTGCTCTCACAAGGATTGTTTACAGATGCTTGGCATATGATGTGCCAGTTCAAAGGGCACTTATTTGGACCAGGGTGCAAGAATTCCAACGTAGACTATCCATCGCAGGGCCTCCATCCAAGAAAATGAGAGGTGCAATTCAGATGCCCTGTGCACAGGCCCGCGGTGCGACACTGACACCAGAGACAACTCCACGACTTCCAAGGCCTGTGCAACTCTTCACTATCAGATTACCGAGACATAGCACTGGTGTTTCCACCTATACCAACCGACTTAGAGTTTCCTCATGGCTTTACATTGGAAGATCTAACTGATGAAGAGGTAGCCAGAATAATCAATGCTACGAATTTAGAAGTGGAGGCAGAGCACGCAAGCGGGCAGCAGACAATTGCAAACAAACCCCACCCCGTCCAACCAGAAGTAGTTGAAGTGGATGATGATGCGGAAGAGGAGCAAGAGGAGGGCCGAGAAGGACTGTCCGACGAAGAAGAGCAAGAATATAAGCAAGAAGTTCTACAGGAACTTGAGGGTGCCCCGGCTTATACGAACCAATTGAAAAAGCTATATGATACTATCAATCGAGTTCAAGAACAACACAAGCTGTCCCTGGCAGCAAGAAAAGCCCTCATGAACCAAATCCTTGAGGAGGAGGGTGTGGATGAGCAATACCGATCAACCCTTAACATGATATCTGATGCGTTAGGGGTACCTGAGACGGTGCATACCGCCCTTGCATATTCACGACGATCGGAACGACGATACGGCAGACACCCCCCTCGATCAGGAAAACAAATGAATGTATTAGTATCAGAACCATAGGGCACCACATCCACAACCACGGGTACAACTCATACCATTCATGACACTGAGGAAGCCCATACATCTAGTGCACCCCCGTCACCCCCTTACCCCCTCTCCCTCCAACTCCGCCACTTTCACCTCCCACTACCAGTGAAACCACTAATGTCACCGCCTCAGGGTCCACTTCCCATACTAAAGCACATACCGTTAGTCAACCCACACAACCTACACAACCGATCACCACCTCTCTTGTTTACACTACCACTGACTCTGTAATTCTAACTGTATCCACAGAAAACCCCGTTTCCCCGATCATACTTCCTGGCGGTTCATATTCACAACTACACACACCACTTTACACCTTCAGCACCATCACCGCACCCACAATTCCCATGTTCACAATCACTCCCACGACTGCATCCACTTTTGATCTCATGGACACATCACCCACCTCTGCACCTCTCCCTCCCCCCATACGTCCACAATCTCCCATTCCCCCACCACCAACTTCACCGTTTTCAAGCACAACATACACGCTCCCATTCCCTTTTCCCTTCCCTTCTGCATTCAACACCTTTCCCGCATCCACTCCCATTAATAATGTATTTAATAATATGTACCAATGTATGTCTCAACTGCAACAGCATTACCAACACCTAGACGCACAGCATACAAGCCTCTTCAGAAACCATGAACAGCTCCAAGCAAGATTCATCGATTTAGAGAAGGAGAAGCGACTATTACAACAGCAGTATACTACATTGCAAGCACAACATGATCAATTAGTTGCCAATCCACCCCAGTCAGATACTAAAGAAAAACAACAACTCGACGACATGTTACATGCTCAGATCATAGACAATCTCAAGCTTCGATGCAATCTCGCCTTATTACGGAAGCACATGTCCGTAGCACTCAAAGAGAATAAAAGACTGCAGAAACAGAACGAAGAAAACCTGGAAGCAGCAATGGAGGGTTCACCACAGGAAATCGACCCAGAGAAATTCAAGGCTATCCCATCTGGAAATATGCAAATCGTCTTGGAAACCCATGCCGACCTCCTGGAAGCCCACGCAGCATTATAAAGAGAAAGAGATGATCTACTAAAGCAACTGGCAACTCAGCAGGAGTCACCAAGCAAAGTCACAACCGCAGCCGACACATCTGAAGAAGTCACAGAACTCAGAGCAGAACTAGAAGAACTACAAAGTAAAGTCCTTCAATACGAGCGTCAACCCTCTCCCCTTGTGGAACCGGAACTTGAAGACTTAGTGCCAATTCAAGTGGAGGAGACTTTTGAAGACCCATATGTTCCCATGCCAGCACCCAGAGGTAAGCAAACAACAGAATGAATGGACACGATTGAGATCGAAGCTCCTGAATGGATGCAAAGGTTAGAGAAGGTTGCTACAACCCATGACGAGAGAAATGCAATTCAGATAGCGTCTCTGTCACAGTTGGAGGAAGTCGTCATAAAATCAGATTACTTTAGAAACCTCTCCCATCATAGGTGGATTGGCACATCCGATGATTTGTATGTTCCATTCTGTGTATTAATGGCAGATTACAATGTTGAAATCAAGCAATGCACATCAAAAGAACCAACCTCGGTGACACAGTTTGCATCGGATGACATCCCTGCAAGTGCCACGCAGGGGAATATACATCAACCTAATTGGAGGATCCGTCTGCTTGAAACCTACCCTGAGATGGTACGCACGTGGAATAACATGCCTTTATATATCAAGTATAATCCCTGCTACTGCCCTGTCTTTCAAAGAAGGTCTTGGCCGGAGTACACAAAAACAGTGCTGACAGTCAAAGGATGTGAAAAATGGCTCAATTATGTCTACTTAACCCCACCTAGAGGCCAACCCACAGTCAACTACATGATTTCAACCATCCGGCACTGGGCAGTTAGATTCAAGAATATACCAGATATCATGGCACAGATGTGCCTCAAAATTTTTGAGCTCATGCTGGATACATTCAGGACATTTAAGAATATCAAAGAACCTCATCTTTCGGCTCTTGGATTTAATGAAGGGAATCAGGACCTTGTCTACGATATGAGCACCACACCATCCATTAATGTCGTATATGTGTGGCATGCTCGTATAAAGTATCTACTTGCCTGCTTCAAACATACGTTTGAAGAAATGTTTATCACAAGGTTCTGGGAATATCATTAAGAGATATTCATTCCCAGACCATCTCACCTATTACAGTTATTTGCGGTGGAACAAGCTCTACATTCAGAAAAGCTACGTATGCCACATCCTGAAGTTCTAGGGCCAGTAGACTGGGATGCCCTACTCAATGATTTGGCCAAAGGATTGAGAATAGCCGAACATCATTTAGCCACAGACGCTGTGGAGTACTACATCCAACGACCCACTCAACAAGGGTCTGTTAGAGACGACAGATGCGAGAGAGGGGGGGGTGTTGGCAGCAGTCAAGGAACTGAAGGACTCACAAGACAAGGAAGCCAACGAAGGGAGTCGGAGCGAAGAGAAGGCACAAGCAGACAGAGTAGTCAAAGAAGATCTGGCAAGTAGGCCATCTAAATTTTTCATGCATCAAAGGGATGGGCACACAAGAAGAAGGATCAAGTAGGGAGCTCCAGGAAATGTACGTCAAACTTTAGAAGAAATCCCCACAAAAATAGTGATTTTCATCACTAAAAACCATTGTAAATATCATTTCATATTTTTGTAGCTCCATTTTGTGCAAGCCAAGGAGTTCTTGAGCTTGAGAGAACCTAATTTTTAACTAGGCTGGACACTAGGTCTGGACAGGGCCAAAAACTAGTAAAAAACTATAAATAGAGCTAGAGAGCTCATTTTTGGGGGTAGCTTGTAATAGAGTTGAACTTGTATGAGCATTTTGAAAGTAATCTAAAAGAACTCCATTGTCCTCCTCTTTGTTCTTGCTGTGTGTGCGCGTGTGTGTGTATGTGTGTGCATGTTTGTGTGCTTCTCACTCACGCACTCGTGCCTTCACTTGCTCGAGATCATCATACCATCCTCACATCTTCCCGGATTGACATTAAAGGAGGTTCTACTCATCACTGAGGTACAACCTTCTCGAACTCCTCTTGAGTATAATTGAAAGTATTCTTGTTGAACTGGAGGTTGTTGTTAGGCTCTTTATTTGTCATTGTCCTTATATATTGTCGCGTTTGTTCTTTTAGGAGACCGTATGGTACATTGAAAGGCTTCAAAATTTGATCCAAGTTTTTGCTTTCAATTTGAGCTTCCTCCATGACCTAGTTATCTGATCTTCGAATTCAGTAGTAAGCTGGGACACCAGTAGTGCCCTTTCCCCTCAGTTCTGCAATGTCCTCCCTTATTGGCAAATGATATAAGGGGGGAGCCCCCTGATACTTGCACCATGTTTGTTTACTTCTGCACCTAAAGTATGCATGATAGGGTCTCATTACATGACCTTGCATCAAGGCACGTTTTAAGCTTTACCCATGCACTTTGAGTGATGGAAAGGATTTATGTATAAAAACATTAAATGTATGAAACTGAGCGCACATGCTTCGTCTACAAATGCCAATTACCTTATCTTTTGCACCATACTTTTAACCATGCAATTCCAAAGTATGCAATTGATAGGGCTACATTATATGGCCTTGCATCAAGGCACGTTTTGAGCTTTACCCATGCACTTTGAGTGATGGAAAGTATTTATGTATAAAAACATGAAATGTATGAAAGTGAGCGCACATGCTTCGTCTACAAATGCCAATTACCTTATATTTTGGACCATACTTCTAACCATGCATTTCCAAAGTATGCAATTGATAGGGCTACATTATATGGCCTTGCATAGGCACAATGCTTATCTTCCCATGCACTTGACAAATGTTTTCAAAATTCAATGTTCTATGAAATGTCAGATTATCTTTGAAGCAGAAAGAAGATTTGAAGATTGGCCCATTAAGGATGATGTGCAAGTTTAGTAGGGGCGAATGTCATAGAGATTTACATCTCTACATATCTAGAGTCGGTTTGGTTACAGAAAAATTTCAATTATCTTAACGTGAATACCGTCTAACAGGTGATACAAAGCATTCTCTTGGTAATTAAAAGGAGGTCAATTTTTAACGAATTTGGATGAGCATGATCGGATGATAAGAGCGGATTATTGGAGACCATTGTCAAGTCAGCAGATAACTTAATTCATCACTTGATATGTGATTAGCACCCATAAGAAAACCATGTTCCATGTAAACCCAAAACTATAGTGTGAAACCAATTTATTCAAAAGCTAAATATGTAAATGAACAATAGTAAAAGTTTCTCTTGCAAAAGAACTTGCGATCGTTATTCTTCAAACAAAAAGCAAACTAATAAACTTATGCGATGGAAGTTATCCGAAAAGCCATGGATAAAGCGTTCGCTATTATTTGTACGAAAAATAGCTTTACGATAAGATGAAGTTATCCGAAAAGCCATGGATATAGCGTTCGCTATTATTTGTACGAAAAGCAGCTTTATTTTTTATCATAAGTGCTTTTGAAGAGGAAGGAAAATACTATATAAAGAGTACTTGGCCTCATTGTTAGAATCATCTGATATCAACTCAGAGAGATTGCAAGCTTGAGTTCTGAAGATTATCTGAAGCTCTTAAAGGAGAAGTTGGAGGAGAAGTTCTCACACTCTTGAGGAGTGTTGGTCCACACATAGTGTGGAGGTTCTGCTCGCATGAGGAGGACATCATTATCTATGATATTTTGGTAACTTGTATCTGTTTCCGTTATTTGCATTATATTTGTACGAACACATTATTATGAATTAATTGACTCTCCAATTTCCTCACATCCCTCTCGCTTCCAAACTCTCTTATGATGTTAATCAATTGTACGTATGATTTGAGTTATGATTTCATCTGATTATCTGTGAGCGTCTATATTTGAATTCTACCTCTTAAGTTGCCCGAAGCACCCTGCATGTACCGTCTATCTAGAACACTCGTAGTTGGCCTGATCCACCCAGCTGAGCCCTTCGCGACAGCGGTTTAACCTGAAGTAATTCTTCCACAGTCAGTTTGCATTGTACTTTCGTCTTCTTTAGTTCCGCTAGATTGTGTGAACTCTTTTCTGAGTTTCCCTTTCCTTTTCCATGTACCATGGGTGCTCGGATATCATAGACTCCTTTTCGTATTCTCCCATGTAATTAGGTAAAGTTGAAATGCTCTGAGCTTCTTCTCTATTTCGATCGAGTCTTGATACTTCCTCATATACTTCTTCCATGTTGGGGTTTGGTTGATAAACTTCCACATCTAATTCCTCGAAGGGAGGCTTAGTCACTCCATTCTTCTTCCATTGTTCTTCTCAGATTCTATTCCATAACTCTTTTGGCCAATCAGCTTCTAGGTCAGGTATTGTTGACATCGGTTCATCTTGAGTTTTCACTCGTTCACATTTTTCATCCTTCCCTCTAAGTTCTTTATTCTTGGCTTTAACACACTCCTTGTGTTGCTCCTCTGCTATTCTTGTCTCTGGAAGTGTCGGGATAGTCTTCTCTAGGGTTGCTTGTGCTACCTCTATAAGCTTTCGACATATCTCAAGCCTCTCTTTTTCTAATTCTCCTTGTGGGTAAAGATTTTCGTGTTGCTCTACATTTGGTCCAGTCTTAATTCTAGCTTGGTAAGCTTTCAACCACATGTCTAAGTCGTCCAGTTTTGGGTCAGCTAGAATTGATCCTGGTTTCTCTACTTCTCGGATAAGCGGTGGAATGGGAAACTCTTCCCAAATTCCTTGTTCTTTATGCTCTTGTTTGTTTCTCGTTTGTTTCCTATTTTCTTGGCTCTTGTATTTCATCCATTTATCTTTGAGCTTTTCTCTTGTTTCCTTCCATTTCTGTGATTTAGTGTTTTGGGTACTCTCACGTGGGTCCTCTGAATCTTCTACTATCTGAATTTTGGGACTTACTTCTTTGTTGTTTCGTTTGAGCTCTTGTAATGGCTTTTAAAGGCACGGTGTATTCCTTATTGCAATATCCTTCCCGAGTCCTAGGTGGTGGTGGATTGTAAGGTCGAGGACATTCTCTAATAAAATGGTCTCCTCCGCATCTATAACAAGGTCCTCTCGGCACAGGCGGCCTAATGGGTGGTCTCACAGATGGTTGTGCTTTAGGTGCAGTATACATCAAAGTTGCTACCTCCGTTCCATAGCCCTGATCATAGCTTTCATATCCATAGTAAGCTGAATCATAAGCTGATTCATACTCTAGCATGTTGGCTTCATAGGGATAATAATCTCTTGGGGGCAGCTCATATCCAGAGTTTGCTGATTCTACACTGGTCATCGTTGAGGCTAGCACTATGGCTCTTTCCAAATTTTCTTCTGGCTGGGCATACTTCACAGGTACCACTCGTTGAGGTTGTGACAGTTGTGGTCCTAACACTGGTTGGAGAGGTGGATATGGCACTTGCTCGTATGGCCTCGATGCTCCTGTTGGTGTTGGGTAAGGATTGTACCTGGGTATCTCTCTACCTAGTTCTCTAGGTGGATATTCGTATGGTCGATACTGAGGTGGTTGTAACGATCATGATTGTCTATTGAATGGGCAGTTCTCTGTGGTGTGATTGGTGTATTTTTGTTCTATGTGGCAGTACAAGGCAGTTCCTTGTTGAAGTTGTCTGTTGTAAGGATATGTCTGATGTGCACCGGTTCCTCCTCGCACACACATATGTGTAGGGTGATCCCCTCCACATAGACTGCATCTTCGTAACATGGGCACTCTTAAGGCCTGGTGTTGGTAATTTCTATGTCCTTGGACTCCCAATTTCTTTGCTACCAACTCTGCTAATTCCTCCACATTACTGGAGTTGAAAGTAATAGTACTCCGAGAGTCTTCTGATTTAGTGGGGCTGGGTGTGCTCTTAAGATCTTCCACTAGATTGTCTTCTAGGTCAATGCACTCTTGAAGACATTCACTCAGGGTTTGTAATCTCTTCACCTAAACTAAAGTTCTTAGGGTTCCATTCGTAAGTCCATCCAAAAATAATGAAATCATTTTTTGCTGAGTGGGTCTTTCTGTAGCTGGACATCTATCAACATACTGATTGAATCTTCGTGCTGCCGTTTTCATAGTTTCATTAGGGTTCTGTTTGAAGCTATGGATTAAAGACGTAGAATTGTGTTTAATCCCTGTCTTGGTGAATTCCCCAATGAATTCTTGAAAAAATTGCTCCATGTTTCCAAATTGATTGGGATCTATGGCTGGAACCAAGTCAGAGCCGTTCCTGTGAGGGTGAGTCCGAAAGACTCATACTGCACAAAGAAGTCGTCTACTTGTTCTACCCTTAGAACTTTTTTAAATTCAGCAATGTGATCGTAGGGTTCTCCCAATCCGTCATAATGATTTCTTACGCATTTGGATAGGCCTCAATCTTCTCATTGGTTCTGGCGGTCTAGGCATTTCAGGGAAGGCAGGAACTGCGGGTCTAACAGGGGGTATTCCAAGCTGCCCTCCTACTGGTGGTTGTGGTCTTACCGGTGGTCGGTTTTGATTATCTACTCCATGGTGGGTCTGATTTTGCACTCCTGGAGTTGCAAATTGCACATGAGTATGGTTTGGAACACTCCGTTGGCTAGTTTGTCCTGACATGGTGTGCTCTGCCTCTTGTTGGGTTCCAAAGGGGTTCTGAGAGGTGGTTGCCTGCTCTCTCTGAGGGAATACAGGCAAACTCATGTATTTCAGTTGAGCCCTATCTATGGCATCAACCAACCAATATCTTCTCCAATTTTTATCTAGGTAGGTTATCCTAGTCTCGTCTTCTGGATCCTTTAGTTCATAAAATGTCATCGGGCTTTCTTCTCTTCCTTGGGTCGGTAAGTCTGTTTGAAGCAATAAGTCCATTCCATGGATCAAATAGACTTCCAATAGGTAGTTGTCTTGAGGTATCAAGTCTCCTCTCAAGACTCGTGTCACTTGGGACCTGCCTCTAGGAGTCGTCACTAACTCCTCAGGGTTTGGTCTCCCTAAGTTTTCTTGTCCCTCTAACTCTCCCCTTTCATTGATCAAATCGGGAAATTTGGTTACTATGTAGATGTGACCTATCTTGTCCATGTATGCTCCTCCTTCATACTTAACAGCCGGTCTGGGCACAATCATTGCCTCTATTACAGTCACCATTCTAGCCATCGATCTGTTTAAACCATCCAGGTAGATAGGGATCTCTTGGGCATTAGTAGAAACGTATTGTAAGGAGGCACGGTACTCTCCCTCCACAGCGGTCATGAAGTTTCTACCTGGAGCGGGACCCTGCATGTCTTTTGAAGCCATGGGTATCTCCTCCTCCGAGTCACTAGAGGTGTCTGAATAGACAGAGCGGTGACTGACCTGAGCGGCACTTCCAACAGAAGATATGACACTTCTTCGGCTACTTAGCACTCTTCCTGACCTCAAGTTCATTCACTCTCTTGAGGCTCTCCAGGTCTCTGAAACTCTCCCTAAGTGGCTCCTCAAATGCCTCACGTTTGCCCTTCAAAATGCTTCAAAAGCTCTGGACAATACCACTCCAGGCGATACTACACCAGACGATACTGCCCTGGATGATACCAAATTGGCCATGATATGATACCACACCAGCTCACAATACGATACCTGAGAACTAGGTGATACGATACCACAACAACAAGCGATACGATACCATTGTTGATCACGATATGATACTGGCTATCCTGGCGATACAATACTTGAAGACTAGACGATACGATACCAGGAATTCCCACGATACGATACTGAAAAATCGGACGATACGATACTGGAAACCCATACGTTACGATACCACTTTTTGGACGATACGATACCAAAAAGGACACGATACGATACTGGAGTTTGCCCTGATACGATACCTATCTTTTCACACGATACGATACTACAACGAAGGGACGATATGATACTCGGATGGTATCGCAATACAACATTGGAAAGAGAGACGATAGGATACTTGAGGTTTGTACGATACGATACTGCTGCAGGTGGTGATACGATACCTCCGACTTGCATGATACGATGGAGTTTCTGACGATACGATACTAGAGTGGGGCACGATATGTTATTCCAGTCACGTGATACGATACCGCAAAACCGCACGATATGATATCAATGCAAGCAGCGATATGATACCACCAACTTGCGCGATACGATACTAGTATGGTATCGTGATACTACCCTGGGCAGGATACGATACGATACTAAAATGGACCGCGATACGATACCACTTTGTAAAGTGAGATCGTGATACCAACCCGGCGATACGATACCACGAGTGGTATCGTGATACCAAGCTTGGTAGTCGACGATACGATACTTCGGCGAGTATCGCGATACAAGGGAATTTTTGGTATCGCGATACCAAAAACTCAACCGATCGCGATACTCCAGCCAAAATATCTCAAAAATAAAAAATTTTTGTTGCCCCTTACTCGTCTCTCACCCCTCTTCACTCCTAGCATACTGTCTCTTTCAAGAAAACTCAAAAAACACACAGTCCCTTCCCGCGATACTACTCGCGTAACTAATCACGTTTTGGTGCACCTTAACTGTGTTTTTGTCAATAAAATCTTATGGAGTCTTACCTCAGTGATGTCTTGCTTGCACCTTGAGCTCAATACTTAGCTTTGACAGCCTGCAAAGCACGATATCTCACACACGATACCGATCGCAAGGCTCGGACGATACTAGAATGAATAACAGTATCAAATGATTTCAAAATTTTGGTTTTTATACTTTTTTGGTGATAGAAACTAAACTACACTAATTTTGGCAATTTTTTGGGATTTTTTGGTGATCTTAGCTTACTCCTACTCCACTCCTCTCCTCCTAACCTAACCCTAATTCTTCCTTCTCTCCCTTCCTACTAACCCTAAACCTAGAAATTTATTACACACACCTCCGAGATGTGAAGTAACAAGTGCTGAAGTGATTGACTACTTGCCATTGAATGAGTTCACTTCTACAAGTACGATTTCATCACACTCGATCTATAACCATCACGAAGGCACCTTGGCTGAGTGTTCCCCGACAACGACACCAAAAACGTGTGTACCTAAGTCAGGAAGACTTATGGACTTGTGCCAAAGAGACTAAACCTCATTTGCCACACAAGTGCATATAGTGGGAAATTGACACACGCTTACTTGTCAATCCGATCAAACGACCTAACCAAGTGTATGAGGACATGTACTCACGTGATGGGAAATGAAGTGGTTCAGCTCATATGCATGAGAAAAGACTAATCCACCTCTCTAACTCACTGAGATACTAAAAGTGTCCACCGCGCTACCACTTACAGCAGTTTTCAGTAAATCGAGGATTTCTCCCAGCTTCAAACTCCGAATATAGTCAATAGCAGACTCATTTTGAAGCTCTCGGCGAGACACATCTATTGGAGGTGGCTTCACTCGATTCTGACAACCGTGCTTCAAGTTATGACCAAAATAGTGAATGGTGGGAAACACCCCCACTCACTCCACAACTCCTACAAGCTCACACACACTACAGTAGCTCAAAAACAGTGGGGAGGGGGTAGACAACAGTCCTACACACACATTCCAAGCATCACACACACATAGAAAATCAAAGAGAACATGCAAATCAGCAGGAAAGAAGCAATTTCGAAAATCAGGAACTCTCCTTCTTCACAATGGCAAAAAGTCTCTACAAAGAGTCACAAAGTGACTTATATACATGTGCCCTAAATTTGGTCCTTTCACACAAGAGACCGGCACTTTATTACTAAAAAGTGAATTTCCTACTAATTTACAAGGAATATTTTACAACAAGCTGGGATTATGCAACTAGAGGACTCCTCTAGTGCATTTACATGGCTTGAGGGAATTTTTTAAGACTTTGAAGAAGAAAAATGTGCCCATTAATTTGAAAATTTTGGGGCTCCTCTCTTGTGCTTCTTTGCTCTGCAACAGAAGAGAACAACAAAGAGCGATGTAATCTGTCTGCCCACCTTGAAGCACGTGTCGATGCTTTGGATTTGCGTAATACTGAATTGCAACAAGAATATACCTCCCTCCAGCAATCTTATACAGAGATTGAGGCCAAATATATAGAGACAGGTAAGGTGAATGAAGAGCAACTCAGAGATCAACTAGCTCGCAACGCTCGATTACAAAGGAACATGGCATTACTTCGATGACACCTAGAAGCTGCCCAAGAAGAGAATAGACGGTTACAACAACAAAATCAAGAAAATCTGGAAGCAGCCATTAAAAACACTCCAGGGGCACCCATAGATCCTGATAAGTTTCAGAGTATTTCCTCAGCAAATATCGAGCAGATATTAGAAAACTATGCAAACCTCTTGGAAGCACATGATTGACTTGCAAACCAGGTGAAGGAACTACAAAGACAACTAGTGCCCACACCACATACAACAAAACCTAGAGATATTGTTAGCATCGCTACTTCACCACCGCCAGAATCCTCAACCGACAATGAGCTACTCGAGCTACGACAACAGGTCACTGAGATAAAGATGAAATTATTACAATATGAACAACCACCATCTCCACCCGATCAACCCACAGAAGAAGAGGTAGTTATCATTCCAGTTGAAGAGACCTTCCAAGGCACTTATGAACCTCAACCTTTCCTAGGGGTCAGGGCCACCGATGAAGGACAAGACACATATGAGGAACCCCCTCTTGCATGGATGAAACAAGTAGAAGAGATGGGCCAAACTCATGAAGAGCCCATATCCACTCAAATGCTGGCCATGAAAGCTATTGAGGAGACAATACTTCAATCAGAATATTTCAAGCACTTGGCTCCTAGGTGATTAATAACCAGTTCGGAGTTACAGTATAAGCCTTACTTTGTGCTATTGGCAGACTACAACGCTAAGATTAAACACAAAACCAATAAGTATCTTTCTTTTGCGATGCAATTCCAACCAGAGGACATCCCAGAAGAAGCTCAACAAGGTCAAATCTTCCAACCCATCTAGCGGCAAAAGTTATTGGAGACTTATCCAGAGATGCTCCGAACATGGGACCATGCCCCCATGCACTTAAAGTATAATCCAGCTATGGGCCAGTGCAATGAAGACGATCATGGAAAGCCTTTGCCATAAAAGTTCAGAATAATGCTAATTGAAAACAATGGCTCAACTACCCATCCATTGCACCACCAACAGGCACACCATCCGTAGCCTACATGATGGCTGCTATCAGACACTGGATGGCACGACTACAACCCATGACCGATGTCGCTGCTTAGATGATGCTAAAGATCCTGGACATGATGCAAATAGTACTGAAGACTTTCTGCAATGTACATAACATCCAACCTTTGATCCCAGGATTTATAAATGGTAATTATGACTTACTCTATGACATGAGCACAACTCCTAGTATTCGGGTTGCTTATGCATTTCTTGCGAGGATCAGATATCTCCCAGCTTGTTGTAAACAAACATTTGATGATATGTTTACCACTAGTTTTTGGGAATCTCACTCTGAAGTGTTCGCGCCACGACCAACCCATCTTCTACAGTGATTTGCATGCAAATAGACTATGCATTCAGAACTATGTACAACACCACAACCTGACATTCCTCGTGCGGTTAATTGGGATTCTCTTCAAAGAGATCTAGTTATGGGATTAAGGATCAGAGAACAGGAGTTAGCCACCGACATAGTACAATAATACATTGATCACCCTGTGGAGCAAAGGTCTGTCAGAGACGATAGACTCTAGGGAGGGGAGAGTGTTGGCATCTGGGAAGAAGCAAGTATGAGAATACATGCATATCTAGCACTGAGGCAACCAATCAAAATTTTTCAATTCTCAAATTAGTTTAAAAGTGATTATCATCACTAGAAACCATTGTAAATACCATTTTCAGTTTTTGTAGCTCCATTTTGTGCAAGCCAAGGAGTCCTTGAGCTTTAGGAGCATTAGAAGTACCTACGTATCAATTTTCATATTTTTTAGACTCCATTTGAGCCCTCAAATAGGCCCTAGAACCTGATTTTTAACTAGGCCAGACACTAGGTCTGAACAAGGCCAAAGCTAGTCAAAAACTATAAAAAGAGCTAGAGAGCTCATTTTGGGGCTAGCTTGTTGTAGATTTGAACTTGTATGAGAACTCTTTTGCAATAGAAAATGATTCCATTGTCTCTCTCTCTCTCTTTGTTCTTGCCTTGTGTGTGCACGTGTGTGTATGTGTGTGCATGTTCGTGTGCTTCTCACTCACACACTTGTGCCATCACTTGTTCGAGGTCTTCATACCATCCTCACCTCTTCCTGGATTGACATTAAAGGAGGTGCTACTCACTACTAAGCTACAAACCTCTATGCTCAATCATATGGTAAAGACCATTGGGGCCTGACTTTTTCCTCTTTGTTTGACTACTATTGTGTGGATTGTTTCATTCATTTGTTGTTTCATGTGCAGTTATAATTTTGCCTTATTTGCCTCAAACATCATTGTCTTTATTTGAACTTCTAGGTTAAATAGATGTTACCTCTTTTATGCTCTTTGGATGTTCTTCCTCTATTATCCGCAATGGCAGAGTCGATACTTCTTATTGGTGTTGAGAATCCATTTCTTCCTTAGTGCCTAATGACACTATTGGTTTGGTTTGTTTAGTTGTCAATTTATAAAACGAAGTGTGAATTCCATACAAGGCTACAACGTTATGAGTGGTGAATTATTTTCTCCCTTTTCTAGTTCTTGTTGCTACATTGGTTGTTCATGATCATCAAGCACTTGATTTAGTTTCTCCCAATTTTCGTCATCATTATCATCTTTTTTGACATACCTAGATAAACGCTTCATTTGTTTTCCTTCCCTTGGTTTCTCTTTCAACATACTTGTCTATCTATAATGGTGCCCTTGCACTGTAAAGTTGATTTGTCCTTCCATATATGCATGTCTTTCACGAAGAGCCTCTTCCAGATATTCTTGAGTGATTGAGGGTAGTTGTGTCAATGTGGATGTAGGCAATGTATAAGCCCGCTTGGCCATAGACCTTGTTGCTGCGTCTTCATACTCCTTTGCTCATTTAGAACCCCTCATTGTCGGGTCCTTATGGTCTCCTCTTCATATCCTTTGGTCATCTAAACTCTCTAATACCACTAATGGGAAAAATATTGACACACTCTCTTTGCAACATGAAGCATGAATGGCCTCATAGGTACAAGGTCTCACACCTCTATGCACTCAAACAATTATTCCTTAGAGCTCTAGAATCAACCCAAGACCTTTGTTAAATCATATTGAACCCAATTGGAAACCCAATGCAAGTTATCTCACTCAAAATTATACCTCTCACTCAAAGAATACATTCCCAACACTCTAACTTTTCTAGAATTTTAAGAAATTTTGATGCTCAAATAAGTTCTATGACCTTTGTTTTTACAAAGACAAATGCTTTAATTGTCTACCCTATGTATGCAAACAATGACTACACTTCATCTTATGAACTATATCTCTCAAAATATTTGTAGACCGAGTCAAATAACCTTAGAACACTATATTATGAATCCAAAAATCCATACAACACAAGAAATTGATAGCATATGAGATAGAAAGTCTACTCTCAACTCAAAGCTAACTAGTAAAATCCCCCTTGGAAGTGATGGGGTGAACAATGAGCTAGAATTCATGTATAAGAAAGGGCCAAGCTATGTGGAAAGAGATCAATCAACAAAAGGAAGTATGCCCAAAGCTTTGCTAAAGTCGTCAAACTTCTCCCTAGGAAGAACCTTTTGTGAAAAGGTGTGCAACATTATCCTGTGTGGAACACATATGACAAAATTATCTCTCCAATAGATAACCTCTAGCTGACATAATAATAGTGCACCTCAATGTGCTTTGTGCAAGCAAGGAACATATGGCTCCTAACAACTATCAATGCACTTTCACTGTCAATGAAGATGACAGTGAAAGAAGACTAACCAACACCAAAATGAGCCAAAAGGTGTCTGAGCCACACACACTCAACAATCATTATGAAAGATACCCTATACTCAGCCTCACAATTAGAAGTGGCAACCGTAGGTTGCTTCTTGCTCAACCAAGATATGCATGAGCTACCAAACATGAAGCAAAAGACACTTGTGGACACACGAGTGTCATAAAAACTAGCCCAGTCTAAGTCACAAAAAGAATGTTAATATGGTGAGTAAATGATCCCCCCTTGGGATAAAGAAACCCAAGTAACCGGGTACCACTCAAGTAGCAAAGGTGCACTTAACGACCTACCAACACTTTGTTGAAAGTTCCCTTTTGTCCAACTCTAGTCCATTGCCAAGAGTGTGTGTCCTTTCCTCATGGAGTCTCCAAGCTCATAGAGCATCACTTGTAACTTATTTTCTATTTATTTAATTCATCATGTTTTCTTATCTTTTGTTCGTCCTCCTTAGCTTGGTAGATGCATGTATGTGACTAGAGTAGGACTAGTATTTTTTTTTTTAAAACTTGACATGGTACTAGAGCATATATTATTCTTTTAAGTCTCCATTAATAGAATTCATGGTTTTGATCTTGTTATTATCTGATCATCTTCATTCAATCCCTCCCTCCCTCCTTTTATAATAAAAGTGAGATCATTAGTCTAGATCCATTCCTTTTCTCAATCCCTCCCTCCCTCCTTTTATAACAAAAGTGCTTGTCAGAACTATTTCCATTGCAGAAGTATGGTAGTTGTTTCATCATTTTCTTTTGCTTATCACTAAGTTCTCATTTGTTGCACCAATCTCTTTTTGAATAATAATGTGGATGTTTAAAGTGATTGCAAGCACTCATGTGGAGACCACCTGCGTGAAGCTTAAATTTCAGGCATGAATCAGCAATCCATATTTCTTGTTCTTCTCAGACGTGTGTGAAGAGAGAGAGAGAGAGAGAGAGAGAGAGAGAGAGAGAGAGAGAGACGACCAACATGGAGATCGAGAAAGAGTGAGGTGACATCAGGGCTAATGTTTGTAGTCTCTTGCTTCCATTTTAAAAAACAAAAGAATCCAATTTTTTTTTCTCTCTCTACCATGTGAATGGAAGCCACTCGCATCAAGTATTAATCATGCCCAATGATATGATAACTTCTATCTTCGTCTTAACCTTGCCGTGCTATATCATGTGTCTATATAATCTTTGACGGATCACTCAAATATTATTTTATGAAATGCAAGATTTCTATATATACACTCTATCCAAAGGAATTTTCATTGTCATGGACGCTCATATATTGCTCTTTTGTGAAGGGATTAGACACCACCTTCATTAATGAAGGTAGGACCTTCCCTATAATCTTTATATGCATGTCATTAGCTATACTCACACATATTCTCTCAAGCTTAGTCCCAAATCAAAGAACAAGGCAAAAATCAAGCAAAGAGATGTAAATCAAAAGAAGACTACAATATACAAAGCCACCTTCCGAACAAAGTTGAAGATATGAAAGGAAACGGCCAATCCATCCACAACAACAAGAAGAATGAGCACTCGACAAAGAGAAACAAAGGGAGTGTATACCCAACAAATAAGATCCCATAAATGAATCCCAAGAAGACTACTAAAACAATAGGCTTCATCAACAACAAAGAGAAGAAAGCTCAAAGGATCTTATGTCCTTCTTCATGTCTAGAGATCCCATATGCCCTAAAACCATGTAGATAAAAAATGTCCAAATATATGCCTTGGGAGCCCATATTTCCCAAGATCCCAAGGATGCCATGTCCCACAACCATGGATCCCATATGTCCATGGATACAAAACCACATGGATGCCATATGTCCATGAAAACCAAGGGATGCCATATGTCCCAAAATTGGATCCCATATGTCCAAATTATGTTTAAGGATCGCATATGTCCGTTAATCCTAAAAAAAAATGGACTAAGTGATCCCATATGTCAATAGTCTGCCATATTAAAAACAAACGGGTCATCACATGGAGGGGGGGTGTTGAGAGTTCCATGCTTCACCCTTTTGTACATTAGCGAATGAACCATAGTGCAGGAAGTTGGATGATAAAGCAGTGAAATGTATTTTTCTTGGGTATAGTTTTGAAAGAAAATTCTATCATCTATATCATCCACACACTAAACCCATTTTGGTTAGCCGTGATGTTGTTTTTGTGGAAGATGAAATTCATCCATTACTTTCATGTATCAAGGATACTTCTGTTAGGTTTAGAGGTGCATGGGTGCATGGACCCTTCTAAAGAACTTGAATGTGGTTTGCATGAGGTCCAAAATTTTGATGGACATCCTGGCTGCTATATCAGTCATACAATTCAGACATGGATGCCAGTGCTGGATGGTTTCCATCATGTACACCACTATGGGGGGTCCTTGAGGGGGTGTGAAGTATGGGTAATTGACCTAGTCCTGGCACTTTGGATCATTTTGCACTTTAATGGCAAATGTTAACTAGGATCAATGTGGAGGCATTGGGCCATAGCATGAATTACACATTATGTGGGTAGGAGATTATGACCATGTATATAGAATTTTGCGGTACTCTCTTAGTAAGTCACACCTCTAGTTTGGTTGAAAGTTTTTTCCTCTAGATGACTGTGGATGGAGGTCCTTTACTTGGAACTATGTGGCATGTGTTGGTTTCTTTCCTATAATGCACTCGATCTATAAGTTGTACTTGGTGAGGTACTTGAAGTGAGGTTTATATTGGATTTCATTGGTTGAAATGTATCTCTTGGGCACAAGTGTCACAAAATATGTAGACTAGAGTACGTTATCTTTAATTATTGCCATTGCCTTGAGATGAGCTTCGATGCATGTTGAGTGCATCTTAAAACCTTTTTCAACTATTTGTCCCACACTAATCAAGTTTTTAGGTATTGTGGGAACAAACAAAACATTGGTTAGCAAATCTGCTCCACTCTTGCATTTCACTTTTCCAATTGAACGTATACTATGTCTTGTATTATCACCTGTTTGAACTGTATGACTAGAAATGCCTTTTTCCAATTCTGACATGAATTCTATGTTTCTTGACAAATGATTAGAACATCCAGAGTCAATATAAAATACCTTTAGATCTTCTTTATCTGATGTGTTGATTGAGTTCATCATCAATGATGTATGACTTTCATGTTGTGTGTCATTTGCATAATTGTAGTAGGTTGTGTTGTAGGACTGATTCTGTCCCCAACTTCTTCCTCCACCTCTACCATAGCCTGCTCTTTGACTTTGTCTACCTCTTTGAGAATAACTTTGATATCTTCCACCTCGGCCTTTGCTATTGTTGTTTTGATTCTGGTTTGATCCTTGTTGATTATGCCAGTAGTCATGAGCCAAATGATTACTCAATCCACAGATCCAACAAGCCTTCTTATTGTTATTCTGATTACCTCTTCCTCTTCCAAAGCCTCTTGCTCTTCTTCTGCCTGTGCCTCTACCTCTTGCATCATAAGCTTGAGAAGTTTTTTCCTCTTCATCCTTTGCTTTACCTTTATCTCCTTTCTTCTTGTTCTTCACGTACATTGCAAAACTTTGTCCTTTATCTCCATCTCCCTTCAATTCTTGCTCAAATGTGAGCATCAAACCAAACAATTGATTCAAGTCTGGAACATAATGATTCAAAGAAAGTTCTGTTGACAAGACAAAAGGTTTACACCTTTCATCTCCTCTCAAACTTGCAAGCAATTGAGCAATCAATCTATGATCTTCAACATCTTCATCTATGGATCCAAGACTATCTGCTAGATCCTTCATCTTAGTGACATAATCACTAATACTTTGACTTGGCTTCTTCTTGAGTGTTGTAAACTCTGACCATAGACTTACTTTACTTGGTTTGGTAGCACATTGGAAATGATATTCCAATGCATTCCATATATCTTTAGCTGATTCCAATCCTCTGATGTGTGGTAGCAAATGATCTGAGATTGTATTGTAGATGTAAGCTTTTGCACTTGCATCCTTCTTCTACCAATGCTTTAAAGCATCAAGTTCTTCTTTCTTTGGTCGGCTTTCATCTTCAAATACTGGTTTCTCTTCTTCACCTGTTACATATACCATGAGATCCTTACTCATAAGTAAGGCTTCCATTCTCATTACCCATGCGGGATAATTATCTCTGTCCAATTTGTCAATGGAGATATGATCTACCATACTCCTTTCCTTCTGCTGCAACCTATGATCTTAAAGGCTAAAGAATAATACCTTTTGGAGTTCTTTGTGTATGAATATACTTTTGAAGTAACCTCACAAAGTCGACCTCCTGGAAGCCGACATCACCCCACTCCAAGAAGAAGTCGACGCCGTAAAAGCGGAGAATCATCAATTACAGACACAATTAGCAGACCTCCAAGCGCAGTTTTTGGAACAACAGGCCTTGATACAGCAAAGGGATGCAGCACTAGAGCAGCTTGCCGCCAAAGATCAGCTATTACACGCAGCACACAAAGAAATCCGGGAATTAAAGACCGCACTCCAAGAAAAAGAAAACCTCAAGAAACCATCCAGAAGAATCACGACCAACAGAGAGAAGCACAACAAATTTCTACATCGTCTGAAAATTTATTTCACACAGATAATAGAGAACAGAACAAGGCAGTAGGAACGCCTTTTAGGCTGTCGACTAAACGCAGAATGGAAGACCACTTACAAACTGTCAGTCCAAGGAAGTTGCCGAATGACAATCTCCCACCAAATTATGTGACAAGGTTGCAAAATAAATTACAAGAAGTTTCTGATTATTTGCGTCAACAAGAACAAATGATTCAGCAGGAAAAAGAAATATTATTCGCTAATATGAATAATTCCAATTCATTATTAGAAAAGATGAAATAGATGCAAAATGAACTGGATGACAAAGAAGGCTTACTGAAGGAGTTACAGAGTAACCAACGGCAATTAGTAGCGGAGTTGATTAACGCTAAAAAGTTTTTTCAAGAATTTAACCAGTGGCAGAAAAATATACAAAAACAGATACAAGACGAAATGATGAGCTTTTCTATAATGAATGCCAACCTGCAAGCAGAAAATGAAGTTTTGCGTTCATGAATACAAGTTTTACACGAAATGGAAACCCAGTTATTAAATAATGAAGGCGTTGAATTGGATGCCACGTTGATGACAAAGATAGATATCGAGTCACTGAAACAACAATTGTATAATCATGTACATGATACTTGGAAACTTTTTCGTAGAAGATGGCTGGGTATACTTGTTCCCCAAATTGATCAAAGACGGTCTTGTTTTGTGTCCAACCATGAAAACGATCTCATGTCAGTCATTAAACGACAGGAAAATCAGCTTGAAGAATACAAACAGACGATTAAAGAATTGCAAAAAGAACTGTTACAGGTGCAGACACAGGTGAATCGGGAGCAGAACACTGACACAAACAATCAGACGCACCAAAGTGGCAAAGAAAATACTGTTAGTTTACAGAATCTACAGGGTGCTCCCAATATCATTAATGAATCTGAACATAACTCTGAAAAAATTTTTGTGGAACTTGCGGGTTCGAGTCCACCGTGCGTGCCAGTGTTAGACGGTCGCCGGAGTGGGACAGACGTAATGACCGCCTGATATACCGGAATTATCAAAATCCGTGCAAAAAAAGTTGGTATGCGCATCTTGAAAAAGATATATAAAGCAATGTAAAGAGAATGGAGAGAGAGACGCTTGTGAGAAACGGTTTTTTTCTTGGAATTGCCAGTTTGTTCGCCTGATTGTTTGTCAGATTATTATTACACTATTACGAAGTCTGAGTATTGTTTGTGTTGATTTCTGTTCTGTTCTGCGCTTGGTTAGTTGTTTATTCACTCCGTAGTGCAGAGTTGCGAATTAGTAATCTTGTGTTACGAATCTGTTCGGTAATGGTTGAGTGTATCTCTGAGTGTTAATAAGTGCAGTGTGTTACTTGACAGTAGTATACTGAACAAGGAAGTATGGAAGTAGTTCCGAACTGATCGCATGTTAACCATTTTGGTAAGTGACCAAGTTCGATGCAGTAGTCTACGTTCACTGTTGATTCCGATCACAGGAAAACTAGCATCTGTAACGGTTGAAGTGCGAGTAGGTCATTGTTAAGCCTGTAACAAGTCGCTTGTTGTCAGGACATTTGTTGCTCGTAATTGGTATACGATGAGTTGTATAATTTCAGTATATATATATGTGTTTGGTATACCTGTCTGTTCGAAAGAAGTACGTATTAGGTGATCTTCGTTTACTGAAGTAGATTATTCTATTAGACACAAGTCACCGGATTACTGCTCAGACCATCATAGCAGGATTAGTTCAGAAATTCTAAGTCCAGTACAACGAACAGTCATCGGTTGTTCAGAATTGCGCACGAAGCTAAGACGCTAGAAGTAATTATGATTGTGTAATAAGTTGGGAAAATAGTACAGGGCCTCTGTCTAACAGACCCCTACCACTCCCAAGGACCCACGTGGCTAAGAGGTAATTTATGGTTAGGAAAGGTTCGGAAACGTATGAACTTGAAAGTATTTTGAGTCTGAAATTGGAAGTTTAATGATTAACATTTAACAGACCCTTTACATTCGACCCATTAGGGCGAAAAACAACAAGGAGATTCTTCAGCAACCATGATGACAAAAAACTAAATGGCATGTGGAATTGCTGGAAAAAATTTTGTGAGCTCACAACTAATGTAAAAAGCAAACCAGAAATAACAAAAAAAGAGAATGGAGGTGTGGGCAAACTAGATAATTTTTAAAAAATCATGAGGCAACAGGTAACATCAAATAGCTATGTGATAGATTTCAGAAAGGTGACCACAGAGCTTATAAAAACCATAATAGAGGCATGAAGTGCCAAAGACATAACAAACTACTTGGTGAGTTTCAAAGATAATTTACTCAATTTATTTTTCTTTAATTCAAATAAACATCTCATGAAACTCTTACGTTATTCCAGCATATTCTTCTTGTGCATGGTGCATTCTTTGCAAAAAAGGAAACACTTGCCAAATGGAACACCCAAGGCATGGAAAAATCTCATTGTCAAGCAAGGACACGCTTCTTTAGGTGCACAAGGAAAGGAGGAGGAGTAACAAAAAGTAATGCCTCTAGAGAGCTTTTTGATTGGTTCTTTATAAGACAATTACAAAGGAGCTCATGCCAAAAATTATCATCAAAAGAATAGGACTATCACCAGAAAAAAAATCATGGCTCAATATCACAAAATGAAAAAGATTACATTCCAAAGAAAGCCTTAATATTTACAATGTCGTTTATTTCTTTGAGAAATAAAGATGTCTATGTATGTACATTTCGTGATGTAATAAGATTTGAAAAGAAATATGTCTATGTATGTACACCTTTTTGGAGTCTTCTGAATGAGCTTGAATTTGGCAAATTTGCCTTCAAAGAGATTTTTGATTGATTCTTAAGAAGAAAATTACAAAAGAGCTCATGAAAAATATTATCATCAGATAAATAGGACTTTCACCAGAGAAACAAAGATCATGGATCAATAAGGATTTATATTAGGACATGGATCAATTACACAAAAAAAGATTACATTCTTCATATTTGCAATGTCTTGTATCCATTTGGGCAATAAATATGTGTATCTATGTACATTTCATGAGTAATAAGCTTTGAAAAGAAATATATTTAATCCTTCTTGAGTCTTTTGAATGAGCTTGGCTCTGGAAAATCTCCTCTATATCTAAGGTAGTCTTTTCTCTTGTAGCCAATAGTACTTTTAACATCTGACACCCCTGTAGCCATTGCATAGCTTGAGTAACAAAGAAAGTAGCTTGCCCTTGAAGCATTGAATCCTAGGGCATATCCAAAAATTCTAAATGCAGCTCTTCTTTCAAGTAGCAAAACTCTATATGCATTAAAGGGTATCGAAGTAAAACCCATGTATCTTGAAAGAGTCCTCAAGAAGAATAGTGCAAAATCTGGCTCTTCACAATAGTGCTTATGAATAACACAAAATAATTTTGGATTCAATTTTGGAAGATAGTGGATCACTAAATGAATATCCATCTTTGTCTTTCCTTTCTCCTCTATGGTTTTCCTTGTTCCCTTCCCTCTGCCAATGTAGTTGTCTTTATCCAATATAGATAACTGTGGAAAAAATAAAAAACTTAGGTCAGAAAAAGTTAAAGAAAACTTTTAAAGTCATAGAAATAACTGAAGACACAAGTAGAACAAAGCATGAGACACGACCGATCCAAGCGATTAGGGTCATCAGAGAATATCGGATGGGCCTAATCGCTTGCATTGGTCATGTTTGATTTCTCACCCTAAAATTTATAGAAACATATAATTAATGTTGAAAATAGCATTTATACACACATTAAATTGTTCTATATGGAGCATTCATTCATATAGCTAGAAATATAATACTTGTTTGGACACGACCAATTCAAGCGATTAGGCCCATCAAAGAAGCTTGGATGGTCCTAGTCGCTTGCATTGGTCGTGTCCAAAGGAGGTCATCTTGAACCTTAGATTGCATGTGAACTTTTGTATCTTATTATTGGTTAAGAATTTGGAGAAAATTGTGCTATCATTGCATCGGAATATGTCAAAACCCTAAGATTGACTGTTTATTTGCATATTTTGATACCCAGAGATCTTGATAAGCCTTTTTGTATTGATTTTCAGACACGACCGATCCAAGAAATTAGGCCCATCCAACATTTCCAGATGAGCCTAATCGCTTGCATTGGTTGTGTCTTAGATTCATGCACAAATAGGCTCATCAAGAGCTTTCGGTATCAGAATCATGCAAATAGACAGTCAATCTTAGGGTTTAGGCACGTTTCAGATGCAATGGTCGCATTAGTTTCTTGAAATTCTGAGCCAATAGTAAGATAGGGAAGTTCACAACTGATGCAAGCGAAATAAGCTAGTCAAAGGCCGATCAAACACATGTAATCGCTTGTATCGGTCGTATTGGGTATGAAGCACCAGTATGTGTCCTAGTGGAGAACATGACCGATGCAAGTGAAATAAGTAATTCAAAGGCCAGTCAAATGCATGTAATCGCTTGTATCAATCGTATCGGTTATGAAGCACAAGTATGTGTCTTAGTGGAGAACACGACCGATGCAAGTGAAATAAGCTAGTCAAAGGTCGATCAAACATGTGTAATCGCTTGTATCGCTCATATCCGGTATGAAGCACAAGTATGCATGGGTGATGAAGAGAGAAATTCTATGAAGGTTCAAGATGTGAAATGGTGAAGGGGACTCATATTTATAGTCGATGAGGACTGGGTAACGGTCACATGACGTGGACCAATAAGCGAGCACCATGTGGCAAAAGGACGTTGGGAATCGCAACGACTAGATGACATGGCCCACTCAAATGATGCCACATGCCATTGTACATTGGGATTCGTAACAGCTAGATGACATGGACCAATCACACGTTGCCACATGTCACCAACGGTCAACTCATTCCAGAGACCTATTTAAGCTCCTCTATTCACTTTTTTTCATTTTTTTGTGAACTCCTTGCTAGCACCGACTTGCCATTGTCTTCGAGTTTTTTACATGCTTTTCAAAACTTTCCATAGACCACATTTTGTGTGAGGTATGATGGATCACAAAAGCTTGTACATGACCGATCCAAGCGATTAGGGGCATCGGGAAGATTCAAATGCCCCTAATCGCTTGGATCCATTGACATGATCAATCATTTTATAACATGACTGATACAAGCGATTAGGGACATTCGAGGATTTCCGGATGACCCTAATCGCTTGCATCGGTCGTGTTTCTTGAGTGCTTTTTGAAAGCTTTTTTAATTAGTTTTTTTGCTTTTTAAATTTCTTCCAAGCTTTTAAACTCTTTTTTGTGCAAGTTAACATGAACGATACAAGCGATTAGGGACATCCGAGGATTTCGAGATGACCCTAATCACTTGCATCGGTCGTGTTTCTTGAGTGCTTTGTGAAAGCTTTTTTACATTAGTTTTTTTGCTTTTTCCATTTCTTCCAAGCTCTTAAACTCTTTTTTTTTGTAGGTTATGGCTAGGACAAAGAAGACAACAAGGAATTCTCTCCAATGACAACATGGAAACTCCAAAGTGTAAGCCTTTCCATACATTTTGTTGTGTTCTATTTTAAAGCCTTGCCATCCATTTTGAATTTAAGTTTACCTTGTAGTGCTGCTAAGCTTCTCAAAATGCATATTGATCACAACTTTCCAAGAATTCCTAAATTGAATGAAGAAAAAAGGTTTGGATACATTGAAATACATGTGCCATTACAAAAAGACAACACCTCATGTGGCTGGAGAGTGATTGCAAATGCAGTAAGGTTCTTGGAAAGAAGGTTTTACAATCCTAATTTAAACTTGTCAGACTATCCAGATGCATGGGTCATCTTGATAAAGGAGAGAGCAATAAATTCCATTATGAAACATGCAATATGCCCTTATGATCCAACCTCACCTCCACCACCACACCAGATAAAAAGAATTCTAAAGAAAAGAAGAAAGGGTTTCCTATTCACTCTCCATTGAAGCATGGGCCAAAAAATAAGAGTAGAGGTGAGGGCTCCAAAAAGGGCCACAAGCAGCACATAGGTGTGGGCTCCAAAAAGAACAAAAAAGAAGGGTGAAACATTATATTTTTTGAATGTAAGATTGTAATCTAATGTGTAACCAACATATGTTGGAAGATTTATTTATGTACAAATTGTATGTAATTATGCCATTCTTCATCTGGAAGATGGTCATTGTAACTATATTTATATGCCTTGAGTAATGTAATGTTGAATTGATCCTCTTGAGAACTAAGCAAAAGTGACTTCATTGCATGGTTCAAGCAAAATTGAATTGGTCCTGTCATCAAAATGTCTATTTTGTGTGCTTTTTGCTTTATTCTTGTTGAAAAGTTAAATGTGAAGAGGATAGAAAAGTTTTTATGACATGATCAATGCAAGCGATACGGGCAATTGGAGAATTTTGGATGGCCCGTATCGCTTGTATCGGTCATGTCATCTAATCTTTTCCATTTTGTCATACCATCCTCTCAAGGAAACTATGCATAAGATGAGTTCAGATGGAAAGTGGTATTGCTCATCAGTCAAAGCTTAATGCAAAGTTCAGGTTTTGAAGAATATTTTGGTAGTTTGTAATACATGACTGATTCAAATGATAAGGAGGATCTGAGAAGCTCGGATTGCCCTAGTCGCTTGAATCAGTCATCTTCTCTAATCTCGTCTACATTGTAATATGACTAAGCTTCATGCTCTACATATTTTGAATATCACTTGACTTGGAATTTGCACCAGGTTCTCCACCCTCTTTAATATTCCTAGTTATGTGCACCATGGAGACTTTCTCATGCATACCTTGAGGCCAGACAAGCATGGAGAATTTCTAATGTGCACCTTGGATACACTCAAATACTTAAATTGAAACTAGTTATTGAAAGGTAAAAGTATTGTTCATCTAGAACTTACTCATATACAATTTCTTGTATAATCATTGCACCATTGAAACCTCATTAGAATGTTGAAATTAAACAAAAAAGTTGCCAATATGAATATAGACCATAAAAAGCCATAATCGAAGTGATGTAATGAGTCACATTCTTAGTTACCATCCTGCAAAGGAAAATCAATGGATGTATGGAAAAAGGTTCTAAATGGGGATATATATTATGTAATAATTTCTTGGTTTATATTCTTCAGTCACCTAGAATTTACTCATGAAGTTCCTTTATAATCATTGCACAATAGAAACCTCATCAGAATCTTGAAATTAAACAAAAAAATGCCAATATGAATATAGTCCATAAAAAGACATAATTGAACTGATGTAATCAATCACATTCTTAGTCAACATCCTACAAAGAAAAATAAATGGAAGTTTGAAAAAAAATCTTCTTAAAGAAGGAGACTTGTTACAATCTAAAGGGTTGGAACTTGATCACCCTGGGTGGCAGGCAAGTTATGCAAGATAATGCTTTCTCTGATCTAATGTTAACTATTGCATCATCAATTGAGAATTGGAACTGTGATGATGCCTCATCAAGGTATTCTAGGAGCTCCCTTACATTTTTGAGTTTCCAATTTGCAGTGACAATTATTTTCCTAGATTAAAAATCTAGATGCATCAGTACTTCTAGATAGCTCTTCTCTGAGTCCAAGGCTATCCAAAGTCCAAGCTTTCTTTTCCACCTTTTGTTGAATGATTAGAAGCATCTCAATCTAATGAAGCGATGCAAGGAGGAGGCAGATATATAATATTTTCATAAGAGCTCCTCTGTGATGGCACCTGATAATCTGCAAAATGGACAGATAACTCTATGCTATTGAAAAATTGATCAGATTTGTTTGCATACATAAGTTCTGCATATTCCTTATGAAGAACTTTGAATGTTCCGGTTAAACATTCAACAGGTTGCCACTCCAGAATATTGGAAGGAAAAATATGTGCAATACAAAAACATATATCTTTTTATACAAAAACACTTGAAATGATAGAAGAGCATTGTAAAACTTCACTTACAGTACGAAGGAAATTGCAGATGATTTTCTAGAACAAGATCCTTAGCCTTGTACACATGTTGTACTCTTGCACACCAACTCCATCTCTTCAATTTGAAACTAAGAATACCTCCCTTCCAATGGTTTCTTGTGTCGTCTCTTTTAGCACGCTTGACTTTATGGGCACCTCTACAACTAGGAAGCATAGTTACCCATTCATTTAACTTCACAGAAAGAGGTTTCCAGAAAGAATCCTCTCTTCTATTGTAAACCTCACACGAGGTTACACGATTGGAAGGATGACGAGAAGCAGAAGCCATTAGAATCAAGAAACAGAAGAATGCGCAAAGCGAGAAACTGACATTCACAAACTTTGATAGCATTTATAGATAAAAAGGCTTTGTACACATGGAAACTTTTGATTTGATGTAAACCTTGTCATCGAATGACCATGGGATTTAGTGAACTCAAAAATATTTCGTATCTTCAAAATCATTTTCTTCTTGGAACTTTAAAAATATGCATTGTGTGGTGTGCAAAAATATCTTTTTTTGCATCAAACCGTAAAATTGTACACTCAATACAAGAATCTTCATCACTTTCACGGTGCTTTTAGATCATATTGTCTTAAAAAAAGAATTTCTTCATATGGTTAAAGGAGACAGGAATGTTATATTCTTGTACATGTGAAAAGACTCTATTTGTCAATTTCCTTAATCTGTCATTAGCAAACAACCCCTTTTTGGCCGTTTTTTGCCCTAATGTATCCACCTTGTATTCACTACAAGTGGGTAGTCGACCTTGTGACCATGCCAAAAAGCAATAGTGGTATGAGATACATCGTTCTTGCACATGAAGATTTAACAAATCACGTTGAGGGTAGAGCACTTCATTCTAATACTAGTTATAATGTATGCTTATTTCTTTTAGAAGAAGTAATATCTAGATTTGGATATGTTGAGAAAGTAGTTGCAGATAGAGGTGAGCTAGATGCTAGAGAGACAAGAGAGTTCTTTGCATATCATGGAATTCGATTGTCTCTTACGACTACCTACAACCCTGAGGCAAATGGAAAAATTGAGTAAGGGCATCCTTCCATAGTGAAGGGTATTTCAAAAGCATGCTGTGGGGATATTGGACAATGGCCAAAATATCTTCCATTTGCTCTATGGGCTGATAGGATGACATACATGAGAACAATTGGTTTTATGCCGACTAAACTTATGTACTGTCAAAAGCTGATATTTCCTATACATACTCAGATAGTAAACTAGATGAGCTTAAAATGGGAAGACAATGTAACATGAGAAGAATTATTAGCATTAAGAATTATACGATTAAAACAAGGTAATGAAAATTTAAAAGAAGCTATTACAAAATTAAAAACATCTTGATTGAAAAATAAAATTTATTTTCACAAGAAACATCAATTGAGGCCGCAACCAATAGAGAGTGGGGATTGGGTGCTTGTATATGATAGCACTTTTGAGACTCAATATGATGCATCTTGTAAATTAACTAAATGTTGGTTTGGGCCATTTGTTGTTGTTTCTGTTTTTGAGACAGGTACATATAAGTTACAAGAACTTGATGGTATTGTTTTAAGAAATGTGATTGCAGGAAAGAGAATAAAGCTATTTAAAAGAAGGGCAAGCAGTGAGTTCGAGCTGGATGAAGACTTCCTGGAAGATGAAGATGAAGATGAAGCATAATCAGGTGAAATAATTCAAAGTATTCTTTAATGTTTATTAAAATTTCTTTTTATGCATTTCATAATTAGGAAATGATTTGTTTCTGGTATAAAAGAAAATTCATTAAAATTATGTAGATAATGAAAAAGAAATCAAAGTAGGAATGTGTATGCACGTTGAAGGTCTAATTTAGGGAACTTATAATTTGTTGTGAGGATAGGAGAGAGGAACACTTGACCTGTGACCCTTAGTAAAGGTAAATTTACTTTATACAAGTAGGCTTCTTTATTTTCTGAAACCGTTTAGCAAATGAGATCCTAGTTCTGACTATCGTATGCTTCTAGATCCTCGTCTTTGATTAGGGGTAAAGCCTTTCCCCTTAAACAAAAAAATTGTGAAGAAAAAAGAAAGAAAAATGAATACACCAAGCAGTACATTAATGGCTACTGCAAGATGGAAAAAGAAAAAGAAAAGAAGAAAAAGATTTTCTAGATTTGTCTTTTGACTATATGCATTGAACGAAATGATTTCCAATTCACATTTACATAATTTTATAGATTTTCTTTATTATAAAAAACTTAATTTGAATTTAGAAGCATTGTTTATTATCTTATTTAGAGTTAATTTATAAGTTTTTCCAAAGAATTTGATGTTGCTTTCCATGAACTGCAGGTTGGCCCATCGGGATGATGTGCAGGTTTGGTGGGGGCAGATGTGGGAGGGATTTCCAAATTCATATTAAGATTCAGAAAAATAAAAACTTTTTGATTTCAAGATGATTAATTGTTATCTCTCTTATATCTTTTTGATGCATTTCTTTGATTTGACTAATCTTTCTTTTGAGTACCTACAGACAACAAATCTATAAAGAGCTGGACGAAGCAAAGATCTCATATTGATGAAATCTTATGTAGTTGAACTTATGAATAATTATTCTATAGGTATTGATGAGAATGTATGAGCATTGATGTTGAATTCATATTGTTCATTAGCTATGAACAATTCTAATTAGATATGTTTTTATTCCTACTTCTCAGTTATTTAAACTTATGGTTTGTTATTATCTGCATATGACCTTTTATTTTAAGGGGCTCATTTTGTAAGGGCTTTTAGTCTAATGTTTCTATTTTGTATGTGCCTACTATTGTGAGTATATTTCTATAAGTTACACTAAAATCATCGTGAACTCATGTAATTACTCTGCTTTGAATATAACCTTTAAATAATACTTTATTTTAAGTACTTATATAGAACCATATGCATATATTTATTAGTTATTACATTATTAAATATTTCACCTACATTAAAAACAAATATATATATACTTAATGTTTAATTTGGATTATGAATTAAAATACCTAATGTCTAATTTAATATATTAAATAAAATATTATAATGTAAAATATTATATATAAAATATATGTAAAATATTATAATATGTGTATATGTTCTACGAGTGTATGTGCTCTACATGTGCATAAGTGAAGTGTACTAATTAGTTATAGTATGCATGTTTTAGTATGTGTGAGTTAACTAAAGTATTGCATGAAGTGACAAGTGTTTGCTAAATGAAGAGTCATGTGCATGCATGTGTGTTTATGTGTGTGTATATATATATATATATATATATATATATATATATATATATATATATATATATATATATATATATATATATATATATCCAGAATATGTGATAAGTTTTCCTAATGATCTTTTTGGTAGGTACATTAACTCTATGAGAGAGAGAGAGAGGGAGAGAGGGGAGAGAGGAGAGAGAGAGAGAGAGAGAGAGAGAGAGAGAGAGAGAGAGAGATAGATAGAGAGAGAGAGAGAGTAGAAATGATGCATGTCTGTAGATCGAAGGTGTACCCAGATCATTTGAAGAAGAATTGACGAGCAGTGATGGCTTGACGAAAGTTACGAGCTTGGAGCTGCATTTTTTCCGCTTATCTTAGTTTCATTTTATCACTTTTTGAAACATAAAGTCTTGTATTAGGTTTTTAATATAAAGATTTGTATAGGAGTATCTTCAAAGTATCTATATTAGGACTTTTCTCAAGCACTTGTATAGGATTATTTTTGGTTTTGAAATCTTAGTTTTATCACTAAACAATTCAAATATTACTTTGCACTTTATTTCTTATGTTTGCGGATAATGCATCTTCAAGTAAATCTTCTAGTGAACATAACATACATTCCTCTTTTATTTTAGAGACTCTTTTACTTGCTCCTATAGCAAATTCTACTACTCAATCCAACGAGAACGAATTGAATGATGAATTAGTAGAATAATTAGTTAAAGATCGTGTTGTAGATGAAACTTTAAACTCTCTAGAATATGATCATTGCTTATGTAGAATTTTACCTTGGATTTTAATCGTATTACCTGAACCTGCAAACAGTGAGGATTTGTTCCCTCCACCTTTAAATAGAAATAATCAATCTGTTCAAACTGAAAACGACATGGTTGAACTCATTAAAGATTGTATCAGTGAAGAAGAATTAGTCTTACCATCATATCGAGATGCTCTTTCTAGATATAGAGCTGCACTTCCCTACGGACCTTAGATTTATAGGATAAACTTAAATAGAGTATTAAACTATAGCTAGACACTAAAAACACATCCTAGTTCCTAAAGTATGCAACCAAACACCCAACGTATAGTCACATAGTGAGGCTAATGCGAGTCAGTTCTGATGAGCAGTTGCCTCCTTTCACACCCCTCGACAACATCTGAAATAGCCTGAGAATCATGTATTGCACATGCCGAATCATTCACAGATCTTTCATAGTCTATGAGGTTATACAACCCACGACATAAAATGCCAGAAACAATAATCATATCACCATTTGACAGACCATGAACTGTACATCTATCATCAACAAATTTCACAACCAAGCCAATCTTGGCTAAGGCAAAACCTGATAATAGATTTTTCTTGATCCTTGGCACAAATAAAGCATTCAACAAAGTGAAAGAACTACCATCAGTAGTAGTGAGAATGATCTTACCAACTCCCATGACAGGATAAGAGGAGTTGTTAGTGCATGTGATAGTATTCCCTATAGGGGCAGGCTCAAGTGAAGTGAAGAAACTACGCTACGATGTAATATGTTTGGATGCCCCACTATCAAAATACCAAACATCTGAGTCTAGTCTAATGGTAATAGAACATTCTGTCCAAAGACCATCTGAAATGGGGTGGCGTTGAGTACCATTTTTTAGGCAACTCGGTAAGCCCAGACAACATGATGAAGTTGTTTATCCCAATCAGAGCATTTATTATTTACAAATTTTGTCAATACATTACATAGGATCTTATTTGTGCTCTCATCTTGTTCATTAGCTTGTGCATGATAGGATGCAAACTTCTTATGTATTACCGAGAATTCTTGGAGAAGGTTTTCAATGACTTTGTTTAAGAAGTGTGTACCTCTATCACTTAATAACTCTATTGGTAACCTGTATCTACTGAATACACTCTCGAATAAGAACTTAGCCGTTGTTTGAGCATCATTTTTTGTTGTGGCCTTGACTTCTAACCACTTTGTAAGGTAATATGTGGCTACAATAATGTACTTTGCATGAGAGTTTCTAGCCAGGGGGTTAATAGGACCTACAAAATCTATACCCCACTTCGAGAATGCATGTCCTCCCATCATTGGCCTCAAGGGCATCTCGTCTTTTCTGATAAGATATTGTGCATGTTGACATGTATCACATCTCTTCACATAGGTATGTGAATCCATATGAAGAGAGGGCCACCAAATTCTTGAGAATAGAATGGTCTTAATTACTCGATCATGCCCAAAGTGTCCACCTACAACACCGCTATGTGTAGTTTCTAAGATTTTTGAGTAGTTTGATTCATGAACGCACAATATTAAGCAACCATCTTTGCCTCTTTGATTTAGGTTGTCTCCTACTAAGGCGTAGTCCTGAGCCTCTTGCTCCATGCTTTATTTCCTTGCTAGACTAGCCTCGCTGGGTAGTGTTCCTAATCTCATAAATTCTACCAATGGAGCACTCCATTCTGAAATTAACGACATGTGATAAAGGCTAGCATGCTCCACTAGGGGTCTCTCCTAGCACAGTGGACAATTCTTAATCCACCCATGTGTTTCTCTATCCATACTAGGCCAATCCACTCCTAAACATTTCAAATTCTGCAATGCTTGTTGTTTAGAATAGTGATTTCCTAGCAACCCTTCATGGGCTTGTTGCAACCAACTACTATGTTCATCCTCCTTGACACAACAAGCTAATACACCTTCTCTATCCTATTTGTACATACTTCCTGCCAATATTTGATAGTTTTTTGATCTTATAGTTTCATCTTTGTTCGTCTTCATATTCTTCCTTGCGGGTCTGAAGGTTAGGACTGGTACCAACTTATTTTCCCATTTAGGAACAACTTCTAAATTGAAGAGATAAGCATCAAGTAGTTCATCAGACACTCCTTATGGTGACTCTCTTGAAGTGATGCGAGAAAGGTGATCTGCCTTGAGGTGGGCCCTACCTTTCCTAACAAGCACTTCAAAGTCGTATTCCATTAGCAAGAGGAACCATCTTACTAAGCGTCCTGTATTGCAAGGCTTATTGACCAAATATAATAAAGCTTGATGATCAATGAAAAACTTGAACTTATTGGCCAGTAAGTAGTGTCTAAACTTCTTCACAACATATACTTTGCCTAAGCCTTCTCTTTCAGTTGTTGTATAGTTTTGTTTAGCCACACTGAGCTATCGACTAGCATATGCTATAGGCAAATCTAGATTTCCATCACCTGTGGGTTGTGCTAGCACACATCCTGTTGCATAATTGGATGCATCCACATGGACATGAAATGGTGTATTCCAATCAAGAGTGGTTAGTATTGGTGTTGTGCACAAAAATCTCTTAAGTTCGTTGAAGGATTTTTTTGCATTCATTATTCCACTCAAAATTTGTCAACAGAGCATAAAGAGGTTTAGCTATGATCGCATACATATGTCTAAATCTACGCTAATATCCACAATGCCCATGAAGGCTTGTACCTCTTTAACATTCTTTGGCCTTGGCAACTTTGTTATGGCTCTTACTTTGTCCTCATCTGTTGATATCCCATTCTTAGAAACAATATGACCTAAGATCTTACCTTGATGTACCATGAACACACACTTTTCTGGGTTCAAACAAACTTGATATTCTCTACACTTGTTGAAGATCTGTCTGAGCTCAGGGATGTGGCGTATTCTTTCTTGGGAATGAGCACATAAATCATCCACATATACTTCTAAGCTCTTTGGCAAGAACTCTTTGAAGACATGACACACAAGCCTTTGGAATGTTGCAATTTCAATGGTAAGTCCGAATGACATCACAAAAAATGCAAAGATTCCCCATTATGTGGCGAAGGCCGTTTTGTGTTGATCTTCTGGGGCAATGGCTACTTGGTTGTAACTTGAAAATCGAACAAGGAGGCTATAAACTTCTTGCCTACAACATGCTCCAATAAATGTTTGGTGATTGGAAGTGGATAGCTATCTCTGATTGTAGGGGTATTAACTTTTTTAAGGTTAATACACACTTGCAACTTTCCGTTCTTCTTGGGCACGACCACAATGGGGGACACCCATTTAGTATGGTCAATCTCATAGATAAATCCGGCTTCAATTAGTCTATCAATTTCTTCTTTTATTTTAGCTGCATAAGTTTCATTATATGTGCAGGGCTTCTGTTTGCTAGGCTTGGCATCAATTGTCATGGATCGTATGAGAGCATATGTTAGGATCTACTCCCTTTAGGTCTCTATAGGTCCATGCAAACACATCCCTATATTCACTTAATAAAGCTACAAGCTCTGTTTCTTCTTCTTTGTTGACGTTGTAGCATCACAACTCATACTTATCAATCCAGGAAGCATCTCATGAGACCCAAATGTTCGTGTAGAAGCACTCAGCAGACGTAATGGCGCTTTGTCAACGTATGATTAACAACATTATTAACAAGAAGACACAACATAAGCATCATGAATGATGCACATAATCGTAATCACAAGCATAATAGTGACGTAATCATACATCAACGTGTCACAAGTGTTAGGCAAGAAGAGAACAAGCACACATGCACATCATGAAGACAAGAGAGCAAAAATCTAACTACAAACTAGCATTATCTCATTACTTCTCAAAAAGATCTCCCAAAAGAAGAGGTGGAGACCTCTTTATATACAAAATGGCAAAAAAGCATGCTATGTGGGATTTCTGAAAGGAGAATGAATCCCACTTATTCTCTAGTGTGGCACTCACACACACCTATACAAGAGTGCTTTATTAACTGAATGAAAAGTAGAAAAAGGTACAAATGATGATGAAAATAAAGTGGATCCAAGAAATATATGTTGTATCTTCAACACTCCCCCCCTCCTTGACTTTGTCGTCCTCGACAAAGCTTTTGCAAGTATGGAGCTTTTGTGGAAGAGTGTGTAGGAGTTCCTTTTGATTTGCATGATCCGTACACCATTGGAGTGTTTTGCTTTGTTTCTTTTCTTCATCTTGCTTTTTCTTTGGAGTCGAGTGCTTTAACTTGGTTCTTTTGCCTCATATAGATGAATATGCTAGAATGCTTTTTCTTTTTAATGGATGGATGATGTATGAGAATGATACGATAAAATGTAGATGATATATACAAATAGATGAAATTAATTCATCTCTTCTTAGTCCATATGCATGAGTGGGGACTAAGGGTGCATGGGCGGAAAACAAAAACTGTCTATGCACGGTCTTGTAATGTGACCCTATCTTATGCATACTCTAAAATTGCATACAATAAAAAAATGGTGCAAAAATGGATGGGTCTTGAGCAAAGTGCTCAAGGGTGAGGCGATGATGAGGCCTTCTCCAAATTTCCAACTCCAAGAGCCGCTTCTTTTCCATCAACCATTTGAAATGGATGATACCTTTGTCCACCATCCTGAAAAAAGAAAAATAAAAAGCAATTTTTTGAACTCTATGTACATGTGCCCTCTTTGTGCCTGGGTTAAACTAAGTGTGCCAAATGCTTGGCCTTTGGATGAGGCCCTATTCGTGTGCATACTTGGTGTGCATCTTAAATATATGCTGTGCATTGGGCAAGGTTGGGTTCGACACCCATGGATGCTGCACGAAGAGGTTTTAGGCTGCCAATATGTCTTCACTTTGTTAGTCTTAGCCTTGAGGTTTCTCCTTGGATATTTTCTGAGTGTTGACTTTATTGCTTTGGATCCCTTTGTCAAAAGTGGTTGTTCTTCATGATAAAGCATGGTGAATCTAGACCGTAGACTATGAAGTCTAGTGTGAGAGGGTTGAGTTTGTATAACAGCTTTCTTTGGTACCCATATCATAGTGCGATTTGGTTGGGCTCTAAGTAAGTTCTTGGCCACCCAAATTTGCTTTATATTACAAGGGAAATGTGACTTCTTCTTGATATATGGGTCTTTTGGGCCTTCTATGTGAGTCTTTAGAAAAAACTCATCTTTACATCGAGAGTTCAACAAAGGTTGAGTTCCTTTACATATATCATGCTCATGTAATGGATCATAAGGTTGTGTGGTTTGAGATCGATCTAGAGATTCAGCGATGCATTTATCCGTATTACACATAGAATCTCTAGATATCACTTTATCTTCCATAGAAATCATACAAAGTATTTTTTTATCTCCTTCTTGATGATCCTGGTGTAGACCAGCCTTGCTCTTGAAATCATGAGAAAATTCCAAACTTAGAGGAAGGGAGGGCCCTTCCACATCCTCCAAGCACTTGGAGTCCTCCACTTCATCATTCATCAAGGTTTCCTGTGACTTACTCAAAGAAAGGTTAGATGAAAAAGCATGAGTGGAAAGACTATTTTGTGGATTAAGAGCACAATCTTTGAATAGATGATTATGTCCACAATCCATACAATGAGGATAATCATCAAGATTTCCAAAAGACTCACTAGTGGGGATGGACATAATAGATGGACAAGGTGCTTCAAACCCTTGATGTTCAAAAAACCTTTGAGTGCCTATGACCAAGTCTTCATCTATACCTTCCATAACAAAAAATGTTTCTAAAAATTCCATAGCATTCACCACAATAGGCAACCTAACTTGACCCATGCAATCATAAGTTTCACCATTCATGAGGATAGAGGAATGAGTGGTTAGTTGAATGTTATCCAAAATAATTGTCACTAAATCAATATGAATTAAATTCCACTCACAAATAGGGTTAATATAAGCACTCATATTTCTACGTTCATGACCAATGAATACAATTACAAAATTGTTGCTATGTTCCCTAGTTGCAACTATGGAACCCACCCCTTTAGAATTCCACCAATTTCCTCTACCCTTTGCAAATTTTCTCTATTTGTTTCACCTTGATCATGTGTGATTAATGCATGCATCTCATCTTTTTCTTCCTTCTTTTGTGCAACCTTTTCCCCCTTCCTTCTTTCTTTTGCCTTTTTCTTTCCCATTTTTTGACAAATTTTTAGTTTTTTAGAGTGTTTTTAATATTTGTTTTGGGTTTTTGTGTGTTTTTTGAATGTTTTTGGAGATTTGATCTTTCTATGAAAATGCAAACAATATGTGAAATAGGGGTTCACCAAGTGACAAACAACGAAGTTTTGACATCTTTGCAATATAGGACAACTTAGAGAAGCCATACAATATGTTCATGATGAGAAAAGTTGCCCCATTTTCTTCTTAAACATGCCCTTATTTTTTCATAATTCGGAGATAACAGAGCCTCATGCATTACCATTTAATATATCAAATTAGAAAAAAATAAGAAGAAAAAGAACATAAATCTTCTCATGAGATATCTTGACATAAACCTTTTCTTAATGGCCCAACGACTCTTATTACTGCACATAATCAAATCAAGCAGTTAGTATAAGTGACAGAATCGACTTTGTGCACTCCTTGCCTATCTGGCGACTCCACAAAAGGCCATTTACTGGTGCGAAAACAGTGAGTTTAGTGTAAAGATATTCTCTAAACTGGACGATCTTACCCTTTCTTACAGCCCACACAATTGTTGCTCTTACCATTGTCATAGACCTCCGTAAATATGTTATTCCCAACCGTCTGAATTCCTATGGCTCAAATGCAAAACTCTCCCGTCAAAAGTCGCATCAAATATTGAGCGGTTGGAGGGTCATGGAACCACCATTCTACATTCTACAACCAATATTTTGCAAGTACCACATCACCCTCTGTGCCTTCCAAACCATCAACAAAGAAAATATTCATCTTTACAATCCCCTTGATAAGTGTAAAGCACCACGTAGCAATCTCCGTTGTAAAATCTGCCAATATCTTGAGAAGAAACTTTGTTTGACCTCCCTTGAGTAAGCCTTTCAAATTGACTCCCTACTGCTTCATCTTGCTGCAACTTCGCCCCTTCTGTCCTCTGAAATAGTTGCCTCACCTAGAGGCCATGAGTCAATATTCGTTTGAAATGCTAAGATCTCAAACCCTTGAATATATCTAGTAATGAGTGTATGTTTTGGCCCTTTTTTAGATGAAAAAAACTCCTCTGCTGTAGTGCCTACTGTTGCTTTTCTTTCTTCAAGATAAGTAATCCGACGCACACGAAAAAGAACTACTGCTGACTTACCATAATTATCATCATTAAGACAATATAAAAGGTGAGGATGAGCTTTTGTTTCTCCTTCTCCATATCTAAAGTGTTTGCCAGCGCGAAAAACCCGAGTGTCCAGTTGGTTCTTTCAGGCGGGCCTCTTGCCAGCAGGGCCAATCAGAGCTTGTCATTTGACAGGAAGTTTCAAAAAACACTTGTTTTGACAGCCAAAATGGCCAATGACAAGCAAAATGCCTGTTAATTTTAGGTCCTTCAAGTTGAAGCTACCAGATTCCCGCATCGAAGAGGCATTTTGTTCTCCCGATAATCAATGCTATGCGGTCACACGATTTCTGCAATTCATAACTGCTGCTGCAAGATGGGCTTCACTCCGCCCATCTGTTCACAGCCATGCTAAAGAAGGAAAGTGGCTTCAGGCTCGGCGGATGAAAAAAAGGGCACCGTTTTAATTGCCATGGCAGGAGCGCAGCGATGCATCATGCTATTTACTATATTTATGCCAACTATTCCCACAGATCGGTGTGCACATCCAACGAGGGGCATCATTCATGAATGATCCAAATCAGATTGTGTACACTGAGATAGGTGGGTTCAAGTACCATCACTTGGATTCGTAGAAGTAACCAGTCCAAGGTTGTTATAGAGGCAGACCCGGTAGTTCAAACAGGGTGCTGTAATAGTTTGAAAATTCTGCCTCCCCTCATTTCTACGATCAAACCCTGATTCGCACACCATTGATTTGACTTGCAGTAGTTTGAACCTTTCTCCATACCATACAGTCGAAATGATAAGACTGAGTGACTATGCTTTTGGCTTTAGTGCTGCTATTCTTATCACTATTATGCGCAAGTGCAGTCCAAGCGGTAGGAGACTTCTCTTCTATGAACTTTTCCCTTTGCCACTGCCTTGACTTTTGCATTTTCCGGAATGGAAATGGGCTTCGAAGGAGGATTTGGGTTTCCAACTTAAGCCACAGAAAAGCAGCTATTGTGACAGTCGCATCTCTTTCTCACCATCATAGGACAACAATTAAAGAAACAGAAACCTTTCAGAATATCTCGGGTTTGCTGGACTCGTCCTTCGAAACATTATAAGTAGGCAAGAGCACAAATTTTAAGGATTCCCTGTTCTTCACCACCTACTCCTCCTCGAGGGCACCTGTGATAACTGTGCTACCATTCTGATCCTTCAAATTGTCTCTTTTCTCTCTGTGATTAATGCTTTGCTTGCTTTCTCCCTAAAGTATTCCACTGGCAATTGTTAAGTCATGTTGGAGAGCACTACTTTAAGTGCTACCCCTCATAACCATTGTAAGTCCATCAATACAGTCTAATCTATGTTGCTTATGATTAACTAGCATATCCAGTAGAGGTAGATGAGACAAAGCCCAAGCTGGTCCAGCAAAAATAACCCAACTCTTTGATCATTCCTCCTGGGCACTAATCGAGCTTTTTAGGAGACTCCAGTCATTCAAAAACTTCAAAAATTTGCTTTGCAGGCTCCAATTGTCCTCCTTTCTGCTCAATAACTTGAGAAATATCAGTTTAAACTTTAAAGCAAACACTTTCCTGGATTTGCAAGGTACTTTCGTAGGGTAAGAATCCTATACTCCATGCATAGAGCAGACTTTTCAGCTTTGACTTCAAAAAATCTCTGGTAGCTATTGCTGCTCCAAAGCATGTATAGAAGTCCAAGAGGACCATTCTGCTTCCTGATCTTGAGGATCGATGGGGCATCCTAGCTTGCTTTCTGAGATCCTGTATCTGTTGATGCACTGCAGACCTAGCCCGTCAATGAAGACAATCACCGTCAAGAGCCACCAGACCCTCTTTTGGTTATAATAAAAAAAGTATCTTAATTTCAGCAAGCATGGGACCTCCAGTGCTAAGACCTCATCCCGTTCTCAGAGTGAACCTATAATTTAGGAAACGAGAACCAGATCGCCATAGGCCCACAGAGAGAGAGTTTCGGCTTGTCATTAGCACACATAAAAATTTTCTTTTCTGGTGTTTTCTTTCTTCACGAATCACTACCACCGCTTCTCGGATCCATAATTAAGGGATCGTGCGCGCCAAGCTTTGCACCGCGTGGGCATCTCAGTCAGCAGAGTAAAAGAGGCCTATGAATTGTGTGTCATTTCGCCAAAGTGAGATGAGTCATTGAAGGCTGCTCTTGCCAACTTGAGGTGACTCATTGAAAATTCACGTCTTGATTCGTGCACTTGATAGCAGCAGAGATTCGTTCGCAACCAATGGTTAACATCTTGATGCCAGAGTAGCCAAAAATAGAGTTTGTGCAGAACCCTCGATGGATCATCCCTGACACACAAATTACAATACTATCTGCTCCTTATTCAAATTTTAGAGTCTTCAAATCTATGACTAAACAGAGCTGAGAGCACTCCGCAATGTCTGTGTGCACTATCTGAAGGCCTCTCAAAATAGGTCTACAACTCTTCAAAATAGTCTTCTGGGCATTTATCAGTTAAAACTTCACAGTCTGCGTTTCGAAAGTCTAAAAGAGCTGTGCTAGGTCGAATAAGAACATTGATATCTTAAGGATTTCTACAGACAGACACATTCTTGATATAGCACATCTCTCAGCAGCGACACTGTCATGAATCAATGCTTTAAGAAATCTCTCTTTGATTTTGGGTTTTCTTGTATATTTGGAGAAGATAAGAGAGAATTTGTAGTCGAACCATCTTTTCTCTGGGAGTTCATCTCTTCAGATGCATCTGACTCGAGACCTCTAGTGATAGTTCACTTCACAATTTTTATGCCCTTGCTTTGATATTAAACCCATGGAATGCTGTTGTTTCCGCAGTAAGGATGCGGAGCATGCATTCAGGCGTAGGATACGCAACAGTAACATCTAGCTTGTTTAAAAATTAAATCTGCAGTAAGTTCCAGGCTAAAGTAACCCTAACTAATCATCACCTGCTTTTCCGCCTGGTTTTGCATGAATTCCCTCAATTTGAGCATCTTTCAATATCTCTCAAATAGTGTATACCCTGAGCGTCTGCGCCTTGCACACCAAAGTGCAAGCCCAGAATCGAGAAGCTATCGTGAGTCTATCACATCAAGAACCCTACCCAAGTTGCTCCTTTGGAATAGATTGGCCTTACGAGCAGCACTTACTTTTAGTAATTCATTCTTTCGTCCAGAACCCTGCTCTTTACTGCGTTACCATTACTACCAGTGATGTCACTCCCAGGACATGTTCTTGCATGTTAGCATCCTTCTGCTTCACCCTATCTCCTAAATCAGTTGCTTTCACCTGATTCTTCAAGAATGGTTACTTATTCTTAACATGATCTTCGTTACTCCCTCCTTTCATGATCGATGTGTTCCTCTTTACAGATTTTCCCCGCTTCTTCTTTAGTGTTTCCCTCCTTTGTACCACCAGTTTTCTCATGCTTATCATCTTCTATATGATTGGTAGGTTTTCATGCATTAGTTATCACGAAGGAGACTTTGGAGACTCGATAATATCCAGCTCGTATAACAAGTCCAGAACATAGAAGACCGTTCTGACATGTTCAAAGCATGTCTGAGACGTTACGGCAGAGCTGAGCTATCTTCTTATCATCTAATTTTCCTCCCAGCATTCCAATGACTCTCTTGGTATCGCCTTCTGATATGAGCTATTCTTTTGAAATCCTATGTTCTTGCCATCGTCTAGGATTAAGAGCAATCATGCATGTGCATAAAGATTGGATGAATGTACCTCATGTTTCCAAGCTTTGCAAGATTTGTGTTGTTTACCTCTTTCATTCCAAGCTTGTTGAGAATCTTCAATGAAAAAACTCCGTAATTTGTTGTTGGTGAACCCCTATAACATATTTATTCACACATGGTAAAGAAGAAACTTGAAAATCAACAACAACCTAATGTACAAAGAAACCTATTCTACTTCCTTTATCGTTTTGTAACTCTATGGATCACTACTAGTGAATGGTTCATCATCCAAAATGGAGATTCTTACCATCACAACGAGCTCATCCCATACTAGTTATTGCGAATCTTGCGAGCCACAAATGCTCACAAGGACGTAATAAAATGAAGAACTCAAAAAATCATCATGACAAGCTTGCTTACACGTCTCTTTCATGTCATAAACCATCACGTAAGTGACAAGAGAACGCTCCCCGGCAACGGCGCCAAAAGTTGTTGACGTTGTAGCATCACAACTCATACTTATCAATCCAGGAAGCATCTCATGAGACCCAAATGTTCGCATAGAAGCACTCAGCAGACGTAATGGTGCTTTGTCAACGTATGATTAACAACGTTATTAACAAGAAGACACAACATAAGCATCATGAATGATGCAGATAATCGTAATCACAAGCATAATAGCGACGTAATCATACATCAACGTGTCACAAGCGTTAGGCAAGAAGAGAACAAGCACGCATGCACATCATGACGACAAGAGAGAAACAATCTAACTACAAACTAGCATTATCTCATTACTTCTCAAAAAGCTCTCCCAAAAGAATAGGTGGAGACCTCTTTATATACAAAATGGCAAAAAAGCATGCTATGTGGGATTTCTGAAAGGAGAATGAATCCCACTTATTCTCTAGTGTGGCACTCACACACACCTATACAAGAGTGCTTTATTAACTGAATGAAAAGTAGAAAAAGGTACAAATGATGATGAAAATAAAGTGGATTCAAGAAATATATGTTGTATCTTCAACATTCTTCACTTAGGTATTCTTCTATGTACGTACATCTCTCTTCATTCTCTTCAATGGTTACTACAAATTTTTCGGTCTTTTCTTTATTATCATATGCTTCTCCTATGATAGCCTCTCTTTTAGGCATTCGTACCAAAATTTTCTAGTCTTCAACTTCATATTTCTTGAAATTTTCAGGTACTTTGAACATTGATTCCTCCTTTGGTTGTTTCACTCCTTTTCTTTTCTTTTTCTTTTGACTACCTTCACTATCCTCCTTTGAATTTATAGTTTTAATGCCCGTGATAGGTCCTTCTTCTTTTTGGGTAAATACTCCTACATTTTCTAGATACTGCTCCTCTGAGTCAAAGCAACTACACATCATAATGGATTCTAGATCATTATCATCCTCTTCTTCTTCTATGACCTCATTAGAGTCACACTCTTCTAGCAATGGTTCACACATGAACAAAGAGATACCATAACTCTCCTCATCACAATGAGGTGTCCACTGTTCTTCATTGACAGCAATGTCCATGGTGGCTAAGATTTCTACCCAACCACGAGGCTCCAGTTCCTCATCTAGAAAGATCATTGGTGTGTAGGCTCGGTCTCTAACCGGCCTGGCTCCTTGAGAAGTTCCTTCTTCTCTCGCTTTTTAGCATCTTTCCTCTTCCTCTACAACCTTGCACATCCACAAAGGAGTCTCTTCATGCATCCATAATGGATCAGAGAAACTTTTAGAATGCACAGAGATTGAATCTTCTTGCACCTTATGGATAGGATTCCACTATAGGGGTGGTACATCTCTAAAGGTATAATCCTTCAAGTTGACCTTGGCTATGACCCCTAAGTGCTGCAAGTACAAGGATTTGGCTCCCCAATCTTGTAGTGCTTGCAGTTGCCATAGGAAGGGTCTTCCTAGGATCATTTCATAGACATTAGTTTTGCCAAAGTCACATATAGCAAAGGTGTGTTCAAACTTTACACCACAAGTGGTTATAGTTATACCTTCTAGCAATCCTAGAGGTCTTTCAATATGGCCATCAACCATCTAAATCTTCATTCTAATTGGTCTTAATGCAGGTTTTCCCCATTGCTTCCACAAGGAGGAGGTCGCAATCGCAACACCAACACGCAAGTCTAAGATAGCTTTGGTTGTGTAACCTTGGTAGGTGATTGGACGTTAAGTATTACCTTCTTCACCTTCACTCATGTCTCCTATCTTGTCTAGGGGTATCTCTAGTACTTTCTGCTTAGAGCATGCTTTTGACATATTGTAACCAAGTTTTAGAATTTGATTTGCCACATGTTTCCATAGCGCAGGTTTTACTTTGAGCAGATCTTCTAAGGTGAGATGACACTGCACTACAATGTTCTTCACAACTTTAGTGTTCCTAGGAACCATAGAGTCTTCATTTCTTATCAATATTCTAGGAGCTTTGATATGAAGAGATTCAAATTACCATGGGCCTGTAAATTGTGGCAAATCTTGTATAGAATTAGATTCAAAAATCTAATCTTTCATCTTCTTGTTGCTCTACTTGGTCTCCATAAATAGATGGAATGTTCTGGGGAAATTCATCATGAAGATCATCAATTTCTGAAATAGGAGGGGGATTACCCGTCTTCTTGGCCCATTTTTCTTCTTGTATTTTTCACAAGAACTCTTGAGATTACTCTTGAATTGAAAGAGGTGTTCCATCATCCATGGAATCAGGAACATAAACTTCCATTGATGGTGAGGTTTCTCTTTCAACAACTAGTTGAGCCTCTGGAGGTAAAGAAACCTGTGGCTTGGCTACCAATTGCTCTAATCTTTCTAGTAAACCCTAGAAATGCAAACATGGTTTGATAGAATTTGTATAATTGAATAATTGATTGGTCTCTAGCATAGCCTGAGCTAGTTCTATCATTTTCATGCACATTTTCGTCCGTTCAATCTCTAAATTTGCTCTAGGGTAAGTCTTGTCTAGGTTTGCTCTTGTTGGCCCTTCTTGAAGTCGAGCCTAATAGGCCTTGAATATCATTTCCAAGCCTTCTAGGTTTGGATCTACGAGAACAAACCCTGGTTGTGGTCTATTTACAATGAGTGGTGGGGTGGGATGAAGTGGAGTGGATGGAGTTTCAACATGCAAGGGGTTTTGAGATGTAATATCTGCTATTTTGTTTTGCATCTTTCAGGCTTTCTTCTAATTTGGATAACTTTCTAGACCACTTATGATTGGCCTTCTCTCTGGTATCCTTCCATGTTCTTGTTTTCCTCTTACTAGGCTCTCCTAATTCACTTAAGCCTGATTGTTCCATCGGTTTAGCATGTTTTAAGGCCTATGCCCTATTGAATGTCTGTATAGGAGCCACGTTAATGCTACTTGAAATTGAATCCACCATTAATCCTACTACATTGATTGGTTTAACCTTAGGTGTACTAGAGGGGTTCCTTGGACAATCTCTTAGGAGATGTTCATTGCCGCACTCAAGACAAAAGCCTTGTATTTTGATGTTTTGTCCTTGTCTCAAAGGTGGTGAGTGGGGACATTCATGAATGAAGTGGTCTCCCTAACATATAGAACATGGTCCTCTAGGGGCTTGTGGTCTCATTTGTCTCAATTGGGGCCTAGGGTTAGGATTTGTATACATGACATTGGAGTATTCTGGCTCCCAATTTGATTCCAATGGTAGTGCCTCATATTGATATGGATAATTCTCACTATGCTTGGGTGACTTTGTGTAATAAGCTAGTGTACTATCTTCATGTGCATAGTCAGAAATCTGAGCATGAGGGTCATTTTCTAAGACCAAAGGGATCATTGGCACCAATTTTCTATTAGCGTTCTCCTTTGCCACTACATACTTAACTGGGATTACATTGGAAGGAGGTGGCAGTTGGTTTCCTAGGACCGGTTGTGGCCTATATGGGGCCTGATATTGTTGTTGGTATTGAGGTTGATATTGTTGTTGTGGCCTATAATACGGCTATTGGTATTGGTTTTGATACCTACCCTGTTGGTAAGGTTGTTGCTAAGTTTTTCTAATAGCCTGTCTATTATAGGGACAATCTTGAGCTATGTGGTTCATGTACTTTCTCGCAAAAGTGCAATATGGGGCATTCATTTCTCTCATGTTTTGGTTTTTCAATGGGCATACATTAGCCATGTGGTCACCTTCACAAGTGTAACATTGCTTCAACGAGGTGACCCTTGGTGTTTGTTTATTTTGAACTCCTAGCTTCCTTGCAACCTGCTCAGCTATCTCATCTATCTTAGTGGAAGGTCTGTAATTATGACTAGTAAAACTGTGAGAATCCGTATAGAGTTTGGACAATTCTAATTCCTCAGCTAAGTTGTCATCTATGTCTATACACATTCTCAAGCATTGATCTAGTGTGGTTGGTTCCTTGAGATATACATATGATCTGAGTTTCCAACTTAGAAGTCCATCTAAAAACAAGGAAACTTGTTTTGCTTGTGTAGGTAATTCAGGTGTGGGGCATCTTTCCATGTATTGTTTAAATCTCCTTTCAGCTAGTTGAACTATTTCTTGGGGTGTGTGCTTGAAGTTGTGGATCAAGGATGATGTGTTATGCATGATGCCACTCTTGGAAATTTCTACAATGAATGCTTCTAGCAGTTGACCTATATGTTGGTAGTTGTGACTGTTCAGGGGTTGAAACCAAGCTAAGGTGGTACCCTTGAGGGTCAAACCAAAGGCCTCAAACTGGGTGAACAAGTCCTCAACTTGTTCAACTGTTAACACTTGTTTGAACTCGGCCACATGATCATAAGGATCTCTTGACCCATCAAAGTAGTTTTTCATTTACTTGACCACTTAAGAGGGTCTAATGGTTCTTGGGTAGTCTCGAGGTCTAGACAATGGAAAATCATGCTCATCTCTTTGATGCCTATGTGCTCTCTATCTCTCTCTTTCAGGTATTTCACTTTCAAATCCTAATTTTTTTCTACCCACTGTGTGAGTGTGTACCTAAGCACGAACTTAGGGACTTGTGACAAAAGAGACTATTCCCATATCATTGACAAGTGCATATAGTGAGGATTACACATTTAAATTATCAATCCTAAAAGTACCTTGAACTTAACCGAGTGTATCAAGACATGCAGTTGCACAATGGTCGATGAAGTGAGATAGCTATTATGGAATGCAAATAGGTATTATCATGCACATTCATCACTATCACAGGTGGAAATGGTGTCACGATACATGAAAAAATAGTAAGAACAAAAATGGACTTTTCTATCAGCTTCAAACTCGAAATATGGCAATAGAAGAGTTTATTTTGAAGCTTTCGATGAGTTGCATCCAATGGTGGCACTCTTGTCTAATTCTGACAAATCTACTTCAAGCTATGTGCAAAAATAGAGCTACAAAACTCACCTACTTTCACCACACACCTCCTCACACCTCACACACACATTACACACTTCAAATGCTCAATAGGATGTGATGTGTCATCACCTGTTTCAACATATCCAGGAACTGGCAATTTTTGCAAAGTACTAAACCATTCCGCATTCCCTGGTCTGTATAGAAGTTCTGAACTGCTTATATGCAGCTCCTAAACCACGAAGGCATACTTCCACCTTATCATCATCATCTACATTCACACCAATAGATGCAAGTGACTCACATATGCTTTTGATTTTCAGAGTGTAGTCACTTATCGACATCTCCATTGTATGCAACTCGTTCTTGAGTTGCAATCTCCATGCCTTTGTATTGGTCTCATACAATGTGACCAAACTGTTCCAAGCCTCTTTTAGAGTCTTGGCATCCTATATGTGCCCAATCATGCTATCCTGTATGCTAATAATAGCCAGTACATTACCTTTCGTGCTCCTTGATTCCATTCCTCATATGCTCTTATTTGTTCTGCAGTTCGATTCCTCTCTGGTAACTACGGAGCATTTTTGTTCTCTCCTTCGATGTACTTCCAGTAGCCTTTTCCCATCAGGAAATTTGTCATTCTGAATCTCCAAGCATGGAAGTTGTTCTTGTCCAGCTTATCACTCATAAGCTGACTCATTCCATCTACGTTTGCCATTTCTACAACAATTCACAACACTGCAAGACACTAGAAGCAGCACTTCTGCTTGAATACTGTCACATTATGACGTGACAGCTCGATCTCAAAAAAACACAGTTTTTGTGTATCAATGGTACACGGAATCACTTGAAATTCTGGATTTGGAATATATGAGTGTTGTCGAACACAATGCAAGTTACAGTTTCTGAAGTTGAGCTGGTTTTTTGTGGGCCCCACCTTGCGGGCTCGAAATGGAGGTCGAGATGGCTCCAAAACTTCGACCTTCATGCCGATTTTTGTAGCAAATGGAGGTCATTTGTGAATCGTGTTTTCTCCATGCCTTGTTGCATACTCTTCACCGTCGCCATCTCCACGAGCTCTCTACAGCCACGTTGGCTCTGATACCATGTCACGAGGAAGGAGATAACGAAGAGACCTCACACACACACTCTCACTCTCAAAGAGAAGCACACACACACACAGATTGAGGCAAGGAAGAATAGTCTTCTTCTTCTTCTTCTTCTTCTTCTTTTTCTATTACATAAAAAGGAATGTACAAGAATGACCTAAAACAAGAACACAACAAGTGCAATATATAAAGATCAGTACATAAGGAAAAATCTAATGTCCGCGAATGAGTGAGCTGGCAAGGAAAAAATGTGCCATCACTCTCGGTAGATAAATCTAATAAAGCTCAATGAAGTATCCCTAACATATATCAGCATGACCATTATACATAGAGAAACGAAAAATTGGTACGTGTCATTCTGGATCATCACATGTTGAGCTTGATATCTGAACAAAAGGTTCAGACACAATGTATTACTTCTTTAAGGGACGGATAATTACTCGGGACTTGGTGCTTTTCTTTAACCTATTTATTTCTTTCCACTACATGCACCTAGTGGATGAAAAAGCTGTGTGCAACCTCCCCTTGAAAGGTCATGGTCATTGTAATTCTTTGTTTCCATTCTTCGGGACCGGGTCCTTTGGTGTTGTAGCCTGATGCATGCCCTTGTGGGGCTTTGGGCAGAGGGTGATACTTCTTATTGCACAGTCTTTCATTTTGATTTTCGTCTTCTTCTTCTTTTTCTAGATTGTCCTGTCTCTGCTACCACACATCCCCCTCCTAAACTCTATCATCCCCGACAGACTTTGGATTTTGACGGGAGTAGGTCTTATATACCTTTTTCTCTATTTCATTTAGTAGATTAGCTTCATGTACCATGAGTTGCTTCCACTGTTTGGACTTTACACCGTCGTGTAGTGGTTGGTAATGGTCAGCAAAAAAGCTTTGTTCATAAGCGACTAGTCTTGCATTTAGATTTGCGGACATCTTGAGGAAGATTTCTTAATCAATTTCAAAAAAAACCTATGAAGAACGCTTCTTCAAAAGTTTGCATGTATGTACTAGGCAAAAACATTATTCATGAGTAGTAGGCCATAATGGTTAGTTTGCTTGGCATGATAGAAAGATCAAATACCAAAATTTTTGTGCCTTGATTGATGCCAATAAAGTTCAAACATATATACTCTGCATGCTTGAAGACTCTGAGTACACTTAGAATCATGCTGAGTATTTAGTTAGTTAGATTGATGGTGAGATCAGGAACTTTTGCATACTAGGATAGCCAAAATTTGATTGTCTTGATCATGTATTCTTTCGTAGGCAAATAATTATGTGACGGGCTCAGAAGTAACGAAAAATTGAGCCATTGCTTATTTAGTTTACCTTGAGTTTGCAATTTTGAAAATTTTGACCAGTAGCATCGACGTGGCACAGGACAAAATGCTGGATTAACTTGTAAAAAATATGGTGCCTCTTGCCACTACATGCACAATGTTGGATTTCTCTCCAAAATTTTTCTCTGCCACATGGGATCTGTAGCCTCGAACTCTTGTTGAGTATACTGAAAAGTGGTGGTCTTAAATTCAGCTGCTCATTCGAATCTTTTCCCGTACTTTTTTTTGATGTACATGTGGGTTTGTTCTTTCACGATTCCATAAGGGAAATTGAAGGGCTTCATTATGGCTTCTAGATCTTTAATCTTGATTTGAGCCTCCTTCATGACTTTTACTACATTTTTGTTGGAGTTAGATGTCTGTGGAAGCACACGAACATCACAAGGAAGAAGAAGAAGCTTGGAGCGCAACACACAAGACTCAATATATTACTAGAGATTGTACAAAGATAAGTAGCCCATTAGGGCAATAAGCGTACATACAAGCTAGGGGAAAAAGACCTCCTAAAGAGGGAAAAAAGTACCCCGATGGTCCTAGTGTGTTCACACACATCACTACCTGAATATATCAACAAATCTCCCCTCGGAGTGATGCGGTGAACAAGGAGTTGGCACTCATGTATAAGGAAGTGCCAAGCTATATGGAAATCACTCCACAAAAGGAAGGAAGCCCAAAGCTTTGCGAAAAGCTTCAAACTTCTCCCTAGGTAGAGCCTTCGTGAAAAGGTCTGCAATGTTCTCCTACGTGGGCAAGCTAATCTCCCTAGCAAAGAACCTCTCCTTGACATAATGATAATGCACCTCAATGTGCTTAGTGTGAGCATAGAACACAGGGTTCCTCGCAACTGGCAGTGCGCTCTGACTATCAGTGAAGATGGTGGTGGCAGAAGACTGTCCAATACCCAAATCAGCCATAAGGCATCTGAGCCACACACACTCAATAGTCACTATGAAAGCTACCTTATACTCAACCTCACAACTGGAAGTGGCCACAATAGGCTGCTTGTTGCTCAACCAAGATATACATGAGCTACCAAGCATGAAGCAAAAGCCACTAGTGGACACACGAGTGTCATATCAACCAGTTGAGTTAGACTCAAAAAAAACATTCAAATTTGGCGGTAGGGATCCCCCCTTGGGATTAAAAACCCAAGTAGCCGGGTACCACTCAAGTAGCAAAAGATGTGCTTCACTGCCTGTCAATGCTTGACACCTGGGCAATGCATAAATCTGCTCATCTATGAGACAACAAACTGAATATCTGGCCAAGTAATGCATAAGTAAATCAGGCATCCAACAACCTGTTGATAGAGGACAACATCAAATGCACCTCCAACATCATGAAGACTCAATCATAAACTGTCTCCATAGGAGTGGCAATAGGCTTACAGTCTTCAAGGCCAAAAAACTACAATAATGTGTCAATATATTTCATTTGACACAAAGCCATTCCACCATCAACTTGCATAAACTAAATGCCCAAATAGTGATGCAAATGCCACAAATTAGGCATCTCAAATGAGGCATGAAAATTAGCCTTAAAATCAGCAATATGCTTCTAATAGGACTAGTGAGCAGCATGTCGTCAACATAGACAACAATGATCAGAAGCACATCATTAGCACGCTTAACATATAAGGTGCTTTTAGTTGGACTGTTCTCAAAACCATGTGCAATCAGATAGGCATGTATCTTTTCATACCAAGAACGTGGTGCTTGCGTTAAACCATATAATGCCTTCTTTAACCTGCACACCTAGTTCTCATGCCCTTTCTGCACAAAGCCACGGGGTTGAAAAACATACACTTCTTCATGCAAGTCACCATTCAAAAATGCTATTTTGATATCTAACTGATGTACATTCCAACCATGATGAGCTGCAAGTGCACAGATGCTACGAAGAGTAGTCATTTGGCAAGTAGGTGCAAAGGTCTCATCAAAATCAATGCCTCTTTCCTGCACATAACCCTTTGCAACAAGCCTAGCCTTATACCTGTCAACTGTTCCATCAGGTTTACGCTTCAGCTTGTATACCCACTTTGTGCCAATGGCCTTCTTGCCAGGAGGCAAGTCACATAAAGACCAGGTACCATTTTTCATGATAGCATCATATTCAAATTGCATTGCAGCCATCCAATGTTCAAAATTTTATGCTTCATCAAATGAAACAGGTTCAGTCTCATCACAGAGACTAGAGGCAGCCATAGCATAGAAATCTGGTGCAAAAGAGGCACTATGAGAGCCTGATTGAGTACGATATGACAGAGGTGCATCTAATTTGCTGTCACGTAAAGTTTCCACCAGCCATTTTGGCATAGTTTTTGCCTGCTCAATATCAGCTCTCTCATCAACAAGTGCATCATGTAAATCTGCATCAGAAATGGAATGATTTGCATCATGATATGAAACCTACAAAGGCTGAGAAGTTGCCTCATTAGGACCAGCACTCGACTGTTCAACTGTAAAAAGAGGCAGCAAAGTATCATACATGTCTTTTGAGCTAACAAATATCTCATTAGTACATGAAAGCAATGGCTGAATAACATCTTCCACAAAAACAACATCACGGCTAACCAAAATGCGTTTAACTTGTGGATGATATAGATGATAGCCTTTACTTTCAAAACTGTACCCAACATGAAATACATTTTACTACTTTATCATCCAATTTTTTGCAATGTTGTTCAGGCACTAATGCATATGCCAAACAACCAAAAACACACAGATGAGCAAGAGATGGCTTGCGATCATGCCAAGCCTCATCTGGAGTGATAGACTGCAATGCTTTAGTGGGATACTTGTTAAGTACATATGCTGCATACATGATAGGTTCAAGACAAAAACTATGTGGTAGAGCCTGACTCTTGACCATACACCTCGCCATCTCCATGAGTGAATTGTTCTTTTGTTCAGAGACTCCATTATATTGAGGTGTATATGGCACTGTACACTAGTGTTTTATCCCACGTTCAGCCCGAAATGCATTAAAATCAGAAGACATATATTCCCCCCCTTGATCAGAACAGAGGGTGCCCATTTTACATGCTGATAGATTTTCAACCAAAACCAAAAATTGTTTGAAGCACATGAACACTTCAGACTTTGCCTTCAATGGATATACCCATGCATGCCTAGAAAAATCATGGATGAAAGGCACGAAGTAAAGATAATTTCCAAAAGAAGGTGTCTACATAGGACCACATACGTCACTATGTACAAGCTGCAAATTCTGAGTAGCCCAAACTGAACCATCTTTTGGAAAGGAGGAATGCTGCATTTTGCCCAAAATACAGCCTTCACAAACATGTTTTCGGGGTGCCTCAAGTTTGGGCAAAGAGGACACCATTTTGGATTTCTAAAGGCATAGCAAACTAGCAAAATTCAGATGACCAAAGCGTGCATGCCAAAGCTTTGCATCTGACATAGCGTGAGAATCATGTATTGCACATGCCAAATCATTTAAAGATCTTTCATAGTCTATGAGCTTATACAACCCATGACATAAAAATGCCAGAAGCAATAATCACGTCGCCATTTGACAGATCATGAACTGTACATCTGTCATCAAAAAATTTCACAACCAAGCCAATCTTGGCTAATGCAGAAACTGATAACAAATTTTTCTAGATCCCTAGCACAAACAAAGCATCTGACAAAGTGAAAGAACTACCATCAACAATAGTCAAAATGATCTTACCAACTCCCCTAACAGGATAAGAGGAGTTGTTGGTGCATGTAACAGTATTCCCTATAGGGGCAGGCTTGAGTGAAGAGAAGAAACTGCGCTGCGAGGTAATATGTTTGGCCGCCCCACTATCAAAGTACCAAACATCTGAGTCTACTACAGACATGCACTGCTCATGAGAAGATGGGTCAAAACTGCAAACAGTAGTAAATGCCCATTCTTCTTCCTACACAAGCTTAGTAGACTCTGTTTTTGGTGTAGAGGCTTTTACAACAACCATTCCAACCTCTTTCTTCTTTGCCTCTTTAGTAGCCAGTTTTGGACAGTTCTTTATGATATGATCATTTCCTTTACAGTACTTGCAAAACAATTTCCGCTTCTCTGATTTCTTTTCATCTTTGTCTTCCCTCTTTGATTGTACAGAATTAGCAGATTTTTGCTTACTAGTTGAAAAGTTCCATTTTCCTTTGCTCTTCTGACTAGCCATGAAAGCTTGATCTGCAACACGCATAATGGACCTGTTCTGCCTGGACTAATCTTCCTACAACAGAACAAAGACTAACTCCTCAAATGACATGGCATTTGGATTGCCTTTCATCATCAACCAAAGAGTAGAAGCAAAACTTTGATATGAATCAGGAAGACCATTCAGAACAGTCTGCACAAGTGAGCTATCTGGTATAACCTCATCAGCAGAAATCAATTGTTCCTTCAAGTCTTTGATCTTTGTTAGAAAACTATCCATAGAATCACCTTCATTCATGTGCTCACTCTCCAACTTTTTTCAGAGGTAAGCAGCACGAGCCTCATTCCTAGCGTGGTACAATGTGGTAAGTGTATCCAAGCATCCTTAGCTATTCTACAGGAGCGAATGTGAGGAATAATGGCACGTTTGGTAGAAAAAGCTATCAATGCATGTGCTTGAGCATCTCTGCCATCCCAAGAAATTTTCTCTACAGTAGGCGCAATAGAAACAGCAGCACGAATAGGAATCTATAGACAATCACCATCTTCGACACCATCTCCATCAGCTCCAGCACCTGTATTTGCAGTACCTATATTTGCAGGTGTAATAGAATGTCTTTCAACACCCTGCACAATGTTCCACAATCCTTTTGCAACCAATACATGTCACATCATATAAGCCCATAATGGGTTGTTGATACCATCCAACTTATCCTCAACAGCCAACATATGGAATACATCATTGTTTTCAGCCATGGCCGATGACTAAAATACCTTGATGCAAAAAATTGACTGTATCTTAAAAAGTTGAACGGAACTGCACAGATGAGTTCTAGTAAACCTATAGTAGACTTTGAGATGCTTTTACTGGCGAACCAAAATTGGTATATACCTTTGGCACAAAAAGATGAAATAGCCTGCACAAGCACAACGATAGTGCGTTTGAAGGCCGAAACGAGCTCAGATCGCTATTTCGGCGCGACAGAGTGAAGCCGTTTTGATCTCTGAAATACCCTGAGTATACGTACCAAATTTCATGTGATTCTGAGACTGCAACCGAAGAGGTGTAGAGGATACCCTAGATGAAGCGGCGACCTACTCTGGTACCAATTGTTGGAGTTAGATGTCTGTGGAAGCACACAAACAGCACAAGGAAGAAGAAGAAGCTTTGAGCACAACACACAAGACTGAATGTATTACTAGAGAATGTACAAAGATAAGTAGCCCGTTAGAGCAATAAGCATATAGCCGGGGGAAAAAAACCTCCTAAAGAGGGAAAAAAGTGCCCCGGCGGTTAGTGTGTTCAGACACATCACTACCTAAATATATCAACAATTTTCAAAATTTTTGGTAAGGCGAGACACCAGTAGTGCTCGTTCTTTTTGACTTAGCTCTGTAGTATATGGCATTGGGTGATCATCATATTCCTCCATAGCCGATTCCATTATTGGTGAATGAACAATTGGGGAAGAAAGAGGGTGTACCTCAGTCTTATCAATAGCCATCATGGATAGTTGCACTACTGGTATCCCCAAGTTCTTGGTCTTGTCTATTTGGGCCTTGAGCTCTGCTATGACTTTATCCTTCTCTTCATGTTCCTGTTTACTAACCTTGAGCTCCTCTTCCACTCTTACCTTTGCTTCACAAATAGTTTTTACTTGATATGCATCCTTGTTGCATTGCTCCATGTACTTGTGTACTGCTTCATTCCATTTAAGCTCCCATGATTTGGCTTCCGCTTTATATGTGGTCTCTATCACTACCTATTTTCTCTTGTCTTGGGTAAGCTGCTCTTCCAATACCAACAAGTTGGCCTGTAACTCTTGTATGCTTGTGTCAACATTGCTTTCCACTGGTTGATTCAATAGAATAGAGTTCATTAATTCTTTATTTCACGCACGCAGATTATCGGCCTCGTCCATATATACTTTGACCTGACTTTCTAGTAGTTTGCTGCAGTTGAGCATCCTTATTTTCTTGGCTTCATACATTGCATGTTTCTTTTTCAATGTTTTCACTTCATCTTGCAGTACTGATACAGATGTAGTGGATTCTTGTATTTTGTCTTTTAGCAATGCATTCTCTCCCTGTACACAATTGCATTCTTCAATCTTTCTTATCGAATCTGTTGTCTTCTGAACAAGATCTTTTTGCATGGATGTATTGTTGGTAGAAAGCTCTTCACTTAGGTTCTGGAATCAATTTCTTGCCTCAAATAGTTCTTCTTTTTCCTTTCCCTCGTCCATCAAGATGTTTTGAGTTGTCATTGCAGTGTCTACCATGTTTCTCATGACAGGTTTAGTCGATTTACATCGACATTTAGCCACATTTTCGATATAATTGGACCTTCTCTTTTTTGCACATCTTTACTTTGTGCCACATGTAATGTGTCTTGGTGTGGCTTCTGTTGGCATAAAGGTAGAAAGAAGAGCATACCAGTACAAAGGAGCAATCATGCACAATCTGGTGACAAGGCCTAATCATTTTTTCCATGACCTATTTCCAACTTTAGTGATTTTCATCACTACGCAAACATTGTAAATTCCGTTTTTGGTAGAATAGACTCCATTTTGTTCAAGACGAGGAGTCCTCAAACTTGAGGAGTATTAGAATTAGCTACATACCAATTTTCATAATTTTTAGACTCCATTTGAGCCCTCAAATAGGTGCTAGAACCTAATTTCTAACTAGGCCGGACACTGGGTCTCGACAAGGCCAAAGCTAGTCAAAAAACTATAAAAAGAGCTAGAGAGCTCATTTTTGAGGTGAGATTGTTTGTGAATTGAGCTTATGTAAGAGACTTTTTGACTAATGCAAAGAACTCCATTGTTCCTCTCCTTGCTCTTGCCTTGTGTGCGCGTGTGTGTGTATGTGTGTGCATGTTTGTGTGCTTTTCACTCACACACTTGTGCCATCACTTGCTCATAGTCTTCATACTAGTCCTCACATCTCCACGGATTGACAATTATGAGGTGGATCTCCTCACGTTGGTACTTACTATTGTGCTAGAGTGACACCAAATTTGGCGTCGTTGTCGGGGAGAGAGCTTCAAGGACGAGTGTGTGATGGTAAGACGTAGAGTTGAGACATTGGAGTCATAGGTAATATCCATCCTTTTCCTTATTTTTCTTCATTTTTGCTTCTTTTTGCATCACCATCATCACCATCATCATGTTCACCATCTCCCATCTCCATCTCCATCTTCACAAAAATTTTATTTTTTGGTCATATTCCACTCCCCACCTCATTTCCCTCATTTCATTTGTGAGAGAGAGCAAGAGAGAGCATGCATGCTATCAGTTTTTGTGTGTTTTTTGAGCTTTTACTGCAGGATCTAGCTATACCACCATCTCCAACAGCTTGCACAGGTACGACAAAACTCTGCATAGATCCCAAGACAACGACCTCTATCTATCACGACAGACAAAAAAACTTAATATTTTTTGAATGCATGTTTGGCACGATAACCTACACCATGAGAGCACTCCAAATCACTAAAAAATTCTAAAAAAATTGTGTTTTTTTAGTCTATCACGACAGACACAGTCTATTGCGACAGACAACATCTATCACGACAGACGCCATCTATCGCGACAGACTGCACCCCACGACAGAGGCCGTCTATCGCGACAGACACTGTCTATTGTGATAGACACCATCTATCACGACATACGCCCATAATAGATGACAGACACCCGTATATTGCGACAGACACCCGTCTATCACGATAGACAGGAGCTCACGATAGAGACCGTCTATCGCGCCAGACACCGTCTATCGCGACATACCAAAACCACGGCAGACGACAGACTCAATCTATCACGACAGACACCGTCTATCACGATAGACCAAACCAAGACGGACGATAGACCTCATCTATCGTGACAGACACCATCTATCACGACAGACATGGCCCACAACAGACGACAGACAACGTCTATCGCGATAGACACCCATCTATCGCGATAGACAGGACCCCATGATAGACCCCGTCTATTGCGATAGACACCATCTATCGCAATAGATAGCCCCACGTGATAGCTAGTGTCATCGCGACAGACACCATCTCTCGCGATAGATAGACATTTTCAACAAAAAAATAGAGGGGTAATTTTTTGAAAATTTGGGCTAAAAATTGGGCATATTTGCATATTCAATCATCTATGCCATTACAAAGGCCTTAGAAAAATGCACTAAACTCCTGAAAGGTTCTGTTTGTCTATTTAACCCCCTAAACCCTGAACTATCATAACTTTTTCATATGAAATCCATTTTTTGAGCTCCAGGGCTTGTCAGAAAGCTCGTGGTGAATCCATTTTTAATAAGAATAATGCATTGATTTTCAGATAGGTTATTTTGAAGTTGACCCTCTGAGGGATAGGTACACCAAGGGAGCTCTAGAGGAAATTTTTTGACAATAGAAAAGGGGGGAAAAAGGGTCATTAAAAGTGTCTGAAATAAATTATCTGTCAATTGAGGGTAAAAAGCGGAGCTGAACTTGGGATTTGTATAGGATCATCGAGAGCTTTTGGGAGAAAGCAAAGCAAGTGCCATTGTGTGCAGGCTTGGGAACACGTTTCCTAGGCAGACAAGCATAGCAAGGAGGAGTGACTTGAGGTTGGAACATCTCTTAACCCCCCCAGTCCATTCTTAGCATAGGCTAAGTGCGAGTAGTTGTCCAAATTGACTAGGAATATGATAGGAATACTCAAGTTCTAAGCGCCTTTAACTTCTCAAGTCCAAGAATAGGCTAAGTTGCAGTCAAGGGATAACTTAAAGGAAAAGAACTTAAACTAAGTGGACGCTGAACATCAAGTACGACACACTTAAGTGCTCCTGACGATGCTTAATTAAAGACAAGAAAACACATACAAAGGAACTCAAAAGGAACAAGTGATTGGTATCAAAGAATCAGCAACGTACAAAGGGCATATGAACCTTAGATCAGGAAGACACCTAGGGAGAGACCATCAAAGTATTAGATCATCCGAGGCTAGTGTCAACCATACAGCCAGATGTTGGGCCCAATAGTTGAGTGATTACCCCTACGCGCTAGACTCAGAAACTAGTGACTCGGAGATGTCTTACAACATGGAGAGACCTGTAGGTAGCTCAAGAGTGGCATACCTAGAAAGACCTGAGGGTCCCTACAAAACTCAATTGGAATACATCAGGACCAACAACTTAGGTGCACGCATCTATGAGGATGGCCTGAGAAGATCTGTTGGCCTAATTAAAAACCCGGATCAGCCCATTGGACTAGAACACCCTGTAGTCAAGTTCAAAAATGGTTCTTACATAGATATTGAAGGAACAATGTATGTGGTCACCAGCCAACCTGAAAGGACGGATGAGTTTGGCAACATAATCTCTGAACCTGAATTAGGTGACATAGAGCAAGGGAACTTAGGAAAGGAGCCAAAAACCCCTCGAGACAAGTCGGTTCTGACGAGAATAATCACTCCAGAGTGGGTTCCCCAAGATAATAGGAGCATAGATTTGCTCTTGATTCGAGAGACGGATGAGGCTTTTTGGAGTTATAAGCCTGAGAAACCTAACGAAGTAGGAGCTCTTACCGTTTATGACTTCAAAGATCCTGATAGCCCAGGCAAAGTAACCTACTTAGATGATGCTTCAAAGAGGATCTTTGTGGTCTCATAACATGGAAGACATGCATACACTTGGAAGGGTGAATTTGTTTTTCCCCAACCTCGATCCACTGTGTCTTATGGTCGCCAAGGAGCTGGAATGTCTCAGGCTCATGGAACGCAAAGAGAGAAGAGTAGAGATGGACCCGAGGTGAGCTTTGCTAATCCACTTGGAAGAGAGAGAACGAGGACAGAGACTGATAGGATGGACAGGGAGAGACATAGGGATCCAAGGAATCCAAGAAATATAGACGAATTCCTTCTGCCAAGGCCTAGAGAACACGCTAGAACATTAAGACCCACACAATTGGTTAAGTCCATGAAGAATTGCTTCGATGGCATAGGAGACCCATATGACCATGTAGTAGAGTTTAGGCAAGTTTTGAGAGCTGAACAAGTGGAAGACTTGTTCACTCAATACAATGCTTTTGGCCTAACACTCAAGAACACTGCATTGACTTGGTTTCAACCACTTCACCAAGATCAGTACAGAACTACAGACCAACTTCTTGAAGCATTCATCACTGAGTTTTCCAAAAGTGGCATTAGACATAACACGTCCTCCCTGATATATAGCTTCAAGCAAACACCTCAAGAGACAGTGAGGCTTGCAAGAAGAAGGTTTAGGCAATACCTAGAGAGATGCCATGTTCCAGAGTTACCCACTCCAGCCAAACAAGTAACCTTATTTCTAGATGGATTGTTAAGTACCAAGCTGAGATCATATGTGTACTTGAAGGACCCTAGATCCATAGTAGAATGTGTATGCATGTGCATAGACAGTGAGGATCGATACTCACCAAATTCTTGCAAGAGATTTAGGAAGAGAAATAGGCTAAAGAGAGTGAAGTTCCTCCTCCCATTGAACTTGTGGATGACACACATGATCAATTCCCACAAGACCTTCCTTCCATTTATGGAGAGCACGAGAGTGCCCAATCTCAAGAGAGATTAGACTTTGAGTCCAATTCCTTACAGGAGCTACCCCATTTCATAGGTCCATGGGAAGCAAAGTCCACTTGTATGAGAGCACCTACGGTCATGATAAGAAACGAAGACTTAATCATACCTAGGAACACAGAGGTAGTAAAGAATACTAAAGTGCAGTGCAATCTCACTTTAGAAGAGCTACTCAAGGTCAAGCCTGAATTGTGGAAATATGTAGCCAAGCAAGTGCCAGAGATGTCAAAACCTCGTTCCCAGGTACGATCTCATAGAACAGTACTGGAAATACCTTTGGAAAAGATAGGAGACATGAGCAAAGGAGAAGAAGGAAACACCTATCTCCCTATCACTCATCAGGGTTACACAACCAAGGCCATTTTGGACTCAGGTGTGGGAGTTGCAATTGCTACCACTTCCCTATGGAAACGTTGGGACAAGCCAGCACTCAGGCCAACAAGAATGAAGTTGCAAATGGCCGATGGTCACATTGAGAGACCCTTAGGGCTACTAGAGGGAATAAATCTTACCACTTGTGGTGTAGAGTTTGAACATACTTTTGCTATATGTGACTTTAGCAAGAATCATGCCTACAAGATGATTATGGGAAGACCCTTCTTGAGGCAATTGCAAGTAGTGCAAGATTGGGGAACAAATTCTTTGTATCTGCAACACTTGGGTGTCAGAACCAAAGTGAATCTCAAAGATTTCTCTCATAGAGACGTGCCCCCCATTCAATGGAATCCCATCCATAGAGCCACAAATGATATAGAGTCAGTGCATTCCATAGGATCAGGATCCTCATGGATGCATGAAGACATTCACTTATGGATGTGTAAAGTGGCCGAAGAGGAAGAGAAAAGGGAAAAGGCTAGAGAGGTAGGTGCGAAGGAAATGCATAGACCAATACAAGACCCAGCCTATGCACCTATAGTGTTTCCCGATGAAGAGTTTGAGCCTCATGGTTGGGCAGAAATCTTAGCAACTATGGATGTAGCCATCAATGAAGAGCAGTGGACACCCCATTGTGACGAGGATGGCTATGAAATTTCAGTCTTCACAATAGAGACAATCATGTGTGATCCAATCATTGAAGAATGTGAACCTAGCACTAATGCATTCGAGGATGCAAGTGACTCCGATTTAGAGTCAATCATTATGGACCCACCTTTTGCATCAGATGAGGAATATTTCTATGAAGTAGAAGCTCACCCTCAGAGACACGAAGACATTACAAATGAGGTGAGATTAACCACACAAGTGACCACTAAGAGTGAGGGAAAGAAGAGGAAGAAGAGAGAAGTCTCACTAGAGGAGGAAGAATCCTTGTTTGAGGTCCCATAAAACTTTAAGAAGTATGGAATAGAAGACAGGAGAGTCATGATAAGAATGCGAAAATGCGATGCACAAGCAGGAGAGGCCTATGATAACAAAGAAACCACCAAGAAAATAGTGGTAGCCATAGAAGAAGGAGAGGAGCGATGCACATACATAGGACACGACTTAAGTGAAGATGAGGAGCAAGAGCTGATAACCTTACTACGAGAATATAGGGATGTGTTTGCATGGAGTTACAAGGACCTAAAAGGTGTAGACCCTAACATACGCTCACACATGATCCCCATGACCTCAGAGGCTAGACCCTCTAAACAAAAGACATACACATACAATGACAACTATGCGGCCAAGATCAAAGAAGAGATAGATCGCTTGGTGGAAGCTGGATTTATCTATGAAATCGAGCACACTCAATGGATGTCCCCATTGTAGTGGTGCCCAAAAAGAATGGCAAATTATGCGTATGCATTAACTTGAAGAAGGTTAACGCAACCACTATTAACGATAGTTATCCACTTCCTATCACTGAGTATCTATTAGAGAGGGTAGCAGGCAAAGAAGTGTACAGCTTCCTAGATGGGTTCTTTGGGTACAATCAAGTAGCCATTGCACCGGAAGATCAGCATAAGACGGCTTTTGCCACAGAGTGGGGCATATTTGCTTTTCGGGTGATGCCATTTGGGCTTACCAATGCTCTTGCAACCTTTCAAAGACTAATGTGCTATGTATTTAAAGAGTTCTTGAGGAAGAATTAAGAAGTCTATGTTGATGATCTCTATGCTCATTCCAACATTAGACAGACACATATACCTGAACTCAAGCAAATCTTTGACAAATGTAGAGAATATCAAGTCTACTTGAACCCAAAAAAGTGTGTTTTCATGGTCAGGCAAGGCAAGATCCTAGGACACATAGTGTCAAAGAATGGCATATCCACGGATGAGGAGAAAGTGAGAGCTATTGCAGAGCTACCTAGACCAAAGAACGTCAAGGAAGTACAAGCTTTTATGGGGCATTGTGGTTATTACAGACGTTTTATACACATGTATGCCATCATTGCGAAGCCTCTGTACGGACTTTTGACCAATTTTGAGTGGACTGATGAATGTGAAAACTCCTTCAACGAGCTCAAAAGAAGATTGTGTTCAGCACCAATCTTAACAGCACCGGATTGGAATAAGCCCTTCCATGTCCATGTGGATGCATCCAATTATGCTATTGGCTGTGTACTTGCACAACCTATGGGTGAAGGTAATATGGATCTTCCAATTGCCTATGCTAGTAGACAGTTAAATGCAGCTGAACAAAATTATACCACTACTGAGAGAGAAGGGTTAGACATGGTATATGCGGTAAAAAATTTAGACACTATTTGCTTGCAAATAAGTTTAAATTTTTTACTGATCATCAAGCTCTACTTTACTTGGTAAACAAGCTATGCAATACAGGTGGATTAGTAAGATGGTTCCTCTTACTAATGGAATATGATTTTGAGGTAGTGGTGAGGAAGGGCAAGACTCACTTGAGAGCAGATCATCTTTCAAGGCTCACTTCTGGAGAGGCCCCACAAGGAGTATCAGATGACCTTCCAGATGCTTACTTGTTTAATTTGGAAGTTGTACCATAGTGGGCCAAGACCTTAGTGCCAGTACTAACATATGGGCCTAAACATCCAATAGTCAACACTCAAGATAGGGAGGTAGTAAGGGCCCAAAAGTACCATATCATGGCAGGGAGTATGTACAAGTACACGAATCAAGGAATATTATCTTGTTGTGTGGAAGAGGATGAGTATGCGAAATGGCTGCAATTAGCACATGTTGGTGCACTAGAGCAACACTACTCGAAACAAAGAACTTTACAGACACTGAGGAGACTCGGAGTGCACTGGACGACTATGGAAGGAGATGTATAGGATGTGTAAGGAACGCCCAATCTGCAGCAATAGACTACCTGTGGAACATGCCACTCTTTATCAAGTGTCTCTAGTGCCAGATTGGAGCGAACCATTAGTAGCGTTCATAAGGATGAGAGCATTCCCTCAAGAGATGATAGTGGCTAGACAAAGGAGCTTAGGACAAGAAGCTTTAGATTATACTCTCATTGGAGATAATCTATACAGACGAGGAAAAGATGGGTATCTTAGAGTGTGCGTCCATGAGAGCGAATATCTGAAGATCTTGGAGACTGCTCACCAAGGTGTAGCAGGAGGACACTTTGGACCAAATCGGGTGATCAAGGCAATACTATTTGCAAGTCTTTGGTGGCCCACCCTTCACATGGATGCACATACCTACGTGAAGAGGTGTGATGTTTGTCAGCGAACTTAGTATCCTATACACAAAGATGAGATGCCTTTGAAACCTATGATGGGTGGACGTGCATTCTCTAAATGGGGAATATACTTTGTTGGTCCGATTAACCCCCCATCCAAGGGTTCACATGCTGAATACATCATTGTGGCCACATACTATCTAACCAAGTGGGTAGAAGTAAAAGCCACAATGAAGAACGATGCTCAAATGACAACAAAGTTCTTATTTGAGAATGTGTTCACTAGATACGGATTGCCAATAGAGTTAGTGAGTGATAGAGGCACACACTTCTTGAATGAAGTCATAGAAAACCTTCTCCAAGAATTCTTGGTGATACATAAGAAGTCTGCCCCCTATCATCCACAAGCTAATGGACAGGCTGAGAGCACAAATAAGATTCTATGCAACATATTGAAAAAATTGGTTAATAATAAACGCTCTGATTGGGACAAACAGCTACACCATGCTGTTTGGGCATATAGAGTTTCCTATAAATGGTACTCCAAGCCACACCCTTTTAGATGGTTTTTGGCCAAAATGCAGTGCTACAATTGGACTTTTTGATACCTACATTGAAAGTAGCACAAGAGCATGACTCGATAGGCCATGAGATCTCTTCTAGAATCTTCGATCTTGAACGATTAGGTGAAACACGATTGAGAGCTGCAAGAAATTTATGCGGCCAAGAAGAGACAAAAAGCATATTTTGACGCACATGTGAAGGATAAGGGCTTGAAAGCGGGAGATCTAGTCCTAGTCTACACCTTGAAGCAACATGCATGGAAGTTAGAGAAGAGAGGCTATGGACCAATGGTTATCAATAGGATCTCCACAAGTGGAGCAGTTCAACTAGCCACTCTAGAAGGTGACATCCTACCGAGTTACATCAGTGGATGCAGAATCAAGTTATATCAAGAACCCCTCATGGAGGAGATGTTAAATCGACTCACCACTGCAAAGAAACATAAAGAAGAGGAGAAACAAATCCGAGAAGAAGCACAGGCAGAAGCTTTAGAACGCATCCGACGAGTGAAATTGAGAAGACAAGGTAGAGATCAGCCTCTGCCTGACACTCAAGAATCTCTCGGTTATCACATGGCCATGTGTGAGGCTTGAGGTGAATGTTCCCATAGGATAGTTGATCGATGACCTTTTGTGACCCTAGAAGTAGGACAAGGAGAGAGTGCAAGGACCGTGAGAGCTTTAATTGACTCAGGAGCAGCCACTAGTGCTGTTTGACTTTCTTACTGCCAAGAATTGCAATTGAAGGTCAATCCTATAGAGGCATATCTCAAAGGGTTGGGAGGTGTGGAAACCCCTTGCATGGGTGAGGTGGAACTACCCATCTACATTCGAGAAGCTCCATTGGCAGTTAAAGTGCTAGTCTATGAAGACTAGGATCTTACCGAACCTCTTGTCTTGGGCCAAGACTGGATCTATGATCATGCAGTCAACCTCAACCTAAGAAGTGGACTTCTTCAGGCTTGGGTAGGCTACAACCACATCACAATTGAATTAGAAAATCAAGCACTCAGGCCACTAGAAAAGGCACCAAATCCTGGTCCCTCCAGGAACCCACATGAAGATACTGATGCCCCAGTATGGGCCATCTCCAACACATAGATATACTCGTCTTCATGTACACACAATCGTAATTGGTTATCTTAACTGCATCTAAATAGTTGTCTCCCTATGAGGGCATAATCTTTACTCTGCTCCTCGAGAGCTCTTCTTCTTGCTAGGCTTGCTCCTTTCGGGTATTCATGTGTCTTCAAGAATTTCACTAAAGGCAAACTCCATCTAGGTGCTATGGTGGAATAGCATAGCGTCAAGTTCTCCTCAGGTCATTCTTCTTGGCACCTGAGACAACTTGTTAAATGCATGTGAACATCCTTTTGCATCCCTAGCCAATACACCCCTAATCTTTTTAATTCTTGTACTATAGCACTAATACTTCTATGTTTCCTCCAAGGGTTTATGTGTGCTTGTTTCAACCAATTTTCTTGTTCCTCCTCATCTACACACCTCAGTAGAAGTCCATTAGAATCTTGGTGGTATAGGCTTCTCGCTACAATGTGAATATTTTGGGTCTTCCATTATTGTTGGGCTTTACCTAAATTAATCTGATGACTAGGTCCATGGGTGAGTATAGGTATCAATTTTTCAGCCCACTCGGGGCAAACTTCTAAGTTGAAAAGATAGGTGTCAGACAAGTCATTTGCCACTCTAGTTGGGGGTTCTCCGTGTGTCATTCGAGAGAAATGATCAGCTCTGACATGCGTGTTTTCTTTCTTGACCACAACTTCAAAATCAAATTCCATTAATAAGAGGAACCATCTCCCTAGCCTTCCTATGTTATAGGGTTTATTGACTAGGTATAGTAGGGCTTGATGGTCCATAAAGAATTTGAATTTGTTTGCTACTAAGTAATGCCAAAATTTCTTTACCGCATATACCATTCCTAATCCTTCTCGTTCAGTGGTAGTGTAATTGGATTCGGCCTGATTGAGTTGCCTACTAGTGTAGGCTATAGGGCGATCAAGTTTTCCTTCATGTGCTGGCTGTGCTAAGATGCATCCTTTGGCAAATTTGGAAGCATCCACATGGGTATGAAATGGTTTCTTCCAATTTGGTACCTTTAGAATAGGTGTTGAACTCAGTATACTTTTCAGCTCATTGAATGCTTTCTCACAATCTTCAGTCCAATCAAACTATGTGAGTAATCCATATAGAGGTCGGGCAATTATGGCATACATGTGGATAAATCTACGATAGTATCCATAATGTCCCATAAATGCTTGTACTTCCTTTGCATTTTTTGGTCAGGTTAGTTCTAGAATAACTTTGATCTTGTCTTCATTGGTGGATATCGTTGGTGCAAGTGCCAAGCCTACACACTTGGCTAGACATGAGAATTCTTTATGTGCAAATGACTGAAGACCCATGAGAACCATTGCTTATGGATTTTTATCTTTAACCCTTTTCATTAGGGTTTTGTTTGAAACTATCAATTAAGGATGACGAGTTATGTTTAATCCCTTGCTTGGTGAATTCTCCGATAAATTCTTGGAAAAATTGTTCAATGTTTCCAAAATGATTTGGATCCAATGGTTGGAACTAATTCAAAGTTGTTCCTGTGAGGGTTATTCCAAAGGACTCATACTGCACAAAGAAGTCATCCACTTGTTCTGCTCGTAACACTTGTTTGAATTCTGCTATGTGATCATATGGTTCTCCCATTCCATCATAGTGATTTCTCATATATTTAGCAACTTGAATTGTTCTAAGACTTCTTATGGGTTTTGGTGGCCTAGGCATTACAAGAATTGCTGGTCTAATTGGATACGTTCTTGCTTGCACTCCTGGTTGTGGCCTTGGTCTAATGGGTGGACGGTTCACGTTACCTATCCTCGAGTGGGTTTGGTTGTGTGAATGTGTTCCTGGAATTGTGAACTGCACGTGTTCAGTTGGGGATACTTCGCTAGCTTGTTTGTCAAGACATAGTATTCTCTATTCCTTGATGGGTTCCAAAAGGGTTGTGGGAGGTAGTTTCCTGCTCTCGAGGAGGGAATACAGGCAACCCCATGTATTTCAATTGAGACCTATCGACTTCATCTACTAGCCAATACCTTCTTTGGTTTTGGTCTAGGCATGTGATTCTAGACTCATCTTTGGGATCCTTCAACTCATAGATGGTCACTAGGCTCACTTCTTGTCCTCGGATGGGTGAGTCAATTTCTAACAGTAGGTTTAACATGTGGATTAGGTAGATGTCCAACAGGTAAGCGTCTTGAGGTATAAAATCCCCTCTCAAGACTTGAGTCACCATAGATTTTCCCCTTGGGGTAGTCACAAGTTCTTTAGGGTTAGATCTCCCAAAATTTCCTTGTCCCTCTAGGTCTCCTCTCTTGTTGATTTGATCTGGATTTTCTATCACTACATAGATTTGACCTATTTTTTCCATGTAAACTCCTTTGTACTTAACTGCGGGTCTTGGCATTATTGCTGACTTGGTAGAGTTTACCATTCTTACGACTGACCTATTTAAGTCATCAAGGTAAATAGGGATTCCTTGCTGATTAGTGGACACATACTACAGAGAGGTGCGATATTCACCCTCTATGGTTGACATAAAATTCTCTCTAGGAACAGAACCATGCATGTCCTCTGAGGCCATGGGTGGTTCCTCCTCTGAGTCATTAGAGATGTCCAAGTAGATCGAGTGATGGCTCGCTTGGGCTGCAGTTCCTACCGATGAGATGACACTTCATGAGCTACTTAGCACCCATCCTGAACTTAAGTTCATTCACCATTTGGGTTTGTATTTGCTCTCCTTTTCCCCATTATTATCTCCTCAATCACTCCAAATTTTACCTTCAATTTGTCTGAGTTGTTCTGGATGATACCATTTCTAGTGATACCACACTAGTGATATGATACCACTCTTGGCACGATACGATACCAATGGCCTACCATGATATGATACTACTAAGTGGCACGATACAATATTGGAGTTGCCGATACGATACCAATCGCCATGATACGATACCGGTAGTAGGAATAATATGATACCAGAAAACTCTCTGGACGATACGATACCACGTTTATGTGCAATTCTATATTAGTCCTCATTAATACACATTTAATTATCAATCCGAGGAACCAAATGTACCAAGTGTATGAGGACGTGTGCACACATGATGGTAAGTGAAGTATCTAAGCTACAATGCATGTGACTTGTCTCAAGTACCTCTCCAACTCACTAATCCTCTAAAAATGCATGCCGTGATACCATTTACAGTAGTCAATAGTCTGTTCCTTTTGAAGCTCTCAACGAGACGCATCTAATGGTTGTATTTTTAGTTAAAGCTGACAAACATACTTCAAATTATGAGCAAAATAGTGAATGGTGGTGTTGAAGCTGAAGGTCAAGGACAAAGCACAGGAGCACATCAAAGAGGTGGACACACAAGAAGAAGAAGCAAGTAGGGAGCTCCAAGAAGTGTATGTCATATTTTCAGAAGAAATCCCTATAAAAATAGTGGTTTTCATCACTAAAAACCATTGTAAATACCATTTTCTATTTTTGTAACTCCATTTTGTTCAAGACGAGGAGTCCTTGAGCTTGAGGAGTATTAGAACTATCATCCTACCAATTTTCATAATTTTTAGACTTTGTTTGAGCCCTCAAATAAGCCCTGGAACCTATTTTTTAACTAGGCCGAACACTAGGTCTGGACAGGGCCAAAAGTAGTCAAAAAACTATAAAAAGACCTAGAGAGCTCATTTTTTGGGGGGTAGCTTGTGAGAGAATAGAGCTTTTGTAAGAGAACTCTTTGCAATCAAAGCTTTCCATTGTTCCTCTTTGATCTTGCCTTGTGTGCCTGTGTGTGTATGTGTGTGCATATTGGTGTGCTTTCACTCACACACTTGTGCCTTCACTTGCTCGTGGTCTTCGTACCGGTCCTCACGTCTCCGCGGATTGACAAGTAAAGGAGGTGGTGCTTACGCTTGAGCTACACCAAATTTTGGCGCCGTTGCCGGGGAGAGAGCTTCGAGGACGAGCGTTGTGATGGTAAGATCGTAGATTTGCGATATTGGAAGGTAAAAAAAACTTTCATTTTTGTTCATTTCTGATTTTTCTTCTTCATCTTCATCATCATCACCATCTCCATCTTCTTCCATCTTCATCTTCATAGAAATTTCTTGTTTTTTAGTGCATTTTCACCATTTTCATACCACTTTTCATGCATTATTGTGTGGGAAGGAGTTAGGAAGTGCAAGGGAGAGCAAGCACCTGTGTTTTTTCATGATTTTTTGCACATACGGAGCTCGCCATTGCTCGGCGCTCAGAAATTCGAAGTTTCCGCCAAAAAATACGATTCTGTGATGAAAATCCCGATTCTGTGAAAAATTCAAATTTTTTGAAAATCGTGATTTTCTATTTCCCACCTAAAAGCTTTCTGAAAGAAACACGATTCTGTGGTCATTCTCAAAATCGTGATTCTCTGGTTGCACTCAAAATCACGATTCTCTGAGATTCTCAAAAACATGATTCTGTGGTCATTCTCAAAATCGCGATTCTCTGGTTGTGCTCAGAATCGTGATTCTCTAAGTTTTTCAAAAATACGATTCTCTGAATGTGCTCAAAATCGCGATTCACATAAATCACGATTTTCAGCCAAAAACACGATTGTGATCAAACACGATCCTCTGTTGGCAATCGCGATTTTCAAAAACCATGATTTTCATACAAAGTCGTGATTTTCATGTCAAAAACACGACTCTGAGAAACCACGATTTTCATTGGGATCAAAATCGTGATTGTCAAAAAATGCGATTCTCTTGAGATTCACAGCATCACGATTCTCTTGAGATTTACAGCATCGCGATTCTCTTGAGATTCACAGCATCATGATTCTCTTGATTTCACAAAATCTCGATTCTCTTGAGATTCACAGCATCGCGATTCTCTTGAGATTCATAGCATCGCGATTCTCTTGATTTCACAAAATCGCGATTCTCTTGAGATTCACAGCATCGTGATTCTCTTGAGATTCACATCATCGCGATTCTCTTGAGATTCACAGCATCGCGATTCTCTTGAGATTCACAGCATCGCGATTCTCTTGAGATTCACAGCATCACGATTCTCTTGATTTCTCAAAATTGCGATTCTCTTGATTTCACAGCATCGTGATTCTCTTGATTTCATAGCATCACGATTCTCTTGATTTCAGAGCATCGCGATTCTCTTGATTTCACAGCATCGCGATTCTCATGAAGTTCATAGCATCGTGATTCTCTTGAAGTTCACAGCATCGTGATTCTCTTGAAGCTCATAGCATCGCGATTCTCTTGAATTTCATAGCATCGTGATTCTCTTGAAGTTCACAACATCACGATTCTCTTGAAGTTCACAAAATCGCGATTCTCTTGAAGTTCACAGCATCACGATTCTCTTGATTTCACAAAATTGCGATTTTCTCCAAAAGGTCTTGTTTGCCTGTTTTGACCCCCAAGAGCCTGATTTGACATAACGTTTTCATCCAAATTTTGAAGAAAAACAGATATCTCAGGCCAGTCCTTCTTCAAGTGGTTCCCAGGGTTTAACCCCCGGGGACCTAAACCCACCAAAATTCCCATTTGGGTTGAATTCCCAGAGCTCCCGGTGGAGTTTTATCCCCGGGTGGAGAGTCTAGGAGCCATGTTGGGTAAGGTTCTTGGACAGAAGGCCAGACCTAATGGCATTAATCCCAAGTGGGATCCTCAGGTCATGGTTGAAGTTGACATAGCTAAAGAAGTCAGAACTTCTCTAATCATTAAGGACTCGGATGGCAAGCTTCTGCATAATCAAAAAGTTGTTTATCGTAATCTACCTAACGCATGCTTTAACTGTTATAAACAGGGTCATATTATTCGTGACTGTCCCTTGCTTATCTGCACCAAGGAGAAAACCGGCTCGAAGAGTAAATCTTCTAGCCAGGCTAACACTAAATCTGGTGGTGGTTCTAGCCCGGTGGCTCGGAATCCTCCTGCAGCAGATAACAAAAATGTCCTACAAAAAAAGAAGAAGAGCTCCCCTCAATGGATGAATCCTTTCGAGGTTCTTCTAGACAATGTTTTTAATCCCTTTGAAGAAGGATCCTCTGCTTCTACAGGCAAAGAAAATATAGACCCCAACAGCGGTAAGTCTGACCTGTCCGACGTTGTTCCCCATCCGAACCATGACAATGGTGGGTGGACCCTGGTTAAAAAGAAAGGAAACAGAGGTAATGAGTCCCCTTCCTTTACCAATGAAGATGCTTCTTTCAAAGCCCAACTTAATCATGCAGATCAAATGCAGTTAGATAACATGTGTCCAAATTAGGTTCAGGATGAAGAGTTTGAATCTGTTCCTAACACGTAGGTCCAAATGGAGGCTGCAGACACCCTCCCGATTAATGTTCCAAAGCGCAAGGAACTACCCAGAAGCATATTGGCATTTAAAAAACCTACTAAGAGTAGTAGGAAGTAGTTTGTCTCGTTCTGCCTGGTTTTTTTTCTATTTTTCTAATCATTATGTCTGCTCTATCTATTTTGTCTTTAAATGTGAGAGGCCTCTTTGATGTTGGCCGAGCTAAATGGCTGTCGAACTGGTTAAAATGTCATGCTCTGCCTACCTTCATATGCCTGCAGGAGCTGAAAAGTGACAAGAATCATCTCAATATCAACCTTAATATTGTTGCTAATAGCTACAGTTGGTACTATTCTGACCATTCTAATAAGGGGGGTGTAGCCATTGGCGTTCAGAATTCTTCTGTCAACTGTGTTGAGAACGTGTTCTTTAGTGATGATCATCAATGGTTGGCTATTAAATTGGGTTTCCCTTTTAATTTTCTCCTTGTTAACGTCTATGCGAGTAATATTTCTACTGGTCATGTTAAATGTTGGAATGACTTGTGTGCTGTCAACGGTCCCACTTTTATCACGGGGGATTTTGATATGGTCACGACTCTCCACGATAGGTTTGAAGCTAGAGGGGACACTCTTGGTGGGGCTGAGAAAAGTGCGTGGGTTGACCTGTGCAACAAGCACGATCTTATTGATATTACGACACATACGGGGTTTACTTGGTCCAATAATAAAAAAGGGAATGCTTTCAACGCTGCCAGACTTGATAGGTCCTACGCTAGAGCCTCCCTCTTTCAGTCTTGGAGTAACGTTAAATGCAATTTAGACAATACTCTCCTGTTGTCTGACCATAAGCCCCTCCTTGTCGCTATTCAAAAAGATTGCCCTAGTTTTAGAGCGGGCTGGTCGCATCTGGATGCTAATCTGCTTAACATCCCTCTGGTCATCGATCAAACCAAGCTGATTATTTCTAGGAGTTTTGCCTCCCATCCCTCTCCTGCTTTAGCTTGGGAGAGGGCTGTCAAGGCCATACAGTCCCTGTTCGCCCACTACACCTCTAAAGCTAAAGTTATCAGGGCTGCTAGGAGAAATAAGATCCTGACGGAGCTCAATGACCTTAACTCCTCTCCCAATAGTGAACAATTCTTAGAGCTCCAGTGTTGCTTGAGAAAGGAGCTCTACCTCAAAGCCTGTTGCGATCTCTCCAAATCTAGAGAATTTTGGGCCGGTAAAATGGACAAACCTTGCAAGAATATGTATGATTTACTGAGGAAGAAGAAGATTAAAGACTTTGTTCCTCTTCTTAATAAGAAAAATGGTGTTTCGGCTCTTAATGCTGAAGAAAGTTTGCAAGTTGCTACTGATTTTTTCACTGAAGTGTTCTCTAGTCCTCCTAGCTCAGGGGATGAGATCAGAAGCGCCAGGGCTCATATTGCTTTGTTGAGGAAAAAAACTATCCCTCAGAGCCTGGCTGCTGTCTTGGATCTGCCTCTTTATGCTGGAGAGATTAAAGACACTATTGACTAGCTTAAAATGGGAAAGACTCCTGGTTTGGATGGTATTCCGAATGAGTACTTTTCTAAGCTTAAAGACTTTATTTTGCCTTACATTCTGTTGATTTGGAGAGAGGCGGTTGGAAAGGGGTACCTGCCTTCTCAGGTCAACACGGGGGTTATAAGACTGATTCACAAAAAAGGAAACAAGGAGGATTTGAACAATTGGCGTCCTATGACTTGTCTCTCCTCTATATATAAGATTTTTGCGGCTAGTATAGCTAGGAGGCTTAGCCCCGTTATGGACAAGATTATCCTCCCTGAGCAGAAGGGTTTCATCAAGGGCCGCTTCATCCTCGACACCATTATTGCCTTGTGGGAAGGTATGGAAGAGGCGAAAGACAACAAGCAAGATTTTTACTTCTTTAAAATCGACTTTGATAAAGCTTATGATAGAGTTGAGTGGAATTTTATTCTACAGTCTCTCCAAGACATCGGTGCTAGTAGGAAGTTCATCAGGTTTGTGAGCACTTTGTTTGGTAATGCTTATTCCAGAGTTTCCCTGAATGGTAGACTGTCTGACCCTTTCCCCCTTAAAAGATCTATAAGACAAGGTTGTCCCCTTGCCCCTCTCTTGTTTGGTATTATTAGCAACTCGCTTGGTTGGATGGTCAAGGATGCCATGGAGAAAGGTCTTATCAAGGGTCTTAATATTTCTAATTCTGACAAGAAGCTGTGTCTCCAGATGTTCCGACACCAATGTGCTGATCAATGCTGACAACCAGTCTGCTAGATCCTTTCTTGATTGTCTTAACACCTTTTGCTTGGCTAGCGGCTCCAAGGTCAACCACTCCAAAACGGGCTTCTGGGCGTCCAATAAGATCATCCCTAGTGTTATTCTGGACTTAGGCTGCAGCCCCATAAAAGAAGGTGAGGTGTTTAGATTGCTGGGGATCCCTATGGGCTTTAACATTTCGCTTGACCAGAGATGGCAATGGGTGGTTAATAAATTCAGAGGTAAGGTCTTCTCCTGGTACAATTGTCAAAGTTCCCTTTCTCATAGGGCTTTTGTGCTGAATTACTACCTGCTTCCCTCAATTACCTATTTTTTGTCTTGCTGGTTACCTACTCGCAAGCAACTTAATCAGATTGTTTGTCTCTCTAAAATATTTCTTTGGGGTGGTAATGATCAAGTCCAAAAGATTACCAAAGTCGCCTGGAATACCTGCTGCCTCCCTAAAAGTGAGGGTGGGTTAGGTATTTTATGCCCCATAAAAATGGCTGAAAATATGATTGCCAAATGGATCCACAGATGCAGCTCCTCCAACGACTTGTGCGCATTATTGCTTAAAAGAAAGACTAATCGTTTTACAAGCTGTCACTAGAGCACAAGCCTTAAAACATGATAAACCATTAGAGCAATCGGAGTCGAGTGAATCAGGAGAGCCTAATAAGAGGAAAACAAGAACATGGAAGGATACCATGGAGAAAGCCAATCGCAAGTGGAATAAAAAGTTATCAGAACTAGAAGAAAGCCTGAAAGAAGCGAAAACAAAGATAGAAGACATTGCACCTCAAAGTCCCTTGCATGCCAAAACTCCATCCACTCCACCTCATCCCATCCCACCACCCATTGTAAATAGACCACAACCAGGGTCTGTTCTTGCAGATCCAACCCTAGAAGGCTTGGATACGATGTTCAAGGCCTACCAGGCTCGACTTCAAGAAGGGCCAACAGCTGCAAACCTAGACAAGAGTTACCCTAGAGTGGATTTAGAGATTGAACGGATGAAAATGTGCATGAAAATGGTAGAACAAGCTCAAGCTATACTTGAGACTAGTCAAAAGTTCAATCAGACAAACTCTATCAAATCGGATTTGCATTTCCAAGGCTTACTAGAAAGATTAGAGCAGTTGGTAAACAAACCACAAGATTCTTTACCTCCACAGGCTCAACCAGTTATTGAGAGAAGAAGCTCACCACCGATGGGAGCTTATGTTCCTAATTCCACGGATGCTGGAATACCTCCTTCAATTCAACAATACTCTCAATTGTTCTTGCGGGAAATACAAGAAGAGAAATGGGCCAAGGAGAAGGGTAATTCCCCTCCTATTCGTGAGATTGATGACCTTCATGATCAATTTCCCCAAGACATTCCATCTATTTATGAAGATGAAGCAGAACAACAAGAAGACAAAAGATTAGATTTTGAATCTAATACCTTAGAAGAACTACCTCAATTTCCAAGCCCTTGGGAATCTGAATCTCTTCACATCAGAGCTCCCACAATATTGGTAAGGAATGAAGACTCAGTGGTTCCAAGGAACACCGATGTCGTGAAGAACGCTAAGGTTCAGTGTCATCTCACTGTAGAAGAGTTGCTAAAAGCAAAACCCGAGCTATGGAATCATGTGAAGGATCAGGTCCCAGAACTTGATTCCCAATATGCCAAAAATAGGCTCTAAGCAAAAAGTTCCAGAGATACCTCTCGATAAAATAGGAGACATGTGTGAGGGTGAAGAAGGTAATACTTATCTTCCAATCACCTACCAAGGTTACACAACCAAAGCAATCATAGATTCAGGTGCTGGTGTTGCTATTGCGACCACCTCCTTGTGGAAGCAATGGGGCAAACCCACATTAAGACCAACTAGAATGAAGCTTCAAATGGCAGACGGTCATTTTGAAAGACCTCTAGGATTGCTCCAAGGAATAACTCTAACCACTTGTGGCGTAGATTTTGAGCACACATTTGCTATATGTGATGAAAAATAATGTTTATGAGATGATCCTAGGAAGACCCTTCCTATGACAATTGCAAATAGTACAGGATTGGGGAACCAATTCCTTGTAGTTACAACACTTAGGGGTCACCACCAAGGTCAATTTGAAGGATTACACCTTCAGAGATGTACCACCCCTATAGTGGAATCCTATCCACAGTGCAAAAGAAGATTCAATCTCTGTGCATTCTGAAGTTCTCCTGACCCATCTTGGTTGCATGAAGATACTCATTTGTGGATGTGCAAGGTCGCAGAGGAAGAGGAAAAACGCTTGAAGGCAAGAGAAGAAGGAACTTCACTAGGAGATAGACCAGTTAGAGACCCGGCCTACACACCGATGATCTTTCCGGATGAGGAATTTGAGCCTCATGGCTGGCCAGAAATCTTAGCCACCATGGAGATTACTGTCAACGAGGAACATTGGACACCTCATTGTGATGAGGAGGGTTATGATATCTCAGTGTTCATGTGTCAGCCCTTGCTAGAAGAATGTGACCCTAGTGATGTCATAGAAGAAGAAGAGAAAGAGTCCATTGTGATGGATAGTTGCTTTAACTCAGAACAACACTATCTAGAAGATATAGGAGTGTTCACCCTAAAAGAAGAAGAGCCTCTCACAAGTATTAAAACGGTAGATTCAAAGGATGGAAGTGAGAGCAGTCAAAAGAAAAAGAAAAGAAAAGCAGTGAAACAAGAAGAGGAGGGATCATTGTTTGAAGTACCAGAAAACTTCAAGAAATATGAAGTTGACGATCGCAAAATTTTGGTATGAATGCCTAAGAGAAAGGCCATCATAGGAGAATCATATGATAATAAAGAAAAGACCAAGAAAATTGTAGTGACCATTGAAGAGAACGAAGAGAGATGCGCGTATATAGGAGATGACCTAAGTGCAAGAGAAGAAATGGAGCTCGTAGGTCTATTAAGGGAATATAGGGATGTGTTTGTGTGGCACTACAGAGACTTGAAAGGGGTAGATCCAAGAATTTTCTCTCATACCATCCCCATGACTACTGATGCCAAGCCCACCAAACAGAAGCCCTACACATATAATGATACATATGGAGCCAAAATAAAAGAAGAAATCGATAGGCTGATTGAAGCTGGATTCATCTATGAGATTAAGCGTACTGAATGGGTGTCCCCCATTGTAGTGGTGCCCAAGAAGAACGGGAAATTGTGAGTGTGTATTAACCTTAAAAAAGTTAATGCCGCTACGATCAGAGATAGTTATCCACTTCCAATCACGGAACACCTATTGGAGCGTGTTGCAGGCAAGGAAGTTTATAGCTTCCTTGATGGATTTTCAGGTTACAATCAAGTAGCCATTGCCCCAGAAGATCAACACAAAACAGCTTTTGCCACAGAGTGGGGAATCTTTGCATTTCGTGTGATGCCATTTGGACTCACCAATGCACCTGCAACATTCCAAAGGCTCATGTGTCATGTCTTCAAAGAGTTCTTGCAAAAGAGCTTAGAAGTGTATGTGGATGATTTATGTGCTCATTCCCAAGAAAGAAGATTTCACATCCCTGAGCTCAGACAAATCTTCAACAAGTGTAGAGAATATCGAGTGTGTCTGAACCCAGAAAAGTGTGTGTTCATGGTGCGTCAAGGTAAAATCTTAGGTCATATTGTTTCTAAGAATGGAATCTCAACGGATGAAGATAAGGTACGAGCATAGCGGAGCTGCCAAGGCCAAGGAATGTTAAAGAGGTACAAGCCTTTATGGGCCATTGTGGATACTACTGTAGGTTTATCCACATGTATGCGATCATAACTAGACCCCTTTATGCCTTGTTGTCTAATTTTGAGTGGAACGACGAATGGGAGAATTCTTTCAATGAACTGAAGAAACATTTGTGCACAACACCAATACTGACCACTCCTGATTGGAATAAACCATTCCATGTCCATGTGGATGCATCCAATCACGCCATAGGATGTGTGCTAGCACAACCCACAGGTGAAGGAAACTTAGATTTGCCCATAGCATATGCTAGTAGATAGCTCACCGAAGCTGAACGAAACTATACGACAACTGAGCGAGAGGGCTTAGGCATGGTATATGCTGTGAAGAAGTTTGGACACTATTTATTGGCCAACAAGTTCAAGTTTTTCACTGATGATCAAGCTTTGTTATATTTGGTCAATAAACCTTGCAATACTGGACGCTTAGTAAGATGGTTCCTCTTACTAATGGAATATGACTTTGAAGTTGTTGTCAGGAAAGGTAGAACCCACCTTCGGGCAGATCACCTTTCTGGAATCACTTCAAGAGAGTCACCGCAAGGAGTGTCTGATGAATTACCCGATGCTTATCTGTTCAATTTAGAAGTTGTTCCTAAATGGGCAAATAAGTTGGTACCAGTCCTAACCTTCGGCCCTGCAAATAAGAATGTGAAAACATCACAAGATGAAATTGTAAAATCACAAAAATATCACATATTGGCAGGAAGCATGTACAAACAAGATACTGAGGGTGTATTAGCTTGTTGTGTTGAGGACGATGAACATGGTAGTTGGTTGCAACAAGCTCATGAAGGATTGCTAGGAAATCATTATTCAAAACAGTGCACATTACAAAATCTGAAACGTTTAGGAGTGTATTGGCCTAGCATGGACAAACAAATACATGAGTGGATTAAGAATTGTCCAATGTGCAGAGAGAGACCACCAGTGGAGCATGCCACCCTTTATCAAGTGTCATTAATTCCTGATTGGAGTGCTCCATTGGTAGAGTTTATGAGATCGGGAACCTTACCCAAAGAGGCTAGTCTAGCAAGAAGATGAAGCATGGAGCAAGAGGCTCAGGACTGTGCTTTAGTTGGAGACAACTTATATCGAAGAGGCAAGGATGGTTATCTAAGATTGTGCGTTCACGAATCAGAGTATTTGAAAGTCTTAGAAACTGCACACAGCGGTGTTGCAGGTGGACACTTCAGTCCTGATCGAGTAATCAAGACCATTCTATTCTCAGGGCTTTGGTGGACCACTCTTCATATGGATGCTCATACCTATGTGAAGAAATGTGACACATGCCAACGTGCATAATATCCAGTTAGAAAAGACGAGATGCCTTTGAGGCCAATGATGAGAGGGCGTGCATTTTCGAAGTGGGGCATAGACTTCATAGGTCCTATTAACCCCCCCAGCTAGAAACTCCCATGCAGAGTATATTATTGTAGCCACAGATTACCTTACAAAGTGGGTAGAAGTGAAAGCCACAACAAAGAATGATGCTCAGACTACGGCTAAGTTCTTATTTTGAGAATGTGTTCACGAGATATGGGCTACCAATAGAGTTAGTGAGCGATAGAGGCACACACTTCTTGAATGAAGTCATTGAAAATCTTCTCCAAGAATTCTTGGTGATACATAAGAAGTGTGCCCCTTATCACCCACAAGCTAACGGACAAGCCGAGAGCACCAATAAGATCCTCTGTAACGTATTGACAAAACTGGTAAATAATAAACGCTCTGATTGGGACAAACAACTTCATCATGCTGTTTGGGCTTATCGAGTTGCCTACAAAACGGTACTCAACGCCACCCCATTTCATATGGTCTTCGGACAGAATGTGGTTCTACCATTGGATTTCCTCATCCCAGCCTTAAAAGTAGCACAAGAGCATAAGTGGAATGGACATGAATTGTCCTCTAGGATCTTTGATCTAGAATGCTTAGGTGAGACAAGGTTACGTGCGGCGGTAGGCATCTATGCTGCAAAGAAAAGACAAAAGGCATACTTTGATGCACACATCAAAGATAAAGGATTGAAAGAAGGAGACCTAGTGCTGGTCTATACGCTAAAGCAACATGCCCGTAAGTTGGAGAAAAGAGGATATGGACCCATGATCATTAATAGAATTTCCACTAGCGGTGCAGTTCAATTGGCCACTTTAGAAGGAGATATCTTGCCAAACTATATTAGTGGATGTAGAGTCAAGTTATACCAAGAACCTCTTACAGAGGATATGCTTATGAGACTCAACACTGCTAAGAAGCGAAAAGAAGAGGAGTTAAGGGTCAGGGAAGAAGCATAGGCAAAGGCCAAAGAGCGTATTAGGTGGAATAAGTTAAGGCGACTAGGCCTAGATGTCAACTCAAAAGCCCCAAAATATCACATGGATATGTGCCAAAAATCGGGCATAACTACTTCTCAAGTCATTGACCGGTGTCCCTTTGTGACCATAGAGATAGGACAAGGAAAGGGTGCCAGGATTGTGAAAGCATTGATTGACTCAGGTGAAGCAAGTAGTGCAGTTAGACTATCCTACTAGCAAGACTTGCAGTTGAACATCAATCCCATAGAAGCTTATCTCATAGGATTGGGAGGTGTGGAAACCCCTTGTTTGGGCGAGGTGGAACTTCCCATCTACCTTCAAGATGTTCCAATGAAAGTCAAAGTGCTAGTGTGTCAAGATGAGAACCTTACAGAACCACTTGTCTTGGGTCAAGATTGGATCTATGACCATGCAGTTAACTTAAACCTAACAAGTCAAATTCTTCAAGTTTGGGTACATGAACAATGCATTACATTAGAATTAGGGAATTGCATGCTCATAGATCATGGCACCACACACTCGCTTAGTTCCTCTAAGAATAATCTTCACAAGGAAGATGTTGTATGTGTCAAAAGATCTATGATCGAGAAGGACTCAAGCATGGAAGGACAGAGGCAAAGGCAAGCAAACCCTCCTTCTTTTTCGAAGAGTAAAGCATCCCCCGTAGTTCAACCTAAGAAGTAAGCACAACAATTCAAGACAACTGCTATAGCAAATGGAATGACACCCTTAAACAAGAAAGCAGTTCCGAGCATGAAGCAGATCTGGGTATGCAAAGGAGATCAACCACCAGCCTTGCCCACACAAATCCCATCCAGGCAAGCCAACCAGGCCAGAAGACGAAGGAAGAAGCTTGAACAAGCTCAACCACAAGGTATCTGACAAGTTTGGGTGCCTAAGCAATTAGCTGCCGCTCAACAAGGGCGATTACAGATGTGGGTACCTAAGAAGCTCTTACATCCACAACAACCTATGTTCTCCCACATGCGAAAGGTCACAACAAAGAAGCCACAAAGAGAAAAGGGTAAGAGCCGTATACAGAGATTGAAAGAAGATCAAATCACCTCTTCAACAATAGTAGGAAGACATGTAAAAAGGGTATGGGTTTGGAAGCCAAAAGTACAAGTAGCCTCCACCGAACCAAAGCACCAACCACACTGGATACCACAGTTCAGAAAGAATCCAAAGAGGAAGACGCCTGAAGTGATCTCTACAATGCCAAATGTTGTTCTAAAATGGACTCCAATAAGGAGGATTACATCAGTTCGAGACCCAATGGATACCTCCACCAAAGCCGGCATCAACATCCGTAACTAACATCGAAAGCCTCAACGAGCGACAACCATGTGCTCCTTGAACAACCTTGTCTTTTGCACCATTCAGGTCATGCATTTCCAAAGTATGCATTAATATAGGGCCACATTACATGGCCGTGCATAGACAAAATTGAGAGTCCCATGCACCAGAGTACATTGACACATGTAAACATTTTTTGATACTAAACTTTGTCTTCTTGTTTTTGTGACATTGTTCCAAAAAAAAAACAAAAGAAAAAAAAAAGAGAAAGATCTTGTTCCCAGGTTTCGCTCATGGAACATGAATGAGTCATGCTTAGTTGAAGATTGAACCATCAATTACTGGGCATTTATCAGTTTGGATAGAAGTGTGTCTCGGCTAGCATATGATATAATTGTTGTCTTATCTGGTAGATGTCAAGAACTTGGCATGAACATGGCATCCACAACTATGGTTTCCCCTTACCATGGTAGCAGTGAAGAGCTTGAAGGTCTGCAACTTGAGAGATGGTTAACTACCATATGTACAAGAACATCCAAGGAGATATCTGCAAGGGATACTTTTGGTACCATGAAAATCCTTGTATGTATACTGGATGAGAAGATTCCTGCTTATGAGAGCGGACAGGACCAGGCACTCAAAGAATTTCATCAGTGGATCCTCAACACAGACATTCATCAACAATGTCCATCACAAATGTCGGGAGCACAACAAGATGAGATAATCATCGATCGATGCTTCACCATGGTAAGTATCTTTTACCTTGGCAACACCATAACCATGATAGATTAGAAAACCTCTTCATCGGCATACCCTTGAGCACTTAGCTCAAGACCCCAATTTTTGCACCATACTTCTTCCAATGCATTTTCCAAGTAAGCATGTATAGGGCTACATTACAAGGCCGTGCACAAGGCACATATTTTCCTCAACCCATGCACGAACACACTTACCCATCATCCATTATGGGTTATGAGCACTTGGCATAACTACTATGAACATCATCTTTGGACGATGTGAGGTCATCAATGGAGACTCACACCGACACAATCATGCTGGATTCCAAGGCAGAAGCACCTACCAAGGGACTACAACTTGCAAAGGCTCGCAGCGACAAATGAAGAACCGGACAACCAACCTTGCCACATTTGGAAGAGAGACGGCTCTGGTTCTTCCGAATGAAAACTCCCTCTCAAAGCAACTTGGAACAACCATTACAACAAGGGTCTGTCAAGGATGACAGAATCGAGAGGGGGGGAGTGTTGAAGCTGAAGGTCAAGGACAAAGCACAGGAGCACATCAAAGAGGTGGACACACAAGAAGAAGAAGCAAGTAGGGAGCTCCAAGAAGTGTATGTCAAATTTTCATCATCACTAAAAACCATTTTCTATTTTTGTAACTCCATTTTGTTCAAGCCGAGGAGTCCTTGAGCTTGAGGAGTATTAGAACTATCATCCTACCAATTTTCATAATTTTTAGACTTTGTTTGAGCCCTCAAATAAGCCTTGGAACCTATTTTTTAACTAGGCCGGACACTAGGTCTCGACAGGGCCAAACCTAGTCAAAAAACTATAAAAAGAGCTAGAGAGCTCATTTTTGGGGGGTACCTTGTGAGAGAATAGAGCTTTTGTAAGAGAACTCTTTGCAATCAAAGATTTCCATTGTTCCTCTCTTTGATCTTGCCTTGTGTGCGTGTGTATGTATGTGTATGCATGTTGGTGTGCTTTTAATCACACACTTGTGCCTTCACTTGCTCATGGTCTTCATACCGGTCCTCACGTCTCCGCGGATTGACAAGTAAAGGAGGTGGTGCTTATGCTTGAGCTACATGCGGGGAACACCAACACCTGCTCCACAACTCATTATGGCTCACACACACACTACATCAACTCACAAGCAATGGGAAGGGGTAGACAACAATCATTGTAGCTCAGCGATGAGTAACACCTCCTTTAATGTCAATCCGGGAAGACGTGAGGATGGTATGAAGACCACGAGCAAGTGGAAGCACAAGTGCGTGAGTGAGAAGCACACTAACATGCACACACATACACGCACACACGCACACACGGCAAGAACAAAGAGAGTAAAACAATGGAATCACTTCTATTGCAACCAAGTTCTCATACCAGCTCAATACTACAAGATGCTACCCCCAAAAATGAGCTCTCTAGCTCCATTTATAGTTTTTGACTAGCTTTGGCCCTGTCCAGACCTAGTGTCCGGCCTAGTTAAAAATTAGGTTCCAGGGCTTATTTGAGGGCTCAAACGAGATCTAAAAATTATGAAAATTGGCAGGCAACTACTTCTAAGGCTCCCCAAGCTCGAGGACTCCTCGGCTTGTACAAAATGGAGCTACAAAAAGGTGAAACGATATTTACAAGGGTTTTTAGTGATGAGAATCACTTTAAAATGATGTAAGGGTTTTGAAAAAATTGAAGGATTGCCTTAGTGCTAGATCTGCATGTGTGTCCGTACTTGCTTCTTCCCGTGTGCTGTCAACACTCTCCCCCCCCTAGAGTCTGTCGCCTCTGACAGACCTTTGCTCTGCGGGTTGATCAATATAGTTCTGGAGAATGTCAGCTCCCACCTCATGTTCTTTGATTCGCAGCCCTCGGATCAGGTCTCTCTGCAGGGTATCCCAATTAACTGGGCCCGGTATGTCCGTCTGTGGCGTTGTGTAAAGTTCTGAGTGCATCGTTTGTTCGCATGCAAAGAGGTGTAACAAATGGGTGGGCCGTGGCGCGAACACCTCTGAGTGTGCTTCCCAGAATCCCGTGGTGAACATTTCATCGAACGTTTGCTTGTAGCAGGCAGGGAGATATCTGATGCGTGCGTGCCATGCGTAAGCCACTCGTATGCTCGGGGTTGTGCTCATATCATATAGCAGGTCGTAGTTACCATTAATAAACCCGGGAATAGGAGGTTGAATACGGCATACATTGCGAAAAGTTTTGAGTACGACCTGCATCATATCAAAGATCTTGAGCATCATCTGGGCAGCGATATCTGGCATGGGGTGGAGGCGTGGTATCCAATGTCTGATGGTTGCCATCATGTATGACACCGTGGGAGTACCGGTTGGGGGAGCGATGGCGGGGTAATTGAGCCATTCTTTGCAATTGGCATTGTTCTTGACTTTGATTGCAAATGACTTCCATGTCCTTCTCCGTTGTACTGGTCCATAGCAATTGTTATACTTTAAATGCATGGGTGCGTGGTCCCATGTTCGTAGCATCTCGGGATAGGTCTCCAATAGTTTTTGCCTCCAGATGGGTTGATGTATTCTCCCTTTGCGCGCCTCCTCTGGAATGTCCTCCGGTTCAAATTGCGTTGCGAACGTTGGGTACTTGTTGGTCTTACGTTTGATCTCAGCGTTGTAGTCTGCCAACAGTACAAAGTATGGCTTATATTGTAGTTTTGAGCTAGTGATTAGTCTTCTAGGAGCCAGCTGTCTGAAGTATTCTGATTGAAGTATGGTTTCTTCAATGGTCTTCATGGCCATCATCTGGTAGGTGATACGTTCTTCATGAGTCTGCCCCATTTCTTCTACCTGTTTCATCCATGCCGATGGGGGTTCCTCATAAGTGTCCTGTCCCTCCTCAGTGGTTGTGCCTCCTGGAAAAGGTTGAGGCTCATAGTTCTCTTCATATGCTTCTGCCACTGGAATAATAACTTCTTCCTCTTCCATGGGTTGCTCCGGTGGGGAAGGAGGTCGCTCGTACTGTATCAACTTCAATTTTAATTCTGCAACCTGTTGCCGTAACTCCAGTACGTCATTGGTCGTTGAATGTTCAGGTTCAGGTGAAGTAGCAGCGTCGGTCATCTCTTTAGGTTCCCGTTGGTGTGGTGTGGACTCTTGGGGTCTCTGTAGGTCCTTCAGTTGGTTGGCCAGCTGATCATGTGCTTCTAAGAGATTGGCATAAGTTTCCAAGATCTGTTGTATGCATTCTGAGGGAACAGCTTGAAATTTAGCCGGATCTATGGGTGCTTCCGGGGTGTTCTCCATGGCAGCCTCGAGATTCTCTTGGTTTTGTTGTTGAAGCCGTCTGTTCTCTTCTTGAGCTGCCGCCAGATGTCGTCGTAGCAAGGTCATGTTTCGTTGAAGCCTTGCATTGCGGCCCATTTGGTCTCGCAGCTGTTCCTCCATGGCTTTGCTTTCTTCCATATGCCTCGCTTCGAGTTGCACATTTACCTGTTCGAGGGCGGATAATTTGCTTTGTGACTCCGTATGACTGGACTCCAAAGCATTGATACGCTCCTGGAGTGTTGCTGAGAGGGTGCAAAGCTCCTTGTTATTTTCTTCCAATAACTTATATTCCTGTTTAAGCTGAGTGGCAGCTTCGAGCATGGTGTCGAGTGCAAGACTAAATGAGGTGGATGCAGGGGTAAGGATGGGAGATGCAGGGGGTTGGGAAGTGGGAATGGGGAAGGTGGATGTTGTGCCTACCGTGTGTGGAAGTGGTGATGTGAGTGTAATAGTCTGTGATGGTGTTGAGAGAACAGTGGTGGTGGGTGATCCAGCGGATGGTGAGATGTCCATGGGGTCGGACATGAGAGAGTGTGATTCGTGAAATGTGAACACCGGGATGGTGGGTGGTGTGATAGTGGTGGCCGTGAATGTGGGGGAGTGAATTTGGGGAAGGGACTTTTTATTATGTTCATCAACCTGTTGAAGAATGTTTACAAGTTGGGTCCAGAAGGAGGGTTGGGTGATTAGTGTGGTGCCCGAGGCAGTTACAAGGGACGGGGTAGGTAGAGTTTGGGAGGGAGGAAATGGAGGGGTGGAGGGTAAAGGAAGGGAAAGAATCTGTCCAAAGGCATGGAGGAAAGAAGGGTGACCTAGTTGGGGTTCAGAAATCTGAGTGACAGAGATGGATGAGGGTGAAGGAAGGAAAGTGGAAACGGGGGTGTGTACAATGGTCTCACTATAGGAGGATAATGGCTGTGTAGAGAGACACGTGGAGAGAGGTTCTGAGGGTGGGATAGGAGATGATGGGGGGGATGGTGCATGCGTAATTTCCTCCGGTTCATCATTGGGCCTAGGGCTAATCATGTGAACATCTTCTGATGTGGACGTAGCGAACGCGGTAGATACTTCCATCTGAATCATCTTTCCTGGTCGAGGCCGTGTATCAATTCTTCTTTGATCATAAGCAGGGTTCTCTTGATAGACTAAGGTTCTCATTGCTTCACTGATGCCACAGGTGTCCGCCAAAAGATTTAGCGATTCTACAAAATGGGGGTCGATATTCTCCGATTGCAGCATCTGGTTTACAAGGGCCCTATTTGCTTCTTTTGACATTTTATGGCGTCGTTGCACCTGCTTGATTGTTCGGTATAGTCGTTTGAGCTGTGCCGTATATGCGGGGGCTTCGTCTTCACTCTCTTCTGGGTCATCTCTTGGTGCCTTCTCCTGAGCTTGTGTGCTTAGTCTCTGAGGAAGTTGTGCCACTCCTATCTCCTGTACACTGCTTGTCTCGCCTCGTGCATGTTCTCTTTGGGCTGATGTCCCCGGATCGACATTGTCAGGGCAACCTTCACTGTCTGATAGATGGGCCGTCTGCAGGAATGTTTCAAAATCAAAATTTGGGTCCTCGGTGAAGGTGGCCATAGCCGCAAATTCTGCGTCAGTAGGTAGTGGAGGGGCAGAAGGTAGTGGAGGACTGTACCACCTCTCTTGGTTGAGACTCTTGGAGATGGATTGTGAAAGGTGCCACTTGGGCTTCCTCTCTAGTGGAGACTTCGGCGGTGGCTTCTGGAAGGATCAGGACCTGTGAAAGGGATCCACGCATTCTTTTTGCAGGCTGACTTCCGGACTTTCGCCCTTTGAACAGCTCCAGGTGTGCATACTTTAGGGCTCGGGCAACTGGCACGTCATATGCGAGACATCTGTAGATGATTCTTGTTAGCGCACAACAACCATGTAGAGTGGGCTTCCTCACTCCCCGCTTGCCTGCCTCATACACTTGATCTAAGATCCATACCGGCATCTTCATGGGCAAGCTTCCGGTCTCTGCTAAATACAGCCCGTACCATACCTTCTTGTGAGGCTGAGTGAAACGGTCCTGAGCGGGAAAAGCAAAGTGCTGGAGACACATCCGCAGGGGTATGGCGATGTTGGGGGTGAGGGCGCACATGTCTTTGAGCTTCTTGACTCTATTGCTTTTCATTGATTCTGGTATCAAGGGGTCATGATCTGAAGGCACATGAGTGCCATACATTTGAAGGGCTTCCCTTATTAATGTTACATTTAATTCAAACTTCCTCATCTCCTCTAGATTGGATAAGGAGGGCACCCAGAATGTGCCTGAGTGATCTTTATCCCCGGTAGGTTTCATCGTAGCAATCAAGTAGTAGCACCTGAGGAAGTCGGGTTTAGGTAAAGCTGCACTGAAGTAAGCTTGTAGTCCTGCCTTCTGCCAGATATCTTGAAGTGGAGCTGCGTTTTGTAAGGTCTCAAATTCTCTTGAAAAGAACTGGAAGGTCCACCAAACCCCTCCACACTCCATCTTGGACTCCCAGATGTGATCTGCGTCTCCCAAATCCCCTGGCATTTCATTGAACCAATGGGAGTGCCCTTTTACTCTTTCGGTTAGTCCAGTGGGTGGATCTGGAATAGGAATCCTTCGCACATTCAAGAATTCTTCAGGCCGAGCTGTTGGTGGAGCTTCCACTGGCATGGCATCCCAATTGATAGGAGCACCAGATCTTGCCTGAGAGCTTGTGCCTGCCGCGGTTGCCATGAGAGTAGGTTGCTTATCTGTTGGAAGACGAAAGGCACATTAGTGTTGCATGGGAAATAAGATGTAATGGTGTTCCCTTCACCATACTAACATGACAATCCCGGGGGTCAGTGGTTAGTGGTGAGGTGTTTAGGACATGTGTGAGTGGTGGTTAAAGGTCAGTGTCATCCTAGATGCGTACGTTGGTTATGCAATGGGCTCGGAATGCTCCTGTGTTAGTGTGGAAGGATTTACAGAATAGGGTCAGGGGGTTTAGTACACAGTTTAATTCTCCACACTTTGATAGAGGAGTCGTAGCTCTTAGAGCTAAGGACAGGTGAAGATTTCGGTATGAGAGTGTGATGTGTTTGGGACCTTTTGGGTACCCATTTCCAGACATTCCTGGGGTTGATGGGAGTGGGGACAGTGAGAGGTGTAGGTATCTTGTCACTTTCTGAGTTGTTGGCCAAGAGTGCTTATGAAAGCTGCTTCATCCTAGTGCCTGAAGGTGAAGTGCTTTGGGCCTGTAAGCAAGCCTTGGGCACCCATATCTGTCGAGCATTAGGGGTGGCCTTCATTGACCGCTTAGGAACCCAAATAGAAATGGTATGCCTAGGGGTTATCCTAGGGGGCTTCTTCACTTTGTTCCTTGATGGTGAGGCTCGTTTCTTGTCTCCTTGAGAATCTGCTATTGGAGTTGTGGGTTTCCCATCCTTGCGTATCCAGATCTGCTTCACACCATGAGATGCTCCATGTTGCGCGGGTTGGCGCTCCTGCCTCTTGATTAGCGGTCTCCTTCGTGTAGAGTGATGTTCGGTCTGCTCGTTTAAAATCTTCTTTGGATCAGTTATGAACTCCTTCTTGGCCTCTGAACCTTCAGTAAGATTGACATTCTTCTGCACCATAGAAGTTTGGACAAGCACAACAGTGTTATCTTCATGTGGATTCCTGGAGGGACCAGGAGTTGGTGCCTGTTCTATTGGTTTGAGTGCTTGATTTTCTAATTCAATCGTGAGACGGCTTTGGCCTACCCACACCTGAAGGAGTCTACTTCTTAGGTTGAGGTTGACTGCATGATCATAGATCCAGTCTTGGCCCAAGACAAGAGGTTCGGTCAGATCCTCGTCTTCACACACTAGCACTTTTGCTGGCATGAGGACCTCTTGTATGTAGAGGGGAAGATCCACCTCTCCCATACAAGGGGTTTCAACACCTCCTAATCCTATCAGATATGCTTCTAGGGGTTTTACCTCCAATTGCAGCTACTGGCAATAAGAGAGCCGAACTGCACTTGTGGCTGCTCCTGAATCAATTAAAGCCCTCACGCTGGTTGTGTTGTCTCTTTGTCCTATTTCTAGGGTCACAAAAGGTCGTCGGTCCACTATCTTATGGGTACGTTCACCTGAAGCCTCACACATGGCCATGTGATAGCCTGGAGACTCTTGAGTGTCAGTCATAGGCTGGTCCCTTCCTTGTCTCCTCAACCTCATTCGTCGGATACGCTCTAAGGCCTCTGCCTGTGCTTCTTCTCGAATTCGTTTTTCCTCCTCTTTACGTTGCTTAGCAGTATTGAGTCGGCTTAACATCTCCTCCGTGAGGGGTTCCTGATAGAGCTTGACTCTGCATCCGCTAATATAGTTTGGGAGGACATCCCCCTCTAAAGTGGCTAGTTGTATTGCTCCACTCGTGGAGATCCTATTAATGATCATAGGTCCGTAGCCCCTCTTTTCTAGCTTTCTTGCGTGTTGTTTCAATGTGTAGACTAAAACTAGATCTCCTGCTTTCAAGCCCTTATCCTTCACATGGGCATCAAAGTATGCCTTTTGCCGTTTCTTTGCAGCATAGATGCCCGCTGCTGCTCGTAGCCTCGTCTCACCTAAACGTTCTAGATCAAAGATCCTAGAGGACAACTCGTGTCCATTCCACTCATGCTCTTGTGCCACTCTTAAAACTGGGATTAGGAAATCTAGTGGTAGCACTGCATTCTGTCCGAAGACCATCTGAAATGGGGTGGCATTGAGTACCGTTTTGTAAGCAACTCGGTATGCCCAAACAGCATGATGAAGTTGTTTGTCCCAATCCGAGCGTTTATTATTTACAAGTTTCGTCAGTACGTTACATAGGATCTTATTCGTGCTCTCGGCTTGTCCGTTAGCTTGTGGGTGATAGGGTGCAGACTTCTTATGTATCACCATGAATTCTTGAAGGAGATTTTCAATGACCTCATTCAAGAAGTGCGTACCTCTATCACTAACCAACTCTATTGGTAACCCATATCTAGTGAACACATTTTCGAATAAGAACTTAGCCGTCGTTTGAGCATCATTCTTTGTCGTGGCTTTTACTTCCACCCACTTTGTAAGGTAATCTGTGGCTACAATAATGTATTCTGCATGGGAGTTTCTAGCTGGGGGGTTGATGGGACCTACAAAGTCTATACCCCACTTTGGAAATGCACGTCCTCCCATCATTGGCCTTAAGGGCATTTCATCTTTTCTTATCGGATATTGGGCACGTTGACATGTGTCGCAACTCTTCACATAAGAGTGTGCATCCATATGAAGAGTGGGCCACCAAAGTCCCGAGAATAGAATGGTCTTAATTACTCTGTCCGGCCCAAAGTGTCCACCTGCAGCACAGCTGTGTGCAGTTTCTAAGACTTTCAAATAGTCTGATTCATGAACGCACAGTCTTAGGTAACCATCCTTGCCTCTTCGATATAGGTTGTCTCCCACTAAGGCATAGTCTCGAGCCTCTTGCTCCATGCTCCGTTTTCTTGCAAGACTAGCCTGATTGGGCAATGTTCCCGATCTCAAGAACTTAACCAATGGGGCACTCCAATCTGGGATTAAAGATACGTGATACAGAGTGGCATGTTCCACTGGGGTTCTCTTCTGGCACACTGAACAATTGTGAATCCACTCGTATTTCTTTGTCCATGCTAGGCCAATACACTCCTAAACGTTTAGAGTAGTGATGTTCGTTGTTTAGAGTAGTGATTCCCTAGCAATCCCTCATGGGCTTGTTGCAACCAACTAGTATGTTCATCCTCCTCGACACAACAAGCTAATACACCCTCGGTATCTTGCTTGTACATACTGCCGGCCAATATTTGATACTTTAGTGATTTTACAATTTCCTCTTTGCTTGTTTTCACCTTCTTATTTGCAGGCCCGAAGGTTAGGACCGGTACCAACTTACTTGCCCATTTAGGAACAACTTCTAAATTGAACAGATAAGCATCGGGCAATTCATCAGACACTCCTTGTGGTGGCTCTCCTGAAGTGATGCGAGAAAGATGGTCTGCCCTAAGATGGGTTCTACCTTTCCTGACAACAACTTCAAAGTCGTATTCCATTAGTAAGAGGAACCATCTTACTAATCGGCCTGTATTGCAAGGTTTATTGACCAAATATAGTAAAGCTTGATGATCAGTGAAAAACTTGAATTTATTGGCCAATAGATAGTGTCTAAACTTCTTCACAGCATACACCATACCTAGGCCTTCCCTCTCTGTCGTGGTATAATTTCGTTCAGCTGCATTTAATTGCCTACTAGCATATGCTATTGGCAAATCTAGGTTTCCTTCACCTGTGGGTTGTGCTAGCACACATCCTATTGCATGATTGGAGGCATCTACATGGACATGAAAGGGTTTGCTCCAATCCGGAGTAGTCAATATTGGTGTTGTGCACAAACGTCTTTTCAGCTCGTTGAAGGAATTCTCGCATTCCTCGTTCCACTCAAAACTTGTTAACAACCCATAAAGAGGTTTAGCTATGATGGCATACATGTGGATAAACCTACGGTAATATCCACAATGGCCCATAAAGGCTTGTACCTCTTTAACATTCCTCGGTCTGGGCAACTCTGCTATTGCTCTTACTTTGTCTTCATCTGTTGAAATTCCATTCTTAGAAACAATGTGACCTAAGATCTTACCTTGCCGTACCATGAACACACACTTCTCTGGATTCAGACACACTCGATAATCTCTACACTTGTTGAAGATTTGCCTGAGCTCAGGGATGTGGTAACTTCTTTCTTGGGAATGAGCGCATAAATCATCCACATATACTTCTAAGCTTTTTTGCACGAACTCTTTGAAGACATGACACATGAGTCTTTGGAATGTTGCAGGTGCATTGGTGAGCCCAAATGGCATCACACGAAATGCAAAGATTCCCCATTCTGTGGCAAAAGCCGTTTTGTGTTGATCTTCGGGGGCAATGGCTACTTGGTTGTAACCTGAAAATCCATCAAGGAAGCTATAAACTTCCCTGCCTGCCACACGCTCCAAAAGATGTTCGGTGATTGGGAGTGGATAACTATCTCTGATCGTAGCGGCATTAACTTTTTTAAGGTTAATGCACACTCGCAATTTCCCATTCTTCTTGGGCACCACTACAATGGGGGACACCCATTCAGTGTGCTCAATCTCATAGATGAATCCAGCTTCAATCAGCCTGTCAATTTCCTCTTTTATTTTGGCTGCATAATTGTCATTATATGTGTAGGGCTTTTGTTTGGTGGGCTTGGCATCAGCGGTCATCGGAATCGTATGAGAGCAAATCTCTGGATCCACTCCTTTCAAGTCTCTATAGTGCCATGCGAACACATCCCTATATTCCCTTAATAGAGCTACAAGCTCTGCTTCTTCTTTTGCACTTAGGTCGTCTCCTATGTACGTACATCGCTCTTCGTTCCCTTCAATGGTCACTACAATTTTTTTGGTCTTTTCTTTATCGTCATATGCTTCTCCTATAATGACCTCTCTCTTAGGCATTCGTACCAAAATTTTTCGGTCTTCCACTTCATATTTTTTGAAATTTTCTGGTACTTCAAACAATGATTCTTCCTCTTCTTGTTTCACTGCTTTCCTTTTCTTTTTCTTTTGACCCCCTTCACTTCCTTTTTTTGAATTTATCGTTTTAATACTCGCAAGGGGTTCTTCTTCTTTTTGGGTTAACACTCCTATGTCTTCTAAGTAGTGTTCCTCTGAGTCAAAGTACGTATCCATCACAATGGATTCTAGATCATCGTCGTTCTCTTCTTCTTCTATGAACTCACTAGGATCACACTCTTCCAACAAGGGCTGACACATGAACACTGAAATATCATAACCCTCCTCATCACAATGGGGTGTCCATTGTTCCTCGTTCACTGCAATGTCCATGGTAGCTAAGATTTCTGCCCAACCATGAGGCTCAAATTCCTCATCTGGAAATATCATCGGTGTATAGGCTGGGTCTTTTATTGGTCTATCTCCTGGGGGAGTTCCTTCTTCTCTCGCTTTTAAGCGCTTTTCCTCTTCCTCTGCGACCTTGCACATCCACAAGTGAGTATCTTCATGCAACCAGGATGGTTCAGGTGAACTTCTAGAATGCACGGAGATAGAGTCCTCTTTCGCTTTGTGGATAGGATTCCACTGTAGGGGTGGTACATCTCTGCAGGTGTGATCCTTCAGATTGACCTTGGTGGTGACCCCTAAGTGCTGTAGGTACAAGGAGTTGGTTCCCCAATCCTGTACTACTTGCAATTGTCGTAGGAAGGGTCTTCCTAGGATCATCTCGTAAACATTATTCTTCTCAAAGTCACATATAGCAAATGTATGTTCAAACTCTACACCACAAGTGGTTAGAGTTATCCCTTCAAGCAATCCGAGAGGTCTTTCAAAATGACCATCTGCCATTTGAAGTTTCATTCTCGTTGGTCTTAAGGTGGGTTTGCCCCATCGCTTCCACAGGGAGGTGGTCGCAATAGCAACACCGGCACCCGAATCCACAATTGCTTTGGTTGTGTAACCTTGATAGGTGATCTGAAGATAAGTGTTACCTTCTTCACCTTCGCTCATGTCTCCTATCTTGTCGAGAGGTATCCCTGGTACTTTTTGTTTAGAGCCTACTTTTGGTGTATTGGATTCAAGTTCTGGGACCTGATTTTTCACATGATTCCAGAGCTCCGGTTTTGCCTGGAGGAGCTCCTCTACAGTGAGGTGACACTGAACCTTAGTGTTCTTCACAACATCAGTGTTCCTGGGAATCACTGAGTCTTCATTTCTTACCAATATCGTGGGAGCTCTAATATGGAGAGATTCAGATTCCCATGGACCTGTGCAATGAGGCAACTCTTGTAAAGAATTAGATTCAACATCTAATCCCTCATCCTCTTGTTGCTCCGCTTGATCCCCATAGATAGAGGGAATGTCTTGGGGAAATTGATCACGAAGATCATCAATCTCAGGAATAGCAGGGGAATCACCCTTCTCCTTGGCCCATTTCTCTTCTTGTATTTCCCGCAAGAACTCTTGAGAGTACTGTTGAATTGAAGGAGGTATTCCAGCATCCGTGGAATTAGGAACATAAGCTCCCTTAGGTGGTGAGCTTCCTCTTTCAACAACTGGTTGAGCCTGTGGAGGTAAAGAAACCTGTGATTTGTTTACCAACTGCTCTAATCTTTCCAGTAAGCCTTGGAAATGCAAGTCCGGCTTGACAGAGTTTGTCTGATTGAACTTTTGACTAGTCTCAAGTATAGCTTGAGCTTGTTCTACCATTTTCATGCACATTTTCATCCGTTCAATCTCTAAATCTGTTCTAGGGTAACTCTTGTCTAGGTTTGCAGCTGTTGGCCCTTCTTGAAGTCGAGCATTATGTCCAAGCCTTCAGGAGTGGGGTCAGCTAATACTGATCCTACTCAGGGTGGTGGGTGGGATACGTGGGGTGTATTAGAGGGTGGAGGGATGGAGGGTGATGGGGATGGTAGCGGTGGGAATGTGTGAGAGTGCGATTGAGATGTGATCTCTATGATCTTTGCTTTGGTTTCTCTCAAGCTTTCTTCGAGTTCGCTCATCTTTTTTGCCCATTGTCTTTTCATTCGTTCACGACTATCCTTCCAGGCTCTCGTTCTTTTTTTGGTCAAGCTCTCTGTTTCACTCACCTCGGGGCTCTTTTCCTGACCAACACCTTGGTTTTGTTGTAGTGCCTGGGCTCTTGTGATCACTTGCACAGGTGCAGTGGAAGTCACACTCCCTGTGGAGTCTACAACTAACCCAACAATATTGATCGGAGTGATTTTAGGCATGTTATTAGGGTTCTTTGGGCAATCTCGTAGGAGATGCTCTTTCCCACAGTCTTGACAGAAACCCTGAATGGTTACTGGTTGAGGTTGTGTAGGGGCAGGTAGTGGACAATCACGCATAAGGTGATCTCCCTGACATCTGAAGCATGGTCCTCTAGGAAATGGGGGTCGTGCCTGCCTAGGTTGAGGTCTAGAGTTGGGGTTTGTGTACATGACATTAGCATACTCAAGTTCCCCACTATTTTCACTTGGGTCCTCATAATAGTATGACTCGTTATGCTCGGGTGACTGCATGTAATAAGCCTGTGGGCTATCAATATGCGTGGAGTCAAAACTATGGTCACTTGGATCACTGTCTGATAGTAATGGGGTGATTGGGACTATGGCTCTGTTCGGATTTTCTTCAGTAGATGCATATTTCACTGGGATCACATTGGTTGGAGCAGGGGGTTGCTGTACTAGGACTGGTTGAGGTCTCTGCTGCCCTTGATAAGGTGTCTGATAAGTTTGCTGTGGTCTGTTGTATTGTTGTGGTGGGTACTGATTCTGATATCTACCCTGTTGTGGATATGGCTGAGGGTAATTTTGCCTAACAGTTTGTTTGTTATATGGGCAGTCTTGTGCAGTGTGGTTGGTGTACCTGCGCTCTATGGTACAGTACTGGCTGCTAGGATTCGCCTGGGGTTGGGCCATAATGGGACATACACTTGCCATATGGTCACCGCCACAATTGTAGCACCGCTTAACTGGGGTAAATCTCGGAATTTGTTTACTAGAGACACCTAGTTTTCGGGCTACCTTCTCTGCAAGTTCCTCGATGGATGTGGATTGACCAGATGTCAGGTTACTAGAGCTATCAGAATCCTTATAGATTTTTTATAATTCTAATTCCTCACCTAGATTGTCCTCAATGTCTATGCACATGCGTACACACTCTTCTATTGTTCTAGGGTCCTTCAGGTACACATATGACCTGAGCTTAGTGCTCAACAATCCATCTAGGAACAAGGCCACTTGTTTGGCTGGTGTGGGTAACTCCGGCATCGGGCATCTCTCCAGGTACTGCCTAAATCTTCTTCCCGCTAGTCTGACCGTCTCTTGAGGTGTTTGTTTGAAGCTATGAATTAGTGAGGAAGTGTTATGTCTGATTCCACTCTTAGAAAACTCAACAATAAATGCCTCTAAGAGCTGGTCTATGTTTCTGAAATGCCTCTCGTTTAGTGGTTGAAACCACGTAAGGGCAGTGTTCCTAAGGGTTAGACCGAAAGCATTATATTGTGTGAATAGGTCCTCCACCTGTTCAGCTTTCAACACTTGTCGAAATTCTGCCACATGGTCATAAGGGTCTCCAGTGCCATCGAAGTAGTTCTTCATGGACTTCACCAGTTGAGTTGGTCGCAGGGTCCTAGTGTGTTCTCTCGGTCTTGGCGAAGGAAAATCATCAGCAATCCTTTGATTCCATGGAGTTCTATGTCTCTCAGGTTCCACTCTATTCCTTTCCGTTCCCGTTCTTTCTCTTCCCAGGGAGTTGGCAAAACTTACCTCATGTTTGTCTCTACTTCTATCTCTTTGAGCTCCATGAGTTTGGGAGGACCCAGCTCCTTGGTGACCAAAGAGCGCATTAGACCTTGGTTGGGGAAAAACAAATTCACCCTTCCATGTGTAGGCATGTCTGCCATGCTCCGTGACCACGAAGATCCTCTCTGATGTATTGTCTAGGTATGTTACTTTGTCTGGGCAGTCAGGGTCTTTAAACTCATATATTGTGAGTGCACTCACTTCCGGAGGTTGAGCAGATTTATATCTCCAAAAAGCCTCATCGGTTTCTCGGTTTAAAAGCAGATCTATGCTTTTATTATCCTGTGGAATCCACTCCGGAGTCATGATTCTGGTCAAGACAGATTTACCACGAGGAGTCCTTGGCTCTCTCTCTAAGTTACCTTGCTCTATATCACCCATGTCAGTCTCCGCAATCACATTTCCAAACTCATCAGTTCTATCAGGAAGAGTGGTGACTACATATATAGTCCCCTCTTTATCTAGGTATGCTCCATCCTCAAACTTGACTACCGGATGGTCTAATCCATGGGGTTGATCGGGGTTCTTAATCTGGACCACCGATCTTCTCAGGCCATCTTCATAGATGCGAGCACCTAGACGATTAGTCCTGATGTATTCCAGTTGAGTCTTGTAAGGTCCTTCTGGCTTTTCTAGATAAGCCAACCCTGAACTACCTACTGGTCTCTCCATGTGATAGGACATCTCAGAATCACTTGTTTCTGATCTGGGAGTGTATGGGTAATCACTCAACTGTTGGGCCCAAGACCTGGCAGTGTGATTGACACTAGCTTCAGAAGATCTGAGGCTTTGTCTGTCTCAGCCTAAGTGTCTGCCTGATCTAAGGTTCATATGCCTAATTTCTTCACCCCCTTGGACCCAAGCACACTCTCGCTGTAGGTTAATTTGCACCAATCACTTTGTTCTTTTGAGTTGAATATTATGTTTATGGTCTTGTTTGAAATCGCGTCGTCAGGAGTACTTAAGTGAATTTCCGCACTTGATAAGTGATCGATTCCAGTTTACCTTTTGTCCCTTAGGGTTTTCGCACTTAAGACCTATTTACTTCTTGCACTTGGTTGATTAATACTCTTGGACTTGATTCGTTCCTAACGTTGCCCTAATTAATTACCACACCTAAGTCGTACTTAGCCTAGGCTAGGAATTGACAAAGGAGGGTTGAGAGATCTTCCAACCTCAATTAGCTGGTTGACCAGGCTGCTACACAAGCCCAGGAAGCCTTCTCCCAAGCTTGGTACTCACCCTTGCTAGCTTGCTTTGGATTGCCTTGAGTGCACACAAAGTTCCTGCAAAAACTCACCAGTTAGTATGGCTTTATCACCGCAAATAATTGGAAGACACACATCAATATTTTTAGTCCCCCTGGAGTAACTCACTGTGCCCCCTGAGTCTGAGGACCACTTAGTTCCACCTAAAGGTCAAAATAGGCTCTCAGGGTTCAGGAGATCCCTCTCCGATTTCTGGGCCTTTTGCCCACTTCCAGGGTTCCAAAGTTATACCAAGGTGCTCAAAGCTAGGCTCATCTACCCTTCCAATCACTCAAAAAAATAACCCTAAATTTTCATGCGTTAAAGGCCGTGTATCGCGATAGGTCGGGTCGAGGTGTCGCGATAGGTCGAGGTGTCGCGATAGGTGGAAGTGTCGCGATAGCTCGGGGTGTCGCGATAGCTGGAAGTGTCGCGATAGGTGGAAGTGTCGCGATAGCTCGGGGTGTCGCGATAGCTGGAAGTGTCGCGATAGGTGGAAGTGTCGCGATAGCTCGGAGTGTCGCGATAGCTCGGAGTGTCGCGATAGCTCGGGGTGTCGCGATAGGTGGAAGTGTCGCGATAGCTCGGAGTGTCGCGATAGGTGGAAGTGTCGTGATAGCTCGGGGTGTCGCGATAGCTGGAAGTGTCGCGATAGGTGGAAGTGTCACGATAGCTCGGGGTGTCGCGATAGCTGGAAGTGTCGCGATAGCTCGGAGTGTCGCGATAGCTCGGGGTGTCACGATAGCTCGGGGTGTCGCGATAGCTCGGAGTGTCGCGATAGCTGGAAGTGTCGCGATAGCTTGGAGTGTCGCGATACCTCGTGAAGTGTCGCGATACCTCGAGGTGTCGCGATAGCTCGGGATATGGTGAATTTTTCTGTTCTGTCTAGTGATTCTAGGAGCTCTAGGCCTGCGCAGTGTCGTGGTGCACTCAGAATCGTGATTGGGCGAAGTTTTCGGAGTGTCGCGATAGCTCGAGCTCAACGCCTCGGGGACTGTGCAGACAATTTTTGTACCTGCTGAGCTTGCTGGAGGTGATGATGGAGCTGCCACCTGCAAGAAACATGCAAAAAACACGCAAAAACAAGCACACACAATCGCTCTCTCTCAAACTCGCACACAACAAATGAGGGAATGATAAGGAAGAGGAAATATGTAGTGGAGGTGGAGGTGGAGGTGAAGATGAAGATGAAGATGGAGAAAAATCAGAAATTTACCTACTACTTACCATTCCAACGCGTCCTCTCTACGTCTTACCATCACACGCTCGTCCTCAAAGCTCGATCCCCGGCAACGGCGCCAAAATTTGGTGTAGCTCAGCGATGAGTAACACCTCCTTTAATGTCAATCCGGGAAGACGTGAGGATGGTATGAAGACCACGAGCAAGTGGAAGCACAAGTGCGTGAGTGAGAAGCACACTAACATGCACACACATACACGCACACGCGCACACACGGCAAGAACAAAGAGAGTAAAACAATGGAATCACTTCTATTGCAACCAAGTTCTCATACCAGCTCAATACTACAAGATGCTACCCCCAAAAATGAGCTCTCTAGCTCCATTTATAGTTTTTGACTAGCTTTGGCCCTGTCCAGACCTAGTGTCCGGCCTAGTTAAAAATTAGGTTCCAGGGCTTATTTGAGGGCTCAAACGAGATCTAAAAATTATGAAAATTGGCAGGCAACTACTTCTAAGGCTCCCCAAGCTCGAGGACTCCTCGGCTTGTACAAAGTGGAGCTACAAAAAGGTGAAACGATATTTACAAGGGTTTTTAGTGATGAGAATCACTTTAAAATGATGTAAGGGTTTTGAAAAAATTGAAGGATTGCCTTAGTGCTAGATCTGCATGTGTGTCCGTACTTGCTTCTTCCCGTGTGCTGTCAAAAATCATGCACACACATTTCCCAAGCATTACACACACGCACAAACCACCTTGGAGAAGAAGGAAATCAATAGGAAAGAAGCAAGTTTGAAAATCTTCTTCCAAACTCTCAATGGCAAAAAGTTCTTTACGAGTGTCACAAAGTGACTTATATACATGTGCCCTAAAAATGGTCCTTTCACACAAGAGACTGGTCCTTTTATTGACTAACTCTAATTTCCTAATATTTTACAAGAGTTATGTTACAATGATTTGGGCTTATGCATTTAGGGGACTCCTCTAGTGCATTTACATAGCTTCAAGGGAGTTTCATAGGATTTTGAAGAAGAAAAATTGTGCTCAAATTTGAAAATTTTTGGGGGCTCCTCTTTTGTGCTTCTTTACTCTGCAACAACATCTCTACTAACAATAAAACCTTTAGTGCTTGGATTATATAGCTTGTACCCTTTTTAATTTACATCATATCCAATGAACACACATTTCTCTGCTTTGGGATCCACTTTACCTCTAATTTGTGATGGAATATGTGCATAAGCTATGCATCCAAATATCCTGCAATGGTCAAGGCTAGGTCTTCTTCCATTCCATGCTTCATAGGGTGTCAGCCCTATTGATGCAAATAGATCCAAGCCTATATACTTGGACAACTATCTATTCATTTCCTTGTATGCACATGAAGTCACATGTGAACACCTACTTGCAAATGTTTGGTTTTACTCCTTGTAAAGGTGCCTATGTAAAAAAATGCACTTACATTCACGTGGAGTTTGGAAGATCAATTACGAGATTTTTGGTGGAGAATTGATGAGAAAGGAAGTCCTAAATTTTAGGCACAATTCTTGGTAGAGTTTGAAATTCAAAAGTTGAAAATTGGCTCCAACTTTAGCTATAAAAGTGACTCAAAAAGTCGCATGCAATAGAGCCCGATTAGGAAGAGTTTTCATAGGGACTCTACTTGGGTATTGAGCTCACACTATAGCTCTAAAGTTTCCCTCTATCATTCATTGCCAATATCATTGTACTTTATGTGCATTAGTACATACATGTTGATCATGTTCTCTTTTCTCTACTCTGTGAAGTGCTACTCAAAATAGTGAATTTCGCAGAGCTATTTCTCAGCATGTACTTAATCATTTGTAGTGATTTAAATTGCTATAGCTTCATTAGAGAGCCTAGTTATATATTAAAAATTTTCATCTTGATGGCTTTAACCATTTTCAAGCATTTGAATTATTGCTCTCTAGTCTGCTATTTGTTCAGCTCCTAAAAAGTCGGGATACACCCCAGACTTGCTAAAGATCATTCTCCTTTCTTAGTTGATCATTTTGAGTGAAATAACTTGTGGAAGTTAGCTATCTAAGTTACTAGATATTCCCAAAAGGAGTTTGTCCAATTGTTAGCAGAGAAAGAGAATTGTTCATTTCTATGAGCTCATATATGGACCAAAATAGAAAGTTTTTTATTCAAGGTCAATGTCAATGTTATCTGTTTTGATCCAATGATTTGAGAATCATCTTCCAAAGCACTGAGGTGATTAGTTGTATGTCTTGTAAATCTCAGAGGGTCTACTCTACACTCCTCAACTCAACTTTGGCTTGTGTGAAGCAAGAATTTGCAGCACCATCTCATCTCTGGAAGGCGTCCACCATCTCCTCCAACAGTGGCATCAAAGCAACATCAAGGTAAAATTGGAGATGCATTCCCATAATTCATTGATAAATTGGATAGGGGCAATTATGTAGCATGGTTCCTAAGGATGAAGGCTTACCTCCAAGGAAGAATCTTGTATGGATACATCTCTAGAGATGAAGAAATGCCAACCTTTAGAAGCAAAAATCAACCTACAAAAGAGGAGCAAGAGACACTAGTTGCATGGTGTGCAAAGGATGCTCTAGCCAAGTCTTACATACTCAATTTAATCTCAGATTTTTAGTTACCTCGTATTAGGAATTTTAAGACTTCCCAAGAGACTTGGGATGTGCTATCTTCATAGTTCTCATCAAATACAAGGGCCAAAAAGAACCAGCTTTGGACCTTTAAGAAGCAACTAGACCAAGGTGTAGCTGACTATGTGACCAAGATGAAGGATGTATCTGACCAACTTGGGAGTATTGGAGAAGAAATAGAAGAGGAACAGATAGTAAGGAAAATCATAAATGGCATCAAGGCAGATGACAAATGGGAGTCTTTCACCATAGTAATAGACCTATATATGGACATGCAGATACCTAACCTCAATACATGATGGGGCAATTCTTCACACATGAGACAAAGCTCAACAAGAATGGAGATATTTCTAGAGGTAATCAATCTTTTGCCCTTTACACGGATAAGAATAGGAATAAAGATAAAGGCAAATGTAAGAAGAATGAAGAAGATGCAAGTACCTCTCAAGTGAATTTCACAGGTAGAGGAATAGGTACTAGAGGAAGGGGTAGAGGAGGAAAGCAAGGCAAGGGCAGACCATATGATTCTTCACCTTGCAACATTTGCGGATTGACCAATCATACCACAGATGAATGCTTTAGAAACACAAAGAATCATAGAGGAAGAGGCTTCCACAGAGGAGGCTATGGACAATCAAGAGGCAAGTTCAATATTGGAGGAAGCAACTACCATCACAACTACAACCAAGGCTTCAACAACAACTATCAAGGAGGCTTTAGAAGAAGGAGAGACTACAAAAATTATATAGATGACCAAGGGGATTCTCTATTGCTAATGAATATGACATCCAGACAATGTAAAGATGATGAATACCTATTCTATATTGATTCTGGTTGTTCCAATCTAGTAGCTCGAATGTAGCACTATTGTGTGGCCTTGAAGAACCTAAAGGGAAGCATGAAGTCCAAATAGGTCATGACACTAGGCACTCAGTAAAGAAAATTGGAAATCTTAAAGCATCTGATGGTAATATGAACTTTCTAAGCAGAGTGTTGTATGTGCCAACAATAACAAAAAATCTAATGAGTGTTGGATAGATTGTTGAGAAGGGTTTATAGGTTAGATTCACAAGACATGGACATATGTGGAGGACCCTCAACAAGGCTTCAAGAGGATTGCAAAAGGTGAGAAATCTGGTAAACTTTTTACCTTTGAAGTTGAAGATACAAGAAACATTTCTCTTTTCAATTACAAGGATCAAACCCTATCTAAATTTGAGATATTACATAAGAGACTAGGTCATATAGGTGAAAGGACATTGAAGCAAATATGCAGGGATCAGAGTGTGCTTGGCATCCCAAATGTTTCCAAGCAACACATGATTTACAGACATGGAGCATGCCAATTTAGCAATTCACATAGGCAACCATTCATCAAAAGAGGATGCATGTATGAAGATTACTTGGAGCTTGTACACACAGATGTTGAAAGAACTTCGAGAAGCTTATAGGAGGTAGAAAAGTGAGTTGCAAAGCCACGAAGTTTGGTCCAGCCAACTAGCACAAGATCAGCCCTTGAGCTTATGGAGGCTCAAATAGACCTTATAGGCATGTGATAAGTGTAATAAAATACACTATCGGAGAGAGAGTCAATACAAAATAGATAGGTTCGCACATCGACTAGCTCAAAAACTTACTATCTATGGAAGAGACAATGAACTTCAAATGCTCATAGCGACCAATGTGATTACAATTAGAAAAAATCCTTTTATGGGAGTGATACACATAGGTTTGAGTGTACATAATGCACAAGGTTATATGGCATAAGAAAAATATGCTATTGGAATGAACCAAACACTCAACAGTGGTACCTCCTATTTTTCAAGAATATGTAGAGATTTACCGCGAGACAGAAACACTGCAATTTCTCCCAATTTACTAGAAAATAGCTTTGAAATTTTACAAGAAAAAACTAGACACTAATATCTTTCCAATGAGCCATCTTTCATTGATATTGGATCTCTGTAAAGAGAGTAGCAATCTTTGCAAGCATAATGTTCGTGAAGAAGATGATGCAAAAAAATGAAGGAGCAAGACAATGACAGTCACAAGTGTATGCATATTGCTTCCATGTATTATAAAAGTTATTTGATTTCTTTATATAGAATCTAGAAGTGATCCATGACTTTTTAAAAGTGGATTTTGAGTTCAAATGAAGGTGGTAAGAGTTTTTGGAGGGAATCAATTCACTTTCCTACAATCTAGGAAAGGGGAAAGTGCCTTAATCATCTTATCTTCTACTTGCTTTTCAATAGGAACAAAAGAAATGTCAATCTCCTTTGCCATGATCTTCTCCCTCATGAAGTGATAATGCACCTCTATGTGTTTGGTTCTCGCATGGAAAATAGGGTTTGATGCTAGATGCATGGAACTTAAATTATCCCCAAATATGTGAGGTTTGGAACAGATAAGTCCCAAATCTATATACACTGCTTTTAACCATATTGCCTCTTGAGTTGCTATGGTCAAACCTCTGTACTCTGCTTCAGTTGAGGACAAAGCAACTCTTGGTTGCTTCTTGGAACTCCATGACACTAGCTTTGAACCTGCAAATGCTAAGTAACCTGAAGTACTTCTTCTATCATCCTTAGCTCCTGCCCAATTTTCATATGAATAGATTTTGATATCCAAATCTGAATTCTAATTCTGATAAGGTTTGATTACCAAAATTGAACAGAGCTATATTTCAAGTGTCTTGGAGTTCAAATGTAAAGAGTCTACTTGTCTTTTCTCGTTTTGCAATTCTCTTGAATCCTTGTTGTGGATCTTCAACAAGGGCTCCATTCCTTGTGAACCTTACTTGCAATCATTTCTCTACAATTTTCCCAACACTTATGAGATTTTTTTTTATGGTAGGTACATACAATACCTTGCTGAGTAGATTCATGTTCCCATCTAGAGTCTTCACATTTCCAATCTTTTCCACTGAGTGCCTATTTTAACCTCTAAGCCTATTTGAACCTCATGTCTATTTCTTGGATCCTCTAAACCTGAGAGTAGAGCCACATTCCCTGCTATATACTTTGAACAACCAAAATCTATATAAAATACATGCTCTTTACATTGCTTCATGTTCATGTTCATCAAGAGAAGTGAGTTCTCTTGAGTTTGCTCTTTAGTGTAGTTGTTGTAATCTCTTCTTCCTCTATATCCTCCTTGATTATTTTTGTTGTTGAAGTTGTTGTTGTTGTAGCCATTGAATTATTTGATCTACCTCTTGCACTTCCATAGTTGCCTCTACTGAAGCCTCTTCCTCTTTGATTTCTAGGGTTCCTGAAACAATTCTCAGTTGTATGATTAGTTAGGCCACATATGGCACATGGAGAGGAGCTTTGAAATCTCCCCCTGCCTTTTCTACCTCCTCTGCCTCTTCTTCTTGAACCTCTACCTCTACCTACAAAATTGGCTTGAGTGGTACTACCTTCATCATCAGATCTTTTACCCTTTCCTTTGCTATCGTTACTCTTGTTCTTATCTATGTACAGGGTATAGGATTGATTACCTTTTGAGTTGTCTTCATTCTTCATAAGCTTTGCTTCTTGTGTGAACAATTGTCCCATGAGAGTGTTGAAGTCAAGAACCTGCATGTCCATGTATAGGTCCATTGCTATGGTGAAAGCTTCCGGTTTATCATCTGCTTTGATTTCATTGATTACTTGTCTCACTATCTTCTCTTCTTCAATGACTTCTCCAATGCTCCCAAGTGGATCTGCTAAGTCCATTTGTGACAAAACTAGTCACACTTTGCTTGGGCATCTTCTTGAGTGTGGTAAAATCCATCGAGAGTTGGTTCTTCCTAACTCTAGTGCTTGATGAAAAGAATTCTTCAAGAGCATTCCATGTCTCTTGTGAAGTCTTGCAAATCCTAATGTGTTCAAGTAAAAAATCAAAGATTAAGACCAGGCTAGAGCATCCCTTGAGTGCCATGTGGTTAACCTCTCTTGTTCTTTTTGATTTGGTTGTCATTTGCTTTTGAGGATTGGCATCATCTCATCTCCAAAAACGTAACCATAGAGGTTTCTCACTTGAAGATATGTTCCATTCTAAGTGACCAAGCAGAGTAATTATCTTAATCCAATTTGTCAATGGATGAACAAAATCCATCTCCCTTGTTGTCTTGTTGTTGCTCTAATACCATTGTGAGGAGATGGTTGGATACAATCCACAGATGAGGTGGTCTTGCAATAATCTTGCTCTACACCTGTCAATTTGACTTCTTTGCACCTTAGTTGACAAACTTTAGCTTTCCAAATATGCATTTAGAGCCATTATGTACCTTGGAGCATCATTGTTAAATGCTTTTGCCAAAACAGATAACTTGCACATTGATGCACCATGCAAAACTTGCTATTTTTGGACTTGAACCTCTCAAAAAAAATGTTTAGTTCTCACTCTCTCATAACAATTGACCAAATACCTTTTAGACACATCTAAATTAAGAGCTTACCTAACTATTTTAGGTTACCTCACTAATTTAGAGTGAGTATACACTGAGGAATGAGTTTAAGAACTCAAGGGTGTAATCCTGACTTTTGAGTAGCAAGACAATGTGCAGACATAAGTAGCTTGTATGATTCACAAATCAAGATCTAGTGAACCAAATGTAATGAAAACTGATATTTAGTAACAAGACTAATTACTCTATCTATCCCAAGTTAAAGAAAGTCAAACGATTAAGTATACACAAAGAACACAATCAAAGAAAATCACTCAAATGAAGAGGCTACTTTGTTGTCCCAAGAACCTTCTTATTAAAGACAAACAACTCCCTATTTTGTCCTGTCGTGAGTTTAACAAAAACAAAAATTTAAACGGGGGTCACACATAAGCTCTTACATATCATCTTCACTTCCTCTTTTCCACTTTTGAACTTAGTTTCTCCAAAATTTCTGGATAATCAGTAACCTCTTCCTTTTCATACAATTACCTTTATCTCGATACATAGCAGTCTTGATAAAATCTTTCATATCATTATACCACCCTTGTAGTTTAACTATGAATAGCTCAGCATCACGGAAGACATCATCCATTCCAATGGCCTAGTTCTTTAGGCCAATCCAAAACATATGATCAACCGTAAAATTTTCCTTGCCTAGTCTAAGCACTATAGTGAAATCAAATTTTTGAACTAATAGAAGCCATCTCCATATTCTACATGTTGCTTATGGCTTGTTTAATAGATACCTTAGTGGTTGGCGATCATTAATTATGACAAATTTTACCCCTAGCAAGTAATGCTAGAACTTTTGGACAACAAATACCATTGCCAAGGTCTACCTCTCAGTGGTATCGTAGTTCTTCTCTACCTTAGTCAAAATCCGACTTGCATATTGAATGGGTCTATCCAACTTATACTCCTCACAATACTATGTGAGAACTATGCCCACTAGGTAGGCAATGACATCTACATGGACATGGAAAACCTTAGACCAATTAGGTGTGACAAGGATTGGTGTAGCCTCGAGCTTCGGCCTCAAATCCGGATAAGCCGTTTCCTCTTCATTATCCCACTTGAATGGGACTTCCTTACTTGTGAGCCTAGCTAGGTGTCTAGCTATGTATGCATACATCTTAATGAATCTTGTGGTAACCAATAAAGCACCCAAAACAAGTTTGGAAGTTGCAAAAGGCTTTGTATGGACTTAAGCAAGCCCCTCGTGCTTGGCATGCAAGGATTGCTCATTATTTGACCACCATTGGATTTTCTGTGTGGTGGAGATAATTCATTATATGTAATTTGAATGGTGATGATGGCATCATAATTGTGGTTATTTATGTTGATGACTTGATTGTAGGAGGTGACAATGAAGCAAGTATTAAAGAGGAAAAACAACTCCTTATGCAGGAATTTGACATGAAAGGTCTTGGTGTGCTATGTTATTTCTTGAGCATTCAGTTTATACATATAGAAACAGGTATATGGATGTCACAAAGGCAATATGCCTTGAGTATGTTGCAATATGGTATGGCATTGTAATCCAATTTCTATGCCATAAGATCAGAATTTGAAGTTGGATACTATATCAGGTGAAGCATTGGAAAATGCTACTATGTACAAGAAAACTATGGGAAGTTTGATATATCTCATAATTACAAGGCATGATCTAAGCTACACTATTGGACTTAAAAGTCAATTTATGCATGTTCCCAAGAAGCCACATTTGGATGCTCTGAGGCACACTCTATGTGCTACTTTTGATTATGCATTGTCTTATGAAGCTGGTGTAGATTTGCAGGTTCATGGATACACCAATGCAGGTTGGGTTTGTAGTATTCCAGATAGAAGATCTACTAGTGTCTTTCTATTCTCACTTGGAAGTGCAATTATTACATGGAGAAGAGAGAAGCAACCCATTGTTGCTTTATCGAGTACAGAGGCTGAGTATAGAGGTGCTACAATGGCAGCATGTGAGGCATCTTAGTTAGAGATGTTACTTGCAAATTTAGGTGTGGAAGTGCAAAAGCCCAACATCTATTGTGATAATCTTAGTAGCATATAGTTAGCACAAAACCCTATTTTTCATGCTGGAACAAAGCACAGTGAGGTACATTATCATTTCATTAGGGAAAAGGTATAAGCAGGTGATATTGACCTTGTTTATGTGAGGATAGATGAGCAAGTTGCTGATATTGTTTTTTTCACTAAAGCACTTGGAGCTAAGAAGTTGAAGAAGTGTTGGAAGATGCTTGGATTAGAGGACATAATGTTGAGCTTGAGGGGGAGTGTTGAGATATCAAGATCAACATGTGATGATCCAGGATGACACATATCAGTTTTTCATTTCTCTAACATGTATAGTGGTCATGCCGATATATGTCAAAGATACTTCATTGAGCTTTACTAGATTTATCTACCGAGAGTGATGGCACATCTCTGGCCCCTTCTCTCTCCTCATCTCCAAAAAAGAAGAAAAAGAAGAAAAATTCGGTTGAAGAACATTAGTCTTGAGAACCATTTCCGTATGAATTCGATATAAAGTCCTTCTTAAATCAAAATCTGCTTGGCAGATTCACCCTTTGGATTCCCTTGCGTATGGTGCATTATGTCTCTTAATGCCTGCTAGCTGAATCGTACTAGGAGCAGAATTCCATTCTGAATTTATGAGGGGTTGGTGGAGTGTGTTTACTCGTCGCCACCTGTTCCTTTACTTTTTGATGGCGTAGGTTCTGGAAGCTCGAATTTGGGGGGAAGTTCATTTCCTCCCACTGTTTATTTGTGGGTGGGCTCATTCGCAGGATCCCCTTTTCTTCACCTGGTTACCACGGTGGGGTTGGAATTTTTTTCCTGTGTCGCCTTTCTTGGGTCGAGCCCTTATGGGCCCGTGCTTCCTGCACATGGGGTTGCCTGAGCATTGGCTCTCCATTCTACTGTCCTACTTGGTCTCATGCTGCACCTGATGCTCCTCACAATCTCGCCTCAACGGTGGAGGAACCAATGTGATGCTGATTGGCCTTCGCCTCTTTCTTCCCTTGTCCCCTTCATTTCACAACTGTACGAAGCTTCTGTAGGCTTTGAAGAAGGACTTCCCCACTTGCGCGGTGCTTCTTGCTCCCATCCTCCCGATTGCTTCTCCAGTAATGTTGGGCTTCCTTGTGATGCATCACTATTGTGCATCACTTGAGCCATGTGTGCATTGAAGGCTTCACCTTCCGATGGTTTTTGGTCGCTTTGCTTGGAACCTTGCGGTTGTACCTTCTGCTCGTTGCATCAAGCTCTGCACTGATCTTTCTAGACACGTCTTCAAAGCTTTCGTCTGCTCTGAAGTTGAGGTTCGATGCCTATGTTCTCTCTGCAACATGTATGGAGGGATTTGGCAACTAAACTTCCGGTGCCCTTTTATGTTGAGAGGTGCTTCTTGCGCTCTGTGTTCAATACTATAAAGGATCTTTCATTTTTGGAATTGTGTGCCCTTCAGGTTCCCCATTGCACTTATCATGTGAGGACCGGTATGCTCCTGAACTCCCCTCTTGAGCCATGTCTACAACACGATTAGTGCGGAGCTCTGCACTCGGGGTTGAGATTCATTATCTCATTTAAAATGCTTTACGACTCCCCAAGCGTGACAAATTGGCCTCGTTTCTTGTTTGCCTCCATTTCTGGGCTTAGGGGTTGAAATTGGTCTCCCCCGTGTGGTTTTTGTTACAGGGCAAGATTGTGCTGATTTTCCTTTACCTCGAATTCACCTATGAAATATCTGAATATCCATGAACAAATTTTATCTGACAACCAACATTACTCTATGATGAATGTGTAGGTTCACAAGTTTTGTAATGTAGGCTTATTACATTCTCTGTTTAGACTCCCTTTCCCACATGTGGCCATTTGAACAAGATGGTTTCATTCATCTAAGTAATGACTTTCATGAACCTATCTTAATGTTTCCTTGGATTCATCTATCTTCATGGTTTCAAATAAGAATGCTTTCCCCCAGTAATTAGCATGTTTGCATGATTTCATGAACCTATCTTAATGTTTCCTTGAATTCATCTATCTTCATGGTTTCAAATAAGAATGCTTTCCCCCGGTAATTGGCATGTTTGCATTCCCATGAGTAAAGGAATTCTTTGATATTCACCTTCATATGATTCGTTGGTTGGCTTTCTGAATAGGTTGATTGGATGAAGATGGTAGGCAATTGTTGTTTTCTATAAAGGCCTCTCTATTTTGTTGCACCACACCTATTGTGGCTTTCTCTAAGGTTGTTCTTTTATGTATTCCATGAAAGAAGAGTTGAAGGTTGCCTAGACTTGCAAGTCTTTGTGCTAGGCTTTACATAAAGAATCGATATGATCATTCTGAATATGATTCACGCTTTAACATACCATAATGAAAGGTCATTTTGATTCTCTGTCATGTCTTTTATACTTGTGCAATACTGTCTACTCCTATGTTCAAGATTTTGAAGGAATGCAACTTGGAAGATGCGTGACCCCTTGGTTTTTAAATACTCGCGAATCTAAGTAATTGATTACAAGTGCCTTAAATTTTTGTGGTTCTCTACACTCCAGGATCGTTTGTTACGCTTGGAGCTACTAGACCTCCTATGAGTGTCATTTGGGCTCTTGACTTCCATATTAGAACATTCAGAATGGAACTCCTAGGACTTGATGGTAGCAAGAGCATCACCTTCGCCCATGTCTTTTACAAAAGAAAATTCGTGCATTATGGGACCATGATTTTCTACGTTTGAAGTAAATTACAATTGTTTCAACCAATTGTTAGTGCCTGAGGGATGGTATCGTTTGTAACTTCATAATGTTTCTTGGGATAATATGCGATGGTTTTCATGCCCTGGCTAGCTCACCCCAGCACAACATCTTGACATGGGTATCCTTGAACTCTCCACATCTGACTCAATGACTGTAACACAGATTGGGAAAGGCATTGTTTTGGGGATTGGTCTTGTCTTCCACACCCGTGTTGAAACACTCAAGATCTGTGGCATTGTTCTTCAAATAGGCATCCTTTGCACGTATCAAATTCACTATGGCTTGAGTCATTAAGTGGTCATGCTAGTTGGGTGTGATTCTTGGCATAGATATTGGCTTTCTATAGGTGTGACAATTGAAAGATCCCATACTCTACGCAGTAGGCATACAGGTCTTGCTCAGGTCAACCATTCAGTCTTTAACAATTAGAGGGTCATGATCATTTCCATGATAAGGCGGAAACCAATGGTATTGAGAGGATGTAGGAAATACATTTCTGGGTTGGGGCTACAATTGCCCTATCTGGGGAGTGTGTCTGCATAAATTGCCCATTTGTTCATGATAAGTAATACTCTAGTTCGCATGTCTGAGAATTGAGTTCTGCAGGCTTGGTGCTCCCAATGAAGTGATGACCAGCTGACTAGCCATCCAACTGGGTGGGTTAGAACTTGAAACATACTGTTGCGATCTTAGAGGGAAGCTTGAAATGTATTAAGGCGTATGAAGGTAGTGTCGGATACTATTCACTGATAAATGTACTTTTCTTCAATAAGCTCTTTCTACAGATGGACAAGGGGATTATACTAATTGCTATCTAGAAATGCCAGAAATGCATGAGGGGTATTTTTTCCTTTTAATGTTTACTTAAAGATTGATTGTTTCCTTGCCCTTTGATAACTATTTGCATTGGTTATACTCTCTGTGTTAAGGACTTGACTGTCTTTTGCTTTACACACTGCCTGTTCTATGTTTTAGACAAAAAGAATATCTGGAGGTCATCTGTTTCTAGAAAAGTCGTTTAGAAGGAAACACTGTGTGGATTCAACCCGTTCTATACTATTAGAGTGTGAAATTCCCAAAGGATTGAGTAATTGTTTTTTTGCCAGGGAAGTCATTCACTGGTTCTACAATGCTCACATGGTTCTCATTTGAGGCTTGTTTCACTTCTCTGCTTAGGTGATTGGAGGCTTAGCAAAAAGAACCTTCTGCTTATCACTACTTGGAGCTTGTTTTTAGGTGTTGGGGGTTTAACATATTGATCACTTACACAATGTTCCTCTAAGATTTTGCTACTGAATCTCTGTATGAGTTTGTCTAAAAGTGATTGATTTTGACGTGACAGGTGGAGTACCCACATTTCATTAAAACATATATGATTAATCCAGCCCCACATTCACTCGAATATGCATGACCTTTTTCCTTCTGTTATATATGTGATTAGCTCCAACAACATGACCACTCATTAGGCAAGTCCCACACAATCTCAAGGTTTCTAATGCAAGTTTTTGGAGTGCAGGAATAAATAAATTTTCAAGAGGATGTCTCTTTAACAGAACTAGTCCTGTAGAAGTCAATGCTCCCTGAAGTGGAAACTAAAAGTTGGACTAAATGTTCTATTCTACCTCTTTTTCCAGAAACAGTCTACTGGTTATGTATGTTTTAATTTCAGGTTTGGAGCTCCTTGCAAGAGCTTCAACCATCCTACATAGGACTGCACAAGGGGATGCATGCTAGGCTAACTGCCCCCCAAGGGGATTGTATCGCTCAGCTCTGAAGATTGAAGATTTGCAGACTGAAGAAAGGACTTAAGGCTTAAAGATAGAAGTGCTATAGATTTGAAGACCATAAACCTGAAGGCTTGCAGCTTGAAGCTTTGCAGACTGAGGAATTGCAGAAGACCAGAAGATTTCAACTTGAATCAAGTTCAGCTGTGTATGATCCTCTTCCCTTAGCTTTGTCGAGGATGACAAATTCTAGGGAGGGGAGAGTGTTGGGTTGTAGGGTATGCACACATCCACAAATGTGCATAGGAACCCTTCTTAAGACCATGGGAATAACCCTTTTTTGTATATACTTGAGTGTCACATGTGAACACTCTCTTAGGGTACTTTTTAATATTTCTTTATGCCTTAGTATAAAACACTCTTCATATTTTCACCCTTTTTGCCCTTCTAAGGACTTCCCATGTAGAAAATCCCACGCATGTCTTTTTGGGGATTTGGTTGTTACACATATGATCTTGGAATATCCTAGAAGATTGGCAGTTAGAGAGAGAATCACCTTTTTTACTTTTCAAAGAGGCACATGGGAAATAGAGCTTAACCTATAAATATGAGCTCATTTTTGTAAAGAAGGGAGCTTTTGGTCCATGTGCTCTCATGTAAAATCCTTTATCAATGGAAGATGCTATCATTTACTCCAAGACTTGTTACATTTATATGTATTGTTGTCTTTGTGAGTGTGTGAGAGTGGTGTGTGTGTGCCTATGCATGTCTCTCCTTTGTGTGAGTAGAGTAGTTGCATTCTCTTGTATTTTCCTCATGGACTAGGATCCTTGACTCCCTATTCTCCTTGTTTTCAAGCATGTGGCAAAGCCTGGGGCTGTTGCCAATGGCTTGAACATATGGGAGGTAGGGGTGGATGAGAGAAGAGTCACTCTTGAGCTTTCCTTCTTGCTTCCATGCAAGGTGGTGTGGGTTTTGGGCATTCCTTGCTACAACGTCAACACCCTATTATATGCATGTTGAAATGGATACATTTCTTGTGGAGCACTTATGTGTACTCATTTATTGTATTGAGAGTTTGGCCAGAGAATTTACCCTTGTAAAAGAGAAATGAGAAAGGCCCAAAAGCCATGAGCTAGAGGTGGTTGAGATTTATGATTGATCAATCAAATCATTTCAAGTAAAATCAAGTGGTCAAAATTTGATTTCAATTTTTGTAGTTCATAGGAAGATGATTCTCCATTACAACTACATACCCCACGGTATTTTGAATTCAAATCTAGGTAGTTTGAGTCGTGGGAAGCTAACCAAGAGCCTATATAATGACTCATAACTCTATACAATATGAGATTGGTGATAATTGAAGCAATACATTCACATTGGTGATCATTTTGGTTCTTCTTCACTATTCTCTAATCCTTCTTCTTCACACATAGTCATGTAGTTGAGCTTGCTTTGATCTCTAAATACCAAATTGAGTGAATGAGAACTAATTAGAAAGTTAATGCTTTCTAGTTTATATGTATAAAGTTTCAAGTTATTTAGGTTAGTAAATTTAGAGAAATCTTCAGTTGAAGGTCTCAAGGTCATTTTCTACACAGCCCTCAAAAGTCGAGGGTACACCCAATCAGTGTTAATAAGCACAATTCTCCTTCATTGGTTGATAAAATTTGAGCTTTTAAGCATTATATAAAGTCAGCCCTATGTACGAAATTTCCCTAAAAGGAACTTTTCCAATTGCAACTATGATGACTACTCTAAGTGTCTGAAGTGGAAGCATTCATCCCAAAACAAAAGATTTTGTGAGCTAGTGAAAGTGCAACTCTATCTGTTTTGTACCAATTGATTCTCATTGATGTTCTAGGGTAGCTATTGCATTTTATTGCACTTACCAAAAACCTAAAATGCCTATTTGACATATGCAAAGAGCTAGGGCAGGTCTTTTGCTAGTTTGTTGGACCACCTTCATCACTTGGCAACTCAAGTTTCCACCTTCTCCATGCTTCTCCAACTTCTTTCACTATCCCTAAAAAAGTAGTCACTAGAGCACATGCTCTATAAAAGACTCTAGGCATAAAACAAGAGAATAAATTAGAATCTAATGAGTTAGAAAGCATAGCTAGAAAAAGGGCTAGAGCTTAGAAAGATAGTTGAGAAAGGACGAAGAGTCAACTACTCCTGAAGACTTGGACATGATGTTCAAGGCTTGCAAAACTCGACTTCAAAAAAGTCATAATATGGTAGAGTTAGATAAATAATATCCTAGAGTGGATGTAGAGAATTAGAGGACCAAGATTTGTGCTTAAATGGTAGAACTAGCTTAGTCTATGTTCGATGCAAGCTATTTTTTCAATCAGACGAAATCAGTGAAGCCACAACTACATTTTGAAGGAATCTTGGAGAGGATAGACAAGTTCAGCTACCCACGAGAGAATTTCCTTCTTGTTGTTTTGAAAGAAACTCCTAAAGTTTGTGACCGGGTTGCAGCCATGAGCTACACATCCTATTCCTTAGCTTAAGCTAAATTCCAAGGAAAAGGAAAATTTACCTCATCAATTACCTTGCTAAAACCTTTGCACTTCTTCTTCAGTTTGTAATTGTGATCCTCCTATCCCCAAGTTGTCTCGTCCACCAGGCAATGCCAAATTTTTTTTGGGGGCTCTTAGTTGAAAGGGGCTTGAGTTTTTGGAGGAGAAAAATGGAGAAAAAGAAGAAAAACAAATTGCATCGGAAGCCTCTATGTCTTGATTAGCATAAAAGATTACAATAGCTTTGTCTAGAAGAACACAAAATTTTCATTGTACATATGATCCATTTCATCCAAAGAAGTACACACACAAGTACACAAAATATCAAAATTAATTGTGCAGTTAACCTTTGTGCCGGTCCTTCACCATGTCCAGTAGCTTGCCCTTGTGCACTCTTTTCACTCAAGCTTCCAATAAGGTTGAAGGCTTGGTCACTTCTACTGTTGACCTATAACACCTCCTTGATGATAATTTATCACACTTTAGTTGGTCTCTACACACTCTCTCTACATACTTTGACACCTTCTTTACACACTTTCTCTCTCTCTCTCTCTCTCTCTCTCTTTGCACACTTTGTCTTTTTGCACACTATCTAAGTGTGTATGTCTTGTTGTCTCTTGCTCTCATAGTGTATTGTATGTTCTTGCTTACTTATTCAATATCCAAGAATTCTCTTTTATGGTGTTGATTTCTCTTACATATTTCGCTTCACTTCCCAACTACTTGTCTATCTTGATGCTTACTTTGTTGTCCCAAGAACCTTCTCATATTAAGACCAATGACTCTCGATTTTATCCTGTAGTGACTTTATGGAAAACAAAAAATTAAATGGGGGCCACACATAAGCTCTTGTGTATCTTCCTCACATCCTCTTTTCCACTTTTGATGTTAGTTCTCCAAAATGTGCACATAAGGGAGGGTTCACTTGGACCTTCCATAACACTATAAAAGCTTTTAAAACCCCTTCAAAAAGACCTTTTTACAACCTACATTTGACTTTTCCTATAAGACCATTGTGAGAAAACTACTTGTGCACTACCTCTGCACCCATGTCATCGGCCACGTGCACCACCTGTGAACCACTTTTCCAAGTCACCACTTTGATCGGCTTAACAAAATTACTCCAAAAAAAGAGTAGAATTTTAGCAAAAATAACTAAATTGCATGAAAATAAGATCAAGGTAGTTTTGTATAATAAGCAGGAATATGTTTGCAATCATAGGAAAAGTAATCATTTTAGACATTAAGTCTCAACTTCTTCCATACTAGACAAAGCCATAGATTTTTTTAGTGCATGGCATGAACAAGCCTCCTAGACACACTATTCCACTGAGATTTTCTTGATTGACTCTCCTATTCCATTGAGATTTGCGTGATTAATTCTCTTCCTCTTCAATTCTAGTTTCACAAAAGTTAACTTCCACTTTTGTTGACATTACCTTGAAGTTAAATATTCTCTTATCATTGATATGAAATCTCAAGTGACTCATATGGAATTATTACACAACCTTTAAAATATGACTTTGTACCCACGGACTATGCCTTCAACATTGACCTTCTTCCAACACTCTTTCTCTTGCAATGGTAATGTCAACTAGTAACTACCATGTTGTAGATAATCCACATATGCGATTACCGATATCATGTATGAATATGAATTGATGTAATGTAGCATGCAACATGGGTCTTTGTTGTTTAACTTCTCAAATCTCCTCATATGTTCATATATCTCTTAATCCATTGTGGGACAATATTTCTATCTCCATCATAAGCCTTGCATGGTTCACATTAGAGAATAATGTTGGTCTAGAAAAGTTATGTCCACTCTCTCTAGTAAGTTCCAATTTCTCTAAATAGGCTTACCTTTTTGGAGAAAAAAATCCACATATGGGATTATTCTACATTGCATGACTCCTAGAGGAGTATCTATGTGGGAGTTTTGGAGGTCTACTTTTATATAACGCCTAGAGAACATACAAATTCTGATGGAAAAACTCTCATTTTGAGAGGGAAAAGGAAGTGACCTAGGCAAGAATTTCTCGGGAAGATGATACAAGCATAGAGTGTATTGTTCATAATTTCATGAGGATTAATAAAATCTTTCAAGTTGAATAGGTGAAGGAGAGATTAGAGCTCTCAAATTCCCCTATTTCATCCTTTTTCATTAATCGCAAGGTATAAATTTTGTATAACCTCCATCTTTGGAAGACGGAAAAGAGATTATATGGAAGAACTTGTGAGGGAAATTATATATGCATGAAGAATGCGGTATGTATTTGCATGAAGAATTAGGAAAAAATCCCAATTTCCAGTAGAAGAGAATCAATTGGATACCTCAAAACACCTCTTTTGATCATTTTTATGAAATTTCTAGGTGTACACTTTTGCAAGAACATTTTTGACTGAGTAACTAGGGATGTTCCCAAAGGGATTTTTGAATGTAAAAGGATATGTGGAAAGTATGGAATATGAAATTTCACAATCCATCAAAAGATGGAGATAATGTTTTTAATTGAGAAATGGACATATGCAAAGACACCCCTTTTGGTTGGGGAGGAGACATCTCGACAACAACCATTCAAGGTGACACACCTACCTTTGATAGGTGTTGTATAACTATGTGTCCAAGGGACAAAATACATCAACTTAAAGGGTCCAAAGTCCCTTGGAGAACCCTCAAATCTCTCTTCCAAAAACTCAAATCTCTAACAAGCTAACCTGAAAAATGAGCTCTCTAGCTCTTTTTATAGTTTTTTGAGTAGTTCTGGCCCTATCCAGACCTAGTGTCTGGCCTAGTTAAAAAGTAGGTTCCAGGGCTTATTTGAGGGCTCAAACAGAGTCTAAAAATTATGAAAATTGGTAGGTAGGTACGCCTAATACTCTTGAAGCTCAAGGACTACTTTTCTTCAACAAAATAGAGTTGCAAAAATGTGAAATGGTATTTATAATGGTTTTTGGTGATTAAAATCACTATTTTTATAGGGATTTCTTCTGAAAAATTTGACATATGCTTCTTGAAGCTCCCTACATGCTTCCTCTTCTTGTGTGTCCACTTCTTTGATGCGCTTCTCCTCCTCATTCTTGACCTTGAGTGCCAACACTCCCCCCCTCTTGAGTCTGTCGTCCTTGACAGACTGTTGTTGGAGTGGTTGTTCCATGTAGTACTTTGAGAGGTAGTGTGCCTCATGTCTCAATAAGTTCGTCTCTTGTTCAAATGTAGCAAGTCCTATTGTCTGGTTCTTCATTTTATCACTAGTAGACTTTGCAATTTGTATTCCATTTGTATGTACTACTTCCATAGATTCCAGCTTGATGGTGTACTTGTGTGCTTTCAAAAACTGCTAGTTGCTCAAAAGAGTTGTCAATGTTGATTTTGAGCAGCTGTCGGCTTTGCATTTTTGACTTCTTCATCTTTGGATGGTTTCTTAAATTTTGTGTCCCTCATGGTGGGCTCTTTGGTTCTATGGGGGCTATTGGTGCTTTTGGTTTTCAAACACATACCCTTCTTGCTTGTCTTCTTACTATTGCTGAAGAGGTGAGTTGATCTTTTGTTGATCGTTGTGCCTGGTTCTGACCCTTGCTTCACCTTGGCTTGTTTTTTGCGACTTGTCTCATGTGGAAGAGCATAGCTTGTTGTGTATGTAAAAGCTTCTTGGGTACCAACATATGTAGTTGTCCTTGTTGAGCTATAGCTAATTTCTTAGGCACCCAAATTTGTCGAATACCTTGTGGTTCACCTTGTCCACTAAACTACAGTTTTCTTTTGGCATGGTTGGCTTGATTGGATGGGAACTTTTGTGACAAAGTTGGTGGTTGCTCTCCTTTCCGTACCCAGATATGTTTCATGCTCGAAACTTCTTTCTTCTTGAATTTTATTTATCTATTTGATATAGCAAATTTCTTGTATTTTTGCACTTGCATCTATAGTTGAACTATTGTGGTTGCATTACTCTTTGAAAAAGAAGAGAGGTCCACTAGCCTTGGAGACTGTTCTTCCATGATTGATTCCTTCTGCCTCATAGAGCTTTTTACACATACAACATTCTCTTTTCTAAGATTAGTCTTAGAAGAACTAAGAGAATGTGTGATACCTGGATTTGTGATCATGCAATTCTCTAATTCTAATGTAATGCATTTTTCATGTACCCAAACATGAAGAAGTTGACTTCTTAAGTTTAAGTGGATTGCATGGTCATAGATCCAATCTTGACCCAAGACAAAGGGGTTCTGTAAGGTCCTCATCTTCACACACTAGCATTTTGACTATCATTGGGACAATTTGAAGGTAGATGGGAAGCTCCACCTCGCCCGAACAAGAGGTTTCCACACCTCCCAACCCTATGAGATAGGCTTTTATGGGATTAATGTTCAATTGTAGGTCTTGGCAGTATGAAAGTCTAACTGCACTAGTTGTTGCACCTGAATCAATCAACGCTCTTATAGTTCTTACACTCTTTCCTTGTCCTACCTCTATGGTCACAAAGGGACATCACTATTCGAGAAGCAATCACAACCGATGTTTGGCACATGGCCATGTGATATCTTGGGGCTTCAAGATTGACATCTAGGCCTATTTGCCTTAACTTATTTTGCTAAATGCGCTCTCTAGCCTCTGCATGTGCTTCTTCTCTAAGCCTTAACTCTTCTTCTTTTCACTTCTTAGCAGTGTTGACTCTCATTAGCATATCCTCTATAAGAGGTTCTTGATATAGCTTGGCTCGGCATCCACTAATATAGCCTGGCAATATGTCACCTTCTAGAGTTGCCAATTGAACTGCACCACTAGTGGAAATTCTATTAATGATCATGGGACCATATCCTTGTTTTTCTAGTTTATGGGCATGTTGCTTTAGTGTATAAACCAACACTAGGTCTCCCTCTTTCAATCCTTTATCCTTGATGCGTGCATCAAAGTATTCTATTTGTCTTTTCTTTGCAGCATCGATGCTTGCTACCACTCGTAGCCTCGTCTCACCTAAGCATTCTAGATCAAAGATCCTAGAGGAAAACTCATGTCCATTCCACTCATGCTCTTATGCTACTTTTAAAGCTGGGAGAGGAAGTCCAATGGTAGCACAACATTCTATTCAAAGAACATCTGAAATGGGGTGGCATTGAGTACCGTTTTGTAGGCAACTCAATAAGCCCAAACAACATGATGAAGTTGTTTATCCCAACTAGAGCATTTATTATTTACCAGTTTTTTCAATACATTACATAGGATCTTATTTGTGCTCTCCACTTGTCCGTTAGCTTGTGGATGATAGGGGGAAGACTTCTTATGTATCACCAAGAATTCTTGGAGAAGGTTTTTGATGACTTCGTTCAAGAAGTGCGTACCTCTATCACTTACTAACTCTGTTGGTAACCCATATCTAGTGAACACATTCTCGAATAAGAACTTAACTCTCATTTGAGCATCATTCTTTGTCGTGGATTTTATTTCTACCCACTTTGTAAGGTAGTCTGTTGCTACAATAATGTACTCTGCATGGGAGTTTCTAGTTGGGTGGTTAATAGGACCTACAAAGTCTATAACCCACTTTGAGAATGCACATCCTCCCATCATTGGCCTCAAAGGCATCTCATCTTTTCTTATCGGATATTGTGCATGTTGGCATGTGTCACATTTCTTCACATAGGTATGTGCATCCATATGAAGAGTTGGCCACCAAACTCTTGAGAACAGGATGTTCTTAATTACTCGATCAGGCCCGAAGTGTCCACCTACAACCCCACTATGTGCAGTTTCTAAGATTTTCAAATAGTCTGATTTGTGAATGCACAATCTTAAGTAACCATCTTTGCCCCTTCAGTATAGGTTGTCTCCTACTAAGGCATAGTCATGAGCCTCTTGCTCCATGCTCCATTTTCTCGCTAGACTAGCCTCATTGGGTATTGTTCCCAATCTCATACATTCTACCAATGGAGCAATCCACTCTCGAATCAATGACACATGGTAAAGGGTAGCATACTCCATGGGGGGTCTTTCTTGGCACACTGGAAAATTTTTAATCCACTCATGTATTTCTTTGTCCATTCTAGGCCAATACACTCCTAAACGTTTTAGATTCTGCAATGTTCATTGTTTAGAATAGTGATTTCCTAGCAATCCTTCATGGGCTTGTTGCAACCAACTATTATGTCATCCTCCTTGACACAACAAGCTAATACACCCTCTGTATCTTGTTTGTACATGCTTCCTACCAATATTTGATATTTTTGTGATTTTATGATTTCATCTTTGTTTGTTTTCACATGCTTATTTGCGGGACTGAAGGTTAGGACATGTACAACCTTATTTGCCCATTTAGGAACAACTTCTAAACTGAACAAATAAGCATCGGGCAATTCATCAGGTACTCCTTGTGATGACTCCCCTGAAGTGATGCAAGAACGGTGATCTACACTAAGGTGGGTTCTACCTTTCCTAACAACCACTTCAAAGTATTGAGGTTTAGCTATGATCGCATACATGTGGATAAACTTACGGAAATATCCACAATGGCCCATAAAGGCTTTCACCTCTTTAACATTCCTTGGCCTCGGCAAACTATGGCTCTTACTTTGTCCTCATCTGTTGATATTCCGTTCTTGGAAACAATATGACCTAAGATTTTACCTTGATGTACCATGAACACACACTTTTTTGGTTTCATACAAACTCGATATTCTCTACACTTGTTGAAGATCTATCTGAGCTAAGGGATGTGGTTTCTTCTTTCTTGGGAATGAGCACATAAATCATCCACATATACTTCTAAGCTCTTTCACAAGAAATCTTTTAAGTCATGACACATGAGCCTTTGGAATGTTGTAGGTGCATTGGTGAGCCCAAATGGCATCACAAAAAATGCAAAGATTCCCCACTTTGTGGCAAAAGCCATTTTGTGTTGATCTTTTGGGGCAATGGCTACTTGGTTGTAACCTAAAAATCCATCAAGGAAGCTATAAACTTCCTTGCTTGCAATACACTCCAATAAATGTTTAGTGATTGGAAGCACATGGCTATCTCTGACCATAGCGGCATTAAGTTTTTAAGGTTAATACACACTCGTAACTTTCCATTCTTCTTGGGCACCACTACAATGGGGGACACCCATTTAGTATGCTCAATCTCATAAATAAATCAGCTTCAATCACTCTATCAATTTCTTCTTTTATTTTGACTGCATAAGTGTCATTATATGTGTAGGGCTTCTGGTGGGCTTGGCATCATTCATCATGGGAATTGTATGAGAGAATATTTCAAGATCTACTCCCTTCAGGTCTCTATAAGTCCACACAAACATGTCCCTATATTCCTGTAATAAAGCTACAAGTTCTATTTCTTCTTTTGTGCTTAGGTCTTCTCCTATGTATGTACATCACTCTTCATTCTCTTCAATGGTTACTACAATTTTTTTGGTATTTTCTTTATTATCATATGCTTTCCTATGATGGCCTTTCTTTTAGGCATCCGTACCAAAATTTTCCTGTCTTTGACTTCATATTTCTTGAAATTCTTTGGTACTTCAAATAATGATTCCTCCTCTGTTTGTTTCACTGCTTTCCTTTTCTTTTTCCTTTGAATACCTTAATTTTCCTCTCTTGAATTTACAGTTTTGATACTCGTGAGAGGTTCTTCTTCTTTTTGGGTAAATACTCCTACATCTTCTAGATAGTGCACCTATGAGTTAAAGCAACTATCCATCACAATGGACTCTAGATCATCATCACAATGAGGTGTCCATTGTTCTTCATTGATAGTAATGTCCATGGTGGCTAAGATTTCTATCCAACCATGAGGCTCAGGTTCCTCATCTGGAAAGATCATTGATGTGTAGGATAGTTCTTTAACCAGTCTGGTTTCTTGCGAACTTCCTTCTTCTCTCGCTTTTAGGCATCTTTCCTCTTCCTTTGTGACCTTGCACATCCACAAATATAGCAAAGGTGTGCTCAAACTCTACACCACAAGTGGTTAGAGTTATCCCTTCTAGCAATCCTAGAGGTCTTTCAACATGGACGTTTGCCATTTGAAGCTTCATTCTAGTTGTTCTTAATGTGGGTTTGCTCCAACTGCAACACCAGCACCTGAATCTAGGATGGCTTTGGTTGTGTAACCTTGGTAGGTGATTGGAAGATAAGTGTTACCTTCTTCACCTTCACTCATGTCTCCTATTTTGTCTAGAGGTATCTCTGGGGCTTTCTACTTAGAGCCTGCTTTTGACACATTGGAACCAAGTTCTGGAACTTGATTTGCCACATGATTCCATAGCTCAGGTTTTACTTTGAGAAGCTCTTCTAAAGTGAGATGACACTGAACCTTAGTGTTCTTCATGACTTCTGTGTTCCTTGTAACCATTGAGTCTTCATTTCTTACCAATATTGTGGGAGCTCTGATTTGAAGAGATTCAAGTTCTGATGGGCCTGTGAATTGTGGCAACTCTTGCAAAGAATTGGATTCAAAATCTAATTTTTCATCCTCCTGTTGCTCTACTTGATCACCATAAATAGATGGAATGTCTTGGGGAAACTGATCATGAAGGTCACCAATTTCAGGAAGAGGAGGGGGATTACCCTTCTCCTTGGCCCACTTCTCTTCTTGTATTTCCCACAAGAACTCTTGAGAGTAGTGTTGAATTGAAAGAGGTGTTCCAACATCCATGGAATCAGGAACATAAACTTTCCTTGGTGGAGATCTTTCTCTTTCAACAACTGGTTGAGCCTGTAGAGGTAAAGAAACTTGCAGCTTGTGTACCAACTACTTTATTCTTTCTAGTAAGCCCTAGAAATGCAAACCCAATTGATAGAATTTTTCTGATTGAAGAATTGATTGGTCTTGAGCATAGTCTAAGCTAGTTCTACCATTTTTATGCACATTTTTGTTCGTTCAATCTCTAAATCTGCTCTAGGCTAGCTCTTGTCTAGGTTTGTAGTTGTTGGCCCTTCTTGAAGTCGAGCGTGCTAGGCCTTGAACATCATGTCCAAGTCTTCTAGGGTTGGATCTGCAAGAATAGACCCCGGTTTTGGTCTATTTACAATGACTGTGGGGTGCGATGTTGTGGGGTGGATGGAGTTTTGGCATGCGAGGGGTTTTGGGAGTAAATAACTTCTATTTTTGTTTTTGCATCTTTCAGGCTTTTTTCTAGTGTAGATAACTTTTTAGTCTGCTTACGATTCGCCTTCTTGCTAGTATCCTTCAATGTTTTTGTTTTCCTCTTACTAGGCTCTCCTGATTCACTTGGATTTTATTGGTGAACTAGATTTGCATGGTTTAATGTGTGTGCCCTATTAATTGCCTGTATGGGAGCCACATTCACGCTACTTGAACTCAAATCCACCACTAAGCCTATGAGATTAATGGGTGTAACCTTGGGTGCACTAGAGGGATTCTTGGGACAATCTCTGGGGAGATGTTCCTTGCCGCACTCAATACAAAAGCCTTGTATTGTGATGTTCTATCCTTGTCCTGGAGCTAGTGGGTGGGGACATTCACAAATGAAATGGTCACCGTGACATCTAAAACATGGTCCTCTAGGAGCTTGTGGTCTCATTTGTCTCAATTGGGGCCTAGGGTTAGGATTCCTGTACATGATATTGGAGTATTCAAGCTCCCAATTTTGTTACATATGTGGCGTATGATCACATTGATAAGGATGAATCTTGCTATGCTCAGGTGACTCGGTGTAACAAGCTCGTGGACTATCTTCATGGGCGTAGGGTTCTCCTCTGCCACTTCATCCTTAACTAGAATTACATTGAGAGGAGGTGACGGTTGGTTTCCTAGGACTGGTTGTGGCCTATATGGTGCCTAGTATTGTTGTTGGTATTGTGATTGATATTGTTGTTGTGGCCTATGATATGGTTGTTGGTATTGGTTCTAATACCTACCCTGTTGGTAAGGTTGTTGATAAGTTTGTCTAACAACCTGCCTATTGTTGGGATAATCTTGAGTTGTGTGGTTCGTGTATTTTCTCTCAATAGTGCAATATGGAGCATTAGGGTTTCCTTGGGGTTGAGCCATCATCGGGCAAACATTAGCCATGTGGTCTCCTCCACAATTGTAACATCACTTCAATGAGGTGATCCTTGATGTTTGTCTATTTTGAACTCCTAGCTTCCTTACAACCTGCTTAGCTATTTCATCTATCTTAATGGAGGTTTTGGTGGTATGACTAGTAGAACTATCAAAATCCTTATAGATTTTGGACAATTATAACTCCTCACCAAGTTGTCTTCTATGTCAATACACATTCTCAAGCATTGATTTAGTTTGGTTGGATCCTTGAGATATACATATTATCTAAGTTTCCCGCTTAAAAGTCCATCTAAAAAAGGAAACTTTCTTTCCTTGAGTAGGTAATTCAGGTGTGGCACATCCTTCCACATATTGTTTAAATCTTCCTCCAGCTAGCCGAACTATTTCTTGGGGTGTCTACTTAAAGTTGTGGATGAAGGATGATGTGTTATGCCTGATGTCACTCTTGGAGAATTCTACTATGAATCTTCTAGAAATTGACTTATATTTTGGTAATTGTGACTATTTAGAGGTTGAAACCAAGCTAAGGTAGTACCTTGAGAGTCAAACCAAATGCCTCGAATTGTGTGCAAAAGTCCTCAACCTATTCAACTCTTAACACTTGTTTGAACTCGGCCACATGACCATAAGGATCTCCTGAACCATCAAAGTAGTTCTTCATTGCCTTGACCACTTGAGAGCGTCTGAGGGTTCTTGGATGCTCTTGGGGTCTAGTCAATGGAAAATCATGGTCATCTCTTTGATGCCTATGTGCGCTATGTCTCTCTCTTTTCGATCTTTCAACTTCAAGTCCTGATCTATCTATGCCCACATTGTGTGCAAAACTTACATCAGGTCTCTCTCTCATTCTTTCTTGTTGTGCTTCATGAGCTCAGGATGATCCTACTCCTTGGAGGCCATGGGAAACATTAGATCTTAGTGGAGAAAAAATCAATTCGCCTTGCCAAGTGTATGCATGCTTGCCATGCTCTGTTACTAAGAACATTTTCTCCAACGTGTGTTATCCACATAGACAACTTTGCTTGGTACCTCAGGATCTTTAATAGATGGTGGATCCACTTACTTTGCTAAGTTGATCTGGCTTGAATCTCCAAAAAGCATCTTCCATTTCTCTATCCAAGAACAGTTCTATGATTTTGTTGTCTTGGGAAATCCAATCTAGAGTGATCACCCTGGTCAAGACAGATTTGCCTCGAGGACTCTTGGGTTCTCATCCTAGGTCTCCTTGGTCTAGGTCTCCTATCTCGTTCTTAGGAGTGACATTTCCAAACTCATCTGTCCTGTCTGGTAAGATGGTGAACACATACATGGTTCATTGCTTATCAATATAAGAACCATCTTCAAACTTGACCACTAGGTGTTCAAATCAAAAGGGTTGGTCGGGATTTTCAAGTTGAATAACTGATCACCTCAGACCATCCTCATAGATGCAAGCACCTAATTGGTTGGTCCTTATATATTCCAACTATGTCTTATAGGGATCTTATGGTGTCTATAAATAGGCAGTGTCTGAGCTACTTGTGGGTCTCTCCATGTTATAAGACATTTCTAAGTCACTCATTTTTGAACTAAGTATGTAAGGGTAGCCACTAAGTTATTGTGTCCAAGATCTAGTTGTATGGTTGACATTAGCCTCAAATGATCTAATGCTTTGTCTATCCCTGCGATGATGTCTACCAGATCTTAGGTTCATAAGCTTTGACGACTATTTCCAATTTTTCCCCTTTGCTAAAAATCCTTTGGAGCCCCCTAGATTCCTAGTCCCACTTGAAGGTCAACTGCAAATTAGCGTATCTAAAAACCAACACACTCTAGAGCTCAAAAATAGGATTTTGAATGAAAGAATTATGTCAAATCAGGCAACTAGGGATCAAAATAGGAAACAGGATCTCAGGATCTCATGATACATGATACTTAAGAAGTATCAATGATACTTAAGAGCAAACGATACACGATACTTGACCTCATGAACAACACAAGGAAGAAGAAGAAGCTTGGAGCACAACGCACAATACTAAATGTAGTACCACTAGAATGTACAAAGATAAGTATCCCCTTAGGGTAATAGGTGTATATACAAGTCGGGGGGAAAAAACCTCCTAAAGAGGGAAAAAAGTGCCCCGACGGTCCTAGAGTGTTCACACACATCACTACCTAAATATATCAACAAATTCCCCCTGGGAGTGATGCGGTGAACAAGGAGCTGGCACCCATGTATAAGGAAGTGCCAAGCTATGTAGAATCAATCCACAAAAGGAAGTAATCACAAAGCTTTGCGGAAAGCTTCAAACTTCTCCCTAGGCAAAGCCTTTGTGAAAAGGTCTCTAATGTTCTCCTGCGTGGGCACATATGCCAAGCTAATCTCCCCAGTAGAGAACCTCTCCCTAACATAATGATAATGCACCTCAATGTGCTTAGTGCAAGCATGGAACACAGGGTTCCTTGCAACTACCAATGCGCTCTGACTATCAGTGAAGATGGTGGTGGTAGAAGACTGACCAACACCCAAATCAGCCATAAGGCATCTGAGCCACACACACTCAACAATCATTGTGAAAGCTACCCTATACCCAGCCTCACAACTGGAAGTGGCCATAGTAGGCCGCTTCTTGCTCAACCAAGATATACATGAGCTACCAAGCATGAAGCAAAAGCATTTAGTGGACATAGGAGTGTCATAGCAACCATCCCAATCACTGTCAGAAAAAGCATGAAAATCTAGTGATAGTGATCCCCCCTTGGGATAAAACAATCCAATTAGCCGAGTACCACTCAAGTAGTGAAAGATGCACTTAACCGCCTGTGAATGCTTGACACTTTGGCAATGCATAAACGTGCTCATCTATGAGATCACAAACTGAATATCTGGCCGAGTAGTGCATAAGTAAATCAAGCATCCAACAACCTGCTTATATAGAACAACATCAAATGCATCTCTAGCATCATGAAGACTCAATTGTTAACCTATCTCCATAGGAGTGGCAATAGGCTTACAGTCTTCAAGGCCAAAACATTGCAATAATGTGTCAACGTATTTCTTTTGACACAAAGCCCTTCTACCATCAACTTGCATACATTGAATGCTCAAATAGTGATGCAAATGCCCCAAATCAGACATTTCAAATGAGGCATGCAAATCAGCCTTCAAATCAGCAATATGCTCCTCAATAGGACCAGTGAGCATCATGTCATCAACATAGACAACAATAATCAGAAGAACATCATTAGCATGCTTAACATATAAGGTGCTTTCACTTGGACTATTCTCAAAACCATGTGCAATCAGATAGGCATGTATCTTTTCATACCAAGAATGTGGTGCTTGTTTTAAGCCATATAATGCCTTCTTTAACCAGCACACTTGGTCTTCATGCCCTTTCTGCACAAAGCCCCGAGGCTGAAAAACATACACTTCTTCATGCAAGTCACCATTCAAAAATGCTATTTTAATGTCTAACTAATGTACATTCCAACCATGATGGGCTGCAAGTGCATAGATGCTATGAACAGTAGTCATATGGAATGTAGGTGCAAAGGTCTCATCAAAATCAATGCCTCTTTCCTGTGCATAACCCTTTGCAACAAGCCTAGCCTTATACCTGTCAACTGCTCCATGAGGGTTATGCTTCAACTTGTAAACCCACTTAGTGCCAATGGCCTTCTTGCCAAGAGGCAAGTCACATAAAAACTAGGTAACATTCTTCAATATAGCATCATATTTAGATTGCATAGCAGCCATCCAATTTTTAGAATTTTGTGCTTCATCAAATGAAACAGGCTCATTCTCATTACAAAGACTAGATGCAGCCATAGCATAGCAATCTGATGCAAAGAGGCACTATGAGAGCCTGAACGAGTACGATATGATAGAGGTGCATCTAATTTGCTGTCATGCAAAGTCTGCACCAGCCATTTTGGCATAGTTTTTGCATGCTCAATATCAACTCTCTCATCAAGAAGTGCATCATGTAAATCTACATAAAAAATGGAATGATCCGCATTGTCACATGAAACCTGCAAAGGCTCAAAAAATGCCTCACTAGGACCAGCACTAGACTGTCCACTTGTAAACAAAGGCAACAAAGTATCATACATGTCTTTGGAGCTAACAGATGTCTCCTTAGTACATGAAAGCAATGGTTGAATAGCATCTTCCACAAAAACAACATCATGGATAACCAGAATGCGTTTAGTCTTTGGATGATACAAACGATAGCATTTACTTTTAGAACTGAACCCAATAAAAATACATTTTACTGCTTTATCATTCAATAATCTGTGATGTTTTTCAGGCACTTATGCATATGCCAAACAACCAAAAACATGCAGATGAGCAAGAGATGGCTTGCGACCATGCCAAGCCTCATATGGAGTGATAGACTATAGCGCTTTAGTGGGACACCTGTTAAGTACATATGCTGCACACATGAGAGCCTCAAGCTAGAAACTATGTGGTAAAGCCTGACTCTTGACCATACACCTTGCCTTTCCAGAAGTGACCTGTTCTTCCATTCAGCTTTTTCCATTCTATTGAGGTGTATACGGCACTGTATACTGATGCTTTATCCCATGTTCAGCCAGAAATGCATTAAAGTCAAAAGACATATATTCCCCTCCTCGATTAGAATGGAGGGTGCCCATTTTACATGTTGATGGATTTTCAGCCAAAACCAAAAACTGTTTGAAGCACATAAACACTTTGGACTTTGCTTTGAGTGGATATACCCATGCATGCCTAATAAAATCATCAATGAAAGTCACGAAGTAAAGATAGTTTCCAAAAGAAGCTATCTACATAGGACCACATACATCACTATGTACAAGCTACAATTTCTGAGTAGCCCTTCACAGACATGTTTTTTGCGTGCCTCAAGTTTGGGCAAAGAGGACACCATTTCAGATCTTTACAAGTGTAGCAAACTAGCAAAATTCAGATGACCAAAGCGTGCATGCCAAAGCTTTGCATCTGAGATAGCTTGAGAATCATGTACTGCACATGCTGAATCATTCATAGATTTTTCATAATCTATGAGCTTATACAACCCACGAGATAAAATGCCAGAAGAAATTATCACATCGCCATTGGACAAATCATGAATTGTACACGTGTCATCAACAAATTTCATGAACAAGCCAATCTTGGCTAAAGCTGAAACTGATAATAGATTCTTCTTGATCCCTGTCACAAATAAAGCATCTGATAAAGTGAAAGAACTACCATCAGTAGTAGTTTGAATGATCTTACCAACTCCCATATAGGATAAGAGGAGTTGTTTGCACATGTAACAATATTCCTTGTAGGGGCAGGCTCAAGTGAAGAGAAGAAACTACGCTGCAAGGTAATATGTTTGGTCACCCCACTATCAAAGTACCAAACATCTAAGTCTACTATAGACATGCATTGCTCATGAGAAGATGGGTCAAAATTGCAAACAGTAGTAAACACCCATTCTTCATTCTGCACTAGATTAACAGACTCTATTTTTGGCATGGAGGCCTCTACAGCCGATTTTGGATAGCTCTTAATAACATGATCATTTGCTTTACAATATTTGCAAAACAATTTTTGCTTTTCTGATTTCTTCTCATCTTTTTCTTCCTTCTTCGAATATGCAGCATTTTTAGATTTTTGCTTACTAGTAGAAGAGCTCCATTTACCTTCGCCCTTCTGAGTAGCCAAGAAATCTTGATCTGCAACACACATAATAGACTTGTTCTGCCTAGACTGGTCTTCCTGCAACAAAACAAAAACTAACTCTTCAAATGTTAAAGAATTTGGATTGCCTTTCATCATCTAACAAAGAGTAGAATCAAAACTCTGATATATATGAGTCAGGAAGACCATTCAGAACAGTCCGTGCAAGTGAACTGTCAAGAAGGACTTCATCAGTAGAAATCAACTTTTCCTTCAAATCCTTGATCTTTGTCAGAGAACTGTGCATAGAATCATCTTCTTTTATGTGCTCACTCTCCAACCGTTTTCGAAGATAAGCAACATGAGCCTCATTCCTAGCTTGATACAATGTGGTAAGTGTATCCCAAGCATCCTTAGCTATTCTGCAAGAGTGAATGTGAGGAATAATGGCATGTTTGACAGACACAGCTATCAATGCATGTGCCTGACCATCTTGGCCATCGCAACAAATTTGCTCTATAGTAGGTGCAACCAAAACAGTAGCACAAACAAGAATCTACAAAATATCACCATCTTTGACACCATCTGTATCATCTTCAATACCTATATTTGCAGTACCCATATTCACAGGTGTAAGAGGACGTCTTTCAAAACCCTACACGATATTCCATAGTCCCTTTGCGACCAATACATGACGCATCATATAAGCCCACAACCAATAATTGGTACCATCCAACTTATCTGCAATAGCCAACATACGAAATACATCACTGCTTTCAGCTATGGCCACTAACTAAAATACCTTGATGTAGAAAAATGACTATATCTAAAAAAGTTGAATAAAATTACCCCGACACTTTCTGCTAGACCTATAGCAGACTTTGAGATGCTTATATTGGCGAACCGAAAGTGGTATACATCTTTGGCACAAAAAGATGAAATAGCCTGCACAAGCGCTATGATAGTGCGTTCGGAGGCCAAAATGAGCTCAAATCACGATTCATACCTTGAGTATGCGTAACAAATTTTGTGCGATTCTGAGACTATGACCGGAGGAGTGTCAACAATGCCCTAGATGAAGCGTCAACCTACTTTGATACCAATTGTTGGAGTTAGACATCTACGGAAGCACGCGAATAGCACGAGGAAGAAGAAGAAGCTTGGAGCACAACACACAATACTGAATGTATTACCACTAGAATGTACAAAGATAAGTAGCCCGTTAGGGAAATAGGCATATATACAAGCCGAGAGAAAAAAACCTTCTAAAGAGGGAAAAATATGCCCTGGTGGTCCTAGAGTGTTCACACACATCACTACCTAAATATATCAATAGATACTTAAGGTTGGCGATACTTGGAATTTCATGATAAGATACGTGGCTCCAACACGATACAGGATGGCTCATCCAAATGATACATGATACATAGGAGATACGATAGGATACTTGGTTTCAAACGATACACGATACTTGAGTGTGTAACAATACTAGATTTTCACGATACGATATAGGAGGTCACACGATACATGATATTTACAGCTTCATGATACGATACCGACCTTCATGATACACGATGCCTGTGAGGTATCGCGATACACATTCTAGCCATACATGATACCAAATATTCCATGATACAATACTTGTGTATTCACGATACATGATACGTGATACTCAACTCGAGGATACATGATACTTGTGAGGTATCGTGATACACGAGGAGTCGATACATGATACTCGTAAAGTATCGTGCCACACGAGAATTCTGGTATCACGATACTTGAAATCAACCGGTCATGATACTTGGATTTTTTGAAGTTCAAATTCAAAAAGTTTTGCACATATGTGTTCTTTGTGCCCTGCTCGTCACCCCTATGTGCTTGTAGACGCAAAATCTGTATGCAATCTCAGGATATCATAGTGGCGATACCTGTCGTAGGTTGTTTCAGCGCGCACGATACTTCACTCATATTTTGGTGTATTGAGAGTATTTCAAGAGTATTTCTTCAGCGTTTTAGCTGTAAATTCCCTCTAGGCTTCTTGCTCCCTCTTCCCGACAACAATGCAAATTTGGTGTCACTCTAGCACAATAGAAAGTAGCAACATGAGGAGATCCACCTCATAAATATCAATCCGTGAAGACATGAGGACCAGTATGAAGACTGTGAGCAAGTGAATGCACAAGTGCATAAGTGAGAAGCACACAAGCATGCACATACATACACACACATGCACAAGGTAAGAACAAAGAGAGGAACAATGGAAAGCCTTCTATCACAAAAGAAATCTCTTACATAAGCTCAAATCTCTAACAAGCTAACCTAACAAATGAGCTTTTTAGCTCTTTGTATAGTTTTATTAGTAGTTTTGGCTCTGTTAAGACCTAGTCTCTGGCCTAGTTAAAAATTAGGTTCCAGGGCTTATTTGAGGGCTCAAAAAAAGTCTAAAAATTATGAAAATTGGTAGGTAGATACTTCTAATAGTCCTCAAGCTCAAGGACTCCTTGGCTAAATGTGAAATGGTATTTACAATGGTTTTTAGTGATGAAAATCATTATTTTTATAGGAATTTCTTTTGAAAATTTGACGTGTACTTCTTGGAGCTCCCTACATGCTCCCTCTTCTTGTGTGTCTACTTCTTTGATGCACTTCTACTCCTCATGCTTGACCTTGAGTGGCAAGAAAGAGCATATACAAAAGTGTCCAACGGCCATTTGGCCTTCCATATGGACACTAACGATAACAAGAAATAGTTCAATGAAGGCTCAGTCTTTAAAGTCTTTTCAAGAATAATGCAACGACCTGGTAAGGACATAACTTTAGAAATATTTGATTATACTTGAATAAAGTTTCATTAGTAAGAAATCCCTTAGTAAGTGCTGAAGTTTTCTACACTAAAGCGAGAGCATAAAATCAGACGATATGGGACATCTAGGTTTACACTATCACTAAAGTGGATTCAGTGATATGGGATAGTAGATTTAAAGATAATGGAAGCCTGAACTCAAGGATATTCAACATCTTGCTAAGTGAGCTTGAAAAAAAAGAAAATGAGCATTATAAAGATTGGGTTTAGGAAATTGGATGAGCATCAATTTCCTTAAACACTTACAACTTTTGAGGACAAAAAAGCTTTAGAAAGGGGAATAATGGTATGATTAGTATGATACTTTGAAGCGAAAAGATGCATTCCTTGAATCTATAGTGAAAGTGAGGGAGTACAATTTACGTTATCTAAGGCTATCCTTTATCCTCTTAAGAAGATGCATTCTTTTCAAATCGAATGCATAGCCAACTTTAGATGGTACATTAGATTTGGATAAACAAGAGGATGAGAATTTTTAGGGAGTTTTCCAAGTTAAACTTCGAAAGTGAGGAGCTTGCTTAAATTGAAGACAATTCAAGTCTTCAAGGATACAATATCATTCTTTAAATTTTTGGACAATGATAAAAGTGATTAGAAAATGGTCACTAAGTTCCTCGAAGGGTGGGATATGATACCGAGAAAGAGGTATCTATTCATAGAAGACCGTGGAACTAAAGCAGAGCAAACTTGAATCATTTAACTCCATTCAATGGATAGAAGATCTAAAACATATCACGATGGCTTGAAAAAGTATTGTTCGTCAATTAGTTTAAGGATTTGAAGGATTTGATAATTCTCTTTGGAAGAACCTACTAAGCTAAGATGAAAAAGGAACTTGGGTAAAGACCTTGAATAGTGGTCTACCAAGTGATTCGGATTCGTAAGAATGTAGTTTTAGTCCTTGGATCAAGGAAGTCTTGAAGATCAAAGATTTTCACGAAGAATTGACCCAGAAGAACAAGGAAATGTTCCAAGGGTTAATCTAGGGAATATCAAGCAAGATCTAAACAAGGGTCCACTAATAGGAAAGGAACAAAAAGATCAAAGATTTTCACGAAGAATTAACCCAGAAGAAGAAGGAAATCTTCCAAGGGTTAATCTAGGGAATATCAAGAAAGATCTAAACAAGGGTCCACTAGTAGGAAAGGAACATGAAGATCAAAGATTTTCACGAAGAATTACAAAGGAAATGTTCCAAGGAATGAGAACATATTATTTCTACTCATTTTATTGAGCATGTTTTGGAAGGGACTTAGAAGGCCCACTTGCAAAATTCATAACTTTAACAAATTCCTACCAAATACAAATAAGGTATATTTGTATTTGTAAGGGACTAAAGAAGATTAAGTCAAGTATAGAACATATAGAGATTCTTCTCCTTTATGTTGAAAGTGGAAGATGAATCTATTCTATTTCTACCCAACTGCAATTGGAGGAACTTAGGTATACAAAATGCTACCCTTTCCTACAAAAATATAATTGGGAGTTCCTTTGGAGTTAGTTGACACTCAAGCACCCAAAGAAAAGGTTGGGGGTTGGAGTTGGTCTTTGAGGCTGGAGGTTTTCAACCCCTTTGTTCTACTTGAGACTTATGATCCACTCAAAGGAATTAGGCTTTGAATTCCAATAAGATCTATATTACACCATATGAACTTAATCTTACTCATCCCCTTGCACTCTTGGAGGCCATATGAACCCACTCGTACTTATGTTCTTGAACTGGATCCCTGTTGCTAAGTGTGAACTCCGCTTTTATAATTTGATCTCTTTGCCGACGGAGATATTTTCTAACGTCATTTTCAAAGACAAACACGCGTCAACCAAATGAATGCTTGGCGGCTCCCTCTCCACATAAATAAAGCGTTGTTGGCTGCACAGGCAGTTTTTCAATCCCTTATAAGTTACAGTCCGTCATCCCCTCTACGTCGCCCCCCGACTCGTACTCGGCAGAGCACAGGATTTACACAGGTTTGGCGTGATATTCGTTTAGATACAGCATGCTGGGAGTTCTCGTTGTACTCTTCCGATTGTAATGGTGGTGTGTCTGGAGCGTTCTCTAATCGGGTTTATAGTGGAAACGCAGCGTGTGTGTCTGAAACAGATAGTCCTAAAGCTGCAGTTACAGTAAAACGACACTTTCTGCGTTCAGATCTTGCACACTTTTTGAATCCACCCATGGCTTCGTCATACATTAAACATCACAAACAGTGTTGGGGCGAACTTGACAATTATACGCAATGGCGCGAGGTACGTGGGAAAACTGATGCAAATGGCTGGCGGGAAGGAGATAATAGGCGTCCAAGCTCAAACGTAACAGGAAGGATCCAAGAGAAATCAAGCTGGTATGTCCCGAGATCCTCCAGGAACCAAGAAGCTGCCAATGGGACAGTTACCATTTTTCCGAACAGAAGAATGTCAAAGCCTCTTACAGATTCAATGGCTTCAAGTTTTAGCAATACAATGGTGTCGTCATTGAAGCTATGCGAGCGTAACTGTACTTCGAGCAGCTCTACAGAATCTGAGCGGAACTCTCCTTCAAGGTCGTATCGACGCTCGAACAGTTTGCAAGGCTCGGGCGGTTGGCTTCCTGTGGAGGACGAAAGATGGGCAGGGCCCTCATTTTCGAATTCCCCGCCTCCAAGTTCGCTTCCCCTTCCGAGGTTCACATTCGCACTAAAGAATGCATCGCCATGTCATGACAATCTAGCGCCCCTAGATCGTGGTGCGCCACATTCTGTACATAGCCTATTTTCTGAGGCGAAATGGACGTGGGACGTGGCTTTTGCTACAAAAGATCTGAAGAGGCTCCTACATCTTGACTATTCAAGCAGCCAAGGTCTCCACTAAAACTCCACTAGTTATTGGCATTTGCACAGTTTGTTGTGGCTGTCTTTCCCTAACAGTTCGTTTGTCGAATATTTGCAGGCTGGGATAACTAACACAGAAATGAATGGCCAGCGCACTGTAGATGTCTGGTGAAGATGAAATTCTAACAACGCGATATAACTTCCAGGGAACCCTAGGAATGTCGCGACTCGCCCATGGCCAACATGGAACGGTTTGGTGGCAGACTGTCAGCAAAGAGGCTGGTTCGGAGGAGATGGCGCCGCAGAAGGAAGCTTTTTTTTTTCCGACATGTTAGCTGAATGAAAATTATACACTTCACAGATCGAGATGGCGGAGCAAACAGCCATTCTCAACTCTCCGATTGAAATCTAGTTCTATATTATTCTGTGAGTGTGCGCACGATGGGAGGCTACAGCCCACTTCTAGTTCCTGGGTTCGCTTCTACGCATTTCAGGGGGCAAAATAGCGAGGTCATATCAGTGGTTCCATGTTTCTGGCAGCAATTGAATCATAATATACAGTGATTGTAGTGGAATCGTGCATTGTGAGGAAGAAGATGAGTTATTGTAGTGGAATCGTGCATAGTGAGGAAGAAGATGAGTTATTGTAGTGGAATCGTGCATAGTGCATATTGTAGTGGAATCGTGCATAGTCTTGACTCTCTCAGATGCTTCTTTCTCCTCTTTCAGAGATAAAGAGGAGAAAGAAGCTATAGTAGCTTTAGATGAATCGAAGTTCAACACTTCAAATAAGTCTCTCCTCTTTCAGATGCTCCTTTCTCCTCTTTCAGATGCTCCTTTCTCCTCTCTCAGATGCTCGTGTATCCAAACAATTAGAAGCAAACTCTTCTTGAAGAGCCTAGTGGTTGTTCGGATGTCCATTGCAATGCCATTAAAGGAGAGGTCCTTTGGAAAATCTGTAAGAAAAAATACTCTTTGAATTTTGAGTCTCCCAACGAGTGGCATATTAAAAAGTCTTTAGACGAACTAAGTAGAAAAATTAGAAATCAGAAGAGTGGTCCTCCCTTTAAACATAGGAAACTGTAACATCATAAGGAAGGTGTTTGTTGTTCAAAGCAATAGACTTAAAAAACAAATGGATGAAGGCACTGAAAGGGCCCCTTTCTAACTGCCTTTAATTCTTTTGCATGCTTTCTTTACATGTAATCATTGCTTCTTTTTTACCATACTACACTTGTTTGATGTAGTCCCGCTCAAATGATGTATGTGTCAACAAAAGACAAGCAATGGATCGTTGCCCATAAAATAACAATATGAGAAACAAGTCGGTGGTATGATGATCTTCATCATGCTAGAAGTTTTACACACACTCACAAGGAGTCACACACACACACATGGATGCACACATATGTGAATAAGCCTCACTCATGAACAAGACACAAGAGCTTTCAAGAAACTTACACTTGGTTAGAAGAGAGAATGAGAAAATCACTCCTCAAGCTCAAGGACCCCTCGGTTTGTACAAATATGGATATAATTAGAAGAAAGGCCTTCAAGATATATTTGTAAACCTTCCCTCCTATCATTGTTGATAGAAGATCGATATGTTGAGTCGCTTGTGGGCAAGTGTGGACATTGGGGGACCTTAGGGTGGTTGCATTCTTGCAAAACAAGATATGACATACAATGCGTGTAATATTTCTTGGTCCTTTCTTTAGCAGTACGAGCATACTATTAAGTGCAATGCATGGGCAAAAAAGAAAGAAAAAGGGCTTGTACATGAAATTGTAGGGTGGACCTATATATCCCTACTCTAGAAGTACAATAAAAACAAAGTGGTGCAAAATGAAAAGGGGTCTTGAGTGGTTTTCTCTATGGCTACTATTGATGAAGAATCCTATGCTAAGAATACAAAACATTCAACAATGGATGTTGGAGCCGATGCTGATGGATGTAGGCTCCAATGAATACTTTGTTGAGCTTGAAATATGATATTTGATGAATCTTGGATATCATTTTTAGATTAGTGATAATGAGTGGCAAGATTCTTCTAACTAGGTACACTCTAACAATAACCACCAACTATGTTGATGTTTTTATGGTATGAAAGGTTGACACATAAAACACCAGCATCACCAAATACACATTGAAGAGGACTACTTGAGAGTTCAAAGAATGCACCCTTGATAGGCTATAAACCTTATGAATCAATTACTCCATGAAAAGAAAGGTAATTTCATTTCCCTTATTGCTTCGATGTCCTACAAATTGCAGACATTCTCTAGCCAAGAGGATCATCTCGTCCTTGAAGCTGATTGAGGTGGAGAAAAGAAGAGCCTAATTCCAATTATTCATAGCTCATCGAAGATGAATTCATGAATGCTTGCATGTTAAGGTCTTAATCATCAATAAATTGAAAGAAAACATTAGTACAAAAACTCAAGTGTACAAGTGATTTTGACCTCACTGTACAATATACCACTCTTGTGCATGGGATATCACAATGTTGTCTGATGTACGACCATGCAATGTGGGCTTAATTGGATGTAGACTTGGAATGAAAGTGATCTTCGAATATCTGCAAGAGATAAGCTTGTGCACTGACCACATGGATCCTGCACGAAGAGATTCTTCATGCTCTATTAACGTTTCTCTAGAGAAGATGGGCATTCCTTTTGCAATGGGACCTAAGCATATGATTGTGGCCTAATCACCCATATCTGCTAAGTCACATATATTTGAATGAGTACATCATTGATCGAAGGTTTGATTGGCTAGCTTGGGTTGCCACTTGTTGGTTGGGAGCCATCTTGCATTGTTGTGGTCTTTGCTATTAGTGAGCTTTAGAAATTGGATTTAGTTGCATTTCTTTTGCTTAGGCCACCAAAATTATGTAGCTCCCTCTTCAAAGAAAATATGGTACTCAGGGCTCCATATTTGTTTAATGCACCTTAGAGATTTATGATGTCTGGTCGTGATTATGGAGGTTCTTTTTTATGCTTGTGAGGTGCAGTAAGCATGAGTCTCTAGATGTATTGGAAGCCATCTAATGAGTATAGATAGGATTTTTGAACTCATAGTTGCATGAGGCTTCTTTGCACATTCCATTTGTGCTTTCCTTCAAACTCATTGATGGTGCACATTTGACTACTACTTGTGGCTTGGTGGATTTTGCAATTCACCATTGTTGTCCCAAGATATCTTCTAGAAATTCATGGTCTTAGCAAACTAAAGATATTGTGGGTATAGGGTATTTGACAATGAATATCCAAATTCTATCTTGCCAACACATTGGATATATATGCCACTGACACCTACTAGTGGACCTTGGGTCTCTTGAACAAGGGAAATCTAGGCAATAACTAGTGATTGTCGAATGGTCTTAAATGAAGCTCCTATGGTGATTAAGGATCTAAACACATTTATAGTGTGGATACCAACATGAACTATTATTAAAGGATGTGAACACATATGTGGACCACAATGATTGTATGCAGCCACTTGATAGACTTCATCAAACATTTGCATATGTTCTCATTCATCTCTTTCTCATATCTAAGCTTTTCTCTTATCTGTACATTTGAGTGCTTCCCATTGGGCTTCCTCCCTAGTTCATTTAGCCTCAAGTTTCCTATTCTCTACTTTATAAAGTTGGGAAAACATCTTTGGTGTAGAAGGATCTTAATAAAGCTTCACTCTACAATGGTTAATGTAGTTTGGCAAGACATCACGGTCTTGTGTGGTAAAACTAACTACTCCACTTGACATGGTTGACTATGGGTTCCCCATAGCCCCTTTTTTTGCGTGTTGTGTAATATTTTTACATGCGGACAAAATCTCCTACTTGTAGATCTTTATCACATATGTATGTATCATAGTAGGATTTCTAGCACTTGTTTGTAGCATAAATGCTTGTGGTTGCATTGAGGCATGCTTGTGGTTGCTTTTCTTCACTTATTAATAGTGAGAGTTCATGACTAGTCCGCTAGTAATCATGAGTGACTTTTAAAGTGGGAACTAGGAAGTTAATAGGTAGTACAACATTTTTTCTAAAGATGAGATTGAAGGCATGCCACCTATAACTATTTTGTAAGCCACATAGTTTGCCCAAATAGCATGATGAAGTTGCTTGTCCCAATCAAGATCTTTCATTGCTAATTATCTTCTTTAGTATTGTGGACAATATTTTTTCAGAACTCTTTGCTTGTGCATTTTCTTGGGGGTGATATGCTCCATATTTCTTATGGAAAACTAAAACTTCTTTGAATGGTTATCTATTTAGCATGAGAGCTATGTGTAGGTGGAATAATTGGACCTACAAAGTCTATTCCCTAGCTAGTGAAGGTTTTATTTCTAGTCATGGTTCATATTTGAAATTCATCTCTTTTAATCAGATCCTAAGCTCTTTGACAAGTGTCGCATTGCTTTACGAAATGTTCTATATCTTGATGCAAGGTGAGTCACCAAAACCTAGCAACCAACATCACTTTTTCACATGTCTCAAGGAAGAAGTAGCCTTCAACCACACATACATGTGCCATCTCTAGAAACGGTAGGTAATCCTCTTTAGGTATGCAAAACCATAAAAAATTATTATGACATCACCTACATAATTGACTTCCTATGAGAACATATGCTCGACAAGTTCCTTCTAAAGTCCTTTGTTTTACTCTATTGGCTCCTTCCAGGAACTTATGGCCATGTGAACACTCTAGTATATGCTTGCTCTAGGTGTGTATTGTTGTAATAGGGTGTTGGCAGCAGTCAAAGGCATGGATGTAGAGGAAGCATGTAAAGGCAGACTACAAAGCTCTTTGTGGGGAGCTAGACAATCATTTTTTCTCAAAGTAATATAATTGATATTACTTCTTCAAAACACCAAACAATGATTTTCATCACTTTTTGTAACATATGTAGCATAAAAAGCCCAATTTTGTAATTGGTAGCTCTATTTTGTGCAAGCCGAGGAGTCTTCAAGCTTGAGGAGCTTAGGTAGAATGTGCCTACTGATTTTGGCTATTTTTAGATCTTGTTTAGACCTCCAAATAGTTCTGAGAACCTATTTTTTAAGCTTTGCTAGACATTAGATGTGAAATCGGTCAAAACTAATCCAGAATCTATAAAAAGAGCTAGGAGCTCATTTTTGAGGTAAGCTAGTGTTAGCAACTTGGAGACTAGAGCTATTTTGAGTTTTGTAAGAGTGTTATTGAGCAATAGAATCTACTTTCAAACTTCCATTGTGTCTTGCTTGTCTCTTTCTTATGTGTGTATGTGTGTGCACATCTCCATGCTTCTCACCTTCACTCTCACTACATCTTGCAGTCACAATCTTCATATCACTCCTATCTCTTCCGTGGATTGACATTAAGGAGGTGGGGCTTCTTAATGTGGTGCTTACCATTTTGCTAGAGGAACACCAAATTTGGCACCGTTGTCGGGGATCAAGTTTTATGACGAATGCCTGCTGGTAAGAGTATAGCAAGAATTGGCATTGGAATGTAGAAATTTCAGTTTTTGTTGTTGTTTTTGAGTAGTTTTTTGTGTTTTTCATATCCTTTACACTCCTTCACCACTACATCATCTTCTTGCACTCCAAAAAAATAAAAGATTTCACCATATCCACCTATCCTCCTCATTTGCCTCATTTTTGTATGAGAGACAGAGAGAGAGAGATTTTGAGCTTATATGTGTGTGCATGTTTTTGAGTTTTCTTGTAGGTACAATGCTCTAGAATAGTAGGAGAGCTCCAGAAGGTAAAACTCAAACTTTCTGCCATTTTTGCCAAAGCTCTTGGACCATCACAACGGTTTGAGAAACTCAGAATTTTTGGTAAGCGTCTATTGCACGACACAGGTGATCATTGCGCTTGCATGAATCCACAATCACATCCTTGAAATCATCAGTTTGGTGGACCATCGGGACAGGCTCACACCATCGCAATTGTGTCGCACCATCACGATTGGCTCATGCCATCGCGACGGCTCAGCAGGACCATCACAATGGTCACTGACCATCGTATGATCTCGTCGACCCCACGCCATCGCGATTGGCTCACACCATCATGATGACCCACTTGCCATGTGTCCTCTAGACCATCGTGATGATACAGGTACGCCATCGCGACGCTTCAATTTTCAAACCATCGTGATGCCTCGTGACCATCACGATGGGCTCATGCCATCGTGATGGTTCCGTTGAATTTTGACTATCGTGACGGGCTAGCACCATCATGATTGCTCGTTAGTCCGACCATCATGATGACTCATGTTTGGACCATCATGATTCCTCGCACCCTCGGACCATCGCGATGGTTCTAGATCATCGCGACAGTTCAATTGGACCATCACTACGGTCCCAGACCATCGCGATTTTCTCTAACCATCGCGATTGTCTACCGAAAATGCCAAATTAGGGTTTTGATTTTTTGCAAACATAAGGCCTATTTTGAGTGAATTTGTGAGTGATTAGGCATATTGGAGATCCCGTTTAGCTCATATTTGGAGAAAAGCCAATCTAGTAGTTTAACCTCCAAGAGCCTGAACGTCCATAACTTTTTCATTCGAAGTCTGTTTTTGAGCTCCAGGGCTCATTCAAAAGCTTGTTTTGAGTTCTACACGAGTCAAATGTTTTTTTCTAAGAATAAAACATTGATATTTAGAGAGGATAAATTGATATTAACCCAAGTGTGGGACAAGGAAAGCAAGGAGACATTTGAGAAATTTAGCTAAAGGAAAAGGGACCCTTAAAGGTGTATATATCAAAGTGTTTGATCATTGATTTAAGAATTGGTCTAAACTTTGGATTTGTACAGGTCTAGCAAGAGCTATCCAAGGGCAATCAAGGCAAGCCAGGTTATGTATGCTAGGCTTGGGAAGTGCGATTACTTGGGCATCGGAGCTATCAAAGAAGCTGACTCAAGGTTGGAAGAATACTCAACCCCTTCAGTCAATTATTAGTTTATGCTAAACATCTAGCATTGTGGATTAAATTAGGACTGCGATAGGAACGCATCACATCCAAGATACTTAATTCTCTCAAGTCCAAGAGTAAGATAAAAGTGTGCGAAATGAAAAACCTAAAGGAAAGAGCTTAAGTATGATGGAACAAGAATTGAAACATACAATGAAAAGTTGATTCCTAACACATACATTGAGACATGACAAGAATTTAAAAGAATTTAGAACAAAAAAAGTGACTAAAAACAAAGAAGCATTGGCAATTAGAAAGTGTATGGAGAGGACAAGGAAGACAAATTCATGAACCTTAGATCGGGCAAGCATATAGGTAAGTTAGACCGATGAAGCCTTAGATCATCAGAAGCAAGTATAGGAACTACTACATGTTTGTGGGCACAACAATTGAATAACTACCCTTATGAGTTGGGCTCACATACTAGTGAGTCAGAAATGGCTTTTAGTGTGGAAAGACCAGAAGGAGGGTTAAGTGTATCATACTTAGAACCCTATAGAACCCAATTAGAATATGTCCGAACTAACCACCTAGGTGCTCGCAACTATGAGGATGGTTTGAGAAGATCAGCGCTTTAGTTGCATAACCCTGAACAACCCGTTGGATTGGAACATCCAGTGGTGAAATTCGCGAGAGATGCATACCTAGACAAAGAAGGAACCATGTACATCATAACGAATCAACCTAATATCACTAATGGGTTCGGTGTATTCATTATTGAGACAGAAGCAGGAACCCAAGGAAAAGAAGCCTTAAGAGACGAACCTAGGACACCTTGAGGGAAATCTGTACTGACAAGAGTACTAAACCGAGAAAGGATCCCTCAGGATAATAGAAGCATTGAATTGTTCCTAAATAGGGATACTGATGAAGCATTTTAGAGATACAGAATAGAACAACCTAGTGAGATAGGCTCTATTAGGATTTATGAATTCAAGGACCGTGATATGCCTGGAAAGGTAGTATACTTGGGCAATGCCTGAGAATGAGTACTTGTAGTGTTAGATCATGTGAGACATGCCTATACATGGAGAGGCGAGTTAGTATTCCCCCCATCATTAGCAAATGTAAATGCTAGTCATCATGGTGCTGGGACATCCTCAGCCCATGGTATTCAAAGAGAGAAGAACAAAGAAAGGCCACACGTAAGTTTCACTCACCTCGTGGGGAGGGATAGACCAACCATGGACATCGATAGATTAGAACAACAAAGGGAACCAGGAATACTAGGTGTTAGAGATGATTTTCCTCTACCTAGGCCACGTGAACATCCAAGGATACTAAGACCCACTCAATTAGTAAAGTCGATGAAAAATTACTTTGATGGGATAGGAGATCCCTATGACCATGTTGCTGAATTTAAGCAGGTATTGCATGCAGAGCAAGTAGAAGATATCTTTACACAATACAATGTGTTTGGACTCATGCTAAAGAACACGGGTTTAACTTGGTTCCAATCATTACAACAAAGGCAATATAGGGATATTCATCACTTGTTAGAGTCATTCATCACAAAATTCTCTAAAGGTGGAATGAGACATGATACTTCTTTGTTGATTCACAACTTCAAACAGACCGAAATAGTCAGACTTGCAAGACATAGGTTTAGACCCTGTCGAGAGATGCTCAATGCAAGCACTACCCTCATAGGCCAAGTGTCTTTGTTTTTAGATGGCCTCTGGAGATCTAACCTTCGCTCCTATGTCAATCTAAAGGAACCCAGAACACTAGAGCAATGCGTAAGGATTTGTATAGACATTGAGGACAATTTAGGAGATGAATTGGAACTTTCAAATGTCTATAAAGGCTCAGATAGTTCATCTCAATCATCCTCAAAACTCTCAAGCTTGATTGAAGACCAAGAAAAAAAGTGGCCCAAAAACTAGGAGTCTCTAGCAAACAGATGCCTAGGTTAACAACAAACAAACGTTGTTACACCTGTGGTGGTGATCATATGGCAAATGTGTGTCCCAATGTAACACAACCTCAAGCAAATCATAGTGGCCAAAACTGTACAATTGAGAGAGGATACACGAATCACACAACAGAAGATTTTCCATACAACAAACAAGTAGTGCAATAGAACTACCCCCAATCAGGTAGGTATCAAGGTCAATACAATGCTCAGCCTCATTACTATAGGCCTCCATGGAACTACCCTTATTAGGCTCAACAGAGACCACAACCCATTTTAGCTCAGCAGCCACCAACCCCAGCTAATGTAATCTCAGTCAAGTATGCTGCTATAGAAGAGAACCTCAATAGGGCTTTAGTGTCTTCTTCACCATTGATCACTAATAGTGATCCTTATTCTAACAATTGACTCTACCCATGTAGATAGCCCACCCGCATATTACATTGAGTCTTCAGAACATATGCAAACATATCAATATGATAGTACACCCTTGGAACCCAAGTGGGAGCCCGACTATGCCAATGTAATGTATACGAACACTAACCCACGGCCCTTGTTAAGACAAGCAAGACCACAGGGCCCTAGAGGACCATGTTTTAGGTACCAAGGAGATCATTTCATGAAGGATTTCCCACATCATCTGATAGCAGGATAGTCACAATATTATAACATACAAGGTTTTTATGCCGAATGTGGTAAAGAGCATGTCATCAGAGATTTCTCGAAGAATCCTGCTAATGCCTCAAAGGTGACACCCATTAATGTGATAGGTATTGTGCATAACTTAGATGGATCCAACCCGACATACGTCCCTATTCAAGCTATAACAAGAGCCCAAGCGCTGTTACAAAATCAACAACCGAATCTTGAAAGAGCAGCCGGAACTAGTGAAGTTCGAGAGTCTAGTAGTAGAAAGACTAAAAATTGGAAGGATCCTCGAGAACGAAGTAATAGAAAGTGGAGTAAGAAAATAAGAAAACTAGAAGGAAGTCTAAAGGAACCTAGAGCCAAAATCCTCAAATTGACTTCGTAAGAATCTAATCGGGAGAACCTAGCTCGGAGATCAGGATCAGTTCTAGCTGAAGCCATACCTGAAAATCTAGACATGATGTTTCAAGCATATCAGGAAAGATCAAAAGAAAGACCCCAAGTAGCTGAATTGATTAAGGACTATCCAAGAGTGGACTTAGAAACTGAAAGAACTAAACTTTGCATGAAGATGGTAGAATTAGCACAAGCTATGTTCAAAGCCTCTCGTTATATTAATTGGAGCAACATGGAAAAACCTAAATTACACTTTCAAGGACTATTAGAGAGGTTAGAATACTTGATTACTAGCAATGAAAAGAAGAATCTGCAAAGGAACCCTATTATCTCAGAGACACAAGAAAGGAGTGCACCATCCCTATCCAAGTGCCAAATACCGAGGTGGAAGACAACCTGTCTTCCATACACAAGTATTCACAAGGCTTTCTGAGAGAAATCCAAGAAGAGAAGAGATGAGAGAAAGAAACCCATCCTCTTATTCAAGAGATAGATGACTTGCAAGAATAATTTCCCCAAGACATACCCTCTATCTATGATGATGTAGAGAAAGAGCAACTGAGTGAACAAAATGGATTTTGAATTCAATTCTTTGCAAGGATTACCTCAATTCACTGGACCTTGGGAAGCCAAGTCTATCAGCACCCACCATAATAGTGAGGAATGAAGAATCATTATGGTGAGAGCACCCACCATAATAGTGAGGAATGAGGAATCATTTTTCTCTAAAAACATGGAAATGATAAAGAACACCAAAGTATAGTGTCATCTCACTCTAGAAGAATTGTTAAAGATTAAACTACAATTGTGGAAGCACGTAGCGAACCAGTTCCCTGAGATAGTGACCACACACTCTCAAGAAGGATCACACAAGAAGGTACCAGAGATACCAATGGAAAGAATTGGAGATGTGAGAGAGGGAGAGGAAGGCAATACTTATCTTCCAATAACCCATAAGGGCTACACCACCAAAGCCATCTTAGATTCAGGAGCCGAAGTTGCCATTGCTACCATTACTTTATGGAAATGTTGAGAGAAGCCAACACTAAGACCCACCAGGATGAAGCTAAAAATGACCATTAGACAGACATATTGAAAAGCCATTAGGCTTACTAGAAGGCATATCTCTCACCACTTGTAGTGTAGAGTTTTGAACATACTTTCGCCATTTGTGATTTTGGGAAAAATCATGCTTACGAGATGATTTTAGGAAGACCATTCATACATCAGATGCAAATTGTACAAAATTCAGGAACTAATTCTTTGTACTTGCAACATTTAGGAGTGACCACCAAAGTCAATGTCAATGATTATTCCCATTGAGATGTACCCCCAATACAATGGAATACCATCCATAAGAGAGAGGAAGAAACAAAGTTGGTACACATTAGAATCAGACCCGTCATGATTGCATGAAGATACTCATCTATGGATGTGTAAAGTAGCCAAATGAGAGGAAGAACAATTAGAAGCCAAAAACTTCAATTCAGAATGACATCCACGAACCCTTCAAGACCCTGCCTATGCACCTATAGTATTTTACGATGAGGAATTTGAACCTCACGGTTGTGCAAAGATTTTAGCTACAATGGACATAGCTATAAATGAAGAACAATGGACTCCTCACTGTGATGAGGACGGTTATGACATTTCCATCTTTATGATAGAGCCCTTAGAGGAAGAACCTATCCTAGAAGAATGCATGGAAGTGACCCAAGTACTGGACGAGAGTGGTGATGAGGATTTAGAATCCATTATCATGGAACCCTTCTGTTCGATAGAAGAGGAATATCTTTATTTTGTAGAAGCCAAAACCCCTAAAACGGACAAGGAAAGTCAACATGAACAACCTAAGTCACTCACAAAATGTACAAAAAATAAGCCAAAGAAAAGAAAGAAGCCACTTACAACAGTTGAAGAAGAACCTTTCATGGAAGTACCTGAGAACTTCAAGAAGTATGAAATAGAAGATAGAAGAAGTATGGTACAAATGCCCAAGAGACAAGCAGGCATCAGAGAAGCATATGATAACCAAGAGAAAACCAAGAAAATCATAGTTACCATAGGAGAAGGAGAAGAAAAATGTACCTACATAGGGCATGATTTGACCAATGAAGAAGAAGAAATGTTAATTGCCCTATTGCGAGAATATAGAGATGTGTTCGCTTGGAGTTATAAAGACTTGAAAGGAGCAGACCTAGATATATGCTCCCATAGAATCCCTATAACTCGAGAGGCTAAATTGTCCAAGCAAAAACCATACACGTATAAGGATAACTATGCTGCTAAGATAAAAAAAGAAGTTGATCGATTGATAGAATCAGGATTCATTTATGAAATTGAGCATACTGAATGGGTATCCCCCATTGTGGTTGTACCAAAGAAGAACGGAAAATTGCATGTGTGTATTAACCTTAAAAAAGTTAATGCTACCACGATTAGAGGCAGTTATCCTCTTCCTATCATGGAGCACTTATTAGAACAAGTCGCTGGCAAGGAAGTGTATAGCTTTCTTGATAGATTCTCAGGCTATAATCAAGAAGCCATTGCTCTTGAAGATCAACATAAGATGGATTTTGCCACAGAATGGGGCATATTTGCATTTCGAGTGACGCCCTTAGAGCTGACAAATGCACCCGCCACCTTTCAACGACTCATGTGTCATGTTTTCAAGGAATTCTTAAGGAAGAATTTGGAAGTTTATGTGGATGACATATGTGCTCATTCCAACATGAGACTTACCCACATCCCTGAATTAAGGAAACTTTTTGACAAATGTCGAGAATATCAGGTTTGCTTGAACCTAGAAAAGTGTGTTTTCATGGTCAGGCAAGGCAAAATTCTAGGACACATTGTGTCAAAAAATGGACTCTGGATGGATGAAGCAAAGGTGAAAGTAATTGCAGACCTACCTAGGCCGAAAAATGTAAAAGAAGTAGAGGCTTTCATGGGACATTATGGCTATTATCGATGATTTATACACATGTACGCGATCATAGCAAAGCCACTGTACTCTCTTTTGACCAAGTTCAAATGGACGGATGAGTGTGAGGATTCATTCAATGAACTTAAACAACGCTTGTGTTCAACACCAATATTAACAACCGCAGATTGGAGTAAGCCGTTCCATGTACATGTGGATGCATCCAACTATGCCATAGGTTGTGTGCTGACACAACTTGCGAATGATGGCAATATAGATCTCCCTATAGCTTACATGAGCAAACAGTTGAATGCAGCAGAAAGAAATCACACCACTACAGAGCGCGAAGGATTAGGAATGATTTATGTGGTAAAGAAATTCAGGCATTACTTGTTGGCGAATATGTTCAAGTTCTTTACGGATCATCAGGCATTGCTATACTTGGTCAATAAGCCTTGTAACACGAGACGATTGATACGATGGTTTCTATTACTCATGGAATACGACTTTGAAGTAGTAGTCACAAAGGGAAAGACCCACCTCAAATCCGATCACCTTTCACGATTAACTATGGGAGAAGCTCCTCAAGGAATAGTAGATGAACTACCAAACGCATACCTTTTTTTACCTCAAAATAGTACTAGAATGGGCTAAGCCTATCATCCCTATTCTCACATTTGAACCCAAGAATCCTAGGATTAGGACCAGAGAAGGAGAGATTACCAAATCACAAAGATATCAGATACTTGGAGGAAGCATATATAAACAGGATAATCAAAAAATTCTTGCTTGTTGTGTAGACAAATCAGAATACGAGAATTGGTTGCAACTAGCACATGTAGGTGCATTAAAGCAACATCACTCAAAACATGGTACATTGTAGAATTTGCATAGGCTAGGAGTATATTGGCCTTCTATGGAAGCAGATGTCTATAAGCTCTGTAAAGAATGTCCTGTCTGTTGTGAAAGACCACCGGTAGAACATGCCACTTTATATCATATGTCTCTCACACGAGAATGGAGTGAACCTATAGTGACATACTTGAGGAAGAAAACATTCTCTTAAGGAATGAATTTAGCACGACAAAAAAGACTAGAGCAGGAAGCTCAGGTCTACTCACTTATTGGTGATAACTTGTACAAACATGGATGCGACGGATACCTAAGACAATGTGTTCACGAGAGTGATTACTTGACTGTATTAGAGACTGCATACCAAGGTGTTGCAGGAGGTCATTTTGGCAACGATAGGATAATCAAAGCCATACTAATTGTAGGATTATGGTGGCCCACTCTTCACATGGATGCACATACCTATGTTAAGAGATGTGACATGTGCCAAAGAACTCAGTTTCCTACTTGCCGCGATGAAATGCCACTGAAACCCATGATGTGTGCATTTTCCAAGTGGGGTATAGACTTTGTCAAAACCATTAACCCCCTTGCAAAAGGTACTCATGTAGAATACATCATAGTTGTGACCGATTATCTTACCAAATGGGAAGAGGCCAAGGCCACAAAAAAGAATGATGCACACACGATGGAAAAATTCGTATTGAAAAATGTCTTTAGAAGATATGGATTGACCTGGTTTAGAAAGTGAGCGATCGAGGGCTCACTTTCTAAACCTGGTCATTGAATATTTGTTATAGGATTTTATGGTGATTCACAAGAAATCTGCACCCATATCATCCTCAATCCACTAGTCAAGCAGAAAGTACTAACAAGATCCTTTGGAACGTAATGATGAAACTCATGAACAAAAAACGTTCGGATTGGGAAAAATAGTTACACCATGATGTTTTGGCATATCGAGTGGCCTACAAGACCGTACTTAATGCAACTCCCTTTCAGATGGTTTTTGGTCAAAATGTTATGCATCCTTTGGACTTTTTGATACCCACCCTTAAGGTTGCACAAGAACATTAGTGGAACGGCCATGAATTATCATCAAGGATAATGGACTTGGAACAATTAGGAGAAACTAGATTAAAAGCAGGAGCAGACATATATGCAACAAAGAAGCGACAGAAAGCCTATTTTGATGCACATGTGAAAGACAAAGGATTAAAAAAAGGTGACTTAGTCCTAGTGTAAACGATGAAACAACACGCATGAAAACTAGAAAAACCAGGTTATGGACCTATGATCATTAACACACTATCGACCAGTGAAGCGGTACAATTAGCCACCCTAGAAGGAGAGATAATGCCTAATTACATTAGTGGCTGTAGAGTCAAGCTATATCAGGAACCTCTTACTAAGGATATGCTTAGATGACTCATATTGGCAAAGAAGTGTAAGGAGGAAGAAAACAGAATACATGCGAAAGCTCAGGCAGAACCTCTAGAACACATTAAGCACATGAAGCTAAGAAGACAAGGACTAGGGAGAGAACATTATAACCATATGGAAGAAACACCCAGATACCCCATGGCCATGTATCAAGCAAAGTCAATTGCTCATCCTAGCATAGTGGATAGGAGACCATTCATTACAGTCATGATAGAACACAACAACGCTCACCACAAGCTTAGGGCTTTAATTGATTCAGGTGTTGCAACTAGTGCGATTCGATGGTCCCACTATAAAGATTCAAGATTAGAAATGCGGCCAATTGAGGCATACCTCATAGGGCTAGGAGGCATGGAAACCCCTTGCATGGGTGAGGTGGACCTTCCTATCCTCATACACAAAGTGACCATGATAGTGAAGATCCTAGTGTGCCATGATGATGATTTGATAGAACCACTAATCCTTGGCCAACATTGGCTATATGATCACTTCCTGCACCTAAATCTTAGACAAGGCTCCTTGCACATGAGGACCTTAGACCAGTGACGAGTGATACTGCTTGACTTCCCTAACAACACTCCACCTAAGGAATGTAACCCTAGACCATATGAAATGTGAAGGGGGATTGAAAGATCTTCGGACAAATCCATCAGCTCAACACGCTCCCTCCAAAGTCAACCCATGAGAGCTTGGTGATGGATTGTTGCCAGTCAGGAGTTTGTCAAGAAATCTTCCGCGGGTCTTCTGTTAGTGGAAAAATGGGCACCATCAGTGGTCAGGTGGAGTGCGTCAACAGATAGATGGGCACAATAGCCTTCAATGTCCATCCTCCCACACTTCGCACGACCCAACCTAGATCTATGGTAAAGAATGCCTCACTTCCTGATGGGAAGGTCGCACAAGTGTTGGACCTCCCTTCTTTTCCAAAGTAAAGTGTCAACCAGACCTCTCAACCATGACCTCCACAAAGTCAACTACGCCTAAGGAACCCAAACCTACGACCATGCCAAAAGACACAAAGATGGAAACAGTATCAGCAACCCAAGGCAAGTGGGACGAAACAAGTATGGGTGCCAAAAGGCTAGCAAGCACCAACAATTTTCAATATCGCAAACAAAGACAAGAAGAAGTCTAGGCAAAATCAAAGTCAACATCCACCATCCCTTCAACTTTCTTTCCATCGACACAAACTCGAGAGATCTGGATAGCCACAAAGTATTTGATGAATCGACTCACACCGACACCGGTCTGGGTTCCCAAGAATTGTATTATAGCTCAAAATCCAAGCCATGTAATATGTACCCCTATGAAATCACTTTACCCATCGACACCACCAATACTCAATTCACCTTTTGTACCTCAGCAAAGGAATACCACCCACTCATCATTGCTTGTATTTGAACTTGCCTCTTGACTTCCAAGCTTTGAAATTAATTTGCTCCTCATCTTCTAAGTTAATGTCCTCTGCTTAGTGTTGGTCTTCTTGAGTTAGGGTTGGAAAATCATTTTCCAAATCATATGGTAACTTGCCTTTCCTAAAATCATCTTCAAACCATGATTTATTCTCATCAAATACTACATCCTACTAACTGTGAATGCCTTATTAGTGGGATTGTATAGTCTATATCCCTTTTGATTCTGATCATACCCAATAAATATACATTTCTCAGCCTTAGGGTCAAGCTTCCCTCTGATTTGAGATGGTATGTGTGCATAGGCAATGCACCCAAATATTTTGCAATGATCCAATGATGGTCTCCTATCATTCCATGCTTCATATGGAGTCATACCATCCAATGATTCAGATGGAAGTCTATTGAACAAATAGGTAGCTATGGAAACAACCTCTGTCCATAAATAATTCAGTATTTTTTTCTCATTTAACATAGGCCTAGCTGCTTCAATAATTAACATGTTCCTTCTCTCTGCCACTGCATTCAATTCAGGAGTATACCTGGTTGTTACTTCCCTCTTTATGCATCTCTCCTATAGAAATAGATCAAACGCATGTCAAAAGTACTCACCACCTCAATCAAATCTGATTCTCTTCAAGCTTCTTCCTATTTGGTTTTCATCTAGTGCCAAATACTTCTTAAAACATGTAAATACCTCATTCTTATGCTTCATGAAATAGAGGATTGTCCACCTACTGTACTCATCAATAAAAGAGACATATACCTTGAACCTGAGATGGATGGATCCTTGAACCTAAGATGGATGGATCCTTGAACCTAAGATGGATGTATCCTTTCCTGTTGAATGGATTCCTATGAGCTTTGCCAAACTGGCAAGCTCCACATTTGTAAATCATGTGCTGCTTGGTCACATTGGGAATGTCAAACACACTTTGATCCCTGCAAATTATCTTCAGAGTTCTTTCTCCTATATGCCCTAGCCTTTTGTGCCATATTTCCAACTCAGATAAGGTTTGGTCTCTATAACTGAATAGTGCTATGTTCCTTGTGTCTTCAATTTCAAAAGTAAACAATCTACCTGACTTCTCACCCTTGGCAATCCTTTTGAAGCCTTGTTGGGGGTCTTCCACATATGCTCCATGCTTAGTGAATCTGACCTATATACTGTTGGAACTCAAGGTCAAGCACAAGGCACAGGAATGCTTCAAAGAAGTGGACACACAAGAAGAGGGAGCAAGTAGGGAACCCCAAGAAGTGTATGTCCAATTTTCAGAAGAATCCCCTACAAAAATAGTGATTTTCATCACTAAAACCATTTTAAATATCATTTCACCTTTTTGTAGCTGCATTTTGTGCAAGCCGAGGCGTTCTCAAGCTTGAAGAGCATTAGAAGTATAATCCTACCAATTTTCATAATTTTTAGACTCCGTTTGAGCCCTCAAATAAGCCCTGGAACCTAATTTTTAACTAGGCCGGACACTAGGTCTGGACAGGGCCAAAGATAGTCAAAAACTATAAAAATAGCTAGAGAGCTCATTTTTCAGGTTAGCTTGTTGTAGAATTGAACTTGTAAGAGCACTTTTGAGTAATCTAAAAGAACTCCATTGTCTCTCTCTTTGTTCTTGCCGGGTGTGCACGCGTGTGTGTATGTGTGTGCATGTTAGTGTGCTTGTCACTCACACACTTGTGCCATCACTGGTTTGAGGTCTTCATACCATCCTCACGTCTTCGCGGATTGGCATTAAAGGAGGTGCTACTCATCACTGAGCTACACCAAATTTTGGCGTCGTTGCCGGGGATCGAGCTTTGAGGACGAGCGTGTGATGGTAAGACGTAGAGTTGTGACGTTGGCGTTGCAGGTAATTTCTTTACTTTTCCTTATTTTTCTCTTTCTTAATTCATCATCATCATCACCATCATCATCCTCACCATCTCCCACCTCCATCTCCATCATCGCGAAAAATTTCAGTTTTTGATCATACTACCTTCTCCCTTCCATTTCCCTCATTCCACTTGTGAGAGAGAGCGAATTGTTGTGCATTGCTTTTGCATGTTTTTTGAGTTTCCTTGCAGGATTTGGCTGTTCCATCATCTCCAGCACGTCGCGCAGGTACGGAAAAGCTCAGCCCTGTCTCTGTGTCGCAGACCTCTATCGATCGTGATTGACAGAAAAATCGCCCCTTTGGTAAAACTAAGTGCACCATAGTAGACTAGAGGCCTTGCACATCACAAATCCATAAAAATTTATGAAAAATTTGCATTTTTTCTGTCCATCGCAATTGACAGCATCAATCACGATTGACAGTGTCCATCGCAACGGACAGACTGTCCATCGCGACTGACAGACCCGGACGGACACCCTGTCAATCGCGACAGACGGTATCCATCGTGACGGACTGCCTATCCATCGCGACCGACAGCAGTCCATCGCGACCGACACGTGTCCATCGCGGCAGACACCCCTGTCCATCGCGACTGACAGAAGCATCGCGACTGACAGCCCATCTCGGAGGAAAACATATCCATCGCGACTCATAGACCCCGATTGACACAAAGTCATGCAAAAATCCCAAAAATCTCAGTGCATCGTGATTGACACAATCAGTCGCGATTGACCCATCAATCACGACCGACACCCCCTGTCCATCGCGATTGACACCCATCAATCGCGATTGACACGTGTCCATCGCGACTGACAGGCCTTGACGGACAGCTCTATCCATCGCGATTGACAACCATTTTTGGCCAATTTTTTTAGGTTTTTTAATTTGAGGATTTTGGCTAATTTTGGGCATAAATATTGGGCTATAGGGCATATAAGGAGGCTATAAGCAAATAATTCGAGGAAACCCTGTTAGCCTGTTTGAACACTATTTTAACCCTAGAACCCTGAACTAGCATAACTTTCTCATACGAAATCCGTTCGGAGTGATCGTGGGCTTGTTGGAAAGCTCGTGGGGAGTACTACCAAAACTTTCAATGGTTAGGTAAAATTAATCTCAAGATTATTAGATAGGGTATTTTGAAGTTGACCATACCTCGGGGTAGGAAAACTAAGGGATCCTTAGGATTGTTTTCCATAAAGGCAAAGGGCAATTTGGTATGTGAGTTACATGCATGAAAGTGGTCTATTGCATCACTTGAATTTGAATCTTGAGCTAACTTTGGGACTGTTTACAGGTCCATTGAGAGCACTAGAGAGTATCCAAAGCGAGGGCATTCTGCAAGCTTGAGAACGGGGTTCTTGAGCACCAAAGAGCAAGGGATCACCAAGTGAGGTTGGATTATTCTCAACTCCCTTTGTCAATTCCTAGCTCAGGCTAAGTGGGAGTAGTGCTAGAAGTAAGTCAGGACAACGATAGGCATCTGTCAATTTAAAGACAATTAAATACTCAAGTTCAAGCATAAAGATAGTTTTTTTGCGATCTATAACTTAAAAAGAAAAGGAGTCAACGTGGTACAATCAACTTAAAGTGCAGAAAATCACTCAAATATTCCTGACGGCGTGACATCAAACAAGATCATAAACACGATAATCAACTAAAAAGGAACCAAGTAATTGATACAAATTGAACTGCAACGAGGTTGTACTTTGGGGTAAAAAATGAGGTGACTCGATTAGGCATATGAACCGTACATCAGGACGACACCTAGGGAGAGATAGACAGAGTCTTAGGTCTTCAGAGGCTAGTGTCAATCATACTGCTAGGTCTTGGGCCCAGCAATTGAGCCATTATTCGCACTACCCTAGCTCTGAAACCAGTGAGTCCGAGATGTCTCAAGGTATGGAGAGACCTACAGGAAGTTCAAGAGTGCCATATTTACATAGGGTTGAAGGCCCCTATAGGACGCAGCTCGAATACCTTAGGACCAACCGATTAGGTGCTGGCATCTATGAGGATGGCTTAGGAAGATCTGTGGTCCAGATCAAGAACCCAGATCAACCCATTGGACTAGAACATCCAGCAGTCAAGTTTGAAAATGGAGCATATGTGGACAAAGAAGGAACCATATACGTAGTCACCAGCCACCGAGATAGGACAGACGAGTCTGGTAATGTGATTCTAGAAATGGACATAGGTGACCTAGAGCAAGGGAACATAGGTGGAGAGCCTAAAACCCCTCGAGGCAAATCACTACTTACTAGAATTATCACTCCAGAGTGGATTCCCCAAGACAATAAGAGCATATATTTGCTTTTGAATAGAGAGACTGATGAAGCTTTTTGGAGGTATAAGCCTGACCAGTTGAATGAGATAGGAACGATCACGATCTATGAGTTCAAAGACCCCGATAGCCAAGACAAAGTGACTTACCTAGACAATACTTCAAGGAGAATCTTTGTGGTCAGAGAGCACGGTAGGCATGCCTACACTTGGAAGGGTGAATTTATTTTTCCCCAACCAAGATCAAATATCTCTTATGGCCACCCAAGAGCTAGAACGTCCCAAGCTCATGGAGCTGAAAGAGATAGAAATAGAGATAGACCCGAGGTAAGCTTTGCCAACCCAATAGGAAGAGAACAAACATGAACAGAGACGGATAGAGAAGAAACTGAGAGACTTAGAGCCCCAAGGAACCTAAGAAATGCTGATGATTTTCCTTTGCCAAGACCTAGGGAACACACTAGAATCTTGAGGCCAACCTAGCTGGTTAAATCCATGAAGAATTATTTCGATGGCACTGGAGATCCATACGATCATGTGGCCGAGTTTAGGCAAGTCCTGAGAGCTGAACAAGTTGAGGACCTATTCATGCAGTACAATGCTTTTGGTCTAACCCTTAGGAACAATGCTCTTATGTGGTTTCAACCACTAAATGAGAGACTCTTCAGGAACATAGACCAACTTCTAGAGGCTTTCATTATTGAATTTTCTAAGAGTGGCATAAGGCATAATACCTCCTCATTGATCCATATCTTCAAGCAGACCCCCCAAAGAGACAGTTAGACTTGCAGGAAGAAGGTTTAGGCAATATCTAGAGAGATGTCATGTTCCTGAGTTACCCACACCAGCCAAACAAGTGGCTTTATTCCTAGATGGACTGCTAAGTACCAAATTGAGATCATATGTGTACTTAAAGGACCCTAGGGCCATAGAAGAGTGTGTACACATGTGCATTGACATTGAAGATAACCTAAGGGAGGAATTAGAAATTTCCAAAATCTACAAAGATTCAGATAGTTCTACTAGCCTCTCTTCCACGCAATCCACATCTATTGAGGAACTCACTGAGAAAGTAGCTCAAAAATTAGGTGTCTCTAGCAAACAAATCCCAAGATTTGCCCCGGTTAAGCGGTGCTATACTCGCGGAGGTGACCATATGGCGAACGTATGTCCCATCATGGCTCAACCCCAAGTGAATCCCAGTAGCCAATACTGCACCATAGAACGGAGATACACAAATCACACATCACAAGACTGCCCATACAATAAGCAAGCAGTTAGGCAAACCTACCCTTAGCCCTATCCACAACAGGGGAGATATCAGAACGAGTATCCACCACAACAGTATGCTAGGCCTCAACAAACCTACCAACCACAATATCAGGCCTAGTAGAGACCTCAACCAGTGCTAGCACAACAACCTTCTGCTCCAGCCAATGTGATCCCAGTAAAGTATGCAGCTGCAGAAGAGAACTTGAACAGAGCCATAGTGCCAGTAACACCATTGCTTTTAGAAAGTGACCCCAATGACCATAGCTTTGATTCTACACATATTGATAGTCCCCAAGCTTACTACATGCAGTCTCCTGAACATGGTGAATCCTACTATACTGAAGAACCAAGTGAACCTAGTTGGGATCCAGAGTATGCAAACATCATGTACACAAATCCCAACCCTAGACCTCAACCTAGGCAAGTAAGACCCCTATTCCCTAGAGGACCATGCTACAGATGTCAGGGAGATCACCGCATTCATGATTGCCCCATGCCTGCACCCACACAACCCTAGTCAGTAACAATCCAGGGCTTTTGTCAAGATTGTGGAAAGGAGCATCTCTTATGAGATTGCCCAAAGAATCCCAATAATATGCCAAAAATCACTCCTATCAATGTGATTGGGTTAGTAGTAGACTCTACAGGAAGTGTCACTTCCACTGCACCAGTACAAGTGGTCACTAGAGCCCAAGCTTTGCAGCAAAACCAGGCCTTAGGCCAAGAAAAGAATTTTGAGGCTAGTGAGACTCAGAGCATGACGAAGAAAAGGACTAGAGCTTGGAAAGATAGTCGAGAAAGAATGAAAAGGCAATGGGCAAAGAAGATGAGTGAACTCGAGGAAAGCCTAAGAGAAACGAGAGCCAAGATAATTGAACTTACATCTCAACCTCCCTCTCACACCACTCCCCCATCACCATTCCCATCTCCATTCGATCCACCACCTTACAACCCGCATCATGCGACCCCACCACCCCCTAGAGTAGGATCAATTTTAGCAGATCCCACTCTCGAGGACCTAAACATGATGCTTAAGGCATATCAGGCTAGAATCCAAGAAGGGCCAAATGTAATGGATCATGAAAAGTGTTACCCTAGAGCGAAACTAGAGCTTGAACGAACCAAAATTTGTGCTAAGATCGTGGAATTGGCTCAAACCATGTTTGAAGCTAGTCGCCTCTTTAACATGGGTAATGCCATTTGGGCTTACCAATGCACCCGCCACCTTTCAGAGATTGATGTGCCATGTATTCAAAGAGTTCCCGAGGAAGAACTTGGAAGTCTATGTTGATGATCTCTATGCCTTGTTGATGATCTCTGTGCCCATTCCAACATTAGACAAACACAAATACCTGAACTTAGGCAAATCTTTGACAAATGTAGAGAATATCAAGTCTGCCTGAACCCAAAAAAGTGTGTTTTCATGGTCAGGCAAGGCAAGATCATAGGACACATAGTGTCAAAGAATGGCATATCCACGGATGAGGAGAAAGTGAGAACCATAGCAGAGCTACCTAGGCCAAAGAATTTCAAGGAAGTACAAGCTTTCATGGGGCATTGTGGCTATTATCGACGCTTTGCCATCATTGCAAAGCCTCTGTACGGACTTTTGACTAACTTTGAGTGGATTGATGAATGTGAAAACTCTTTTAATGAGCTCAAAAGAAGATTGTGTTCAGCACCAATCTTGACCACACCAGATTGGAATAAGCCCTTCCATGTGCACGTGGCTGATCCAATTATGCTATTGGATGTGTACTCGCACAACCTACATGAAAAGGTAATATGGATCTTCCAATTGCCTATGCCAGTAGACAGTTGAATGCAGCTGAACAAAACTATACCACCACTGAACGAGAAGGATTAGGCATGGTATATGCGGTTAAGAAGTTTAGACACTATTTGCTTGCAAATAAGTTTAAATTTTTTATTGATCATCAGGCATTTTTGTACTTGGTAAACAAACCATGCAATACGGGCAGATTAGTAAGGTGGTTCCTCTTGCTGATGGAATATGACTTTGAAGTTGTGGTGAGGAAAGGGAAGACTCACTTGAGAGCAGACCATCTCTCGAGGCTCATATCTGGAGAGGCCCCACAAGGAGTATCAGATGATCTTCCTGATGCTTACTTGTTTAATTTGGAAGTGATACCTCAATGGGCTAAGCCATTAGTGCCAGTATTGACATACGGGCCTAACCACCCAGTAATAAACACACAGGATAGGGAGATAGTAAAAGCCCAGAAGTACCATATCATGGCAGGAAGTATGTACAAGCATACAGATCAAGGGATCTTGGCTTGTTGTGTGGAAGAGGATGAGTACGCTAAATGGTTGCAATTAGCACATGTAGGTGCATTAGAGCAACACTACTCAAAGCAAAGGACCCTACAGACACTAAGGAGACTTGGAGTGCATTGGCCAACGATGGAAGCAGATGTTCATAGGTTGTGTAAGGAATGCCCAGTATGTCGTATTAGACCACCTGTGAAGCATGCTACACTGTACCAAGTGTCTCTAATACCAGATTGGAGCGAACCACTAGTAGCCTTCCTGAGGACGAAAACATTCCCTCAAGACATGACTTTGGCTAGGAAAAGAAGTCTACAACAGGAAGCCCTAGATTACTCACTCATTGGTGATAATCTATACAAGCGTGGTAAAGATGATTACCTCAGATTATGTGTACATGAGAGCGAATATCTTAAGATCTTGGAAACTGCTCACCAGGGTGTAGCAAGAGGACACTTTGGACCAGATCGGGTGATCAAGGCAATCCTATTTGTAGGATTATGGTGGCCAACCCTTCATATGGATGCACATACATATGTGAAGAGGTGTGATGTTTGCCAACGAACTCAGTATCCTATATGCAAAGATGAGATGCCTTTGAAACCTATGATGGGTGGACGAGCATTTTCTAAGTGGGGAATAGACTTTGTAGGCCCTATTAATCCCCCCGCCAAGAGTTCACATGTCGAATACATCATTATGGCCACAGACTATCTAACCAAGTGGGTCAAAGTGAGAGCCACAACGAAGAACGATGCTCAAACGACAGCTAAGTTCTTATTTGAGAATGTGTTCACTAGATACGGGCTACCTATAGAGCTAGTGAGTGATAGAGGGACTCACTTCTTGAATGAAGTCATTGAAAATCTTCTTCAAGAGTTCTTGGTGATACAAAAGAAGTCTGCCCCCTATCACCCACAAGCTAATGGCCAGGCTGAAAGCACAAATAAGATTCTCTGCAATGTACTCACCAAATTAGTGAATAATAAACGCTCGGATTGGGACAAACAGTTACACCATGCTGTTTGGGCATACCGAGTTGCCTATAAAACGGTACTCCAAGCCACGCCCTTTCAGATGGTATTTGGCCAAAATGTAGTGCTACCATTGGACTTCTTGATACCTACATTGAAAGTAGCACAGGAGCATGGGTGGACAGTTCATGAACTCTCTTCGAGGATTTTTGATCTAGAATGACTAGGTGAAACAAGACTAAGAGGGGCAGCAGGATATATGCAACTAAGAAAAGACAGAAGGCATACTTTGATGCCCACGTTAAAGATAAAGGTTTAAAAGCAGGAGACATGGTCCTAGTCTACACCTTGAAACAACATGCACGGAAATTAGAGAAGAGAGGCTATGGACCCATGATTATCAATAGGATCTCCACAAGTGGAGCAGTTCAATTAGCTACACTCGAAGGTGATGTTCTCCCTAGTTACATAAGTGGATGCAGAGTCAAACTATATCAAGAATCCCTCATTGAGGAGATGTTAAATCGACTCAATACTGCAAAGAAACACAAGGAAGAAGAAAGGCGGATCAAGGAAGAAGCGCAAGCGGAAGCCTTGGAACACATCCGACGAATGAAATTGAGAAGACAGTGTAGAGATCAACCTAGAACCGATAACTATGTGGACCTAGGATATCATATGGCAATGTGTGAAGTCTCAGGAATAAGTTCCCATAGAATCATTGATCGACGTCCTTTTGTAACCTTAGAGATAGGACAAGGAAAGAGTGCAAGGACTGTAAGGGCCTTGATTGACTCAGGTGCGGCCACTAGTGCTGTTAGACTTTTTTACTGTCAAAAGTTGAACCTAAGTGTCAATCCTATAGAAGCATATCTCATAGGATTGGGAGGTGTGGAAAACCCTTGCATGGGCGAGGTGGAACTCCCCCTCTACATTCAAGATGTTTTATTGGTAGTTAAAGTACTAGTGTGTCAAGATGAGGATCTCACTAAGCCTCTTGTCTTGGGTCAAGACTGGATCTATGATCATGCAGTTAACCTAAACCTAAGAAGTGGACTTCTTTAGTTTTGGTAAATCAGAACCATATTACACTTGAATTAGAGAATGAAGCACTCAAGGAACTAGGAAAGGCACAGACTCTTGGTCCTTCCAGGGGTACACATAAAGATGACGATACTATTCTTGTCCAAAACTATGTGCTGCAGAGGGATGATTGTCTTAACAAAGAGGTCAAGGATACGATGGAACTCCCTTCTTTTCCAAAGGCCATAGGGATGCAACAACAAAAGGCGGATCAAATGCAGAAGAAGCAGATGACCTATGCTCAAAGCCAAAGGAAAGTATGTAACATAGTGTCTCAGCCACCAAAACAAGTGTGGGTGCGGAAAGGCGACCAATCTATTATGGTCCAATCACAACCACCATCTAAACTCCATATTAGTGATCAACGACAGGACACTAATAAGAAGTTTTTCAAAAATGCTTCTACTAAAGTGAAGTCTATTTGGGTGCCCAAGAAGTCAATAAAGGCTGACCCACAATCAAGACAAGTCTGGGTGCCTAAAAAAATTATGGCAGCTCAACAAGGGCAATCACACATGTGGGTACCTAAGAAACTCTTACATGCACAACGCCCTATGCTCTTCACCATGCCAAAGATCTAAACAAAGAAGCCAAGGAGGGAAAAGGGTCAGAACCAAGCACAGAGACTGAAAGAAGATCAAATCACCTCTTCAACAATGGTAAGAAGACAATTATCAAAGATATGGGTTTGGAAGCCAAAAGCAACCAAGGCTCCATAGAACCAAAGAACCAACCACGACGAATCAAAACCTCAAGAAACCATCCATACATGAAGCAGTCAAAGGAGATCACTAAATAGTCGAAGACCATTCTCACATGGATCCCTATAAGGAGGAAGGATCAGTTACCATCTCGAGATCCAATGGACACTTCCACGATAGAGGGCATCAACATCCGCAAATAACAATCGAAATCCTTGACGAGCGAAAACCATGTGCTTCTTGCACAACCCTGTCTTTTGCACCATTCTAGTCATGCAATTCCAAAGTATGCATTAATATAGGTGTTGGAAGAAGTACTTTTTTGAAGTACTTTTGATGGAAAATAATTATAAAATGCCAAAAACTTGTAAAAATATTTATGCAACTGATGTAAAAATAAGGAAGGTTCTTTCTTATGTATAGTAGAATCCTATGTAATTTTTCTAGAATTTTTGGAAACTCCTAGATAGCATATTTTTAGAATAAAAGAGGAAAGGACCAAAATTCAAGTGTGAAAAGGGACACTTGAAAATGTATAAAAGACAATTTCCTCTATTATGAGAGGGTTGGTTATTTGTATTACATGCTATCCAAGCAAAGAAGAGAGAGTTTCTTGCAGAAAATCGTGTTTCTTCCTTTTGTGTGATTTCTTTGATTTGTTGAGTCTATCCTATGTGTATCCATGGAGATTTGTGAGCTTCTATTGTGTGTTTCTGATGAATGTGTATGAAGAGAGCTGATTACTGACATAATGAGTGAGAAATTGATGAAGAATGGTGCTGGAGATGAAAATCGTCTGATTTCACAGAATCGTGATTGTCTCGTCTGAAGGTTACAGGTATCATTTTTGAGTTTTGACTTCATGGTTGTATTCTGCTGAGAAAATAACATGTTTTAGACACCAAGATTATTGAAAATGGTGGTATTGCTCAAGATAATTCAAACCCTAGAAATTCCTCTTCATCTTCATTGTTCTCAGAAATCCAGCCAGTTTTCTCTTATTTCTTGGATTCTATCATATAGAAGGGGTTGTGGTCTCATGTATACTTCCAGGATTGACAAATATAAGATGTATTGTTGTTTCTTTATACTAAATGATTGGAGAGTACAACTCCAAAGATCTATAACAAACATTTTTTGGCGCCGTTGTCGGGGAGTATATAAAAAACTTCATTGAAGTTGGACCTTGCTGGATCTTCTAATGTGATGGTATTGAACACATGGAAAAGGTAATACTCTTTAATCAAGAAATGGAAAACATGAAAAGGTAGATTTCTTTGTTTGTCTTTTGGGAAAAGAAAGCAATAGATAATCTTTTTAAGAATAGGAAGTGTTGAAATTTTTGCAAATTGATAGTTGCTTATATCATTTTTTGGAAGTAAAGTGCAGGTGTGTGAAAAACTAGATCAAGAAAGCTGATGGTAAGGTAAAATGTGTCTATTCTTGCTTTTGTAGAGTGCTTTTTGATCAAGTACTAAGCAAAATTGTTGATATTGGGAAGATGACAAAATTGCATTAAAGAAAAGTCAAGTAAAGTAGCTAGATGCAAGTAGATAAGATCCATTTGTAGCCAAGTCAAAGCAATAATCTTGAGAAAAAAAACTGAATTGCATCTTGAAAAGGAAAATGGTTGAGTTTATCTTTGCAAAAATTGATATTTGCATTTCTTAGCACCTTTTTTCTTTAGGAAGTTTTGCTCATGAACTGTTTTGATAGCCAAAGCATAAGAGAGTATAACCAATCAAGGAACATAGGATCAATCGATCACCAAACAAGAAACCCTAAGTGAAGTGTTTACCTTAATTTAGGGCAAAATATTAAAAAATTCATAAAATTCATTAAAACAATCAAACAAATTTCTTTTCTCCTTAGGAAATTGGATTGAAGTTTTGTTGACAAGAGTAAAAGAAGACCAAGTGAAAGAAAAGCAAAAAATTACCAAAAAACTGAAAAATTAGAAAAAACACGATTCTCTTCATAGGATCGCGATTCTCTGAATAATTTTTTGCTAAAAATGTAAAATTGCAGGTGACAGCTGAATTGGAGTTGGAAAAGGGTAGTGAAGGGAAGCAAGAGAAAAGAAGACTTAAAATTGCAAAAAACAGGAAATATAGAAAAATGCGATTCTCTGCACAAAATCACGATTTTCTGTAGGAGGAAAATTTCTTTGAATTTTGAGCATATTTGGGTCTTGAGATAGGTAATTGTATGAGATTTCATTAAGTTGAGTAAGTGAAGGAAGTCAAATTCCAGAAAATCAGTGAGGATTGAGTATCAAGTGGGAAAAGTGGAAAGGAAGTACAAAATCGCGATTTTCTCTAGTATAATAATGGGAGTGACTAATGGTGATTAATGATGAAAAGTTAGGAATTGAGGATTAAAACCCTAAAATTGTTGAAGAATAATATTTGGGCCAATAAAAAGTGAAAATTCTGATGAAATAGCACAGGATCGCGATTGTGTGGACACTATAAAATCCTGGAATTTCAGAAAAAAACTCATTTGAGTGGGAGAGAGAGAGAGTGAGAGCAAAGACGGAGTCGCGACTCTCTACAAAACACAAGCTTTGGACATTTTTTGATCAAGCAAACAAGATTGTGAAGAATGGCCAGATCATTTGATGACTGAGAAATTGATTTTCGGACAACCATGGCTCAAACAACGTAAAGTAATTTTGAATTTTGAAAAAATGAAGTTTAAATTGACAATAAATGACAAAAGGTTTTTAATATTTTTATTGAGTAATGAAGAACAGGAAGTTCAACAGGATGTTCATGACCCAGACTTGGAAGGATTTACTTTTTCATTAGAAGGAACACAGACAGTACCATTACAAATACCAAACGATCAAGCCTCATTTAATCAAAACCAGAAAAAAATTGGAAGGGCAAAGGAGGGTGGAGAGACAGGAGCAAGGTGGCAACAATGGCATAATCTGAATCATCAAAGCATCAGAACAAGAAGGATATGGAAAAAAGGCATATACAAGGCCTGTTCATTAAAACAAAATTCCAGGACAAAATGGATTTGGAGGCCAAAACATTCTAAAAACTGCTTATCAGAAGGAGATGGATTTTTTCCTGAGATAGGGGCAACTAGGGTTAAATATTATTGGGTAAAAAAATCAGAGTTGATTCAATGGGAAAAGACCATCTATATTTGATCTGGATTTAGAATTGTTTCAGAAACAGGTCAGAATGTGATAAAAAAGAAAATCATAAAATATTGGAAATTAGGACAAAATATTTTACCTTATCCTTTTTCTAAGAAGAGAATTAGGAGGGGAAGAAAAGAAATAGAAGAGATTATTAAAAAAAAAAAGAGAACAAAAGAAAAAAAGAGAAAAAAAGAAAAAAAGAGAAAAGAAATAGAAGAAATTATTTAAAAAAAAAGAAAAAAAACACAACAAAAGAAAAAAAGGAAAAAGAAATAGAAAGAGAAAAATTATCTATTTTTCCTTTTATAAGTTATATAGCACAAAGAAAGATATAGGTTTATAAGTTATATAGCACAAAGCAAGATATAGGTAGAATGGTAGAAGGTTTCTATTTATTATTTTGTATTTTTTCATTTTATTTTTTTTATAATTTTTTATTCTTATTTTTTTTATTTTTATTTTTCATTTTTTCTTCTAAACATCTTCTTCCTGGATAAGATCTATCAGAAGAGGGGAGTGCACTAGACATCTTGCTATACATGTAATGATCACTTTTATTGAGTTCTTCTAAAGAAGTCAAAATTTAACTGAAAATTTATTTTCATTCTTCTTTCATTTCATCTCAAAATAAAATATTATTCTTGATTTCTGGTGACTCATGTGGGTGGAGTTTTTTTTTCTTTTGTGTGATGATATATTTTTTCCAGAATGGTGAATCCAAAGGAATTGCCAATTCATGATTTCAAAGCAGAATCAGTCACTCTGTCTAGAGGACACTAGTTCTTGGATAGTGAAGCTGTAATAGAAAAGGTGGACCTGGAGTCTGATGAGGAGCAAGAGATTCCAGAAGTAGAAAAGGTGGTTAAGGAGCTCAAAGAAACCCTGAGTATCATTGGCCAGCATATATTCACAGTGGGAGTAGGGGGTTACAAATATACCATGTTGTGTCAAGAGTTCTACAGATTTCAAAGAGTAGCGGTCAATCAGAAAAGATGGAAGGCTGTAGGGTTACACAAATTGTTGGAGGAACCCATATTTTTTATAGATTTCGAAAGAGTGGCACAGGTAATGAACAGCCTGTTGGAAGTTGGAAAAGGTAATGATGCTTATTTCCGATGTAAAGTCAAGAACAAAGATAACCAGGAGGTGAATATCACTATAAAAGCAGAGCATATCAGAGCAGCTCTACAGTTTTACCCAATGGGAACCAAGCTTGATAATAGTTTTGTGAAAAAGAATAAAGAAACATATACAGGATACTCTAAATTTCCTGACTTTAAGGGAAAAGAGAATGAGGAGTATGCCATCAGGATGTTTCTGCAATACTTTTGCTTCCCAAAACTACCAAGGTATACCATGCCACACAAACCGGTTACACTAATTATGTTCAACAATAAGGACAAAACTAAACCCTTTGGTGTAATGGATGTAACCCCATACATACATGAGCAGCTGAAAGAAGCAGCTAAACATTGGGAGCAGAAAAAGTATATGAATGGAGCCCAGTTTTTAACCACGATTATATATCATGTACTGGGAATGGAAGATCAGTTGAAGTTGGCTCCAGAAGCACATTATTTCAGAATTCTAATGACAGGAATCAAGAGTCCTCCTAGGAAGATGTCTGTGAGAGAAGCAGAAGGACAAACCAGCATGAGGGGAGCAGGAATGAAAAGGAAGGTAATCTCAGAGGAAGTGGTTCCTGTAAAGAAAAGAAGGTTGGATCCAAGAAAAGTAGAATTAGAGCAGGTTGAAGCAACCAAAGAAGAACATGAAGCTGCTCAGAAACAGGTTCAATCTTCTAATGACCCTCATCCACCTCAGACCAGTAAAGAGCAGTTATATACTTATCTGACTCAAGGTAATAATAAAAGAGCAATATATGAAGCACAATAGAACATTATGAAGAACTCCATGACTAATGATGGCAGCTGAGACAAAGGAAGTATTTGTTAAAAAGGAAGTGGAGCTATTAGCATACTTCAAGGAGCTACAAGGACCTCCTGAAACAAGAAATACAATCGTAGCAAAGAAGAAGGTTCAGAAGAAACCGGTACCAAAGAAGAAGCTAACCAAGAAAAGTAAAGGGAAATCAGTGATTGAATCTGTAATTATGAAAGAGACAGAAGAAGTGACAGTAGGAGAAAAGCAGATGGAATCTACTATTGTGGAAGAATCAAAACTAGAAAAATCTGGCATAGCAGGCTCTTCACAAATATCCTCAGACTCTGAGAGTGATATTGAAAATTTTTTATTAAAAAGTTTGAATTTATCTATCCCTAGTACACCCAATGTGATAACACAGACCATTGAAGAGAATAAAACACCAGAAGACATGAGTAAGAAGACACAGGAAAAGCAAGTCCAGGAAGAATCAGCAAAACAACTCAATCCTGAAGAAGAAAGAAGGATGATGAAAGGTAAAGCAGTAATGATGGAAGAGGAGGGTGAAGTGAGAAAAGAGTTCAGCTGTGGATTAATAGATTCAGGATTAAAGTCAATATGGACAAGACCTTCACAACAAACCTATTTCAAATTGGATGAAGGGAAAGTAGAAGCAGAAGAAAGAGCACAGATATGCAGTCAAGCCAATAAACAAAAAGATACAGCTCAAGTCAAGGAAATAGAAGAGGAAATAGTAGAAAAAGAGAATGCTCAAGAAGTAGAAGAGGGGATTACAGAGAAAGAGATCAACCAAAGCATAAAAGACATCCTGAATGATTTGAATCATAATGAAGAATTCACAAATACAGAAGATCAAGGACAAGAGGAAAGCTTAGATCTCATGGATATAGATGAGCAAGAGGCAGGACAGGAAGAGCAGACAAGTAATGATCAGACAAAACTTAGTACAAGTAAAAGAAAGACAATTCTTTGAAGAGGAACAACAAGTGATGGAAAACAAGAAGGTAGAAGAAACAAAGACAACTAGAGATATATCAGAACATGAGAATAAGGATGATCACATATTGGAAGATGAAGAAGAGGTGACAGATCAAGAAAAAATGGAAGCAGCTAAAAGTCTTGAAGAACAAAAGACTCAGGACCTAGAGTATGAGGAAGAAGATGAAGAGGAGAATGAATGTAAAGAAAATAAGCAGATAAAAGTCAAACAAATGGAAATAGAAGTTGGGTTGGAAAGGATACCTAAAAATATAAGATCTGCTTGCAAGATCATTATGAGCAACATAGAGCAATTCAAACCATCCAGCAGAAACATGATTATATCAGGTATGGTAGTTGAATCTGAGTTTGAAAAAGGCAGTAGTATCATTAAGGAGCACAGGAAAGAAAAAGAACAATTGAGGATTGTAAAGGAGAAAAATGAGGAATTAACATATAGGATAATTGCTTTGGAGGAATTAAAGGTACAACAACAAAATAAAATCCAATATCTTGAAGAGAAGTGTGCAAAACAAACAGAGTAGAGTAGTAAACTGGAGATGGATTTAAAGAAAATTGAAGGCAGATACAGAACTTTACAAAGTTCATATCAAATCACGGTCAAAGCAAATGAGGAGATCAACAAACTATTAATGGAAGAAGGCCAGTTGAAGGAAGAAAGCAAGGCTGATCAGGTGACACAGGAGGAAAAGGAAGAATTGCACAAAGAAATCATGAGATTGCAAACAGAGTTGAAAGAAGCCAAGGAGCTGGAGAAACAGGCTAGTACACATGCTGCTACCTCAATGAGGGGTTACAACAAATTACATATGGACATAGAGAAAGAAAGGAGTGATTGGCAGTCAAGCTTAGAAAAGGAAAGAAGTAATTGGATAGCAGAAAGAGAGATATGGGCATCTCAAAATAGAAGTTTGATGATAACAATAGAAGAGCTACAGAAAAAGCTGGAAAAACCACAAGCTCAGAATGAAGAACAGATAGAGACTACACATACAGAAAATTATGAAGTAGGAAATGATGACAGAACTCAACATGACAGTGAACGAGAAAATAAACAATCAGAAGATGAGTATTCAGAGGAATTTGTCCAGAAACTTTTGACAAACAGAGACTCCAGAATGGATTTCATTAGAAAAATGCATGATGAATATGAGGATCAGATTGTTACATTTGCTTTAAATAAAGGGATAAATCCTGATCAACATCATTGGGCTGCAGATGGACTAGGCATACCCTTGTGCATGATTATGGAAAGTATTAAAAACTATCAATTGGCAAGGGTGGGATTACCTCCAAATAAGTATCTAGAATACGAAGAAGATATCAATGTGACCAAAGAGTTATTTGAGAAAGCTAATCCCAAATGGAGGAATAGATGGCTGGATGCAAATAAAGAGTGCAGGAAAATATGGAAGGAAGCACCTATTCAGCTGAAGATTAATCTAGCATACTGCCTAGTAGCAAGGAGAAGAGAGTGGACAATTTTCTGGGAAAGAAGGACAAATTCCATCCAAATGGTTGAATTTTCCAAAGATCGCAGGTCCAAAGGCAGGAACATGGCCTACAAAAAAGTATATGGTGGACACAGCTGAATCTGTCATAGCCACATATAAGGATGTTAATGATCCAGCATGTATTTTACTAATCAGAATAATGAGACTCATTTTGGCATGTATAGAGACTTACAGAGATACAGATGTCAGAATCCTAAATTACATTGGCTTCAATTCTCCTACTGATGCCTTATTATTTGATCTCAGTGAAACACCTGACAGGATATGTCTGCTGGCTTATTATAGCAGAGTAATATTTTTGGGCAGTCATTATCTCCAAATTTTTGAAGATGCATTTGATTATGGGTTCTTTGAAAGGGAATCAGAGATATTTGGAAACTTGTCTGTAGTCACAAAATCTCGACTCACTGCATATGAAGCTGCCTACACAGAATACTTGAAAAAGGATGTAATTGATAAACCGGAGGCTGCTGTGCAGTGGAGGAAAGCATTGTTTGAGATGGTAAACAACTTGAATGTTACTGAAAGGAGAAGCCATGACCTATTGTCACAAGTTTATCAGAGAAAGAAGAAATAAAGGGAGCATTCAATGTATATGAGCAGGAATGTCTTTTGTCAGGAGCCAAAAGGTCTAGGAGGGGAAGAATGTTGGAAGAAGTAATTTTTTGAAGTACTTTTGATGGAAAATAATTATAAAATGCCAAAAACTTGTAAAAATATTTATGCAACTGATGTAAAAATAAGGAAGAGTCTTCCTTATGTATAGTAGAATCCTATGTAATTTTTCTAGAATTTTTGGAAACTCCTAGATAGCATATTTTTAGAATAAAAGAGGAAAGGACCAAAATTCAAGTGTGAAAAGGGACACTTGAAAATGTATAAAAGACAATTTCCTCTATTATGAGAGGTTTGGTTATTTGTATTACATGCTATCCAAGCAAAGAAGAGAGAGTTTCCTGCAGAAAATCATGTTTCTTCCTTTTGTGTGATTTCTTTGATTTGTTGAGTCTATCCTATGTGTATCCATGGAGATTTGTGAGCTTCTATTATGTGTTTCTGATGAATGTGTATGAATAGAGCTGATTACTGACATAATGAGTGAGAAACTGATGAAGAATGGTGTTGGAGGTGAAAATTGTATGATTTCACAGAATCGCGTTTGTCTTGTCTGAAGGTTACATGTATCATTTTTTAGTTTTGACTTCATGGTTGTATTCTGCTGAGAAAATAACATGTTTTAGACACAAAGATTATTGAAAATGGTGGAGTATTGCTCAAGATAATTCAAACCCTAGAAATTCCTCTTCATCTTCATTATTCTCAGAAATCCAGGCAGTTTTCTCTTATTTCTTGGATTCTATCATATAGAAGGGGCTGTGGTCTCATGTATACTTCCAGGATTGACAAATATAAGATGTATTGTTGATTCTTTATACTAAATGATTGGAGAGGACAACTCCAAAGATCTACAACAAACAATAGGGCCACATTACATGGCCGTGCATAGACACATTCGAGAGTCCCATGCACAAGAGCACATTGATATATGTCAACTATTTTTTCTGAAACTAACATCTGTCTTCTTGCTTGTGACATGGTAACAAAAAAAAAGAGAGAGAGAGAGAGAAAGAAAACAGAAAAAAAGAAAAAAAAACCTTGTTTCCATGTTTGGTTTATGGAACATGAATGAGTCATGCTTATATGAGGGTGGAACTATTGATTACTAGTCATTTATCAGGTTGGATAGAAGTGTGTCTCGGCTAGCAGATGATATTATTGCTGCCTTATCTTGTAGATGTCAAGCACTTGGCATGAACATGGTATCCACAACTATTGTTTCCCCTTACCATGGTAGGACGGAAGATCTTGAAGGTCCACAACTTGAGCAATGCTTAACTACTGTATGTACGAGAGCATCCAAGGAGATATCTACAAGGGTTAGTTTGGTACTCTAAAATCCTTGTTTGTATACTGGGTGCAAAAACTCCTGCTTATGGTGAGCTAAAGAGAATATGTCAAACTAAGATTGGTGTAGTTACCCAATGTTGTTTGTCAAGGAATAAAAAGAAATTCAATTCTCAGTATTTGGCAAATGTTGCTTTGAAAAGAGGAGACAGGACCAGCCACTCAAAAAACCTCATCAATGGACCATCAACACGGACATTCATCAACAATGTTCCATTCCAAAGGCCGGGTGTACAACATGAAGAGATAAACATCGATCAACCCTTCACTATGGTAAGTATCTTTACTTTGGCAACACCACAACCATGATAGAATAGGAAAACTCTTCGTCTGCATGCCCTTGAGCACTTAGCTCAAGACCCCCAATTTTTGCACCATAATTCTTCCAATGCATTTTCCAAGTAAGCATGCATAGGGCTACATTACAAGGCCGTGCACAAGGCACATGTTTTCCTCAACCCATGCACGAACATACTTACCCATCATTCATCATGGGTCATGATTACTTGGCATGACTACTCTAAACATCATCTATGGAAGAGCTAGAAGATATCATGGAGGCAACATCAATACCTAGGACGCAATCAAAGTCAGCAGTTGCTCCAACTCATCCACCTTTTTAAGCAACAAGCAATTTTTTGAAAAATCACAACGGCGCATTCTCAATGACATCTAAAGAAGAAGGAATGGACACTGCCTCTCAAGCACTGCCTGGCACAAGCATTACCACAAGGGTCTATCAGGGAAGACATACTCGAAAGGGGGGGGGTGTTGGAACTCAAGGTCAAGCACAAGGCACAAGAATGCTTCAAAGAAGTGGACACACAAGAAGAGGGAGCAAGTAGGGAGCCCCAAGAAGTGTATGTCAAATTTTTAGAAGAATCCCCTACAAAAATGGGTCTGTTCTTGCAGATACAACCCCATAAGACTTGGACATGATGTCCAAGGCCTACCAGGCTCCACTTCAAGAAGGGCCAACAGCTACAAACCTAGACAAGAGTTACCCTAGAGCACATTTAGAGATTGAACAGACAAAATTGTGCATGAAAATGGTAGAACTAGCTCAGGCTATGCTTGAGAGCAGTCAATCATTCAATCAGACCAATTTTGTCAAACTTGATTTGCATTTCTAGGGCTTACTAGAAAGATTAGAACAATTGGTAAATAAGCCACAGGTTTCTTTACCGTTTGAAAGAAAAAGCTCACCACCGATGAAAGTTTATGTTCCTGATTCCATGGATGATGGAACGCCTCTTTCAATTCAAGAGTACTCTCAGGAGTTCTTGCAGGAAATACAAGAAGAGAAATGGGCCAAGGAGAAGGGTAGTCCCCCTCCTATTCTTGAAATTGATGATCTTCATGATCAATTTCCCCAAGACATTCCATCTATTTATGGAGATTAAGGAGAGCAACAAGAAGATGAAAGATTAGATTTTGAATCTAATTCTTTACAAGAGTTGCCACAACTCACAGGCCCATGGGAATCTGAATCTCTTCAGATCAGAGCTCCCACAATATTGATAAGAAATGAAGACTCCGTGGTTCTAAGAAACATTGAGGTCATGAAGAATACTAAGGTTCAATGTCATCTCACTTTAGAAGAGCTGCTCAAAGTAAAACCTGAGTTATGGAAACATGTGGAAAATCAAGTTCCATAACTTGGCTCCAATATTCCAAAAGCTAGGATCTAAGCAAAAAGTTCCAGAGATACCTCTAGATAAAATAGGAGACATGAGTGAAGGCAAAGAAGGTAATACTTATCTTCCAATCACCTACCAAGGTTATACAACCAAAGCTATCTTAGATTCAGGTGTTGGTGTTGCAATTGCGACCACGCCCTTGTGGAAAAAATGGGGCAAACCCACATTAAGACCAACTACAAAGAAGCTCCAAATGGCTGACGGCCATATTAAAAGACCTCTAGGATTGCTAGAAGGGATAAGTCTAGCCACTTGTGGTGTAGAGTTTGAACACACCTTTTCTATATGTGACTTTGGCAAAAATAATGTCTACGTGATGATTCTAGGAAGACCCTTCCTACATTGGGGAACCGAGTCCTTCTACCTACAACACTTAGGGGTCACAACAAAGGTCAATCTAAAGGATTACACCTTTAGAGATGTACCTCCCCTATAGTGGAATCCTATCCATAAGGCTCTAGAAGATTCAATCTCTATGCATTCAAAAAGGTATTCTCGTCCATTGTGGATGCATGAAGATACTCATTTATGGATGTACAAGGTTGGAGAGGAAGAAGAAAGATGCCTAAAAGCTAGAGAAGAAGGAACATCTCAAGAAGTCAGACCAGTTAGAGACTCGACCTACACACCAATGATTTCTCTAGATGAGGAATTTGATCCTCATGGTTGGGTAGAAATCTTAGTTGCCATGGACATTTCTGTCAATGAAGAACAGTGGACACCTCATTGTGATGAGGGGGGTTATGATATCTCTATGTTCATGTGTGAGCCCTTGCTAGAAGAATGTGACCCTAGTGATTTCATAGAAGAAGAAGAGGACGATGATGATATAGAGTCAGTTGTGATGGATAGTTGCTTTGAGTCAGAGGAGCACTATCTAGAAAATGTAGGAATATTCACCCAAAAAGAAGAAGAACCTCTCACAAGCATTGAAACAGTGAATTCAAAGGAAGAAAGAGAAGGTAGTGAAAAGAAAAAGAAAAGAAAAGCAGAGAAATAAGGAGAGGAGGAATCATTGTTTGAAGTACCAGAAAATTTCAAGAAATATGAAGTTGAAGACCAAAAAATTTTGGTACGAATGCCTAAAGAAGAGGCCATCACAGGAGAAGCATATGATAATAAAGAAAAGACCAAAAAATTTGTGATAACCATTGAAGAGAATGAAGAGCATTGTACATACATATGAGATGACCTAAGTGCAGATGAAGAAGTAGAGCTTGTAGCTTTGTTAAGGGAATATAGGGATGTGTTTGCATGGACCTATAGAGACTTGAAGGGAGTAGATCCAACAATATGTTCTCATACAATCCCCATGATAGCTGATGGCAAGCCCACCAAAGAGAAGCCCTACACATATAATGTCACTTATGCAGCAAAAATAAAAGAAGAAATTCATAGGCTGATTGAAGTTGGATTATCTATGAGATTGAGCATACTGAATGGGTGTCCCCCACTGTAGTGGTGCTCAAGAAGAATGGGAATTTGCAAGTGTGTATTAACCTTAAAAAAGTTAATGCTGCTACAATTAGAGATAGCTATTCGTGTCCAATCACTACACATTCCTTGGAGAGTGTTGCAGGCAAGGAAGTTTATAGCTCCCTTGATGGATTTTTAGGTTAGAACCAAGTAGCCATTACCCTAGAAGATCAACAAAAAATGACTTTTGCCACAGAGTGGGGAATCTTTGCATTTCGTGTGATGCCATTTGGGCTCACCAATGCACCTGCAACATTCCAAAGGCTCATGTGTCATGTCTTCAAAGAGTTCTTATGAAAGAGCTTAGAAGTATACATGGATGATTTATGTGCTCATTCCCAAGAAAGAAGATACCACATCCAGAGCTCAGATAGATCTTCAACAAGTGTAGAGAATATCAAGTTTGTCTGCACCCAGAAAAGTGTGTGTTCATGGTATGTTAAGGAAAGATCTTAGGTCATATTTTTTCTAAGAACAAAATATCAATAGATGAGGACAAAGTGAGAGCCATTGTAGAGTTTCCAAGGCCAAGGAGCATTAAAGAGGTACAAGCCTTTATGGGCCATTGTGGATAGTACCACAGTTTTATCCACATGTATGCAATCATAGCTAAACCTCTTTATGCCTCGTTGAAAAATTTTGAGTGGAACGACGAGTGTGATAATTCCTTCAATGAATTGAAGAGAAGTTTGTGCATAGCACCAATACTGACCACTCTTGATTGGAATAAACCATTCCATGTCCATGTAGATGCATCCAATCATGCAGTCGGATGTGTGCTAGCACAACCCACAGGTGAAGCAAATCTAGATTTGCATATAGCATATGCGAGTAGACAACTAAATGCAATAGAACAAAACTATACAACAACCGAAAGAGAAGGCTTAGGCATGGTATACGCCGTAAAGAAGTTTAGACACTACCTATTGGCCAACAAGTTCAAGTTTTTCACTGATCATCAAGATTTATTATATTTCGTCAATAAAACTTGCAATACAGGATGCTTAGTAAGATGGTTCCTCTTACTAATGGAATACGATTTTGAAGTGGTTGTTAGGAAAGGTAGGACCCACCTTAGGGCAGATCACCTTTCTCGCATCACCTCGGGGGAGTCACCTCAAGGAGTGTTTTATGAACTACCTGACCCTTATCTGTTCAATTTAGAAGTTGTTCCTAAATGGGCAAATACGTTGGTACCTGTCCTAACCTTCGGACCCACAAATAAGAATGTGAAAACAAACAAAGAAGAAATTGTAAGATCACAAAACTATCAAATATTGGTAAGAAGCATGTACAAACAAGATACAGAGGGTGTATTAGCTTGTTGTGTCAAGGAGGATGAACATAATAGTTGGTTGCAACAAGCCCATGAAGGATTGCTAGGAAATCACTATTCTAAACAATGAACTTTGCAAAATTTGAAATGTTTAGGAGTGTATTGGCCTAGTATGGATAGAGAAACACATGAGTGGATTAAGAATTGTCTAGTGTGCCAGGAGAGACCCCCAATGGAGTATGCTACCCTTTATCATGTGTCATTAATTCCAGATTGGAGCACACCAGTGGTAGAATTTATGAGATCAAGAACACTACCAAGTGAGGCTAGTCTAGCAAGGAAATGTAGCATGGAACAAGAGGCTCGGGACTATGCCTTAGTAGGAGACAACCTATACCGGAGGGGCAAAGATGGTTACTTAAGATTGTGCGTTCATGAATCAAACTATTTCAAAGTCTTAGAAACTGCACACAATGGTGTTGCAGGTGGACACTTCGGGCCTGACAGAGTAATCAAGATCATTCTATTCTCACTTCTTTGGTGGCCCACTCTTCATATGGATGCACATACCTATGTGAAGAACTGTGATACATGCCAAGGTGCACAATATCCAATTAGAAAAGATGAGATGCCTCTAAGGTCAATTATGGAAGGACGTGCGTTCTCAAAGTGGGGTAGGACTTTGTAGGTCCTATCAACCCCCGAGCTAGAAACTCCCATGCAAAGTACATTCTTGTAGCCATAAATTACCTCACAAAGTGGGTGGAAGTAAAATCCACAACAAAGAATGATGCTCAAATGATGCCTAAGTTCTTATTCGAGAACGTGTTCATCAGATGCGAATTACCAATAGAGTTAGTAAGTGATAGAGGCATGCACTTCTTGAATGAAGTCATTCAAAACCTTCTAAATTCTTGGTGATACATAAGAAGTCCGCCGCTATCATTCACAAGCTAACGGACAAGCCAAGAGCACAAGTAAGATCCTATGTAATGTATTGACAAAACGGATCAATAATAAACGCTCTGATTGGGATAAACAACTTCATCATGCTGTTTGGGCTTACTGAGTTGCCTACAAAACGGTACTCAATGCCACCCCATTTCAGATGGTTTTTGGATAGAATATTGTGCTACCATTAGAATTCTTGATCCCAACTTTAAAAGTAGCACAAGAGCATGAGTGGAATGGACATGAGTTGTCCTCCAGGATATTTGATCTAGAATGCTTAAGTGAAATGAGGCTACCAGTAGCAGCAGACATCTATGCTGTAAAAAAAAAGACAAAAGGCATACTTTGCCATGCTAGAAGGTGGCATGTTGCCAAACTATATTAGTCGATGTAGAGTCAAGGTGTATCAAAAACCTCTTACAAAGGATATGCTAATGAGACTCAACATTGATAAGAAGCGAAAAGCAGAAGAGTTAAGGGTTAGAGAAGAAGCACAGGTAGAGGCTAGAGAGCATATTAGGAGAAATAAGTTAAGGTGATAAGGCCTAGATGTCAATCTCAATGCCCCAAGATATCACATGGCCATGTGCCAAACATCGGGTGCAATCACTCCTCAAATAATAGACTGACGTCCCTTTGTGACCATAGAGATAGGGCAAGGCAAGAATGTAAGGACTCTGAGAGCCTTGATTGACTCAAGTGCTGCAACTAGTGGAGCCAAATTCTCGTACTCTCAGGATCTCCAATTGAACATCAATCCCATAGAAGCCTCTCTCATAGGATTTGGAGGTGTGGAGACCCCTTTTTTGGGCGAGGTGGAACTTCCCATCTACCTTCAAGATGTCCCAATAATGGTCAAAATGCTAATGTGTCAAGATGAGGACCTTATGGAACCACTTGTCTTAGGTCAAGATTGGATCTATGGCCGTGCAGTCAACTTGAACATAAGAAGTCAGCTTCTTCAATTTTGGTACATGAACAATGCATTACATTAGAATTAGAGAATTGCATGCTCACAAATCTAGATATCACAAATTCTCTTAATTCTTCAAGGACTAATCTTAGCAGAGAATATGTTGTATGTATCAAAAGCTCTATGATCCAAAAGGACTCAATCATGGAAGAATAGGCTCGAAGGCAAGTGGATCTCTCTTCTTCTTCAAAGATAAATGCAGCCACGATAGTTCACCCATAGAATCGAGTAGAGTCATACAAGACAACTGCTATAGCAAATAGACAAAGAAAATTCAAGAAGAAAGTAGTTCCGGGTATGAAGCAAATCTGGGTACGAAAGAGAGAGCAATCCACCACAATATTGCAGTTGAACTCATCACTGAAGAATTAGTGGAGAAAGCCAAGGCAAAAAGTAGCAGAACAACCAAGATCTTGACCAAATTTGGGTACCAAAGGAGTCAATGAAGGCTGACCACAATAACGTGCATATTTGGGTGCCTAAGGAATTAGTTACAACTCAACAAGGGTGATTACATGTGTGGGTACCCAAGAAACTCTTACATACACAACAACCTATGCTCTCATTCATAAGAAATGTCTCAACAAAGAAGCCAAGGAGAAGCAAGATTCAAAGCCAAGCACAGAGCTCAAAAGTAGATCAAGTCACCTCCTCAACAATAGTAAGAAGCCAATTATCAAGGGTATGGGTTTGGAAGCCAATAACACCATGCATCCCCATAGAACCAAAGAGCCAACCACAAGGGATACAAAATTTATGAAACCATCCAACGTGGAAGAGACCACAAGTGATATGTACATAACCAAACATTGTTCTAAAATGGATTCCTATAAGGAGGAAGGATCAGTTGTCATTCAACCATCAATTGATCGCATCATTTCGAGATCCAATGGATGCCTCCAACAAAGACTGCATCAATGTCTGCAAGTAACATTGAAAGCCTTGACGTGTGACAATCATGTGCTCCTTGCACAACCCTGTCTTTTGCACCGTTCACGTCATGCATTTCCAAAGTATGCATTAATATAGGGCCACATTACATGGCCGTGCATAGACACATTTGAGAATCCTAGGCACATGAGACACATTTGACGTATGTACATTATTTTATTGATACTAACATCTTTCTTCTTGTTTGGTGACATTGTTCCAACAAAAAAAAAAGAAACAAAACAAAGAGAGAGAGAGAGAGAGCTTGTTCCTAGGTTTGGCTCATGGCTCATGAATGAGTCATGCTTAGTTGAAGGTGGAATCGTTGATGATTGAGCATTTATCAGTTTGGATAGAAGTGTGTCTCAGCTAGTAGATGATATTATTGTTGCCTTATCTGGCATATGTCTAGAACTTGGCATCCACGACTATTGTTCCCCTTTACCATGGTAGGAGGGAAGAGCTTGAAGGTCCGCAACTTGAGCGATGCTTAACAACTATATGTATGAAAGCATCCAAGGAGATATCTACAAGGGGTAGTTCTAGTTCCCTACAAATCCTTGTATGTATACTGGGTGAGAAGACTCCTGCTTATGGTGAGCTAAAGAGAATATGTGAAACTAAGCTTGGTGTAGTTACCCAATGCTATTTGTCAAGGAATATAAAGAAATTCAATTCTCAGTATTTGGCAAATGTTTCTTTGAAGAGAGGGTACATGACTAGATGCTCGAAGAATCTCATCTGTGGACCATCAACAAGGGCATTCATCGAAAATGATAGACCAACCCATGGTCCAACACGAAGAGATAAACATCGATCGACCATTCACCATGGTAAGAATCCTTACGTTGGAAACACCATAACCATGATAGATTAGGAAAACTCTTCGTCAACATACCCTTAAGCACTTAGCTCAAGACCTCTACTTCTAGCACCACACTTCTTCCAATGCATTTTTTGAGTACACATGCATACGGCCACATTACAAGGTTGTGCACAAGGCACATACTTTCTTCAACCCATGCACTGGCACACTAACCCATGGCTCATTATGGGTTACGAGTACTTGGCATGACTACTATGAATATCATCTTTAAAAGATCCAGAGGACATTAAGGCTACATCAACAATAGCAACGAAGCAATCCACCACCAATAGCTGCTAATCAACATGGAGTACAACCTCTTTTGAGTGCCTAGCAACTTTTGAAAGCTCACAAATATATCTTCATGCAAGAATCCAAGGATGAAGTACATATCAAGGGACTACAACTTGCAAAGGCTCGCATTGACAAATGAAGAACCGGACAACTGACCCTGTTACATTTGGAAGATAGATGGCTTTTGTTCATAGAGGATGGACACTACCTCTCAAAGTGCTACATGGAACAACCACTACAACAAGGGTCTATCAGGGATGACAAACTCGCGAGGGGGGGAGTGTTAGCACTCAAGGTCAGGAACAAGGCAGAAGAACATGTCAAAGAAGTGGAAACACAAGAAGAAGGAGCAAGTAGGGAGCTCCAAGGAGTACATATCAAATTTTCAGAAGGAATCCCTATAAAAATAGTGATTTTCACCACTAAACCCCATTGTAAATACCATTTCATGTTTTTGTAACTCCATTTTGTTCAAGTCAAGGAGCCCTCAAGCTTGAGGAGTATTAGAAGTATCATCCTACCAATTTTCATAATTTTTAGACTCCGTTTGAGCCCTCAAATAAGCTCTAGAACCTAATTTTTAACTAAGCAGGACACTAGGTTTGGACAGGGCCAAAACTAGTCAAAAAACTATAAAAAGAGCTAGAGAGCTTATTTTTGGGGTTGGCTTGTTAGAGTTTGAAGATTTGTAAGAGAGTTCTTTGTAATAGGAGCTTTCCCTTGTTCCTCTCTTTGATCTTGCCTTGTGTGCGTGTGTGTGTATGTGTGTGCATGCTAGTGTGCTTCTCACTCACACATTTGTGCCTTCACATGCTCATGGATTTCATACAAGTCCTCATGTCTCCACGGATTGACAAGTAAAGGAGGTGGTGCTTATGCTTGAGCTACATACACAACTTAGACCCATATACATACATGTAAATTGCACACACACATCAAAGACACATGCATGCATGCACACATATGCACACACAAGACACAAACATATACACACATACGTGCCCACACATAGACATACACACACATACATGCACATAGATATAGATAGAAATCATATGCATACACACATATGCATATGCAAAAACACACACACACATACACATACAAAACATACATACACACATGCACACATACACATACATGTACATAGTACACACACATCATATTCATATAATCACACATACATGCATAAACATACAAGAACATGCATGCACACACATATATACCATGCAAATGCACACATATACATACATAATCCCACACACACATGCACAGATGGATGAACACATACACATCCACAAAAAGACATATAGACATGCATATATCTACACACACATACACATGCATACAAAAAATACACAAAAACATACACGTACACACAATGCACACATATATGTATACATGTGCACATATAAAGGCAGAAATGTACACAACACATAAAGGCACACACAAACATATACATGTACAAGACATACACACATACACAACACATACACACATGTACATGTATAGCCTACAAACATCATGTACACATGCATTCATGTACACATATATACAAAAAACACATAGATATATGAACATATGCATGCACACACATATACACACAACACATACACATACATACTCATACATACACAAACACACACGTACACACATATATGCACACATACACACAAAAACATACACAACACACATAGAGCTACATAACATATACAAAACACATTTACACACATACATAGCACACACATATCATATAAATATACATAGAGATACATGCATACACAAACAAAGATATATATACACATATAGGCATCTACACATACATGAATATCCAATTTGCAAGTAAATCCTTTCATGTATTTTCTTCATCACTATCATTGAGACTAAGCAGTAACAATCTTATATTCATTGTCTTTGTTGATCTATTTCATCTCATTTATTATTATTATTTTTCTCAAAAGTAACTCATGTGTGTGTTATCATTACTGTCCATGTGAAAGGCCAAATGGGCACCAGACACTTTTGTATATGTTCTTTAATAAAACATATAGTGGTCTGGTTAGCCACAAACTATAAGTTTGATTGCATTTTGTAACACCTAAGAAGTCTGTGTTCGTGCTCCCTGTGTACTATGTCCTCACCGTATTCCACAACCTCTATGCCGACTACTATGTCTGGTGTTTGGAGATTGGTTTTCAACTTAGAGAATATCATCATGGAGCTCTTGAGAAGGAGAGTGCACTATCGTGCATCATCATCAAAATACTTTACTCATATCAGAGCATTTTGATGCAAAAGCTTTGTTCCTTTTGTGCGAGTGAAGAGAGCAACCTGCCCACCTGTTGGAGTTTATTGATCTCCAAAGTACAGCTAGAAGTAGGTGAAACCCAACAGGACCTAGTTGACTTTTTCACAAACTTGTATGCACAGACCAATTTTCTTGCAGAGAAAATTTCTCTTTACTCACTTGGAATTTCCCAAAACTGTTTCACACACATAAACTAGACTCTAAGAGCTTTCCAACAAGATATAGAACACCTCAAATGGATAAATATACAATGAGCTATGACCTCTGCAATATGCAGCTTTAATGGAGACCTTGAAACAGAGATGAACCTGAGGACACACATCACTTGCAGAGACTACTGCTCTTAACTCACAACTCCAATGACTTTGAAACTTTCCAGAATACAAGTAGACTTAAAGAGCTTTCTAATAAGCCAAAGAACACATGATTTGGATACATACACAAGGAGATATGACCTCTGCAAGTTTGAGGTTTAATGGAGACCTTCCGCAGGGATAAAAAACAGAGAATACACACTACTTGCAGAGAGTATTGCTCTCAGCTCACAAATCCAATGATTATGAAAATTTACAGGAAGCAAGTAGACAGTAAGAGCTTTCCAATGAGCTATCAAACATGTAATTGGGATATATAATGAGGGAGATACAAGCTCTGCAATCTCTGCATACAAAACTACAGCAGTGTAGAGATACACATATGACTCTCTTGGACATCCCACAAGATCACGACTTTTCTCCTCTTTTTATAGCATGGGAAACTAATCTAAAACCTTCCTAATACATCTAAATTCGTGGTAGACACTTGGATGGAGGTATTACATGACTCAAGTGCTGAAATAAGCAAAGTATTGATGGACTTTGAGAACTAGCCACATCGACCTTCCACTAGGACACCACTGAAGCTCCCTTGTGACTCACTAATTTGACTCACCATGTTCTAGAACTCACGTGGTATTTTTGCTACATTTTATGAATAATATGAGCCTTCTTGAAGTATGTGAAGACTTCCCAAAGGTATTTACATAATTTGAAACTTGTACCCTACATAAAACAAATGTTCGCAACACCACCCACCCAAGTATTTCTCCAAGGCTTATGATGAAGGCAGCGACCAAGGCATAGACCTTGGCATACCTTGTCATCCGAGTCATCGAAGTCACCATTGGCTGTGCACGAGGGAGGACCTCAATGATCAAGGAAGATGGAGGTTGCCCGTACTTCGTGGGAGGTCACCCATCCTAGTACTCTTCCCCCTAGACCTTGCTTAACCATGGAAATCTCTTGCCACTAAGCTACACTCTTGTGGTGCTTGAAGAAGGGGAAATACTAAGGTTGACATTATCTTCAACAAGTTTTGGGTCCTCAAAGCTTCATTCGTCATTTTTGGGGTGTTTTTTAGAGCCATTTTGGAGTACTTTCATCCATAGTTCTCTTCATAGAGGTCCAAGAACATGAAGAAGAGTGTTCTTTGTACTTCTTTGACAATGAATGTTCACCTTTTGGGACTGTGCTTTCAGGCACACTAGTTAATCTACAGGTTTCTTGAAAGCTTGAATTGTGGTGGGAGCAACCACTACAAGTCCATGCACGTTCTTGAGCCTAAAGAACAGAGTTGATAGACACTTGCCGATGTTGTTGGCCAATATTTTGGCAATGAATTCAGCCCTTTAGTTCCTTTTTACTACATATATTGAGCACATCCACACTATGTATGCTTCTATGGATACTGCTTATGTATGTCGATGTGGTCATTGATATAGTGGTTACGTTTTTGCATAAAGCCTTTTATGTTTGATAAAGAGTGTCATGGTGAGGTTTTCTTAATTGGGAGACACTCAGATGTCGGGGTCTCTTTGGTGATGAAGGTGGAAGACTTAACCAACCTCGCCATAGGAGATATATGATAGTTTTTCATAGTGCTTGATAAGCCTAGTTGGCTTCTTTAGAGTAATTGATTATATGCAGTGGATTGAGTGATTCAATATGCACGTAAACATGTCAATACTTGCAGTTTTATGAGATTTTGACACTGTTCATATGCGCATTTTGAAAAGGATACTCTAAGAAAAGTTTTCTAGTTTTTTGGTTTTGTCAACTATACAATGGTCGATTTACTCCTTGATACACTTATTGGAGTGACCATATTTCTTCTCACATAATCCTTTTGGTTGTTCATTAACTCATTTTTTTGGGTTAAATTCTCTTCCGAAAATCTGACACTTGGTCATCCTTCTTTGAGCCTTAGTGGTGTTTGGACTCTTCTAGCTCCATTATCCTTCTATTCAGTTCTCTACCATCATTGCATCAAAGCTCTCAAGCATGTCTAGTGGATCAGGGTCTAGTGCCAATGTTCCAAGGAGGACCTATAACTTGTAAATCAAAGACCATTTTGAGAGCCAAAAATTTGATGGCACAAACTTTTCTCTATGGAAAAATCGGATTAGAGATGTGCTGATTTAGAGGAGGCAATGGAATCCAGTAAATGGAATCTCAAAGAAGCCTGTTGTCATGGATGAAGATGATTGGGGTGAGTTAGATGAAATGGCTAGGTCTACCATTTGATTGCACCTGGCAGACAATGTTTAATTTATAGTATTAGACTCTGAAAGTGCAAAGGAGCCTTGCAAGAAGTTATGCAATACATATGAAAAAGAGACAACATCAAATAAAGTGTATCTGATGAGAAAATTATATGACCTTCGCACGAAGTACACCGATAGTGTTGCTGCTCATCTAAATGAGATTGATGCTATATTCTCCCAGTTACAGGCTCAAAAAATGGATATGGATAATGAAATGAAAGCAATCTTGCTATTATGTACCTTACGATCATCATGGGATACATTTTGCATAGCTGTTATCAATAGTGCACTTGGTGGTAAACTGGTCTATGATGACATATGTGGAGCACTCTTGAGTGAGGAGATTTGTAGAAAACCTATGGTTGGCACTCAGAGTAGCAATGCATATAATGTTCGTGATTCTTACCAAGGAAAGAATCAGCAATATGGTAGGAGCAAGGACAAGGAAAAGAATGGTCAAAGGAATAAGAGTAGAAGTAAATCAAGGAAAAGGGATATCATTATTGTCATGAAGGACACATGAATAAAGACTGTTATGCATTAAAGAATGCTAAAGGTAAATGATAGAATGTTGATGGGCATGTTAAATAGCTAACTACACCATCTACTTTGACTGTGAAGATTGAAGAAATTAATGCTATTTCTGATGATGCTAATGTGTTGACAATTGATAGCACTATGCCAAATGAGGCTCTTATGGCTGATTCTCTTTCCCACATGTGGCTGCTAGATTCTGGTGCTTCTTTCCATGTGACACCACACAGAGAATGGTTCTCTAATTATGCAGCAAAGTATCTTAGTACCGTGAGACTTGGTGACTCTTACCAGTGTGAGATTGTGGGGATCGGAGACGTGGTTGTGTAGTCCATTGATGGTTCAAAATTTACTATGCATAATATATGCCATGTACCTCAGTTATCATGTAGTTTGATGTGAGTTGGTCAACTTGATGACCTTGTTTACAAGGTGGTCTTCTATGCTCAATCATTTCGGATATCAAAGAGAAATATGTTCATTGTAAAAGGAAGCAAAGTTGGCTCACTTTATCCTTTATTTGTATCACAATATGGTCGAGAAGGACAATTTGGATATTGCCTATGGGATCTTGAAACAGGATTAGTGATTGAAAGTAGTGATGTCATTTTCAATGAGTCTAAGATGCATAAACAACCCATTAAGGAGGTTGAAGTGAGAAGAATGGATTTGGAGGATGCTAGTCCTCCAGTTAACATGCATAAAAATGCTACATATAGGGATGTTCAAGAGAATGTTTGTTCAGATCAGTCTGCAAATGTTCATGTTTAGAAAGCATTGAGATGCTCTACGTGTGTCTCATATCCACCTGATAGATATGTTCCAGGTTTGGATTTTGTTATGCTAACAGATGCTAGTGAGCCTTCTTGCTACAAAGAGGCTATGCAGACAACGGATCATGTCAAGTGGGAGAGTTCCATGAAGAGTGAGTTGGATTCTATTCACAAGAAGGTACTTGGGATTTAGTACCTTTGCCAAAGGGCAGGAAAGATTTACCATGTAAATGGGTATATAAGCTAAAATTCACATCAGATAGTGTGTCTCCAGATTATGAAGCATGAATTTTTGCAAAGGGCTTTAAGCAACAACATGGTGTTGATTTCAAGGAAATCTTGTCTGTAGTGGTCAAGATGACTACCGTGTGCATGTTGCTTGGATTTGTTGCAATGGAGGACTTAGAGCTAGTCCAAATGGATGTGAAAACTACTTTCTTACATGAGATCTTACGAATGAGATCTATATGGAACAACCAGAGGGTTCTGTAGTTCCTCACAAAGAAACTCTAGTTTGTAAGCTCAAGAAGAGCTTATAGTATTGAAAGAGCCCCCTCGAAAATGGTACCAAAAGTTTGATGCTTTTATGAAGTCTCAAGGCTATTATTGAAGCAATGAGGATCATCGTCTCTACACAAAGAGATGATCAGATGTTAGCTTCATATGCATGATAGTTTATGTCTTTGATATGTTGATTTCTAGGAAGTCCTCTTATGACTTGTCAATTCTCCAAAAGAAGCTGAGTTAGACATTTGATATGAAGGATTTGGCAGATGCCAAACATATTCTTGGCATGCGCATTACTCGTGATAGGAGTAAAAGATGCATATACTAGTCTCAAAGTGAGTACATATCCAAAGTACTTCAAAGGTTCAATATGTAAGCTGCTAGAAGGGAACTCATACTTTTGTAATATACACTCTAAAAAGTCGCACGCATCATGTAAAGGCGTAGCGCAAAGTTGTAAACTTTGGGAAAAGATTAATGAGAAAATTTGCGTAAAGCAGAAGGTGTAGTCGCCAGACTGTTCGTGTGGGCGAGAGCCGGAAGCAAAGCGCTGTTTGTCAAACTCTGTGTAACACTATGTCTTCTATCAATTCTGGTGCTAAGTTAATCATTAAGTGCAGTTAAATGAAGTATTAAGTAAATTGGTTAACGCAATAAGTGAAGAAGTCATATGGTTAATTGTCTGGTGTGGAAGTATGTTGAAGAACATATTCAAAACAGTACTGGGAAGATAATCCGACCTAGCGCGTTAATTCGGTGAAGTAGTATCTTTTAATCTGTAGATTTGGGAAAATACAACAGGGCCTCTGTTTACAGACCCCTAACCATTCCAAGAACCCAGATGGAATTAAACTTTAAACAGATAACTTAATCCTATTTAACATTAGTGCTGTCTGTGGGAAATGGAGTAGCCATTTGCATCGAAGATTAAAGATTGAGGAATATTCTTTGATATATGCCTGTAACACGTTCCGACGAATCATACCTCAAATACCACAGAGATCAACATCCCTGGGCAGTTCCAAACCTATTAGGAACACCCCCTGGTGGTAGAAGTACAGGAACATTAAGTCCAGTTGCAAAAGGTTCAGTACAGCCAGCCATCAGCAATTTTGGTGGTAGTTTGGTAGCACACGGCGAGATTCCGGTGCATTTCCAGTGCGAGTCTGGTACCTTCTAGAGAAAGTACGGTGATTTCTGGTTGTACAAAGGCACAGTGCGAAGACAGTTCCGCATTATCTGGTCAGAATTCGGTCACTTTCAATGACACGTTCGCGTTATCTGATAAGCACGTTTCTGGTGATAGTGCAGCCTGGTCCTGTGAGAATTCGGCGAGTTTCGATGAGAGTTTGGTATTACCTGGGGGCGATTCGAAGCTTTTCGATGAAACTGCGGTGCTATTTGGTGGACACTTACTGTGCTCACCATTTTTCGGTGCATGTCTAGCTAATTTAGACACTAAAGTTGAGGAAGGGCTGATAGATTTGGAGTTAAGCAATCGGTTCAATGACATTTTAGGACCGGAAGGTGAGCCGGTTGACCATACAGTCCAGGAAGATCAAGAGATATCTCCCCAAAATTCAGTAACAACAACGCCAATAACAACAGCACCATGAGTAGCTCACAACAACAACAACAAACACCTCCGTAGCTGCAACCACTACATCAGCAGCAACAGGTTATCCCACCGCGCCCGATACCAGCAGGGGTCACATACACCAAATTTGGAGATTTTTCGAGGGATGGTCCCGATGTGCATGTGCGGACCTTTGAGATTAATTATGCAGTTCTGAATCACCCAACAGACCTTGCATATAAAGCTATTGTGTTCCAGTCGACTCTTGTTAATGAAGTTGCACAATGGCTAACCAAATACGATTTAAACCACTTCCGGGAGTATGATGATGTGAAGGATGCCTTTCTGCAATGATTTTGATAAAAGAAGAACCCTGTCAAAATTTTTGACTACGTGACTCTTGTGTAATCTCTGTTTTTGTTTGTTTCTACGTGTGCCATGGAAGCTCTTGTGAGCATTGTAACCTTCTGTGCAGGTCTCACTCATGATGTGAGTGAGTACTTGCGTACTCGCGGGCTCTTGGCCTTCGTTGAATTGCCTTGGCATTCAGTGGAGTGTCATCCCTTCCATGCGCAGATTATTTTTGCCATCGCCGCCACGCCTGCTACAGAGCAGTGCTGGCCCTTGCCGTGCTTAAACCCCCATGTAGTAGTTACACTAAACACGGTTGCTGAGAGGGGTTCCATCTCCCTCAAAAAGGATTGGTTGATGGACCACTCCTTCCGCTGGCAACTATGAAAGAACTTTTTCCTCTGCACTCATCTAATGAGTTTGCCATTCTCTGCCGCCCCGAGCCAGAGCGCACCGCGCTGTAGTTTCTTGTAGCAGCATTAAACTTGCAAAAACACACGTATGGCGTTTCCAAGCCTTTTTACTCGATGATCGATACTACCTCCTGCGAACCCGTCAATTTCACATCCTTTTTCTTCCGGTGCATTCACCGTGAATGCTAGCAGTTACAAAACAATTAGCCAAGCATGACACTCCTCGCACCCGATTACCTTATCTTCTTACCCTTCTCCTTCCGATGATACACGCCGCGCAACCCCCTCCAACCAATACTATTCTGTTACACGAGGAATGTACACAGATGCTGGAAGACGACGATGATGAAGACCTGCTTCATTTCTTCCAACGAAAACGCAGACGCATTAGCCCATCGCAAAGCGAGGTGCACGGTTCCACTGCGGGTCAAGAAGTTGAACTCTTTCATGACACCGCCACTTCCTTACAAGTAGAATCTGTCCTGCCTTCTCCTAATCAGCAGCCCGACGAGGATATTATTATGGAAGACGTAGCTGAAGTCTCATCACGAGAGGAATCTCAACAACTGGATGCTGAGGCTGTGAAGGAGATAGCGAAAGCAACCATTGTTACCGATTGTCATACTCCTTCTTCACCAACTACAGATGCCCAAGCAGATGCAGTCAATCAATTGGCTGGAAATGCAGAGGCAGTTACCGAAGCTGCCTTGTTAGTACCACAGATTGAGACTGGAATAGTTTTGGTTCCGACTTCCCTTATCCCTCTACCCCCTCCAACCAACATTCCTGATGCTGTTGAAGTTTCCCCTGTTGAGCCCTCAACTACTCTTTGTGCGGCATCAACCAATCTTCTATCCTCCCCCGACTACTCTCCACCATCATCACCTCATCTCCTCGCTACCTCATCTTCACAACCTTCTCCTTTTCTTCCTCCAACCGTAATGTTCAATGAATTGGCATCCATATGCCAAATTCTCATCCAATTCTCCCAGCAATTGCCTCTTCAGATGAAGATGGCTCAGCAATCTCTTCAACAGGAGGTGCAGCGTAAAGTCGATATCCTAGAAACTAATATTGCTTCCCTTCAAGAAGAAGTGCTCGCTACAAAGGCTGAGACCAATTCCTGTGAAGAGCGGATTCGTCTTTTGCAAGCCGAGTTGAATGAGAAGGATGTTCTCCTTATTGCTCGCGATGAAGAGATTTCTCAATTGGAGCAAATGGTGCGAGATAAGGAAGATGCCAGGATTGCATTAGGAAATCTACTGGAGGATATACGCGTAAATCTTGCTTTGGTGGAGCAGAAAGGACAGCAAATGGAAGATATGGCTAGGCAAAACACTAAAGAATTAAAGAAGGTGTCCGCAGAGCTTTTCTAGAAGAGTCGTGCTTTGGAAGAAGCGATTGGCCTACAGATTAACTTAAAAAAGGAGATGGAAGCTATTAAAAAGAAGCAAGAAGACTTTTACAAGAGGATGCAGTTTCAAGCTCAGGAGCTCGAGCGAAGAGAAAAGCAGTTAGGTGTTCAGGCAAACAGGCTCTCGTGAATTGATGCAGATATAGCAGAAATGAAGTTTCGACGCGACGCTGCTCTGGCCAATGATTTTTATCTACAAGAATCTTTTTTGCAGACTCAAGCCGAATTCCTTATCAGCCAGGTTATAGCTGCCAGTTTGGTTCGAACTGATGCACAACTTATAGAACCAGCTATTTTGAAAGATATGCTAGATTCCCTCAAGCAGAAGATTACATGTACATTTAAATTAGCTCGGACTATGTATATTCAGGGAATCATAGATGAACCTTAATTTTGTAATCACCATTTTTGGGTTCGAGTCCACCATGCATGCCAGTGTAAGCCATCGGAAGGGAACTCATACTTTTGTAATATACACTCTGAAAAGTCGCACGCATCATGTAAAGGCGTAGTGCAAAGTTGTAACCTTTGGGGAAAGATTAATGAGAAAAGTCGCGTACAGTAGAAGGTGTAGTCGCTGGACTGTTCATCTGGGTGAGAGCCGGAAGCGAAGCGCTGTTTGTCCAACTCTGTGTAACACTATGTCTTCTATCAATTTTGTTGTCTAAGTTAATCATTAAGTGAAGTTAAATGAAGTATTAAGTAAATTGTTTAACACGATAAGTGAAGAAGTCATACGGTTAACTGTCTGGTGTGGAAGTATGTTGAAGAACATATTCAAAACAGTACTGGGAAGATAATCCGACCTAGCGCGTTAATTCAGTGAAGTAGTATCTTTTAATCTGTAGATTTGGGAAAATACAACAGGGCCTCTGTTTACAGACCCCTAACCATCCCAAGAACCTAGATGGAATTAAACTTTAAACAGATAACTTAATCCTGTTTAACAAATATATAGGGTGGAAAGGCATTGAGGACACCCTTACCCACCTATGTAAAATTGAGCAAGGATGATTGCCCCAAATCAGATGAAGAAAAGGATTTCATAACCAAAATTCCTTATCAGTCTGCTATTGGTAGTCTCATGTATGCTATGGTAGCTATAAGACTAGATATTGCATTTGCAATGGGAGTTGTGAGAAAATATATTTCTAATCCTGGCAAGCAACATTGGGAAGTAGTCAAGATGATTTTGAGATATCTAAGTGGCACTAAAGACAAGTGTCTATGCTTAGGTAGAGAAAAAGCATCCATTATTGGTTACACAGGTTCTGACTATGCTGGTTGTGTAGACAATCATGTGTCTACATTAGGGTACATTTTTCATTTTGTTGGAGGTGCTATCTCTTGGAGATCTCTTCTTCAAGAATGTACAGTTGTTTCCACCATAGAAGTAGAATATGTTGCAGCAAGTGAGGCATGTAAGGAAGCATTGTGGCTTTCTCCTCTTGCTTGTGATATGGGTCTACCTCAGCATGTACCTCGTTTGCTCAGTGATAGTCAGAGTGCCATCGCTTTGGCTAAGAATCTGGTATATCATGCAAAGACCAAGCACATTGAGGTGAGATATCACTTTGTTATAGATTTCTTAGCCATTGAGTTAATTATTCTTCAGAAGGTTCATACTTGAGATAATGCTACAGATGTTTTGGCTTACCATAGGATAGCGTTCAACATTGTTGTCACTTGATGGGGTTTACTTGATTCATGATCTTACATAGTCATTTGTATACTATGTAACATGCCCATCATGTGGGAGGTATAGTTTGTATACTTACACTCAGGTATTCTTTACCATTCTTCATTTTTCTCCTATAGTTACTTTGGCCATATTGCCCTTTAGTGGGAGATTTTTACCGTTGGTGTCCATGTGAAGACCACATGGCCATCAGAAACTTTTGTATATGTTCTTTAATAAAACATATAGTGGTCTAGTCTGCCACAGACTCTAAGTTCGACTGCATTTTGTAACACCTAAGAAGTTTGTGTTTGTGCTCCCTATGTACTATGTTTTTATGCATATTCCATAGCCTCTATGCAAAGTAGTGTGTGTGATGTTTGGAGCTCGGTTTTCAACTAAGAGAATATCATCATGGAGATCTCAAGAAGGAGATTGCACTATGGTGAATCACCATCGAAAAACTTGAGTGTGGATGGATGAACATTGGTTTTTGGTAGTTCTTCCTTTTCACTGTTTGTAGAATCATTGCATAGATCATTATTGTTGACATTGTGTATACCATTCTCATGCTCAGGAAAAAAATTTCTCTTTCATTGAATTTGATATGTGAACATTCAATGATGAGGTATGATTGTGACTTTCTTCAAATTTTGCAAGAGTGAAGGTGAAATGGTCAACCTCTAAGTTGACCATGAATGACTTGCCATGAAGGATGAGCATCAAGATTTTTGTAAAGCTATTCTTCTTCAATATGTGTGGGACAAATATATGACTCTTATATATCACATTATCTTCCAAGAATGAATTGAAAAAAACTCAGATGTCTTCTCATCTCATTGTGAAATTATTTCCCCTTATACTTGACTTGAAATCAATGAACCTTGAAAATAATCTATGAAAATATGAGAACCCAAATTTATTTATTATGTATACTTAAGAACATAACTAATGTGATTATGGAAAATATAAATTCTTTTACTTGTTTGTAGTTATGATATGATATTTCATTGATGCCAACAATGGTTCCCATGTAACTAAGTTCACTGTCTATAAGGTTTGCTTCTTTTGAACTTGCGCATGATAATTGCTCAAAAGAACTATATAAGCATGGACCAGGTTGAGCTTTAAATAACATTGCACACTAGTAAGCCCTTCATCTAAAGTCTTTCTAGATTGCCATCTAAGCTCCAAATTGGGAGCGTACAGGTGGACAACACCATTGTTGTAACCGCATTATGCTTGGCAATTTGACAATTTGAGTTCTCTATCTCTCATTTTGCATCTATCTTTGTCTCAATTTTTTCTCTCAACTCTCTCTAGTGTTCTTTTTTGTTTTCTTACATGGTATTAGAGCTCAAGAGGCTTTGATTGGTGTAGAAGAAAAAACGTAGAGGTTGCAAAGGTTTCAACAACAAAAGACAAAAGATCTCAAGCAGTCCATCATCATCTACAACTAGGAATCAAGGTGGTTCATCAACAGGAGTAGGTGGAGCACAAGCAGGAGTAGCAATGATGCCTCATCCCAATGTTGCAGATACGACCATCAACCTTCACAGAAGGTAAAATTGATGTTACAAATGACATTGTGTGGAAGTTTAAAATTACTTCTATCCTTGATTTGTATGAGCTTTTGGAGACTATTCTTGGGACGAATCATTTGCCCCAAGAAACACCTAATCCGATTGAATGATTCCTCTTGATGGTTATCTTCTATGTGATTGGAAACATAGAAACGTAGATGCACTCTGTGCTCTAGTTACAAGTACTACTAATAGTGCGTTGACTCTTATTGAGCATACTACCAAGGTGTGTGAATCATGGAACATATTGAGAAATTAATATGAAACTTGTAATCAGATATAAATTGAAAACTTGGAGAATCAGCTAGTATCATAAAGGTTTTTTGATGGGGAGACTACAAAGGTATTTATGACTTGCATAAATAATCTATGAGATCAAATGGTCGGAGAAGGTGTACAAAAAGTCAAGTGAGGAGGTAGCTCGGCATTGTCTTCGAATCTATGCACCTAAGTTTGATGGTTTGGTAGCTTCTCTTAATACTCAAATAATTCCTCAACCAGTAATGTTTGAAGACTTTAGTGCCTTAGTCATGGAGGAGGAGCTGTAGGTCAAGGCAAGGAGTGGTGGCAGCAAAGGAGATGCTACATTCATAGCAAATGCCAAAGGAGGCAAAACGGACTCTTCAACAGATGGAGTAAAAAAGAAGAACGACAAAAAGAAGTTCAAGGGACATTGTTTCCACTGCAATAAGAAATGAAATAGAATCCAAGACTCTTTCATCAAGAAGGCAGAAGACAATAATGGCTCTTCAAAAGGTGGCAAGGCCAAGGAGTCTAGCAACACAACAGAAATAGAGCTTGAGTTATTTGTTACCATAGAGGAGGGATTCTCTTTGACTAAAGATTTAGGAATGGATGAATCATGGGTGTTGGAGAGTGGTGCATTTCATCACATGACGAGCAAAAAAGACCTTTATAATTCCTTATAGCCTCTAAACCAACCCCTCACAGTAAAGGTAGGCAACAATGCAAGGTGTCATGTAGAGGGAGAAGGTACAATTTCTTTCATTAACTCTAATGGGGATGTTAGAAAGCTTTCGAATGTGTTGTATGTTCCACAAATCAAACAAAATCTACTTTCAATAGCTTCTATAACTAATCAAGGTCATCAAGTATCTTTCAATAACACATGAGCTAAGATTATGGATAGTAACAACAACATCGTTGGGATTGGCCTAAGGAGGAACAACCTGTATGAGTTGTTTGCTCTTATAGCCACTACAAGTGTGGGCACAAAAAAGTTGTGGCATGTGAGGTTCAGCCACATCGGATACCTTGTACCAAAGGAGATGCATCATAGGGGTATGGTTGCACACCTACCAACAATTGTAGAAATGAAGGAACCATGTGAAGCTTCATGTGAACCATGTAAAGCAAGAACAGGGTAAGCTATCCTCTAGAGTTGCTCCATGTTGAATTGCATGGAAAAATGCCTAAATATGCCTTGGGCAGATCTTCCTACTTCATGTTACTTGTCGATGACTATAGCAGGAAGATGTGGGTGTACTTCCTTCATGATAAGGCTCAAGCTTTTGGTAACTTTAAAGAATGGCCTAAGCTTGTTGAAACTAAAACAGGGAAGAAGATAAAGAAATTTAGGACAGATGGTGGTGGTGAGTTCACATCAACAAAGTTTGAAAATTTCTGCAAGAGTAAGGGAATCAAGCATTGTAGCTCAGTGATGAGTAGCACCTCCTTTAATGTCAATCCGGGAAGACGTGAGGATGGTATGAAGACCTCGAACAAGTGATGGCACAAGTGTGTGAGTGAGAAGCACACTAACATGAACACACATACACACACACGTGCACACAAGGCAAGAACAAAGAGAGAGACAATGGAGTTCTTTAGATTACTCAAAAGTGCTCTTACAAGTTCAATTCTACAACAAGATAACCTCAAAAATGAGCTCTCTAGCTCTATTTATAGTTTTTGACTAGCTTTGGTCCTGTCCAGACCTAGTGTCCGGCCTTGTTAAAAATTAGGTTACTAGGCTAATTTGGAGGCTCAACCGAGCTCAGAAAATTGTGAAAATTGATAGGTAGGTACTTCTAATGCTCCTCAAGCTCAAGGACTCCTTGGATTGCACTAAATGGAGCTACAAAAAGGTGGAATGGTATTTACAATGGTGTGGAGTGACTAGAATCACTATTTGGGAAATATTTGGAAAACTTTAAGGGCCTATCTGCCAGATCTGTGTTGACTACTTTGCTTGCTTGATCCTTGCTCCGACTCCCTTCTTTCGCTAACTTGTCTTGTGGGTCCTTGGGTACCTTGACTTGTGCCAACACCCCCCCTCTCTCGTGTCTGTCGTCTCTGACAGACCCTTGTTTGGTTGAGCGTGTGACATAGTATTGAACTACATCTGAAGCTAGGTGATGTTCTTCCAGTCGCAGCCCTTGTGCTAGGTCTGTTAATAACACATCCCAATCTACTGGCCCTGGAATGTCTGGAAGTGGCAGCCGCAATTGATCTGAGTGTAAGGTCCTCTCCACAGTGAACAGTTGGAGGAGATGTGAGGGCCTGGGTACGACTATTTTCGAGTGATATTCCCAGAACCCTGTGACGAACATCTCCTCAAAAGTTTGTTTGAAGCAAGCTAAGAGGTATTTTATTCTTGCATGCCAAGCATATACTACCTTGATTGAGGGGGTGGTGCTCATGTCATATACCAGGTCTAGGTTGCCTGCAGTGAAGCCGACACCTGAGAAATGTGGGTCCTTGATGTTTTTGAATGTTCTAAACGTGATCAGCATTAATTCAAAGATTTTCATGCACATCTGTGCCATCACGTCAGGGGTGTTCCGTATTCTTAGGCTCCAGTGACGCATGGTAGAAATCATATAAGCAACCGAGGGCTTTCCTTGTGGAGGTGCTAGATAGACATAATTCAGCCACTTTGCACAGCCTTTGACGTTCTTGACAACAATGGTAAACTCGGGCCAGGTGCATCTTCAGAGGACTGGAACGTAACATGGATTATACTTGATAAATAGTGGCATGTTATTCCAGGTACGAACCATTTCTGGATAGTTCTCAAGAAGACGAATTCTCCAGGTGGGTTGAAAGGTTGACCCTTGTTTAGCACGTTCAGGTAGATCATCGAGACCAAATTGAGTGGCAAAAGTCGGGGCTTTGCCACACCTTCGTTGAATCTCCGCATTGTAATCAGCCAAGAGCACACAGTATGGCACGTATTGATCATCGTTAGTGCCTATCTAGTGGTGATGTGACATGTTCCGGAAGTACTCAGAGTTTATGATAGTGTCCTCCAGTTTAGCCATTGATTGGATTTGGACTGCCACTCAATCTTCATGGGGTTTGGCTGTCTTTTCGAGCTTCTGAAACCATTCAGGTGCTTCGACTTCCAAGGTGTCCATTCCTTCCGAGGTTTGTTGGCCGCCCGGCATCGGCATAGGAACATATGGTTCTTCATATGACTCATCCACTTCGATGGGCACCAATTCATCTGGCTCTGGTTCGATAACTGGAGAGGGTTGTCTTTCATACTCAGTAGCTTCTTTTGCAATTCTTCAACCTGCTCTCTTAACGCCTTTACCTCCTTTGAAGTCGATGCTGACTCTATGGTCTTGGGTTGTTCTTCTTGCTCCCGGAGCTGGCGGCGTAGTGTATCTCATTCTTTTTCCATATCATTATGTGCTTCCAACAGATCGGCATAGCTTTCCAGAATTGTTTTCATCGTATCTGAAGGGACTACTTTAAACTGTTCTGGGTCGATATCATGGGGGGAACCTTCCATCGTAGCTTCTAGGTTTTCTTCTTTTTGCTTTTGCAATCTCTTGTTCTCTTCAAGTGCCATGGCCATGTGCTTCCGTAATAATGTCAGGTTGCACCGGACTTTGACATTCTCTGACTGATAGAGTTCTAGTAAAGCTGTTAATTTCTTAACTTTGGAGGACTCGGATGGCTGGGGAGTTTCCAAAAGGGTCTGCTGGGCCTGTTTGAGTGTGATGTAGCGTTGATTGAGGTCAGCATTTTCTTCTTCTATATTCGTAAGCCGTCTTTGTAGTTGCTGGTGGTCCGTAGTTAGTTGACGATGGCAACCTTCAAGAGTCTGATATTCACTCTATAGTTGATATACACATTGATGTAAAGTAGAAAACACATTATTTACATTCAAGAATGTTGGGAAAGGAGATGATGCAGGGGGAATGGGGAAGGGAAAGGGAATCGTGAATGCGGTGGAACCAAGTGGTGATGTGGGTGGAGGGGGTATGGGAGATTGTGGCTGTGTGTAGGGAGGGAGTGGTGTTGTGGCTGGTGATGTTTCCATGGTGTCAAAAGTGTGTGTGACCATGTAGATGGGGACAGTGTGTGGGGTGGATGTGATGTTCATGAATAGCGTTGTGAATGTGGGCATGGTAACTCCTCCGAATTGGATGCCTGGAGAGAGAGGAATTCCCATGACATATGTGGTGAATGTGGAAGTTGGGGTAGTAGTGTCATGTGGTAAAGTGAATTGTGCAATGAGAGGTGAGGAGTGTGGTGATAGTGGTGCCGCCTGATCTTCTTCTGTCCGTGTGGTATCTCCTGGTGCTGATACATCTATGTGAATTTGCTTGCCAGAGCGCATGAGACGGGTAGGCACTCGTTTCAAAAAGCGATGAATATAATCCATAGCCGAATGAATGGCTTCATCCAAGCCTAGTGCGTCCGCGTGCAGGTTCAGGGATTCAATAAACATTTCGTCCATTCCTTCTTCTCCCAACATCTGACTTATTAGCATTTTTCCTGTTTCTACTGACAACTTGTGATGCTCTTGGACTCTCTTCATAGTCTCATATAATCTTTTGATTTGCGCAGTATATGCTGGTGCATTTGCTAGTTCTGTAATTTCTTCTTGTTCTTGGTCATGTTCCTCATCAGCCTCCTCTTCGTCAGTCTCTTCTTCATTCTCGTCTACTTCCACTACTTCAGGTTGGGTAGGAGCTGAAGTCGTTGTGGTTGGTTGTGGTCCTTGGGTCTGTTTTGCTTCTGTCTCAAGATTGGCTTCATTAATCATGCGGGCAATTTCTTCATCCGTCAAATCGTCCAGGGCGTAGCCTTGTGGGAACTCCAAGTGCGATGGAATTGGAGGGAAAACCAAATTGGGTCCTTCTGCACTCGGTCTGGGTAAGCGAATAGTAAATGTTCGGACACGTCTGGTCTGAGGTGGTGTCACCTCTGGTGTGAGTGTGGCATCCCTTGCTTGTGCACAAGGTATTTTAACTGAACCCCTCATTTTCTTTGAAGGTGGCCCTGTTGTTGATAGCTGTCGCTGGAATTGCTGGGCTCGGGACCACACTAGTGCTCTTTGAATAGGCACATCATAAGCTAAGCACCTGTAAATGATCCTTGTCAGTGCACAACATCCATGAAGCACATTCTTATGTTTCTTATTCCAACGCCGATGTGCTAGGTGGATTTGATCTATGATCTAGTGGGGTAGGTTGATTGTGAGGTTTTCTATCTCTGCCAAGTACAAGCTAAACCAAATTCTTTTGGGTGGCATGTTGAAGCTCTCCTATGCTAGAAAGGCAAAGTGTTGCATGATCCTGTGTAGATGGAGGGCGATGGTAGGTGTCAAAGCAACCATATCCTTTAACTTGTTAAGATCTTTGTGTTTCATTCTTCTAGGGATCAATGTTTCCTTCTCTGTGGGAATGTGCATGCCATGCATATCCAAGGCTTCCCGTACTAGGTTGAGGACAAGTTTAAATCTTTTCAATTCATGGCCTGGTGTTAGAGATGGGAGAACAAATGTACTATCTTCCCCTTTGGCTCAACTAGGAGTGATCGTGCTAATTAAGTAGGAGCAGTGTAGAAAATCAAGCTTAGGTAAAAGTGCTCTAAAATAGCTATCCAAGCCCGCCTTTGTCCATATAGATCTCATTACTTTTGCATCCTGATATTTTTTGAATTCACAGGTGAAGAAATGATACCTCCCCCACTTTCCATTGAATTCTATATCAGCTTCCCAGAAGTATGTCCCTTCTCCTAATGGACCTGCAACATCACTGAACCAGTGTGCATTTTTGCCAACTTGTGACGTGTGCCCCTGCAGAGGGTTTTGAATGGGAAGGACATGCACCGCCCTGAGTTCCTGTGGCCTCTCGGTGAGTTGTGGTTCAAGAAGGAGAGTTTCAATATCCACTATTTGGGTTGCTGGATCCTGCCTGGGAACTAGTTCATGCTACTTCTGCCATGTTACTTCTTGTTTGTTGGCTCTGTGAGAATATAGAAGCATGTGTTAACATTGTAATGGGCAAGATAGAACAATTTTTGTCTCCGTTCCAACATTAACATGAGCTTAGTGATAGGTTAGTTAGTCAATGAGTGCTCGATGATTGTGGGTGTAGTTAGTGGATGAATTTTCCTATGAAATAAATGGAAAGATGCAGTGTGAGAGTGATGCAGTTAGTAGGTGGAGATGAATTTACAAGTGGGGGTCGGGGGGTTTATTACAAGCTTTGGGCAGCCAAACACAGTGGATGGCTTTCGGTTTTGGTTCTGTGGAGACTCAGGAGGGCTTTATGAGAGTGTTTGCTTGGAAATGAGGCTTTTTAGGGACCCGTTTACAAGTGATTCTGCTCGTGCTCATGGGTGAATATGTGTTCGTGTGTGTCGTATCAGAGTGGGTATCAGCTGTTTGAGTGAGTGAACCATGTTGTACATTGTGTGGTGTGTGTGTGGCTATTTGAGCCCACAAGCAAGCCTTAGGCCCCCAAATTTGTCTTGATTGTGGGTCAACCTTCATTGACTTCTTGGGTACCCAGATAGACTTCACTTTAGTAGAAGAATTTCTGAAAGACTTCTTATTAGTGTCCTGTCGTTGATCACTAATACGAAGTTGAGCCAGTGGTTGTGACTAGACTGCAATAGATTGGTCGCCTTTCCACACCCATACTTGTTTTGGTGGTTGAGACACCATGCTTTGTACTTTCTTTTGGCTTCGAACATATATCATCTGTGTCTGCTGCATTTGATCCGCCTTTGGTTGTTGTATCCCTATGGGCTTTGGAAAAGAAGGGAGTTCCATCATATCCTTGAATTCTTTGTTGAGACAATCATCCCTCTAAATCACATAGGTTTGGAAAAGAATAGCATTGTCATCTTCATGTGTACCCCTGGAAGGACGAGGAGTTTGTGCCTTTCCTAATTCTTTGAGTGCTTCATGTTCTAACTCAAGTGTAATGCGGTTCGGATTTACTCAGACCTGAAGAAGTCCACTTCTTAGGTTTAGGTTGATTGCATGATCATAGATCCAATCTTGACCCAAGATGAGAGGCTCAGTGAGGTCCTCATCTTGACACACTAGTACCTTAATTGTCATCAAAACATCTTGAATGTAGAGGGGAAGTTCCACCTCACCCATGCAAGGGATTTCCACACCTCCCAATCCTATGAGATATGCTTCTATAGGATTGACACTTAATTTCAACTTTTGACAGTGGGAAAGTTTAACAGCACTAGTGGCTGCACCTGAGTCAATCAAGGCCCTTATGGTCCTTGCACTCTTTCCTTGTCCTATCTCTAAGGTTACAAAAGGACGTCGATCAATTATTCTATGGGAACTTACACATGAGACTTCACACATAGCCATATGATATCCTTGAGTTGCGTCGGCATTTGTCCTAGGCTCATCTCTACCATGTCTTCTCAACTTCAATCTTTGGATGCGTTCCAATGCTTTTACCTGTGCTTCTTTACGAATTCGCTTTTCCTCTTCTTTACGTTTTTTTTGCCGTATTGAGTCGATTTAACATCTCCTCCATTAGGGGTTCTTGATATAACTTGACTCTACATCCACTGATGTAAGTAGGGAGGATGTCACCTTCTAGTGTAGCCAATTGAATTGCTCCACTCGTTGAGATCCTATTTATGATCATAGGTCCATAACCTCTCTTCTCTAGTTTTCGTGCATGTTGTTTCAAAGTGTAGACTAGGACTAGGTCTCCTGCTTTCAAGCCCTTATCCTTCACATGTGCATCAAAATATGCTTTTTGTCTTTTCTTGGCTGCGTAAATTCCTGCTGCCGCTCTTAATCTTGTTTCACTTAATCGCTCAAGGTCAAAGATTCTAGAGGAGAGCTCATGGCTTGTCCAATCATGCTCTTGTGCTGGATTTTGGCCAAACACCATTTGAAAGGGTGTGGCTTGGAGTACCATTTTATAGGAAACTCTGTATGCCCAAACAGCATGGTGTAGCTGTTTGTCCCAATCAGAGCATTTATTATTCACCAATTTAGTCAGCACATTTCATAGAATCTTATTTGTGCTTTTAGCTTGCCCATTGGCTTGTGGATAATAGGGGGTAGACTTCTTGTGTAGCACCAAGAATTCATGGAGAAGATTTTCAATGACTTCATTCAAGAAGTGAGTGACTCTATCACTAACTAGCTCTATAATTAGCCCGTATCTGGTAAATACATTCTCAAATAAGAACTTAGCTGTAGTTTGAGCATCATTCTTTGTTGTGGCTTTCACTTCTACCCACTTGGTTAGATAGTCTCTGGCCACAATAATGTATTCAGCGTGTGAACCCTTGGTTGGGGGATTAATAGGACCTACAAAGTCTATTCCCCACTTAGAGAATGCACATCCAGCCATCATAGGTTTCAATGGCATCTCATCCTTACGTATAGGATACTGAGTTCGCTAACAAACATCGCACCTCTTCACATAGGTATGTGCATCCACGTGGAGGGTTGGCCACCAAAGTCCTGCAAATAGTATTGCCTTGATCACTCTATCTGGTCCAAAGTGTCCTCCTGCTACACCTTGGTGAGCAATTTCCAAGATCTTCAGATATTCACTCTCATGGACACATAATCTATGATATCCATCTTTTCCACTCTTGTATAGATTATCACCAATGAGTGAGTAATCTAGGGCTTCTTGTTCTAAACTTCTTTGTCTAGCCAATGTCATATCTTGAGGGAATGTTTTCGTCCTCAGGAAAGCTACCAATGGTTCACTCCAATCTGGTATTAAAGACACTTGATACAGTGTAGCATGCTCCACAGGTGGTCTAATACTACAGACTGGACATTCCTTACACAACTTGTGTACTTCTGCTTCCATAGTAGGCCAATGCACTCGGAGTCTCCTTAGTGTCTGTAAGGTTCTTTGCCTCGAGTACTGTTGCTCTAATGCACCTACATGTGCTAATTGCAACCATTTGGCGTACTCATCCTCTTCCACACAACAAGATAATATTCCTAGATTTGATGCTTGTACATACTTCCCACCATTATATGGTACTTTTGGGCTTTTACTACCTCCCTATCTCGTGTGTTTATTACTGGGTGATTAGGTCTGTATGTCAATACTGGCACTAATGGCTTAGCCCACTGAGGTACAACTTCCAAATTAAACAAGTAAGCACTAGGAAGGTCATCTGATACTCCTAGTGGGGCCTCTCCAGATGTGAGCCTAGAGAGATGGTCTGCTCGCAAATGAGTCTTGCCTTTCCTCACCACAACCTCAAAGTCATACTCCATTAGCAAGAGGAACCATCTTACTAATTTGCCTATGTTGCATCGCTTGTTCACTAAATACAACAATGCCTGATGGTCTGTAAAAAATTTAAACTTATTTGCAAGCAAATAGTTTCTAAACTTTTTGACTGCATATACCATACCTAATCCTTCTTGTTCGGTGGTCGTATAATTTCGTTCAGATGCATTCAATTGTCTACTAGCATAGGCAATTGGAAGATCCATATTACCTTCGCCCGTAGGTTGTGCTAGCACACATCCAATAGCATAATTGGACGCATCCACATGGACATGAAAGGGCTTATTCCAATCTGGTGTTGTTAAGATTGGTGTTGAACACAATCTTCTTTTGAGCTCGTTGAAGGAGTTTTCACATTCATGGAGCAATGGCTACCTGATTGTAGCTAGAAAATCCATCAAGGAAGTTGTACACTTCCTTGCCTGCTACTCTTTCTAATAGATGCTCAGTGATTGGAAGCGGATAGTTATCTCAAATAGTGGCTGCATAAACTTTCTTCAAGTTAATGCATACACGTAGCTTTCCATTCTTCTTGGGCACCACTACAATGGGTGATATCCATTCATTGTGCTCAATTTCATAGATAAATCCAGCTTCAACCAAGCGATCTATCCCTTCTTTGATCTTAGCAGCATAATTATCATTATACGTGTATGGCTTCTGCTTAGAGGGTTTTGCATCTGAGGTCATGGGAATTGTGTGTGAGCATATGTCAGGGTCTACACCTTTCAAATCCTTATAGCTCCAAGCGAATACATCTCTGTATTCTCTTAGCAAGGCTATCAACTCATGCTCCTCTTCCTCTGTTAGGTCATGTCCTATGTATGTGCATCTTTCTTCTCCTTCTTCCATAGCTACAACTATTTTCTTGGTGGTTTCCTTGTTATCGTAGGCCTCCCCTGATTGTGCCTCACATCTAGGCATTCTTATCATGACTCTTCTATCATCTATTTCATACTTCTTAAAGTTTTCAGGGACCTCAAACAGAGATTCTTCCTCCTTGGTTATGGCTTCTCTCTTCTTTCTTTTCTTGCCTTCACTCTTGGTGGCCACTTGAGTGGTTAACCTCACGTCGTTTGTAATCTCTTGATATCTCTGAGGGTGCGCTTCTACCTCATGGAAGTATTCTTCATCTGATGCAAAACAGGGGTCCATAATGATTGAATCTAGATCGGAGTCACTTGCATCCTCGAATGCATCACTGTTATGTTCACATTCTTCGAGAACCGAATCTCCCATAATTGGCTCTATTGTGAAGACTGAAATGTCATAGCCATCCCTGTCACAGTGGGGTGTCCCTTGCTCTTCATTGATGGCTACATCCATTGTTGCTAGAATTTCCGCCCAGCCATGAGGCTCAAATTCTTCGTCAAGAAATACTACAGGTGCATAGGCTGGGTCTTGAATGACAAGAGTAGTTGAAAAAGGTGACTAGATTCAAACATGGTCTGAGCCAATGCTACCATTTTAGCACAAAGCTTGGTTCTCTCTTTCTCTAGATCAGCTCTAGGGTAGCATCTGTCATGAACTGTAACATTTGGCCCTTCTTGGATTCTGGCCTGATATGCCTTAAGCATCATGTCTATGTGTTCAGGAGTGGGGTCAGCTAGAACTGATCCTACTCTAGGGGGTGGTGGATAGGATGAGGTGGGATGGAGGGTGATGGAAGAGGTGATAGGGATGGAGGTGGTGGTGGCATGTGAGAGTGTGGTTGAGAGGTGAGTTCAACAATTTTGGCTTTTGTTTCTCGTATGCTTTCCTCCAATTCGCTCATCTTCTTAGACCATTGAGTTTTCATCCTTTCTTGGCTATCTTTCCAGGCTCTCGTTCGTTTCTTGACTACGCTCTCAGTTTCACTAACCCCGGCACTCTTTTCTTGGCCTAGACCTTGGTTCTACTGCAAAGCCTGAGCTCTGGTGACCACTTGCACTGGTGCAGTGGAAGCTACACTTCCTGTGGAGTCTACTACTAGCCCAATAACGTTGATAGGAGTGATTTTTGGCATGTTGTTAGGGTTCTTTGGGCAATCTCGTAAGAGATGCTCTTTTCCACAATCTTGACAAAAGCCTTGAATTGTTACCGATTGGGTTTGTGTAGGTGCAGGCATGGGGCAATCACGAATGAAGTGATCTCCCTGACATCTGTAGCATGGTCCTCTAGGGAATGGGAGTCTTTCCTGCCTAGGTTGAGTTCTAGAGTTGGGGTTTGCATACATGACATTTGCATACTCTGGCTCCCAACTAGAGTCACTCGGATCTTCGTAGTAATAAGACTTGTTATGCTCTGGTGACTGCATGTAGTAAGCTTGGGGGCTATCAACATGAGTAGAGTCAAAACTATGATCACTAGGGTTACTTTCTGAAAGCAATGGTGTTACTGGCACTATGGCTCTATTCAAATTCTCTTCTGCAACTGCGTACTTTACTGGAATCACATTGGCTGGAGTAAGGGGTTGCTATGTTAGAACTGCCTGGGGCCTATGTTGGGCCTGATAAGGAGGTTGATAGGGTTGTTGAGGTCTACTGTACTGTTGTGGTGGATACTGGTTTTGGTATCTTCCTTGTTGAGGGTATGGTTGTGGGTACGTTTGCCTAACTACTTGCTTATTGTATGGGCAATCTTGCATGGTGTGATTGGTGTACCTCCGTTCTATGGTGCAGTACTGGCTACTAGGATTCACTTGGGGTTGATCCATAATGGGACATACATTCACCATATGGTCACCTCCACAAGTATAGCATCTTTTTACTGGGGCAAACCTTGGTATTTGTTTGCTAGAGACACCTAGTTTTTGAGCTACCTTCTCTGCGAGTTCCTCAATAGATGTTGATTGCGTGGAAGTGAGGCTAGTAGAACTATCTGAATCTCTATGATTTTAGAAAGCTCTAATTCCTCCCCTAGGTTATCCTCGATGTCGATCTTCTATGGTCCTAGGGTCCTTCAAGTACACGTATGATCTCAATTTGGTACTTAGCAATCCATCCAAGAATAAAGCCACTTGTTTGGCTGGTTTGGGTAACTCAAGAACAGGACACCTCTCTAAGTATTGCCTAAACCTTCTTCCTACAAGTCTAACCGTCTCTTGAGGGGTCTGCTTGAAACCATGAATCAGTGAGGAAGTATTATGCCATATGCCACTCTTAGAGAATTCAGTGATGAAAGCCTCTAGAAGTTGGTCTATGCTCCTGAACTGTCTCTCATTCAGTGGTTGAAACCATGTAAGGGCAATGTTCCTAAGGGTTAGACCAAAAGCATTGTACTACATGAATAAGTCCTCAACATGTTCAGCTCTCAAGACTTGCTTAAACTTGGCCACATGATCGTATGGGTCTCGAGTGCCATCGAAGTAATTCTTCATGGAATTAACCAACTGGGTTGGCCTCAAGGTTCTAGTGTGTTCCCTAGGCCTTGGCAAAGGAAAATCATCAGCATTTCTTTGGTTTCTTGGGGCTCTAGGTCTCTCAGTTTCTACTCTATTTGTCTCTGTTCTCATCCTTTCTCTTCCCAAGGGGTCGGCAAAACTTACTTCTGGCCCGTCTCTACTTCTGTCCCTTTGGGCTCCATGAGCTTGGGATGTTCCAGCTCCTTGGTGGCCATAAGAGATGTTAGATCTTCGTTGGGGAAAAATAAATTCACCCTGCCAAGTGTAGGCATGCCTACCATGCTCTCTGACCACAAAGACCCTCTCTGAAGTATTGTCTAGGTACGTCACCTTGCCTGGAGTATCAGGATCTTTAAACTCATAGATTGTGAGCGCTCCAACCTCGTTTGGTTGATCAGGCTTATACCTCCAAAATGCTTCGTCGGTCTCTCGGTTCAAGAGCAGATCTATGCTCTTATTGTCCTGGGGAACCCACTCTGGTGTGAGGGTTCTAGTCAGAACTGATTTGCCTCGAGGGGTTTTAGGCTCTCCACCTATATTCCATTGCTCTAGGTCACCTAAGTCCGTCTCTGGGATCACATTCCCGAGTTCGTCTGTCCTATCTGGGTGACTGGTGACTACGTATATGGTTCCTTCTTTGTCCAAGTATGCACCATTTTCAAACTTGATTGTGGGATGTTCTAGTCCAATGGGTTGATCAGGGTTTTTAATCTGGACCACAGATCTTCCTAGGCCGTCCTCATAGATGCAAGCACCTAATCGGTTGGTCCTAAGGTATTCCAATTGAGTCTTGTAAGAGTCTTCTACCCTTTGTAAATATGGCACGTGTGAACTTCCTATGCTCTCTCCATACCATGAGACATCTCGGACTCGCTAGTTTCAGAGCTAGGGTAGTGCAAATAATGGCTCATCTGTTGGGCCCAAGATCGAGCTGTATGATTGACACTAGCTTCTGAAGATCTAAGACTTTGTCTATCTCTCCCTAGGTGTCGTCCTAATCTAAGGTTCATATGCCTAATTGAATAGCCCCAATTTTCCCAAGTACAACCTCGTTGCGGATCAATTTGTATTAACCACTTGTTCTTTTTAATTTTCTTAGGATGTCACTTCTTGTCCAATCAATCGTCGTCACAAGGAACACTTAGGTTTTATCGTACTTGAGTTTGGTTGCTTGATTTAAATTCTTTTCCCTTAGGTTGCTTCGCAAATGTAATTTCTTTGTACTTGCACTTGAGTGATTAGAGTTCTTGGACTTGGTAGTGCTTAACGTAACCCTAATTGATCAAGACCTCTATCCGTACTTAGCCTAAGCTAGGAATTGACAGAGGGTGTTGAGAATTTCCAACCTTTAGTTCCCTTCTTTGATTGCCCCGGTGTGTGCAGGAAGCGTATTCCCAAGCTTGCACTTACTCTTGCTTAGAACGCCCTCTCAATGGACCTATAATAGTCCCAAAGTTGGCTCAAGATTTAAATTCAATTGACACAACAGAACACTTTCATTCATGTAAGTCGCAGACCAAATTGCCCTTTGCCTTTATGGAAAACAATTCTAGAGATCCCCTAGTTTTGTCCCCCCTGGGTATGGTCAACTGAAAAATACTATATCTAATAATCGTGGTATTAATTTTGCCATAACCAGTAAAAATTTTGGTAGTACTCCCCACGAGCTTTCCAACAAACCCAAGATCACTCCGAACGGATTTCGTATGAGAAAGTTATGCCAGCTTAGGGTTCTGGGGCTAAAACAGGGTTAAAACTGGCTAACATACAAACAGGAATAACTTGCACTGTGCTCTAAGGCTTGGCTATGTTCTTATGACCCTTAATTTTTTCCCAAATTTTGCTACAAAATAAACCAAGTATTTCTGCCCTAAAAATAATGCCGAAATTGCCCATCAATTGTGATCGAGTGGTCTGTCAATCGCGATTGATGTGTCAGTCGCGATCGACATGTCGGTCGCGATTGACAGGTCTGTCGTGGCTCTCAGTCGCGATTGATGGGTCAATCACGATTGACACGTGGCCCGAAAATTTAGTCGGTCATGGGCAAACAGTCGTTGACTGGATCCATCACGATTGACATGTCCATCGGGGCTATCAGTCGTGATTGATGGGTCGATCGCGATTGATGGCTCGATCGCAATTGACATGTGACACGCAAGGGTTCTGTCGGTTGTGGTCAAACCATCGTTGACTCTGCCAGTCGTGATTGACATGTCCGTCATGGCTGTCAGTCGCGATTGATGGGTCAATCGCGATTGATGGCTCGATTGCGATTGACACGTGGTGCACGTAAATTTTGTCGGTCGTTGTCAGTCGATCGTTGACTCTGTCGGTCATGATTGACGTGTCGATCGCGATTGACAGGTCCGTCGGCAAGTGTCCATCATCATTTGTCGATCGTGAGTGACGTGTCAATCGTGATTGATAGAAAACAGAGGCATATTAAAATTTTAAGCAGATATTTAGGAAGCTCTAGGCATACACATCATGGTTATGTACTTAGTTTGGCAAAATGTTCACTTTTTTTGTCAATCGCGATTCACAAAGTTCAATGCCTTGGGACCTGCACAGTCAATTTTTTTACCTACTGGAGCTGGTGCAGCTACTGGGGATGCTGATTCCTGTAGAAAATCACAAAAAACACAGAAAAGCACAAGCACACAAACGCTCTCTCGCTCTCTCTCACAAGTGAAATGAGGGGAAATGGTATGGGTATGGTGATATGACCAAAAAACTGAAATTTTCGCGATGATGGAGATGGAGATGGGAGATGGTGATGATGATAATGGTGATGAAGAAAACCAAAGTTGACTCCAACATCTCAACTCTACATCTTACCATCACATGCTCATCCTTAAAGCTCGATCCCCGGGAACCGTGCCAAAATTTGGTGTAGCTCAGTGATGAGTAGCACCTCCTTTAATGTCAATCCGGGAAGACATGAGGATGGTATGAAGACCTCGAACAAGTGATGGCACAAGTGTGTGAGTGAGAAGCACACTAACATGCACACACATACACACACACACACAAGGCAAGAACAAAGAGAGAGACAATGGAGTTATTTAGATTACTCAAAAGTGCCCTTACAAGTTCAATTCTACAACAAGCTAACCTCAAAAATGAGCTCTCTAGCTCTATTTATAGTTTTTGACTAGCTTTGGTCCTGTCCATACCTAGTGTCCGGCCTAGTTAAAAATTAGGTTCCTAGGCTAATTGGGAGGCTCAAATGAGCTCAGAAAACTATGAAAAATTGATAGGTAGGTACTTCTAATGCTCCTCAAGCTCAAGGACTCCTTGGCTTGCACAAAATGGAGCTACAAAAAGGTGGAATGGTATTTACAGTGGTGTGGAGTGACTAGAATCACTATTTGGGAAATATTTGGAAAAATTTAAGGGCCTATCTGCCAGATCTGCGTTGACTACTTTGCCTGCTTGATCCTTGCTCTGACTCCCTTCTTTGGCTTCCTTGTCTTGTGGGTCCTTGGGTACCTTGACTGGTGCCAACAAGCATCAACTCACAATAGCACATAACCCTCAATAGAACGGTGTTGCATAATGTTGGAATTGAACCATCATGGAGATGGCAAGGTGCATGTTGAAGGGAAAGGGTTTGGCTAATCAATTTTGGGCAGAGGCTACGAACACTACTATTTACATCTTGAATTGAAGCTACACCAAGGCACTTGATGGAAAGGCTCCACAAGAAGCCTACACTGGTCAAAACCCATATGTTTCCCATTTCAAAGTATTTGGAAGTGAATGTTATGTACATGTTCCAAACAGGGAGAGAAACAAGATTCAATCTAAAAGCATCAAATGTATCTTCTAGGGTGTACGAAAGATAAGAAGGCTTATAAGCTTTATGAACTTGAGGCTAAGAAGATCATGGCAATTTGTGATGTGGCGTTTAAGGAGGAGCAGCCACATGCAGTGGAGGAGGAAAAGAGAGCTTCCAACTTTATCCTTAAAGGCCTTTAGGGAATGGAATGAAAGAGATATGAGGGTTATCTTTATCCTTTCCCAGAACATAAGCATTAGCATGATCGGCCATATCCAAGATTTGGATTGAAGCATGAAAGTATGGGAGACACTTGAGAAGCTTTATTCAATAAGCACCAAAGAAAGGAAGATCCAACTCAAGAATGAGATAAAAAAACCTAGGAAAATATTATGGAATAACATAAATGACTACATACTTAAGGTCAAGGAATTTTTAGATGCATTGGGATCCATTGGAAGCTATGTAGATGATGACAGTCGTGTGGCATATACCCTCAATGGTTTGAGGGATGGTGAGAAGTGGAAACCCTTTACCACTTCCATATATGTAAGGGATAATCTCCCTGATTATGAGCAATTGGTTGATCTCATGTTCACAGAAGAGATGAACATAGATGGAGGTTCAACTACAAGCAAGGATGCACATCTTTTATGCATGTAATCAAAGGGGCAAAAGACGACAAGGATAAAGTAGAGGCAAAGGAACTTTTGGAGAAAGGCAAGGCCATTCAAGCAATGAAGGGCATTATCAAGACACCTCATCACAAAGAGGTACATGAAGAACAAGCAGAAGTGGAGGAAGGCATCAACAAGAGATGAATAAAGATGGAGAAGGGTGTTATGTATGTGACAAGTTTTTCCACTATGCTAGAGATTCTACAAAGGAGGAAATCAAAGGAGCTATAATCAAGGCTCTCCATTCAAAGGCAAATGTGATTATGCTTCTATAAATTTAGAAAATGATAATCTCTTGATGATGTATATGAATGGGAATTCAAGCAAAGTAGATAGCACCTTGTACATCGATAGTGGATGTAGCAACCATATGAGTTGCAATGCTTCATCGTTTACTAATCTACATGCCCCTAAATGTATAGGAAATGTAGAAAAATGTGATATTGTGCATGACATCTCCCATATTGGAGATGTAGCTTTGGATTACAAGGAGGAATGAAGATGTTTCAAGGATTTCTTGCATGTACCTACCACCACAAAGAACTTGGTGTTCATAAGGAAAATGGTTGAAAGATGACATCAAATAAGGTTCAAAAAAGGTGGATGCTTTGTGCAGAACCCTAAGCAAGGGTAGAAGGTCATAGAAATAGGAAGGAAGCAAGAAGGACTATTAGCTTTGAAGGAAAATTCTCATTCCACTTAACATGTCTACTTCACATATGGCAACAAGTAGATTTTGGCATTGGACTTGTGACACAAGAGGATAGGTCACATCAACATACAAATAATGAAGGAAATGCAATTCAAGAGTCCAGTTGAAGGGCTTCCCAAATTCCAAGGACAAGATATGAAGCATTTATGTAAACCTTTTCAATTTGGGGAGCAAGCAAGACTTTCATTCAAGAAGAATGGCTACCAACACCCATTGGAGTTGATACATAGAGATGTATGGGGGCCAACCAAAGAGCAATCCATTAGAGGTAAAAAGTACTTGTCCAGTTTTATAGATGATTGCATAAGGATGTTTTGGCTTTATTTCATCCAACATGAATCAGATGTGTTTACATGTTTCAAAGCATTCAAGGCAATGGTAGAGAAAGAGACAGGTACATACATCAAGAAGCTAAGTTATAATGGAGGGGGATAATATTTCTCCAATGAATTTCCTCATTTTTATGGGATCAAGGAATGAAGAGGCAAGTAACATGCAGATACACACCCCAAAAAAACCGGATAGTAGAGAGAAATAATAGATACATTGCAGAGATCGCTAAAGTAATTTTTAATAAGGTGATTTTACCTAGCATGTTTTGGAGTGATGCAGCAAATACCACCGTGTACTTTATGAATAGGGCACCCAACTTAGGGATCCATGGATTGACACCATATTAGTCTTTTATGGTAAGAAAATTGATCTTTCCCACTTGAAAATATTTGGATGTACTTATTATGTACATGTGCCAAGAGAATTGAGGGAAATGCTACAACCAAAGGCAGAAAAGTGTGTCACTACAAGAATAAAGGAGGCGTAATGATGGTTAACATGATATATTTTCATCGCTTTGTGATCGAGCCTTTTGTCAGAGTGGCCATCGAGTGTGTACCATTGTCTAAACGATGTTAATCTCAGTATTATTTCTAATGTTGTTACGGATGCTAAGAGCGACGTATACATTAGCATCACTACTTTCATGTTGCTAATACAACTTTGCCCTAAGCGTCGCTTATACGATATGTGCATTAGTGTTGCTTTTGTGATGCTTTTTAATGTCACATACATGATGCTAAGGCATCGCTTGTACGACACAAGCAACTATCAAGGCATGATGGTCTTTCATCACTTATGCGACGTTTACAAAAAATAAAAAACATTAAACCGCTCTTTGATCGTCATTTACGTGCATATGATTGAAGAGATCTCCAACGTTCAAATCTATGATGCGATTACGAGCTCCTTCTAGATCTCTCTCTTTTCTAATCCCTCTCTTATTCTCTCTCCTTTCTTTCTCTCTCTCTCTCTCTCTCCTTCTTTTTACCTCTTTCTCTTTTAATTTCTATCTTTCTCTCTTTTTTAAATTTGTTCATCTCTTTTAATCTCTCTATCCTCTCTCTCTCTCTCTCTCTCTCTCTCTTTATTATATGTTATTCAAAAAGTTCAGCAAGCATAAAATATGGCTACTTATTGTAAGTGTAATTTTCATTGGCTCTATATCATTTAAATTGTTTTATTTTCATTAATTAACATACTCACACTTACTTATTCATATACACATATGCATTCTCACACATATACGCACACATACACATGCTTCTTCATCTTCCTTATGTGTTGTGCTCTAAAATTCTTCTTCATCCTTGTGTTCTTTGTGTGCTTCTATTAACACCAATCTTGGAATGTGTGCCATCAGCTTGGGTAGAGATAATAGTTTTTAAAACCCTTACAAGGTTATCTTATTAATTTTCTGTAGAATGGTAAATTTTCGCCAATTGTGCTTTTGGGCATCCATGTGAGTTACGGAAATGAAATAATATACATGCAAATAGAGAAAATTTAGTCTAAGTCTTCATGAATTGAAAATTGGCAAATTTTAACAATTGACACAGAATCGCGATTTCATCCTGAGAAGTGAATATGGGAATTTAGTTAAAAGTGGATGAGGTGAGATGAATGTGTTAATGACTATGCATGGTTAGGAGAGTGTAAAAATTTTAAAGTTCAAATCATTGAATTCATTCAAAATCACGATTTTTAGCATACTATATAAACACACCTCTTATTTCAAAAACTCATTTGTGTGAGAGAGGGATTGAGAGAGAGTAGAAGAATCACGATTTCCAGCAGAAACAAAAATTTTGGGTTTTAGCTATCAAGCAGCAAGGTAGTTTGTTCTTAGATTTATTTTTTACATTAATCAAATTTTAAAATTTATTTTAGCACAAAAAAATCAGAGAAATTGCCAAAAATAGAGAATCACGATTTTGAATTGTTTTGTTTTTTCTCACTATATTTTGTAGATTTTCTAGGTTTCTTTTATTGCATGTTAGTTTTTTAGCTAGGCGTCTCTATTAGTGTGACTAAAACATAAAAAAATCAAAATCTAAAAACTACAATCAACCTGCAAAGAATCCCAATTTTGTGCAAGGTTTCCAAATCGCGATTCCCAGAAACGCATCAAAAAATTGTGTTTTATACGATTGTGAGCAATCACGATTGTCTGGAAGTTCAAAATCGCAAAAAGCACGATTTTGGACCAAAATCACAAAAAACATAAAAAAACACGATTTTGGACCAAAATCGCAAAAAACACGATTTTGGACCGAAATCGTAAAAAACACGATTTTAGACCGAAATTGCAAAAAACACAATTCTGGACCAAGAGAAAGAAGTAAAAAAGATTGAAGAATGTAAGGGACAAGAAGAGGATGAGGAAGAAGTCTATCAGAAAGAAGAAGCAATAGAGGTGAATAAGAAGATTGAAGAAGTTTTATTGGATTTGAGAAAACAAACCAGAGATGATATAGTGACAAGAAATGAGCCCATGGATATAGATGATATAGTGACAGGAAATGAGTACCTAGAGAATGAGGAAAAGAAAGAAGAAGAAAATGAGTAGGAGCATGAGTCAGATAAGGAAGAAACTTATGAAGTTGAACATGCAGTATTAGAACGGGTACAAGAAATCAGGAATGAAGGTGAGAAAGTTGAATCAGATCAAGAGGTTGAAGAGAACTTAAAAAAAGAAAAGGGAACTGATCCTAAAACAGATCAAATATCTGTTTATGAAGAAACAAATGAAGAAGAGAAGGTTAAGGAAGAAAAATTAACTTGAACTCAAGCAGATAGATTCGAGTTATGATTTGGAAAGGATACCAAAAGACATTAGAAGTGCTTGTAAATTTACCATGGATAATATAGAACATTTCAGACCATCCAGTAGAAATATGATAATGTTAGGTATGGCTACTAAATCAGAATTTATCAAAGGTAGGAGAGCCATAGAGGAGCAAAAGAAGGAAAAGGAAAAGATGTGAGTATATAAAAGAAATACAGGGAAAGAATGTGTGTACCTAAGTCAAGAAGACTCAAGGACTTGTGTCAATGAGAATAAACCCCAATTGCCACACAAGTGCATATAGTGGGAAATTGACACACGCTTATTTGTTAATCCGATCAAACGACCTAACCAAGTGTATGAGGACATGCGCACACATTATGGAGAATGAAGTAGTTCAGCTTACATGTATGAGAAAAGACTCATCCACCTCTCCAACTCACTGAAATATTGGAAGTGTCTGCCGTGATACCACTTATAGCAGTTTTCAGTAAATCGAGGATTTCTCCTAGCTCCGAACTCCGAATATAGTCAATAGGTACTCTTTTAGAAGCTCTCGATGAGAGGCATCTATTGAAAGTAGTTTTGCTTGATTTTGACAACTATGCTTCTAGTTATGACCAAAATAATGAATGGAAGGAAGCACCCACACTCACGCCACAACTCCTACAAGCTCACACACACACTACAGTAGCTCAAAAATAGTGGGGAGGGGTAGACAACAGTCCTACACACACATTCCAAGCATTACACACACATACAAGATCAAAGAGAAGATGGAAATCTGCAGGAAAGAGGTAAATTCGACATTCACGAACTTTCCTTCTTCACAATGGCAAAAAGTCTCTACAAAGAGTCACAAAGTGACTTATATACATGTGCCATAAATTTGGTCCTTTCACACAAGAGACCGGCACTTTATTACTAAAAAGTGAAATTCCTACTAATCTACAAGGGATATTTTACAACAAGTTGGGATTATGCAACTAGAGGACTCCTCTAGTGCATTTACATGGCTTGAGGGAATTCTCTAAGATTTTGAAGAAGAAAAATCATGCCCATTAATTTGAAAATTTTGGGGCTCTTCTCTTGTGCTTCTTTGCTCTGCAACACTCTCCCCCTCTTTGTCTCTGTCATCCCTTGACAGGCTTTACTTATTGTCATTAGCTTGTTTAAGAGTTCTGAATACACGCACCCAATGGTCGAAGAAGCGATAAGGACTGTGAGAGAATTTGTTATTTTGTCCGAGGTATGTCCTTTGCTTCTGTTTGCTCCTTGGTATTGCTTATGTCACATATCTGGGTTGCTGTATTCAGTTGGGCTGCCACGCACGCTACCAGTGACTAGGAATGTGTTGATCTTAGTCACCCTCTTCAACTTTTCAGCCTCTACCTCTTTCAAACTTTTGGTCTTCTGATTTGTCTTTGTCTTCACACATCTGACCTGTTGTATTGCTGTGAGCCTGTTTACCTGGTTGCCCACGCACGCTATCAGTGGAACGATTATTACCTGCCAAATATTGTCTTGCACTTCTTCATGTATAGTTCCTGGCCCTGGTCCGTCCTTTCCATGAAATGTCCCGGTTCTGATTGTTCTTTAATTCCATTCCTCAGGACCTGGGTGTTTCACGTTGTTGCCTGATGCGTGCCCCTGTGGGGCTTTGGACAGAGGGTGGTTATTTTGCTTTGTGATCTTCATTCTTTATTGAGCAATTTTTTATTTTGATCTTCTTCTTCTTTTCTTCTTGCTTGATTCCCCTTCCTTCTTGCTTGATTCCCCTTCCACACGTCCCTCCTCCTGAACTCTGTCGTCCCCGACAGGCTTTTTGTGGTGACATGAATAGGTTTGTATGGCTGCTTGCTCTCTTTGATTCAGTAAATTAGCGTGACATATCATAAATTCTTTCCACTGGTGTGACTTTACACCATCCTCTGGTGCTTGCTGGTGATTTGCAAAAAAGCTGTTTTCATACGCTACCAGTCGTGCATTCAGGTTCGAAGTCATCTTGACAAAAATTTTTGAATCTATTTCGAAGAAGCCGGTGAAAAATGCTTCTTCAAAAGTCTGCATGTATGTTGACGACAAAAACATAAGTCTTGAATAATACGCCATCAGGTTTAAGCGGCTCGGAATAGTAGAGAGGTAAAAAACGAGCGCTTTAGAGCCTTGGGTCATGCCGATGAAATTAAAAAAAAGTGTATTTTGCATGCTGGAAAACTTGAACTACAGTTAATAGCATGTTGAAAATCTTATTTGTCAATTTAACTACTAAGTCCGGGACAGTCACATATCTTGCAATCCAAAATTCCATTGTTTTTACCATATATTCTTCCGTTGGTAAGTAGTTATGTGGCGGACTAGGTAACAATGGGTAGTTTAGCCATTGATTATTGATGCTTCCCAGTTGCTGTCCTTCCCAAAATTGCGTCCAGGAGCGTCTGCCGGGTACTGGACAAAATGCTAGATTTACTTGAAGCACATATGGTGATGCTTCCCATTGCACCCATAATGTTGGATTCTTTTCCAAAACTTTGTGCCTCCATATGGGATCAGCCTTCTCGAACTCCTCTTGATTATAATGGAAAGTATTCTTGTCGAACTGGAGGTTGTTATCTGGCTCTTTATTTGTCGTGGTCCTTATATATTGTCGTGTTTGTTCTTTAAGTAGTCCATATGGTACATTAAAAGGCTTCAAAATTTGATCCAAGTTTTTGCTCTCGATTTTAGCTTCCTTCATGACTTGGATTATTTGATCTTCAAATATTTCAGCGGTAAGCTAGGACACCAGAAGTGCCCTTTCCGGTCGGCTCAGTTCTGCAATGTCCCGAGTATTATGTTCAATTTGGACCTCTAGTTCCTCCCTTAGTAGCGAATGATATAAGGGGGAAGAGAGAGGACGTACCTCAGTCTCCTCAGTAGCCTCTGCGGATTTTGGAACTACTGGTGTCCCCTCAATTTCCTTGTGTGCTAGTTGATCATGTAGTTTCTTTATCATTTCCTTTTTTTGCTTAATTTCTTCTTGTGCCTGCAAAATTGTTTCCTTATTTTTTTGTATTTCCTCTGCCACTATCACGAGTTGGTCTGTGTCTTCTTTACAATGCAGTAGGTATCTATTTTTAGTGTTTTTCCATTTTGTCCTTAGAGTTGCGGTATCCTCCATGTACCTCTTTTCCCATTTGGCAATGGTGGCCTACTCCTGCTTGAGCTGATCTACATACTTAGCCAGCGTTTCCTCAAGTTCCTTGATGTCTTTTTCTAGCTTTTCCTGAACATCTATGGGCTGATCGTGTAGAAGAGTTGTCATTAGTTCTTTATTCCTGTTCCTTAGGTTTTCTGCTTCTTCCATACATACCTTTATTTGAGATTCTAAGACTTTACTTCCTGCGTTCATAGCTTCATATTTCTTTGTTAATTCCTGGAGTTATTCTTTCAATCTTTCATTTTCCGTGGCTAGAGTTTTGTACTGTTTTTTGACCTCTTGAACTTCATTTTGTTTCTGTAGTATTTGTACTCTAGCTAATTTTAATTCTGCTGAAAGATTCTTACCCTTTTCTTGAAGTTCATGCTTGTCCTGCATCGCTTGATTGTAGTCTTCATCAGCCTCAAGCATTAATTGTTGTGTGTCCATTGCGGTTCTGATCATGTCTTGCACTACTAGCTTGAGCTGAGTGATGTCGACATTCAACCATGCCCTAGGTATGCTTGGAGCTTCTCCGGTTTGCACATCTTTTCCTTGCTCTACATGGATGGTTTCATTGTGGGGTTGTCTAATTTGTAATTGTATCTTTGGTTCTTTCTCTTCTTCATCCAAATCAATAGCTTTTGTGGCACTCCCTTGAAAGGTGACATCCATGGGGGAGGGTTCTGCCACAACCCTTATTGGTGTGAAGGGTTCTGCTTCTTCTACTGTCGCTTCTTGAGGCTCTTTCTTTGGTATCTTGATTAACGCCTCTCTTATAGGTGTTGTATCCTTAATAAGAATTGTGGAAATCTCATTGATTTTTATCACATGCATCCCTTCTTGGTTTGCTTCCTTGCTTGTGGTGTCCTGATCAGGGTGGGTAGTGTTGTCATCCATCTTTATGCCCTCTTCTTCTTCATTGTAGTTGACTGCATTCAATTCCACCCATTGTCCATCATCCTTTGATTCACTTTGAATATCTACATTCAACAATGAGGTTTCGGGTTCTTCTTGTGCATCTGAAGATGAGCTTGAATTTTCCAACCCTAATTCCCTATAGCGGTGTACTTTTGTGAGCTTCTTTTTGGCCTCTATCTCCTGTTGCACCTGCTGATAATGGTGCCCTTGCACTCGTAAATTGACTTGCCCTTCTGTATATTGATGTGTATCCTCCAGTGCCTTAGTTAAATCTTCTTCTGTAATCGGTCTTTGCTCTTCAATCCTTGACTTTGGAAGTACGTGCGCTCTTTTCGTGGCTGGAACTTCCTCTTCTACTTGCTTTAATTCCCTTAATCTCTTTGTGCCTCTCATTCTAGGTTGAGAGCTAGTTTCTGTCTCTTCAACAATTTTGACTCCTCTTTTCTTTTTTGGTACTGTCGGGACTTTGACATACTTAGCCATAGCAGTTGAGGATGGCATTTCTTGTAGGTGCTCTCTAATGCCTAAAGCATGGTAGATCAATATTGTCATAGCTATACTGCCATTAAGGAACTTCTTGCTGTTCCATTGCTTCTTTGCTTCGAATAACCTTTCTTGTATGTAAGGAGTCAGATTAATCTGATTTCCAATATGCTTGATGGCATGTGAGAGTAACTGGACAATAATCTTCTACGGAGCCGTGTATCGATGCATATTTGGGAAGCAGAAGTGCTGGTGGATAAGTCTGACTTCCTCTTCTATGTCGACTCTGTTAATATCGGTGAACGTTCTAGTTTTTTCCCCTCGACTCTCTTCTTTCACTACCGTGGTTCCATCCTTTTCCCATCCAAAAGCTTCCTTAATCAAATCATGAGTGAATTGAATAATTACCCATTCACCTACTTTATCCATCACTCTAGCCTCGGGCACCAACGGATCATGCAGTGCTGGCTGTAATGTGTTCATGACTTGTGTGCATCTTTGAAAGTCAGGCTTATAGATTGGCAGTTCAAAATATTTATGAATGCCCGCTTTCTTCATGATGGCAATCGTCGATGGGAGTTCATGCAAAACTCTAAAGTCTTGGGACATGATCGGGAATTGATGATCTGTATCCATGATTTTTATAGTGGCCAGGAAGAGATACTCCCTAGCCAGTTGATCTTCTCTGAACCAATGTCCCTTTGATTTAGTGATACTCTGGAGAGGAAATTCTAATACTTCCTCTAGAACTGTTGCTTTCGAGTCTTCAGAAGCTATCTGCACTTGTAAGGAAAAGTGCATTAGACTCAATAGAAAGCATAACAACTGTGTAGTGCATTGCAGTGATATGTTTTTGTTTTGTTACTCCGTTTCCCTTGGTTCTATGAGTGAGATCTCTTACCACATCTTTTTATTTCTTTTCCTGAAAGAAAACCAGCATTAGTATAGCCGAAGCATTTATTTATTTACATAGTATGTCCATTCCTAAGAGAGTTGAAGCTATGACCTAATTCCCATTGGAGAATGTGCACCACTACTTTGTTTATGCACATTAAGTGCCGAATGCTTGGCCTTGTAATGTGGCTCTATCATGCATACTTTAGGTGCATTTGATACTTCATGAGTGCAATTGGAATCTTCGTTGTTCCGATGGTCCACTCCTTGCAGTTGCTTGGGTTTCCAATTCCATTTCGTGGTTGCTTTGATAGGTTGTTTCCTTTCTTTGGTTCCTCGGGCTTCATGTGTTCTCTTTGTTTCCTCGAGTGTTCTAGTAATAGAGGTTCTGCTCTTCATGTTTCTAGGACGAGTCTGTTTTCGCTTTGGCATTCGACTATTTTGATGTAATGTATCCTCCTGATTGCTTATCTCTTGATTGGCTGCTTGTTTAACCTTTTGGGAATCCATATCTGTTGTCGTGCCTTCTGAGCTTGCATCAAAGGCTTCGGGAGCCATATTTGTAAGAGTTGTTTTGTTTTAGATTTCATTAATGCTGACTTCTTGTTCTCCTCTTTCTTCTCCAGAGTAGATGTTGGCGTCTCTGATTTTTGCACTTGATCTTTGCGTAACCATTTGAATTTGTTCTTCCCTTGATGCGAGTAGCGGAATGTTGTCTTCCACATTGGTGATCCTTTCGTCATGTGAGAAGCTCCATAAAAGTTGGTCCCCTTATTGTCTAGCCGTTCACCCACTGAAAAGGATGATTTTATCGCTTCCTTGGACACATTAGGGTTTGGATTTTTAGCTTCTTCTAAATTGGGATCTAAGGTATTGAAGCTTGGATCCTATTCTACTAGCTTTCCCTTGCCTTCTTCTACACTGTCGAGGAGTTTTGGTTGTTGTGAAGGCCTCCCCCCTAATAGACTAAAAATTTCCTTGTGACCTATCTTGGCTGAGATATATCCTTGAGCTAGGTTGATGCTTACTTCATTCTCAATGATCCAATCCTGTCCTAGGATCAAATCTTCTATTAGGTCTTCATCTCTGCACACCAAGACTCGTTGTTCCATGGAAGAATTTCCTAGGTGGACGGATACTATCGTTGCTCCAATGCATTGTATGATTTGACCTCCAATTCCTATTATCTGAGCTTTTGTGGGAGTCATAATCATTTGAAGATCTTTTATGACCATATTATGTACGCAACTAAGTCCTGCTCCTGAGTCTATCAATGCATCTATCAATTTGTACTTCGTCTTGCCAATCCCTAGGTTTAGGTAAGGTTGTGACCTGTAAGCACTGGTAGTGTCTGACGTATGGACTTGGTAATTAGCCATAGGGATAGGCTCTTCTCCTTGGAGATATCATTCGTCTCTTTGCCTGATCCATTCTTTCCTTTCCTTGATGTGTTCTAGGGCTTCTTGTTGTGCCCCCTCTCTAATCCGTTCTTCCTCTTTCTTCCTATTTTGAGCACCTACTAGACGTGCTAACATTTGATCCTTTAATGGCTCCATGAACCGTTTCACTCTACATCCACTTATGTAGTTAGGAAGAATGTCTCCATCTAAAGTGGCTAGATTAACTCCTCCACTAGTAGAGATCCTATTTATTATGAGAGGTCCATATCCGCGTTTGTAAACCAGGACTAGATCGCCTTCTTTAAGTCCTTTGTCTTTTATATGTGCATCATAATATGCCTTTTGTCTTCTCTTGGCTGCATATATTCCTGCTACCGCTTGTAACCTAGTTTCATGCAGCTTCTCTATTTGATCTAGTTGTTGGGATAATTCATGTCCGGTCCATTCATACTGTTGTGCTACTCTCAAAGTGGGGATTAAAAAATCAATTGCCAAAATCGCATTTTTCCCGTACACCAAATTGAAGGGAGTAGTTCCAATGGCAGTCTTATATGCAACTCGGAAAGCCCAAATTGCATGATGCAATTGCTTGTCCCAGTCAGACCTCCATTATTGATAATCTTTGTCAATACCGTGCATAATACCTTATTGGAACTTTCCGCTTGACCATTGGCTTGTGGATGGTATGGGGCTGATTTTTAATGGATCACCAAAAACGCATTCATTAGAGACTCTATTACTTCATTAATGAAGTGTGTTCCTTGGTCACTCACAATCTCAATTGGTAATCCAAAATGGCTGAATATATGCTCAAAAAGAAACTTAGCCGTGGTTTGAGCATCATTCTTTCTAGTAGCCTTTGCCTCTACATGTTTTGTCAAGTAATCTGTGGCTACTATGATATATTCAGCATGTGATCCTCTAGCTGGTGGGTTGATGGGTCCTATGAAGTCAATACCCCATTTAGAGAATGCTCTCGCACAAACCATAGGTCTCAATGGCACGTCATCTCTCCGAATTGGGTATTTAGCCCTTTGGCATGTCTCGCAGCTTCGTACATATGTTTCAGCATCCATATGTAACGTTGGCCACCACAAGCCCGTGAAGAGGATCATTTTTACACTTCTTTCGACGTAAAAATAACCTCCTACCGCACCTGCGTGTGCCATCTCTAATATGGGCAAATATTCTCCTTCATGCACACAGAGCCGTAATTGATTGTCTTTCCCTCTTCTAAACAATTGTCTTCCCATAAGTACATAATCCTTGCTGATCTCTTCGAGGGATCGTTTTCTTGCCACGCTAACTCCTTCCTCGTGTTCTCCTGTCTTCAGGAAATTTACCAGGGTCTTGCTCCAATTGGGTGCTATCGTTGAGAAAGGTATGGATACATGATCTTCGGGGATTGTCTCTTGACAATTTGCACAGTTACTTACGTAGTCATGGACATCCTTAGGCATGTCAGGCCAGTATACTCCCAATCGCTTTAATTCTCTAATGGTTTCATGAGTCCCTTTGTGTGTCCTCCATTTGTTCACATGAGCTTGTTAAATCAGCTTCACTTGTTCATCCTCCTCAACACATCTCAGCAATACACCATTGGGTTCCTTATAGTACACACTTCCAGCAATAATGTGCATATTTCTTGATTGGAGAATTTCCTTTTTTCTATCCTTATTGATTGAGTGTTGTGGGCCATGGGTGAGTATCAGATTAGTTTCTCTGCCCACTTTGGACAAACTTCCACATTAAACAAATAAGTGTCTGGCAGATCATCGAGTACTCCACTTGGTGGTTCTCCGTGTGTTAACCTAGAAACGTGATCTGCTCTTATATGCATGTTTCCCTTTTTCACTATCACTTCAAAGTCAAACTCCATCAATAGTAGGAACCATCTTACCAATCTTCCCGTGTTACAAGGCTTATTGACTAGGTACAATAGTGCCTGATGGTCTATGAGAAACTTGAATTTGTTGGCTAAGAGATAGTGTCTAAATTTTTTCAATGCGTAGACCATTCCTAATCCTTCTCACTCGGTAGTGGTATAATTTGTCTCCGCTTGGTTTAGTTGTCTACTCGCATAGGCAATTGGATGATCTAACTTCCCTTCATCGGCTGGTTGGGCTAAGATACATCCTATTGCGTAATTAGAAGCATCCACATGAATATGAAAAGGCTTGTTCCAATTTGGTGTTTTTAGAATTGGGGTTGTGCTCAGCCTCTTCTTTAACTCATTGAATGCCTTCTCACATTCCTCTGTCCAAATGAATTGAGTTAATAATCCATACAGTGGTTTGGCGATTATGGCATACATGTGGATAAAGCGACGGTAGTATCCACAATGTCCCATGAATGCTTGCACCTCCTTCGCTTTCTTAGGTCTAGGGAGCTCTAAGATGACCTTAATCTTGTCCTCATCAGTGGATATTCCATTCCTAGAGACTATGTGTCCTAGGATCTTTCCTTGTCTTACCATGAAGACACACTTCTCTAGGTTTAAACAGACTCTGTACTGTCTAGATTTATTAAATCTCTTTCTCAATTCAGGAATATGATCTTGCCTTTGATTGGAATATGTACATAGGTCATCTACATATACTTCCATGCTCTTTTTTAGGAATTCCTTGAAAACATGACACATCAATCATTGGAAAGTAGCAGGCGCATTAGTGAGTCCAAAAGGCATCACTCAAAAAGCATAGACTCCCCATTCGGTAGTGAATGCGGTCTTATGTTGATCCTCAGTGGCAATAGCTACTTGATTGTATCCAGAGAATCCATCTAATAAGCTGTAAACTTCCTTTCTTGTGACTCTTTCCAATAGATGGTCAGTGATCGGTAGTGGATCACTGTCATGTATGGTGGCTGCATTCACTTTTTTCAAGTTAATGCACACTCTCAGTTTTCTGTTCTTCTTAGGCACAACTATTAATGGTGAGACCCACTCGGTGTGTTCTATTTCATATATGAATCCTGCCGCTAGTAGCTTGTCTATTCCCTCCTTAATTTAGCAACATAGACCTGGTTGTATGTATATGGGCATTGCTTTGATGGTTTTGCATCTGTTGTCATTGGTATTCTATGAGAACAAATCAAGGGTTCCACACCTTTAAGATCCTTATATGTACATGCGAATACATCTCAATATTCCTGGATCAATTGTATTAACTCTTCTTCTTCTTCCACCGACACATCTTTGCCTATGTATGTGCATCTCTCTTCTCCATCTTCCACTGTTACTATGATTTTTTTCGTTTGTTCTTTGTTGTCGTATGCTTCTCCATCTCTAGCCTCTTGTTTAGGCATTTCACCGGCAACCTTTCTCTCTTCTACTTCATATCTTTTAAAATGTTCAGGAACCTCGAAAAGATCTGGATTTGGTTCGATTTTACTCATGCTTTCCTCTTGCTTTTTTTGTACTATGGGAGTGGCTTCTATTGCCAAGATCTTTGTCGGTTCCTGTTTCTCTTTGGTTTGAATGGTGTCTAGGTAGCTCGCTTCTGAATCAAATTCTGGTTCCATTTCTATACTCTCATATTCCTCTTTCCACTCTTTTTCCAAGATTTCTCCCTCTTCTACTTCTTGTAAGAACAACCATATAAAGATTCACATCATAGCCTTCCTCGTCTATGCACTCGTTCATGGTTAGTACTTCTTCATTCACACACACATCCAAGGTGGCTAAGATTTCCATCCATCCATGCGGTTCAAAGGTTTCATCCGGAAAGATTTGAGGCATATACCTTGGGTCATCTACAGGTCTGTAGTTAGGATGTCCTATTGGCCATAGCTGTCTTTTGTTGTCCTCTTTCTTGGCTTCTTTACACATCCATAACTGAGCGTCTTCGTGCGTCCATGATTGATCGCTTGACCTAGCACTATGAATGGATTGGTCATCTTCCTCCTTGTGTATGGGATTCCATTGTAGTGGAGGGACATCTCGATAGGAAAATGTGTGTAGATTTATCTTGGTAGTGTTTCCTTGGTGTTGTAGGTATAACGAATCTCTGCCCCAATCTTGCACTACCCGCATTTGTCTCATGAATGGTCTTCCTAATATCATTTCATAGTTGTTAGCCTTTTCAAATTTACAAATGGCTAATGTGTGTTCAAATTCAACTCCATAGGTGGTTAATTTGATTCTTTCGAGTATTCCTAAGGGTTTCTCTACATGACCGTCTGCTAATTGGAGTTTCATGCGGGTGGGCTGTAAGGCAGGCTTCCCCCATTTCTCCCAAATCTCCTTGGTGGTGATTCCTACTCAAGCTCCTGTGTCTAGTATAGCCTTGGTCATGTACCCATTGGAAGTGACAGGTAGACACGTATTACCTTCATCTCTTTCACTAAATTCTCCCACCTTATCAACAAGAATTTGTATTTTAGATGAGTTTCCTTTTCCTTTAACTTCTTTTTCTTCCTTCTCTTGTCCTAATTCCATTTGGCTCGCTAATTGCTTCCATAAATGCGGCTTAATTTGAAGTAATTCTTCCACGGTCAGTTTGCATTGTACTTTTGTCTTCTTTAGTTCCATTAGATTGTGTGAACTCTTTTCTGAGTTTTCTTTTCCCTTTCCATGTATCGTGGGTGCTCGGATTATCATAGATTCCTTTTCGTATTCTCCCAGGTAATTAGAAAAGGTTGAAATGCTCTGGGTTTCTTCTCTATTTCGGTCGAGTCTTGACACTTCTTCATATACCTCTTCCAGATTGGGATTCGGTTGATAAACTTCTACATCTATTTCCTCAAAGGGAGGTTTAGTCACTCCATTGTTCTTCTCGGATTCTATTCCATAATTCCTTTGGCCATTCAGCCTCTAGGTCCGGTATGGTTGACGTCGGTTCATCTTGGGTTCTCATTCGCTCACGCTTGTCAACCTGCTCTCTAGGTTCTTTACCCTTGGCTTTGACATACTCTTTGTATTGATCCTCTGCTATCATTATTTCTCGAAGGGCTGGGATAGTCTTTTCTAGAGTTGCTTGTGCTACCTCTATAAGCTTTCGACATATTGCAAACCTCTCTTTTTCTAATTCTCCTTGTGGGTAAAACTTTTCATGCTGCTCTACCTTTGGTCCAGCCTTAATCCTAGCTTGGTAAGCTTTTAGCCACATGTCTAGGTCATCAGGTTTTGGGTTAGCTAAAATGGATCCTGGTTTTTCAGCTTCTCGGATAAGCGGTGGACCAGGCACCTCCTTCCGAATTTCTTGCTCTTTTTGTTCTTTCTTTCTTCTAGTTTGTTTCTTATTGTCTTGACTTTTGTTTTTCATCCATTTCTCTTTGAGTTTTTCTCTTCTTTCCTTCCATTTCTGTGCTTTAGTGTTCTGGGTACTCTCATGTGGGTCCTCAGAATCTTCAACTATTTGAATTTTGGGACTTACCGTTCTTTTGCTCTCTCATTCCTGTTCTGGTTGTTTTCCTTTTTGTTCTTTCGTTTGAGCTCTTGTAATGGCCTTTAAAGGCACAATATATTCCTTATCACTTCTAGATGCTTCTATCACTTCAATTACATTAATTGGTGCAGTGTCTTGGACTTTGGTTGGATTCTTAGGGCAGTCTCTGAAAAGATGTTCCTTTCCGCAATCATTGCAATATCCTTCCCAAGTTCTATGAGGTAGTGGATTATAAGGTCGAGGACATTCTCTAATAAAATGGTCTCCTCCACACCGTTAACAAGGTCCTCTTGGCACAGGGGGTCTAATGGATGGTCTCATGGGTGGTTGTGCTTTAGGTGCAGTATACATCAGAGTTGCTACCTCCGTTCCATAAGCCTGATCATAACCTTCATATCCATAGTAAGCCGAATCATAAGCTGATTCATACTCTAACATGTTGGCTTCATAGGGATAATAATCTCCTGGGGGCAGCTCATATCTAGGGTTCGCTGATTCTACAGTGGTCATCGTTGAGGCTGGCACTATGGCTCTTTCCAAATTTTCTTCTGGCTGAGCGTATTTCACAGGTACCACTTGTTGAGGTTGTGACAGTTGTGGTCCTAACACTGGTTGGGGTGGTGGATATGGTACTTGCTCGTATGGCCTTGGTGCTCCTGCTGGTGTTGGATAGGGATTGTATCTGGGCATCTCTGTGCCTGGCTCTCTAGGTGGATATCCGTATGGTCAATACTGAGGTGGTTGTAAAGGTCGTGCCTATCTATTGAATGGGCAGTTCTCTGTGGTGTGATTGGTGTATTTTTGTTCTAAGTGGCAGTACAAGGCAGTTCCTTGTTGGGGCTGTCTGTTGTAAGGATATGTCTGATGTGCACAGGTCCCTCCTCGCACACACATATGTGTAGGGTGATCTCCTCCACATAGACTACATCTTTGTAACATGGGCACTCTTAAAGTTGGGTGTTGGTAATTTCTATGTCCTTGAACTCCTAATTTTTTTGCTACCAACTCTCCTAATTCCTCCACATTACTAGATTTGGAAGTAATAGTACTCCGAGAGTCTTCTGATTTAGTGGGACTGGGTGTGCTCTTGAGATCCTCAGCTAGATTATCTTCTAGGTCAATGCACTCTTGAAGACATTCACTGAGGGTTTGTAATCTTTTCACATAAACTAGCATTCTTAGGGTTCCATTCGTGAGTCCATCCAAAAATAATGAAATCATCTTTTGTTGAGTGGGCCTTTCTGTTGTTGGGCATCTATCAACATACTGATTGAATCTTCGGGCGGCTGTTTTCACAGTTTCATTAGGGTTCTGTTTAAAGCTATGGAGTAAAGACGCATAATTGTGTTTAATCCCTCTCTTAGTGAATTCCCCAATAAATTCCTGAAAGAATTGTTCCATATTTCCAAATTGGTTGGGGTCTAATGGCTGGAACCAAGTCAGAGCCGTTCCTGTGAGAGTGAGTCCAAAAGACTCGTACTGTACAAAGAAGTCGTCTACTTGTTCTGCCTTAGAACTTGTTTAAATTCAACAATGTGATCGTAGGGTTCTCCTAATCCGTCATAATGATTTCTTACGCACTTGGCCACTTGGATAGGTCTCAGTCTTCTCATTGGTTCTGGCGGTCTAGGCATTACAGGGAAAGGCATGAACTGCTGGTCTAACTGGGGGTATTCCAGGCTGGCCTCCTATTGGTGGTCGTGGTCTAACTGGTGGTCGGTACTGATTACCTACTCCATGGTGGGTCTGATTTTGCACTCCTAAAGTTGCAAATTGCATGTGAGTACAGTTTGGAACACTCCGTTGGCTAGTTTGTCCTGACATGGTGTGCTCTGCCTCTTGTTGAGTTCCAAAGGGGTTCTGAGAAGTGGTTGCCTGTTCTCTCTGAGGGAATATAGGCAACCCCATGTATTTCAGTCGAGCCCTATCTATGGCATCAACCAACCAATATCTTCTCTGATTAAGCAACAAGTCCACTCCGTGGATCAAATAGACTTCCAACAGGTAGTCGTCTTGAGGTATCAAGTCTCCTCTCAAGACTCGTGTCACTTGGGATCTACCTCTAGGGGTCGTCACTAACTCCTCAGGATTTGGTCTTCCTAAGTTTTCTTGTCCCACTAATTCTCCCCTTTCATTGATCAACTTGGGAAATTCAGTTACAATGTATATGTGACCAATCTTATCCATGTATGCTCTTCCTTCATACTTAACAATAGGTATGGGCACAATCATGGCATCCAAGGAATTTACCATACTAGCCACAGATCTGTTTAAGCCATCCGGATAGATGGGGATCTCTTGTGCATTAGTAGAAACATATTGTAAGGAGGTACGGTACTCTCCCTCTACAGCGGTCATGAATTTTCTACTTGGAGCTGGACCCTGCATATCTTCAGAAGCCATGGGTATCTCCTCCTCTGAGTCACTAGAGGTGTCTGAATAGACAGAGTGGTGACTGACCTGAGCGGCACTCCCTACAGAAGATATGACACTTCTTCGGCTACTTAGCACTCTCCTTGACCTCAAGTTCATTCACCCTCCTAAGACTCTCTAGGTCTCTAAAACTCTCCTTAAGTGGCTCCTCAAATGCCTCAAGTTTGCCCTACAATTGCTTCAAAAGCTCTAGACGATACCACTCCAGATGATACTTCCCTAGGCGATACTGCTTTGGCCACGATACGATACCAAAAATCTAGGCAATACGATATTGTCGTAGTCCACGATACGATACCAAATGATTGGCCGATACGATACTTGGATCCTGGCCGATACGATATCTGACACACCAGACGATACGATACTAAAAAATTCAACGATATGATACTAGGGTTTCCCTCGATACGGTACCTAGATAAGGGACGATACGATACCAACTGACCTCGCGATACGATACCTGGGAACCGAGACAATACGATACTGTCCACAAGCACGATACGATACTGATCCCCTTACACGATACTATACCACAGTGGTATCGCGATACAACACCACAAGACTGCGCGATACGATACCGATGCACGATACGATACGATACTAGACGTAGGGGACGATACGATACCTGGTATGGTATCGCAATACTAAACTGGGACAAGGGACGATACGATACCGGCAGTTGTGCGATACGATACCGCAAATCCGCTCGATACGATACTGGAATGGTATTGCGATACTAAACAGGCGACACGATACGATACCAAGGCAAGTGGCGATACGATACCACCGCTTGGACGATATGATACTATGGTGGTATCGTGATACTATACTGGGAAGCGGGACCATACAATACCAAAAGTGGACCATGACACAATACCACTTTGGTAGAATGCGATCGTGATACCAACCTGGCGATATGATACCACGAGTGGTATCGCGATACGAAGACCAGTAGTCAACGATACGATAATTCAGCGAGTATCACGATACAAGGGAATTTTTGGTATCGCGATACCAAAAACTCAACCGACCATGATACTCAAGCCAAAATACCTCCAAATGCAAAAATTTTTACACCCCCTTGCTCCTCTCTCACCCCTCTTCACTCCTAGCCTACCCTCTCTTTCAAGAAAGCTCAAAAAACACACAGTCCCTCCCCGCAATACCGGTTGCGCAACTAATCACGTTTTGGTGCACTTTTAATGTGTTTTTGCCAAAGAAATCTTGTGGATTCTTACCTTTGTGATGTCTTGCTTGCACCTTGAGCTCTATACCTAGCTTTGATAGCCTGGAAAGCACGATACCAAGCCCACGATACCGATCGCTGCTCGCACACGATACTGCTTTTCAGAACAGTTGAGAAATGAGCTAATTTTTTTGGTTTTTATACTTTTGGTGACTGAAACTGAATTACACTAACTTAGCAAATGTTTTGGGATTTTTCTTGGTCTTGGCCTACTCCTACTTCACTTCTCTTCTCCTCTCCTCTCCTTCTAACCTAACCCTAACTCTTCCTTCTCTCCCTTCCTACTGACCCTAAACCTAAAAACTCATTACACACACCTCCAGGGTGTGAAGTAACAAGTGCTGAAGTGGATGACTACTTGCCACTAAAGAGTTCACTTCTACAAGTACGATTTCATCACACTCGATCTATAACCATCACGAAGGCACCTTGGCTGAGTGTTCCCCGACAACGGTGCCAAAAACATGTGTACCTAAGTCAAGAAGACTCAAGGACTTGTGTCAATGAGACTAAACCCCAATTGCCACACAAAGTGCGTATAGTGGGAAATTGACACACGCTTATTTGTCAATCCGATCAAACGACCTAACCAAGTGTATGAGGACATGTGCACACATGATGGAGAGTGAAGTAGTTCAGCTTACATGTATGAGAAAAGACTCATCCACCTCTCCAACTCACTGAAATACTGGAAGTGTCTGCCGCGATACCACTTACAGCAGTTTTTAGTAACTCGAGGATTTCTCCTAGCTTCGAACTCGAAATATAGTCAATAGGGTTTCGAAGCTCTCGACAAGGCGCATCTATTGAAAGTAGTTTCACTTCATTTTGAGAACTATGCTTCTAGTTATGACCAAAATAGTGAATGGTGGGAAGCACCAACACTCATGCCACAACTCCTACAAGCTCACACACACACTATAGTAGCTCAAAATTAGTGGGGAGGGGTAGACAACAGTCCTACACACACATTCCAAGCATTACACACACATACAAGATCAAAGAGAAGATGGAAATCTGCAGGAAAGAGGTAAATTCGAAATTCAGGAACTCTCCTTCTTCGCAATGGCAAAAAGTCTCTACAAAGAGTCACAAAGTGACTTATATACATGTTCCCTAAATTTGGTCCTTTCACACAAGAGACCGGCACTTTATTACTAAAAAGTGAAATTCCTACTAATCTACAAGGGATATTTTACAACAAGTTGGGATTATGCAACTAGAGGACTCCTCTAGTGCATTTACATTGCTTGAGAGAATTCTCTAAGATTTTTAAGAAGAAAAATCATGCTCATTAATTTGAAAATTTTGGGGCTCTTCTCTTGTGCTTCTTTGCTCTGCAACAGAATGACATCCTGTTAGAAAGACTATTCCACATGGAAGCACAGGAGGTTTAGAACCAAAATAAGATTAGATTTTTAGAAGAGAAATGTGCAAAATAGACTCAAAGTATGTCTAAAATGGAAGGAGAAATAAAGAGAATAGAATCTAAGTACAGAATATTGCAGGAGTCCTATCAAATAATGGTTAGAGCTAATGAAAAAATTAAAAAATTGTTAATGGATGAAGGGAAGGCAAAGGTGGAAGGACAAGAAATTAACTAGAAGAGCTGGAAGGATTGAAAAAAGAAGTCCAAAGATTACAAGAGGAAAGCCAAGCAGGAAGGGAGAAGGAACATGCAATGAAGTTACAGGAACAAGCAGAAGAAGATCAGAGGAAGGAAACTAGAATGTCACCACCACCAGAGGATAGTTACATAGAAATTATTAACCAGTAGAGAATCAAGAATGGAGTTCATTAGAAAAATGCATAATGAATATGAAGAACAAATAGTGAAATTTGCATTGAAAAATGGTGTCAGTCTAGATCAACATCATTGGCCAGTTGATGGACTTGGGATTCCGTTTTGCATGATTTTGGAAAGCATAAAGAACTATTAGACTACAAGAGTTGGAATACCACCTAACAAGCACTTGGAATATGAAGAAGATATATCAGTTACAAAGGAACTCTTTGAGAAAGCCAATCCAAAATGGAGAAACAAGTGGTTAGATGCCAATAAGGATTGTAGAAAAATTTGGAAAGAGGCTCCTTTACACTTGAAGATTAATCCAGCCTACTGTCCAATGGCAAGAAGAAGGGAATGGTCAAAATATTGGAGCAAAAGAAATGAAGGTTTGATCCCAGCAAGATGGCTGAATTTTGCTAAAATAGCAAGATCAAAGAAAGGATCATGGCCAACCAAGAAATACATGGTAGACACAGTAGAATCTATTACAATAGTGTACAAAGATGTCAATGATCCACCTTGTATATTAATTGTATGAGTCATGAGTTTAATCCTCATTTGTATAGAGACTTTCACTGATACAGATGTGAGAATACTCAACTATATAGGATTTAACTCACCAATCGATGCATTACTTTTTTAAGCCATGATTTACTCGCACAGGTATATCAAAGGAAAAGAAGTGAAGGAATGCTGAAGAAGAGACTTTTTGTCAATCCATTGCCAAAAAGTCTAGGAGGGGAAGAAAATTTTAGAATAGGATTATATTGTAAAATATTTATCAGAATGTTGTAAAAATGAGGAAGAGTCTTCCTCATAGATAGAAGAAGTCATGTTTTTTGATCATTTTTAGCATATATTTTTAGATTAGAAGTTGAGAGGACCAAATTTCAAGTGTGAAATAGTACACTTGAAAAAATATAAAGGGCAAAATCTTGTATTTTGAAGGGGTTGTATCATTTTGTACTCATGTGACATGTGAATGAAGAGCTTCAGTTAGAAAATCGTGTTTCTCTTTTCTTGAACTGTTCATGAATGATTCTTGAGTCTTTCGTATGTGTTATCCATGGAATTTGTTGTCTTAACTTGTGTATTACTGAGTGGAGTCTGTAAGGAGAGGTGATTATCAGTATATTGAGTGTTTAGAAACACAAGATCATTGTTGGAGATGGAAATTCTCAGTTTTATCAGAATCGTGATTTGTCTCATGTAGATGATAGAGGTACTGAAAATTATTTTTGAGTTCACACTTCTAATCTGTAGGAAACCTTTCACACTTTAGGCACAAGAGTTACTGAAAAATCTATTGGATAGCTCTAGATACATGAAACCCTAGTTTTACTACCCCTTCAAATTCTTCTCAGAAATCAGAATTGCTTTTACATTTTCTTAGATTCAATTAACTAGAAGGGGTTGTGGTCTTTGTATACTTCCCAGATTGACAAATTTCAGATGTGAAGTTAATCGTTTATGCTATGATGATTGGAGAGGACAACTCCAAATAGTAACAAATAGCATGCATGCATTATTGCATATACACATACTCATATACACATTAACACATACTTATACACATGCATATGCATATTTACATGCATGCACATACACATGCATACAAATGAAAATGTATGCACATGCACATGCATGCTTATATATATAAAGATGCATATACCTACATATACACATGCACACACAACATACATATGAATATATATATATATATATATATATATATATATATATATATATATATATATATATATATATATATATATATATATATATATATATATATATATATATATATATATATATATAATTAAACTTATTGTTTAATCTGTTATCGATTCTGGGTTCTTGGGATTGTTAGGGATCAGCAAAACAGAGGCCCTGCTTATATTTTCCCAAATCTATTCACTCACTTCAAATTACTGCTACACCATGTAATGTTCAGAGTTAACTCTTTCAACTACTTCACTATTCTGCACGTTAGTACTTCTTCGCCGCAATATGCGATAATGCGCAACTCGTCACTTTACCACAATGTCGATCACTTAATACTTCATCAACGACTTAATTAATCACCGAACTTAATTAGTAGAAAGACAGATAACAGAGTACTCAAAATATGAAGAATACACGTTCTGCTCCACTTCAAGCATTCACCCAGACTCAGAGTCCGATGACCTACCTTCTGTTTCACGTACGCTTCCTTTATTAATCAAAGGTTACAACTAATGTGCTACGCCCTTTCGGTATGCGTGCAACTTTTCAAGGTTTCATGTTATATTCCATGAGCCGCTAGATTGTAATATGGAATGTAATATGAAACCCTGAAAATTCGCACGCATACCGAAAGGTCGTAGCACATTAGTTATAACCTTTGATTAATAAAGGAAGCGTACGTGAAACAGAAGGTAGGTTGCCAGACTATGAGTCTGGGCGAATGCCTGAAGTGGAGCGAAACGTGTATTCTTCATATTTTGAGTACTCTATTATCTGTCTTTCTACTAATTAAGTTCGATGATTAATTAAGTCATTGATGAAGTATTAAGTGATCGACATTGCGATAAAGTGATGAGTTGCACATTATTGCATATTGCGGCGAAGAAGTTCTAACGTGCAGAATAGTGAAGTAGTTGAAAGAGTTAACTCTAAACATTACATGGTGTAGCAATAATTTGAAGTGAGTGAATAGATTTGGGAAAATATAAACAAGGCCTCTGTGTTACAGACCCCTAACCATCCCAAGAACCCAGAATCGATAACAGATTAAACAATAAGTTTAACACTGGCACCGTCTGTGGGAAATGGAGTAGCCAGTTGAAGAAGAAGGTTAAGGCTTGAAGACGAATCCTTTGATATATGCCGATAACACGCTCCGGTGAATCGTACCCCAACTATCAAAGTGACCCACATCCCTAGGCAGTTCTGAATCTGTTAGGGTCACCCTCTGGTGGTAGAAGTGAAGAACAATTAAGTTCGGTCACAGAAGGTTCAATTCAACAAGCGAGTGGCAATTTCGGTGGTAGTTCGGTGCTGTACAGAAGCAGTTCGTTAGAATGCGGTGATAATCGGGTGCGTTCCGATGATAGTGTGGTACATTCTGAAGACAATACGTTAGTTCCTAGTGGTATTTCGATGTTGTCCAGTGACAATTCAGCATTGTCTGGAGACAATTCGGTGATTTTTGGTGATAATTCCGTATTGTCCAATGATAATTCGGTGCTCTCCGGTGGCAATTTGGTGCTTTTCAGTGATACTGCAGTTCTTTTCGGAAAGAATTTACTGCATTCACCGTTTTTAGGTGCAAGTCTAGCCAATTTCGATACTAAGGTTGGGAAAGGGTTGTTTGATGTTGAGTTAAGTAATCGGTTCAGAGATATTTTTGGACCAAAAAATTGGCAAAGTGACCATACGGTCCAATGACATCAAGAAATCAGTCCCCACAGTTCAGGCAACATGAGTAGTTCCCATCAACAACAACAACAACAACAACAACAATAGTAGCAGTAGCAACAACAACAGATTATTCCACTGCATCCGGTGCCAGCCGGAGTCACCTACACAAAATTTGGAGGTTTTTTGGGAGATGATCCTGACGAGCATGTGCGGACATTTGAAATTAAGTATGAAGTTTTGAATTACCCAGCAAACCCTGCTTATAAAGCCATCGTGTTCCAGTCAACTTTGGTCAGTGAAGTTGCTTGCTGGTTAACTGAGTATGACTCGAATCATTTCTGGCAGTATGATGACGTGAAGGATGCATTCCTGCAACGATTCCGATTAAAGAAAAACCCAGCAAAAATTTTTGATTACCTATAGAATAATAGGCAGAAGCCACACCAGAATGTACAAGATTATGCCACTCTCTTTCGGACTCATTTATGGCAGCTTTCGCCAGCACATGCCAACTTACCGGACGACATCATCACTCAGTGGTTTATAAACGGACTAAATCCCCAATTAAAAAAGATCACGATCATACGATGTGTGGGAGGAATGACCTTAGATGCCGTAACCGCTATGGCGTTACAGTTAGAAAATAAAGTGGGTGGATTCACTGAAGATCTAGAGTGGTTGAAGGCGTCCAAGCATTCAAACCATGATCCTTTGAAACAAATTTACTATACCAAATGTAAAAATACAGGACACAGCAGCACATCATGCGCCCTGAATCAGATGTACTGTGCTATTTGCCATACAACGGACCACACTACGGAGACTTGCCCCTATAATGCAAAGGTCCAGAGTAGAGTAGCTGTCAATGCGATCATCTAGGAACAAGGGCAACCGGCCAGTCACTACATACCATCGCAAATGAGGAATACTCCTTACCAAGGATACAAGAATTATAGAGGAGCACGATCAACTAACTTTGGACAAACTCGGTGGAATACGGGTACAGAAGGTGAAGATGCATCTCTTCCACCATCTAAATGTCATTTTTGCGGTGAAATAGGGCATATCCGTAGGTACTATAAAGATGCGGCCGATTACGATAAAAAGAAAAAGGAACGACAACACCCGATGGCGAACATGGTGTACATTTCAGTAGTCAACACTTAAACAACGATAGTGCAAACACGCTCAGGAAAGCAATTACAGCCAGCTGCAGAGATTTTTGAACCTGGAATTCGTGAACAACAAAAGGTGTTTACTAAAGCAAGTAAGTGGGCAACCCAGGAAAAAACTATTTTTCTTGACCCAGCTCTAGTGACGCAGCAGAGTATACGTAGGTAGTACCGGAAGGAAGAAATCGGCCCCAAGCACTACCGGAGTCCCCACCGGACACAGTACTAAAAACAGTAAAATTTGACCCGATATGGGATGTTTTATCTAAGGGGTCTATTACATTGCCATTGGGAAAACTATTGGCTTTGGTTCCTGGTGTATGTCAACATATCCAGCAATAGGTCAGTTTAGAACCTTCATGTGCTCCTTCGATAGCCACAATTCAACCCGAACTTGATCCGACGGTGGATCATATGGTGCCCTGGATTACAGTCTAGTATAAGAATCATAAATAGGATTACAAGAATCTTTTCAAAGCTTTGCCACTACACTCTGTTTGGTTGCAAAGAGAAATCAAAATATGTATGTATTTGATCAGGTTATGTCTCTTCTTTTGCAAGAAGAGCAATCTAGAGTGAATAGGAGTGGTTTGATTGAGCGAACACAAGCACTTGCTATCTCACAAAAAGGGAAAGGCAAGTATGGTTCAACTTTGGTTTCATCAAAACATAAGCCTCAACCTTCCTCTTCCACTCATTCCTCTAATGAGGCTGATTTGCAAAAGAAGAAGAGATGCAAATATTGTCATAAGACTAGTCATATTATTGTTGAGTGTAGAAAGCTTGTTAAGTGCACTGAAAAGAAGAAGGAATCTAGCATGCCTATTGCTGAAAATTCTTCAAACGCAAAGAATGATGAATCCAACATGGCTCAAGATTTTTGGGCATGTGTTGCTACATGCCATGATGATGCATCATTACATTCTAATGTTTGGTTGTGAGTGAGGATGATTTGGATTGGTTCATTGATAGTCTTGATTTATAACACATAAAATCATGCAAAAGATTTTTTGCATCTTTGAAAGATGCACCCAAAGGAGGACATGTGGCGTGTGCAAACAATGCCGTTGATCCTATCATTGGAGTAGGAGAAATTGAGCTTATCGTTGCAATTGGAGGTGTTATTCTCTTGAAAAATGCATTATATGTATTTGGTATCAAGAAGAACTTATTTCAGTTATGTTGACTGCCAAATTTGGAATTCTCCACTTTGTTGATAATAAGTGTATGGTTCATGATTTTAGAAATGGTGATATTATTGTGATGTCTGATACATTATGTAATGGATTTTATCGGTTGGATACATAGAAGAGGGTTGCCTCAAATGCTTGGTTGCTCATACTTCTTCCATGGCTTAGATGGAGCTTTGGCATGCTCGTTTTAGTCACTTGAACTTCAACAATTTTCTTTATTTGCAAAAAAAATGGACATGGTTATTGATTATCCAACACTTGAGTCCATTGAAAAGCATGCATGTGAAGGTTTCATCTTGGAAAAAGGCATTGTGCTTCTTTTCCAAAAGATAGTCATATAGACACTACAAAAAAAATGTAGCTTGTTCATATTGATTTATGTGGTCCCATCAAGACTCCATCTTTTGCAAAGCATGTATATTTTGTTACTTTCATTGATGATTATAGTCACCATACATGAGGTATTTTCTTGCTTCAAAGCCTTTTTAGCTATGGCTGAAAATTTTTCTCCAAATAAGCTTTCGAATCCACACAAATCGTGATGGTGAATACACATCACATAAGTTTAATACTTTTCTTCATGAAAGAGGAATTTCACACCAATGTATGGTGCCATATACGCCTTGTTGGAGTTAGACGTCTGCAGAAGCACACAAACAACACAAGGAAGAAGAAGAAGCCTGAAACAGAACACATAATACTGAATGTATTACCACTAAATTTACAAAGATAAGTAACCTATTAGGGAAATAGGTGTATATACAAGCCGGGTGAAGAAAACCTCCTAAAGAGGGAAAAAAGTGCCCCTGCAATCCTAGAGTCTTAACACACATCACTACCGAAATACATCAACAAATCCCCCCATAGGACTGATGTAATGAACAAGGAGCTGGCACTCATGTATAATGAAGTGCCAAGCTATGTGGAATCAATCCACAAAAGGAAGTAAGCCCAAAGCTTTGCGGAAAGCTTTAAACTTCTCCCTAGGCAAAGCCTTCGTGAAAAGGTCTGCAATGTTCTCCTGTGTGGGCACATATGCCAAGCTAATCTCTCCACCAGAGAACCTCTCCCTGAAATAATGATAATGAATCTCAATGTGCTTAGTGCGAGCATGGAACACATGGTTCCTCACAACTACCAATGCACTCTGACTGTCTGTGGAGATGGTGGTGCCAGAAGACTGACCAACACCCAAATCATAAGGCATCTAAGCAACACACACGCAACAGTCACTGTGAAAGTTGCCCTATACTTAGCCTCAAAAATGGAAGTGGCCATAGTAAGCTGCTTCTTGCTCAACCAAGATATACATGAGCTACCAAGCATGAAGCAACAACCACTAGTGGACATGTGAGTGTCATAGCAACCATCACAATCAATGTAAGAAAAGCATGCAAATCTGGCGATAGTGATCCCCCCTTGGGATAAAACAATCCAAGTATCTAGGTACCACTCAAATAGTGAAATATGTGCTTAACCACTGGTCAATGCTTTACACCTAGGCAATGCATAAACCTGCTCATCTATGAGACAACAAATTGAATATCGGGCTGAGTAATGCATAAGTAAATCAAGCATCCAACAGCCTACTGATAGAGAACAACATCAAATGCATCTCTAGCATCATGAAGACTCAATCCTAAACTTGTCTCCATAGGAGTGGTAATAGGTTTATAGTCTTCAAGGCCAAAACACTCCAATAATGTGTTAATATATTACGTTTGACACAAAGCTATTCCACCATCAACTTGCATAAACTGACTGACCAAATAATGATGCAAATGCCCCAAATCAAAGATCTCAAATGAGGCATGCAAATCAGCCTTGAAATCATCAATATACTTCTCACACGGACCAGTGACCAGCATGTCATCAACATACACAAGAATGATAAGAAGTACATCATTATCATGCTTAACATATAAGATGCTTTCAGTTGGAATCTTCTCAAAACTATGTGCAATCAGATAGGCATGTATCTTTTCATACCAAGCACATGGTGCTTGTTTTAAACCATATAATGCCTTCTTTAACCTGCACACCTGGTTTTCATGCCCTTTCTACACAAAGCCACGGGGCTAAAAACATACACTTTTTCTTGCAAGTCACCATTCAAAAATGTTGTTTTAATGTCCAACTCATCTACATTCCATTCATGATTAGCTACTAGTGCATAGATGCTATGAATAGTAGTCATTTGGCAAGTAGGTGCAAGGGTTTCATCAAAATCAATGCCTCTTTCCTGCGCATAACCCTTTGCAACAAGCCAATCCTTATACATATCAATTGTTCCATCAGGTTTACACTTTAGCTTGTGTACCCACTTAGTGCCAATGGCCTTCTTGCCAAGAGGTAAGTCACATAAAGAACAGGTACCATTTTTCATGATAACATCATATTCAGATTGCATTTCAGCCATCCAATGTTCACAATTTTGTGCGTCATCAAACAAAACAAGCTCAATCTCATCATAGATATTAGAGGCAGCCATAACATAGCAATCTGATGCAAGAGAGGCACTATGAGAGCGTGAACAAGAACGCTATGATAGAGGTGCATCTAATTTGCTATCAGCCAAAGTCTGCACTAGCCATTTTGGCATACTTTTTGCCTCCTCAATATCAACTCTCTCATCAATAAGTGCATCATGCAAATTTGCATCACAAATGGAATGATCTTATCATCACATGAAACATATAAAAACTTAGAAGTTTCCTAATTAGGACCAACACTAGACTGTCCACCTATAAAAAGAGGCAGCAAAGTATCATACATGTCTTTGGAGCTAACAGATGTCTACTTCGTACATGAAAGTAAAGGCTGAATAGCATCTTCCACAAAAACAACATCACGACTAATCAAAATGCATTTAGTTTGTGGATGATATAGACGATAGCCTTTGCTTTCAAAAGTCTACCCAACAAAAATACATTCTACTACTTTATCATCTAGTTTCTTGTGATGTTGTTCAGACACTAATGCATATGCCAGACAACAAAAAACATGCAGATGAGCAACAGATGGCTTGCAACCATACCAAGCCTCATATGGAGTGATAGACCACAGTGCTTTAGTGGGACACTTGTTAAGTACATATGTTGCACACATGACAGCCTCAAGCCAGAAACTATGTGGTAAAGCGTGATTCTTGACCATACATCTCGCCATCTCCATGAGTGACCTGTTCTTTCGTCCATCAACTCCATTCTATTCAGGTGTATACGACATTGTACACTGATGTGAACAAGATATTCCCACCCTCGATGAGAACTGAGGGTGTCCAATTTAGATGCTGACATATTTTCAGCCAAAACCAAAAAATGTTTGAAGCAGATGAACACTTCAGACTTTGCTTTCAATGGATATACCCATGCATGCCTGGAAAAATCAATGAAAGTCATGAAGTAAAGATATTTTTCAAAAGAGGGTGTATGCATAGGAACAGAGACATCATTGTGAACAAGCTACAATTTTGGAGTAGCCCAAACTGAACCATCTTTTGGAAAGGAGGAACATTGCATTTTTCCCAAAATACAACTTTCATAAATGTGTTTTTTGGGTGCCTCAAGTTTGGGAAAAGAGGACACCATTTCAGATCTCTACAAGCGTAGCAAACTAACAAAATGCAGATGACCAAAGTGTGCATGCCAAAGCTTTGCATCCAACATAGCTTCAGAATCATGTACTACACATGCTGAATCATTCATAGATTTTTCATAGTCTATGAGCTTATACAACCCATGACATAAAATTCTAGAAGCAATAAGGATGTCGCCATTTGACAGATCATGAACTATACATCTATCATCAACAAATTTCACAACCAAGCCAATCTTGGCTAATGTAGAAACTGACAACAAATTTTTCTTGATCCTTTGCACAAATAAAGCATCTGACAAAGTGAAAGAACTACCATCAGCAGTAGTCACAATGATCTTACCCATTCCCATGATAGGATAAGAGGCTTTTTTGGTGCATGTGACAATATTTTGTGTAGGGGCAGGCTCGAGTGAATTGAAGAAATTGTGCTATGAGGTAATATGTTCGGTTGCCCCATTATCAAAGTACCAAACATCTGAGTCTACTGCACACATACACTATTCAGGAGAAGATGGGTCAAAACTGCAAATTGTAGTAAACACCCATTCTTCATTCTGCACAAGACTAGCAGACTCTATTTTTGGTGTAGAGGCCTCTACAACAACTATTCCAGCCTCTTTCTTCTTTGCCTCTTTTGCAACGAGTTTTGGATAGTTCTTTATGACATGATCATTTCCTTTACACTACTTACAAAAGAATTTCTACTTTTCTAATTTCTTCTCATCTTTCTCTTCTTTCTTTGAATGTGCAACATTTGTAGATTTTTGCTTACTAGTAGATGAGCTCCATTTACCTTTGCCCTTCTGACTAGCTAGGAAAGCTTGATCTACAACACACATAATGGACTTGTTTTGCCTAGACTGATCTTCTTGCAACATAACAGAGACGAACTCTTCAAATGACAAGGCATTTGGATTGCTGTTCATCATCAAATCAAGAGTAGAAGTGAAAATATGATATGAATCAGGAAGACCATTCAGAACGGTCTACACAAGTGACCTATCTAGTATAACTTCATCAGTAGAAATCAGTTGTTCCTTCAAGTCTTTGATCTTTGTTTGTAAACTGTCCATAGAATCACCTTCATTCATATGCTCACTCTCCAACTGTTTTTGGAGGTAAGCAACATGAGCCTCATTCCTAGCCTGGTACAATGTGGTAAGTGTATCCAAGCATCCTTAACTATTATGCAAGAGCAAATGTGAGGAATAATGGCATGTTTGATAGACAAGGCTATCAATGCATGTGCCAGAGCATCTCTGCCATCCCAATGAATTTGTTCTACAGTAGGTGCATCAAAAACTGCAGCAGGAATAGGAATATGATGAATATCAGCATCTTCAATGCCATTTGCATCAGGTTGAATACTTGTATTTACACGTGTAATAGGACATTTTCGAACACCCTGCACAATGTTCCATAGTACTTTTGCAACCAATACACATTGCATCATATAATCCCACAATGGTTAATTGGTACCATGTAACTTATTCTCAATAGCCAACATATAGAATACATCAGTGCTTTTAGCCATGGCCACTGACTAAAATACCCTAATGCAAAAAAATGATTGTATCTAGAAACGTTGAACAAAACTACCCTAGCGAGTTCTACTAAACTTGTAGTAGACTTTGAGACACTTATACTGGGGAACCAAAACTTGTATATATCTTTGGTAGAAAAATATGAAATAGCCTACACAAGAATTATGATAGTGCACTGGGAGGCCAAAACAAGCTTAGATCATGATTTTGGTACCACAAGGTGAAGCTGTTTTGATCTCCTAATCACCTTGAGTATGCTCACCAAATTTTGTGCGATTCCGAGACTGTGATCAGAGGGGTGTCGACGACACCCTAGATGAAGTAGAAACCTGCTCTAATACCAATTGTTGGAGTTAGACATCTGTGGAAGCATGCAAAGAGCACAACAAAGAAGACGAAGCTTGGAGCACAACACACAATATTGAATGTATTACCACTAGAATGTACAAAGATAAGTAACCCATTAGGGCAATCGGCATATATACAACGTGGGGAAAAAAAACTCCTAAAGAGGGGAAAAAGTGCCCCTGTGGTCCTACCAAAATATATCATCACACCTCAACAAAGTGGTGTTGTCAAGCATAAAAATAGAACACTCCTTGAAATGGCATGATGTATGGTTTAAGGAAATCATATTCCTCACAAGTTTTGGATAGAAGTGTTCATGTGTGAAAATTATGTGTTGAATCATTGCCCTAAAGAAGCATTGAGATTCATCACTCCTTATGAGGCTTGGAATGTACATAAACCTATGGTTAGACATATGAACATGTTTACTTGTTTAGCATATGCTCTCCTTCCATCAAAACAACATCACAAACTTGATGACAAGGCAAAGAAATGTATATTTGTTGGTTATAGTAATAAAAGTAAGGGATATCATTTATACCATCCATTGAAGGAGACAATTATTGTGAGTCGAGATATGGTATTTGCTAAAAAATCATTTTCCCTCTACTTGAATGCAAAAAATAGCCAAAATTTAGCTCACAAGGTGTATTTGATACACTCATGCCTTTGTTCCAAAGCGGTGTGCTTGACTATGGCCATGTAGACCAACCAACTGACCCTCAAAGGGCTAAAAAATTCGAATAAAATAAAGCTAAAAATATAGATAATTTCTATCCAAACATGGCTAAAATGTTTCAATCGTAAATGGTCAAAAATTTTGGAAACTTCTAGCCACATATGGCAGATCATTTGCATCACAATATGACTTAAAATGAGCATGAAATTCAGGCCACACATTATATACATGTTGATGATGTATTACATAATGAATTCATGTCTATCAAGAGTGCAAAAAGTATGTCAAAGTGGTTGAAAGAAACTTTATGAGATACCAAATTGAGTGCACCTTTACTTGGTAGAAAAAGATCAAGCTCTCGTCATGCATCAAGTAATTTTGTGGATTATTTTCTTATTGCAATAGCACATAATGAAGATCCACTTACTTTTGAAGATTCATGTGACAATCCATATTGGATGAGTGCTATGAAATCAAAAATGGATTCCATGCATACGAATGGTACTTGGGAGTTATGCGAATTGCTAAAAGGGAAAAATGTCATTGGTACAAAGTGGGGTTACAAGATTAAAAGAAATTAATATGGTAGCATTGTTGCTACAAAGCTATATTGGTTGCCAAAGGATATGTGCAATGATATGGCATTGACTATGAGGAAATGTTTGCACCTACTCATACATGAATACCCTTCATATTGTGGTTGCATTGGCTGCCCATCGAGGTTGGAAAGTATGTTAGTTGGACATAAAAAAAAATTTGAATCGTGACTTGCATGAAGAGGTTTATGTGAAGCAACCTCCCAAATTTTCCATGAAAGGGCAAGAGCATATGGTTCGTCACTTTGCATAAAGCCTTGTATGGTATCAAGCAAGCCCCACATGCATGGTATGACAAAATCCATAAACACTTGATTGCTCTTGGCTTCACATGTAGTCCAATTGAAAGCACACTCTATGTATGCAAAGATGCACCTCATCTTAGATTGCTTGTTCTTTACGTTGATGACATACTCTTGAATGGTTCATGTCATGCGCAAATTGGCATTCTTATGGTTGATTTGCGGCATACTATTGATGTCACTTATCTTGCTCTTTTGAGATACTATCTTGACATCCAATTTGTATCCGATGCACGGAGAATTGTTATGCATCAACCAAAGGTTGAAAAATTACTTGAACATTTTGACCTTGATGCACTTTATCAGTGTTGTAGGATTTCTTATATATGCATGCAACACAAGGCTAGATATACAATATGCAAATTCCCAATTGACTCGCTTCATGCATATCCTTGGCACTAAGCACGGGTAAATAATGAAATGTGTTTTAAGATATATCAAAGGAACTTTGAGTTTATGTCTCTTTTATAGTAGAGATATTCATCCATGCTTGCATGCTTTTACAAAGTGATTGGGCTGGCTGTTATGATACTCATGTGTCCACTAGTGGTGATTGCTTTCTCCTTGAAGACTCATGCATATCTTGGTTGAGTAAGAAGCAACCTAAAATGGCAACATTGAGTTGTGAAGCTGAGTACAAGGTAGTTTTCAAAGCTATAGTGGAACGTATATGGTTGAGACTCTTATTAATAAACCTTTGTGTGCAGATTGATGCTGCTATGCATATTTTGACTAATAGTCAGAGTGTATTGGTTGTTGCACAAAACCCAGTGTTTAATGCACATACCAAAAGTATTGAGGTGCATTATCACTATGTGAGAGAGCACTTTCATGTAGGAGATGTTGATTTTTTTATGTGCCTACACAATATAATGTGGCATACATATTCACCAAAGCTCTTCCACGAGAAAACTTTGAAGCTTTTTGCAAAGCTTTAGGCTTGTTGCCTAGTGGGGGCTAATCTCTCACTCCTTGTATGTATTCACATCATTCGCTTTCCCATCAAATGTATCTAGGCTTAAGTTGTACCACACCTAGACGGAGCAATATTATTTTGTACATATCCCATTTTTATTTGCCTTTTGTAATATGAAAGTGACATGTAGGATAGAATCCCTATTGATCTCCTTCACTACAACATATGAGGGGCATACCAGGCCCTATATGGGTGCAAATACACAAGTGCATTTTTTTCCCCGACATCAGTATAGGCATTGGTATGCACATCGGTACAAAAACAAGGGTATAAGCATTCATATAGGCACCGGTATAAGCCTTGGTAATTGCCCACTCACATTGGTATATGGCTCGATATATGCATCAGTAGATGCTGGTATAAGCACTAGTATGTCCCAAGGCAAAAGCATCGGTATAGGCATCCGCATGTCCGTGGACATACCGATGCTCATACCATCACCTATACCAACAACCAAATCTGCAAAGGCTTTTTTGGGCAAAGTGTTTTGTCTCTTCATGTAGCAACATTACAATGTTGTTGTGTAGCAAAGACAATACATTCTACCCAAAAGAAACCGAGTACATGTGACATGTACTCTAGTGGTTGTTGATTTAGGGTTTACATGACCGACAACCAAAACATGATTTGACAGAGTAAAACACATTATCAAACATAAAAGAGATGAGAAAAATGAACCATGAACCATGTACAAAAGAGATATTCCATAAATGAACCATGTACAAAAGAGATATATATTCCATAAATGAACCATGTACAAAAGTGCGGCAAACCAGTGCCATATATGAGCAAAAGACAAAATATGGCAAACCACTACCATATAGGAACCAAATACAAAATTGTTGGAGACCTTTTAATCTCCAAATGTTCGATTTATCCTGACTTAAGAATTCATTTATATCAAGAATAAATCAAACTTTACACAAACTTCAAATTATTTTTCACATATATCAAGAAATACTTCTCTGTAAGAAGTTTTCTTCATATTCAAGAATTTGCTTTAGAGATAGGCTTCAATTTCTTCATAATACTTCAAATTTAATCATTCAAATGATACTCACATATCCATGCTTTGCGAACCTATATTGATCATTAGTTCTTCAAAAGAACCACTAGATTTCTAATTTGATCTTTGAGATCAAATCTGTATCAAAAACTGTCTTCCAGAAATGGCGACTTTGACATGGTCAACTTCTTAAGTTGATTTCTCGCAGCACAGATCCCGTTTTGCTAAATGCTTTTAGCCATAGCTGCCTTACCTTCTAACTTAGATTTTGAATTCTCAGTCATTAAAAACTTTACACTGTGCACTGAGATCTAAGCAAAACATTGACATAGAAAAGTGTGCGACTCTGAGAAGTCTATTTGCTGACTCTACATACAAATGTTCCTATTGATCATAATCACAATAGGAAAGGAATTAGATCATAAAACTCTGAACATAGCTTCATTAGCTTTCAGATTAGATGTGTACAAAAGGATTTCTGATCCACATGATCAGACTGAGAGAAATCTACGAAATGCTCGTCAGTATTTTATGAAGATAACTCTCTTCACATCTATCTCTAAGACACTTGTCTTCAATTGACTCTTCTTATGTGTTTCTTTACATCATTGACTTATATACATATGGTTTTAGACTTATCTCATGTCTATTACATTACTCCTCATCATCCTAAGGATTATTTATACTCAAGTTACAAGAAGTTCCAACTGTAATGCACATATGTATACAAGCTTTACTTCTGAGATCTCTTCACTTTCTCAAGTGTCTTCTTTCACTTCAATCTGATCATAAGTTTGCTTCAAGCTCTTTGTAATCATCAATTTGTGATTGGTTTGTTCCAACAAAAATTGGGATGCAACACTACCATATATGAGCCAAATACAAAATTGTGTCACACCACTACCATACACATGCCCGAAGGGATCAAACCATCTATATCGGCAATTCTGCAACAAATCACAGTCATGAAATGAGACAAATTGACATGATATTTATAAATTACAACTAAAAAACACCAAAGAAAGTTTATAAGCTCACCTCATCGTAGATGCCCCCATGAAATGACACTATTTAATTATAATTAAAAAACCCTATTTAATTTGATTATATATTTAATTATATATATTTAATTTTAATTCAAAAACCCTATTTTTACATATTTAATTATATATATTTTACATATTCTAATTTTTTTCCTAGTTATATACATTTAATCAGAATATTTACATATTCTAAATTGTTTCCTAATTTTTACATATATTTGATTATATATATTAATGTTAATTCTAAACCTTTATTTTTTTAATGTTTAATTATATATATTTAATTTAATTCAAAAACCCTAATTTCTTATACATTTGTATATCTGTGTTTGTATATGTATGTGTTTGTATGTAAAAACCCTAAAACCCTATATTTTATATTTTAATTATATATATGTAAGAACCGTAAAAATCCTAAAGACCTATTTTTTACATATTTAATTATATATATTTTACATATTCTAATTTTTTTCGAATTCTTATATACATTTAATTAGAGAATTTACATATTCTAATTTTTCCCTAACTTTTTATATATTTGATTATATATATTAATATTAATTCTAAAACTTTATTTTTTTAATATTTAACTATATATATTTAATTCAAAAACCCTAGTTTCTTATATATTTGTATATATGTGCTTGTATGCGTATGTGTTTGTATGTAAAAACCCTAAAAACCTATTTTTTATATATTTCATTATATATATGTAAAAACCCAAAAACTCCTAAAGACCTATTTTTTACATATTTAATTATATATATTTATTTTTATTCAAATATCCTAATTTCTTATATATTTAATTATACATAATACATTTTATTATATATTCTACTTTTTTTCCTGCTTTTTATTTGATTATATATATTAACATTAAACCTAAAACTTTATTTTCTTAATAATAAATTACATTTATTTATATTGATTCAAAAACTCTAAAACCCTAATCCTAAAGACTTGGACCTAAAATGTGTATATGTGTGTATGTGTGTATGCTTGTGTATATATATGTGTATGTGTATATGTAGTATGTGTGTATATGTGTATATATGTGTATGCATGTGTAAAAACCCTAAAACCCTAATCCTAAAGACCTAGACCTAAAACATGTATATGTGTGTATGCATGTGTATACACATGTGCATGTGTATATGTATTATGTGTGTATATGTGTATGCATGTGTAAAAACCCTAAAACCCTTATCCTAAAGACCTACACCTACAACATGTATATGTGTTTATGCATGTGTATATATATGTGTATGTGTATATGTATTATGTGTGTATCCATGTATATGTGTGTATCTATGTATATGTGTGTATGTATGTGTGTATGTACGTGTGTATGTATGTGTGTATGTATGTGTGTGTGTATGTAAAAGCCTAAAACCCTAATCCTCAAACCCTTCCCCTAAAACATGTATATGTGTGTATGTATATGTGACGTGTGTGTATGTGTATGTGTGTGCATGTATGTATGTATGTATGTATGTATGTATGTATGTATTTGTATATATATATATATATGTATATATATATATATATATATATATATATATATATATATACATATATATATATATATATATATATATATATATATATATATATAGATATATATATATATATATGTGTGTGTGTGTGTGCATGTGTGTGTGTGTATGTATGTATGTATGTATGTATGTATGTATGTACGTATGTATGTATGTATGTATGTGTATATGTGTATATGCATATGTGTATGTATGTAAAAAAACTTAAAACCCTAATCCTAAAGACCTAGACCTAAAACATGTATGTAAATGTGTGTGTATGTGTATATGTGTGTATGCATATGTGTGTATGTATATTTGTGTATGCATATGTGTGTGTATGTATGTATGCATATGCATGTGTGTATGTATATGTGTGTATGCATGTGTGTATGTAATGTGTGTGTGAGTGTGTGTGTGTATGTGTGTATGTATATATGTGTGTATGTGTGAAAAAGTGTGTGTATGAATATGTGTGTGTATGTATATGTGTCTCTCTTATGTGTGTATGCATGTGAGAGTATGTGTATGTATGTGTGTGTACACATGTCTGTTTATGTGTATGCATGTGAGAGTGTATATACTATATGCATATGTATGTGTATGTATATGTGTATGTATGTGTTTGTATGTATGTGTGTGTTTGTATGTATGTATATGTATATATGTGTGTGTATGTATGTATGCATATGCATGTGTGTATATATGTGTGTGTATTGTATGTATGCATGCATATACATGAGTACGTGTGTGTGTATGTATCTCTATCTCCCTCTTTTTGTCTCTTTATTTTCTCTCTTTCTCTCTCTCTTTCATCTCTCTCTCTCTCTTTCATCTCTCTCTCTCTATCTGTCTCTCTCTCTCTTTTATCTCTCTCTCTCTCTCTTTGTCTCTCTTTATCTCTATTTCTAATAAAGAGCAAAACAATCACTTACATCTATGTGTGTGCATGTATCTCTATCTTTTTCTCTTTCTCTCTATCATTCTCTCTCTCTTTCATCTCTCTCTCTCTTTCTTTCTCTTTCTCTCTCTCTTTCATCTCTCTCTCTCCATCTCTCTCTCTCCATCTCTCTCTTTCTCTCTCTCTTTCATCTATCTCTCTCTCTCTCAACCAAGATATACATGAGATACCAAGCATGAAGAGCCATTAGTGGACACAGGAGTGTTATAGCAACTAGCCCAATCACTATCAAAAAAGGCATGAAAATCTGGCAATAGTGATCCCCCCTTGGGATACAACAATCCAAGTAGTTGAGTACCACTCAAGTAGAAAAATATGTGCTTAACCACCTACCGATGCTTGACACTTGGGCAATGCATAAACCTGCTCATCTGTGAGACAACAAACTAAATATCTGGCCGAGTAACGCATTAGGAAATCAAGCATCCAAGAGCTTGCTGATAGAGAATAGCATCAAATGCATCTCCAACATCATGAAGACTCAATCATAAACTTGTCTCCATCGGAGTGGCAATAGGCTTATAGTCTCCCAGGCCAAAATGTTGCAATAATATCTCAATATAGTTTGTTTGACACAAAGCCATTCCAGCATCAACTTGCATAAAATGAATGCCCAAATAATGATGCAAATGACCCAAATAAGACATCTCACATGAGGCATGCAAATCAGCCTTAAAATGAGCAATATGCTTGTCATGAGGACCAGTGAGCAGCATGTCATCAACATACACAACAATGATCAGAAGCACATCATTAGCACGCTTAACATATAAGGTGCTCTTAGTTGGACTGTTCTCCAAACCATGTGCAATCAAATATGCATAAATCTTTTCATACCAAGCATGTGGTGCTTGCTTTAAACCATTTATTGCCTTCTTTAACCTGCACATCTAGTTTTCATGCCCTTCCTTCACAAAGCCATGGGGCTGAAAAACATACACTTCATCATGCAAGTCACCATTCAGAAATGTTGTTTTAATGTCCAACTGATGTACATTCCAACCATGATGAGTTGCAAGTGCACAGATGCTACGAACAATAGTCGGCATGTAGGTGCAAAAGGTCTCATCAAAATCAATGCCTCTTTCCTGAGCATAACCCTTTGCAACAAGCCTAGCCTTATACCTGTCAACTATTCCATTAGGCTTATGCTTCAGCTTGTATACCCACTAAGTGCCAATGGCCTTCTTGCCAAGAGGCAAGTCACATAAAGACTAGGTACCATTCTTCATTATAGAATCATATTCAGATTGCATAGCAACCATCGAATTTTTTGAATTTTGTTTTTCATCAAACTAAACATGCTCATTCTCATCATAGAGACTAGATGAAGCCATATCATAGCAATCTGATGCAAAACAGGCACTATGAGAGCCTGAATGAGTATGATATGATAGAGGTGCATCTAATTTGTTCTCACGCAAAGTCTACACTAGCCATTTGGCATATTTTTTGCCTGCTCAATATCAGCTCTCTCATCAACAAGTGCATCATGTAAATCTGCATCACAAATGGAATGATCCGCATCATCACATGAAACCTGCAAAGGCTAAGAAGTTGCCTCATTAGGACTAGCTCTACTCTCCACCTGTAAAAAGAGGCAGAAAAGTATCATACATGTCTTTGGAGCTAATAGATATCTCCTTCATACATGAAAGTAAGGGCTGAATAGCATCTTCCACAAAAACAATATCATGGCTAACCAAAATGCATTTAGTCTCTGGATGATACAGACGATAGCCTTTGTTTTCAGAACTATACCCAACAAAATACATTTCACTACTTTATCATCCAATTTTTTGTGATGTTGTTCAGGCACTAATGCATATGTCAGACAACCAAAAACACGTAGATGAGCAATAGATGGCTTCGGACCATGCCAAGCCTCATATGGAGTGAAAGATTGCAATGCTTTAGTGGGATACCTATTAAGTACATATGTTGCATACATAACAACCTTAAGCCAAAAACTTTGTGGTAAAGCCTGACTCTTGACCATACACCTCGCCATCTCCATGAGTGACCTATTCTTTCATTCAAAAACTCCATTATATTGAGGTGTATATGGCACTGTACACTGATGTTTTATCCCACATTCAGCCAAGAATGCATTAAAGTGAGAAGACATATATTCCCCCTTAATCAGAACGGAGGGTGCCCATTTTACATGCTGATAATTTTTTAGCCAAAACCAAAAACTGTTTGAAGCACATGAACACTTCGGACTTTGCTTCCAATGGATATACCCATGGATGCCTAGAAAAATCATCAATAAAAGTAACCAACTAAAGATAGTTTCCAAAAGAGGGTGTCTACATAGGACCATAGACATCAATATGAATAAGCTAAAATTTATGTGTAGCTCAAATAGAACCATCTTTTGGGATGAGGAAGGTTGCATTTTGCCCAAATACAGCCTTCACATACATGTTTACCAGGTGTCTCAAGTTTGGGCAAAGACGACACCATTTCAGATTTCTATAGGCTTAGCAAACATGTTGAGTCATTCGCAAGTTTTTCATAATCTATGAGCTTATATAGCCCAGGAGATAAAATGCCAAAATTAAGAATCATGTTGCCATTTGACATATCATGAACTGTACATTATCATCAACAAATTTCACAACAAAGCCAATCTTGGCTAAAGCCAAAACTGATAATAGATTCTTCTTGATCCTTGGCAAAAATAAAGTATCTAAAAATGTAAAAGAACTACCATCAGTAGTGGTCAGAATGATCTTAGCAACTCCCATAACAAGATAAGAGGAGTTTTTGGTGCATGTAACAATATTCCCTATAGGCATAGGCTCAAGAAGAAAAGAAACTACACTACGAGGTAATATGTTTGGTTGCCCCACTATCAAAGTACCAAACATCTGAGTCTACTACAGACATGCACTGCTCATGAGAAAATGGGTCAAAACTTCAAATAGTAGTAAACACCCATTCTTCGTCCATCACAAGATTAGCAGACTCTGTTTTCTGTGTAGAGGCATGTGCAACAACCATTCTCACCTCTTTCTTCTTTGCCTCTTTAGCAACCAGTTTTGGACATCTCTTAATGACATGATCATTTTCTTTACAATATTTGCAAAACAATTTCTACTTTTCTGATTTCTTCTCATCTTTGTCTTCCTTCTTCGATTGAGCAAAAATAGTAGATTTCTACTTACTACTAGAAGAGCTCCATTTTCCTTTGCGCTGACTAGCTAGGAAAGCTTGATCTGCAACACACATAATAGACATGTTCTGCCTAGATTGATCTTCGTGCAACAAAATAGAAACTAACTCTTCAAATGTTAAGGCATTTGGGTTTCCTTTCATCATCAAATGAAGAGTAGAAGCAAAAGTCTGATATGAGTTGGGAAGACCATTCAAAATATTCTGCACAAGTGAACTATCATGAAGGACTTCATAAGCAGAAATCAATTGTTGCTTCAAATCCTTGATCTTTGTCAGAAAAATATCCATAGAATCACCTTCATTCATGTGCTTAGTCTCCAACTGTTTTCGGAGGTAAGCAACATGAGCCTCATTCCTAGCCTGTTATAGTGTGGTAAGTGTATCCCAAGCATCCTTAGTTGTTTTGCAAGAGCGAATGTGAGGAATAATGGCACGTTTGATAGACAAAGCTATCAATGCATGTGCTTGAGCATCTTTGCCAACCCAATGAGTTTGCTCTGTAGTAGGTGCAATGAAAACAACACAAACAAGAATCTACATAATATCACCATCTTCGCCACCATCTGCATCAGCTTCAGTAACCTGTATTTGCAGTACTTGTGTTCACACGTCTAATAAGATGATTTTCAACACCCCGCATAATATTCCACAGTCCTTTTGCGACCAATACATGATGCATCATATAACCCCACAATGGATAGTTGGTACCATCCAACTTATCCTCAACATCCAACATACAGAATACATCACTGCTTTCAGCCATGGCCACTAACTAAAATACCTTGATGTAGAAAAATGATTGTATCTGAAAAAGTTGAACAGAACTACCCAAACAAGATCTGCTAGACCTGTAGTAGAATTTGAGATGCTTATACTGGTGAACCGAAACCTGTATATATCTTTGGCACAAAAAGATAAAATAGTCTGCACAAGCACTATGATACTCTGTTTGGAGGTTGAAATGAGCTCAGATCATGATTTTGGCACCATAATGCAAATTTCTTTTGATCTCCTAATCACCCTAAGTATGCACACCAAATTTCATGCGATTTTGAGACTGTGATGGGTGGATTGTTGACGATGGCCTAGATGAATCCGTGACCTGCTCTGATACCAATTGTTGGAGTTAGACATCTGTGAAAGCATGTGAATAGCATACAAAAGAAGATGAAGCTTGGAGCACAACACACAATATTGAATGTATTACCACTAGAATGTACAAAGATAAGTAACTTGTTAGGGCAATAGGCATATATACAGGCCAGGGGAAAAAACCTCCTAAAGAGGGAAAAAAGTGCCCCCGTAGTCCTAGGGTGTTCACACACCACTATCTAAATATATCGACATCAAAGATCACCATTATCATTACAAAAACTAGTAAACTTACCCCTTTTGTGATGTGCACACTAACAATATGAGGAATTAGGTATTGGATGAGGAAAACAACTCATGAAATTGAGAAATCGATGACTGATTGATTCAAGTGAATAGGCTCATCACAAAGTCTTGGATGGGCCTAATCACTTGAATCGATCATGTCTTCCAAATGATCTTAATCAATACAAATAGATGTAAATTTGCTTATATTATATAAGGCATAAGCTAAAAAAGCCATAAAAAAGAACAACTCTAGACTTGACCAATTCAAGCGAATAGGCTCATCAAAAATTCTCCCATGGGCCTAATTGCTTGAATCACTTGTGTCTCACAATTTTCTTATCTGGATGTACCTTGACCTCATCTTCCTCTTGGATCATTTCTTTCTCATCAATCCTTATTGTTCCTTTGTCCTCATCTACCTCCACAAATGAATATCCTCATCCAAATCAGTAAATTCCCAAATCTTTCTGCCACTCATCAAAATCTTCATCCGCAAGGGTTGGCTTCTCTGAAAGCACTCTTTCATAGGAGCATGAGAGAGCTTTGGATGAGTCTTTGAATTCATTATTTGACAAGGATAGATTCAAGCTTAGAAATTCCTCTTTATTTTCGTCCTTTTCATTTATAAACCTCCTTGCAACTTCTTCTAATTTAGGTATAGCAACAAGCAATAGTCTTCTCTAATATTAAAGATCTCTCTTGAATGCGATACAGAGGAACAAAGTCCTTCTTAGATACAAAGTAATATGGGAGATGTAGGAGAAGGAGTGATTTCTCAGAGATAATTTTCACATGTTCTTCTCGCTCTTTTATGGTAGTCTCTGCTTTGAAAGTAGCGACATCCAAGTTTCTAATCTCTTGTTCTTGTGGTTGGATGTTAATCTCTTCAACAATCTCCTTGACTTGACTTTTTGAATATTTCTCAAGAGAAACATCTACGGATGCCTCTTTCCCTTCATCATGGTCCTTTTCTTCATTCTTCTCAATTGAGATATGATCAATGTTGCGAACATTTGTTTTATGTAGGGTACAAGTTTCAAATTATGTAAATACCTTTGGGAAGTCTTCAAATACTTCAAGAAGGCTCATATTATTCATAAAATATAGCCAAAATACCACGTGATTTCTAGAACATGGTGAGTCAAATTAGTGAGTCAGAAGGGAGCTGCAATGATGTCCTAGTGGAAGGTCGATGTGGCTAGTTCTCAAAGTCCATCAATACTTTGCTTATTTGAGCACTTGAGTCATGTACTACCTCCACCCAAGTGTCTACCACGAATTTAGATGTATTAGGAAGGTTTTATACTAATTTCCCATGCTATAAAAAGAGGAGAAAAGTCGTGATCTTGTGGGATGTCCAAGAGAGTCATATGTGTATCTCTATGCTGCTGTAGTTTTGTATGCAGAGATTGCAGAGCTTGTATCTCCCTCATTATATATCCACATTACATGTTTGATAGCTCATTTGAAAGCTCGTACTGTCTACTTTCTTCTTGTACATTTTCATAATCATTGGATGTGTGAGCTAAGAGCAGTACTCTCTGCAAGTAGTGTGTGTTCTCTGGTTTTATCCCCTACTGAAGGTCTCCATTAAACCTCAAACTTGCAGAGGTCATATCTCCTTGTGTATGTATCCAAATCATGTGTTCTTTGGCTTGTTAGAAAGCTCTCAAAGTCTACATGTATTCTCGAAAGTTTAAGATTCATTGAAGTTGTCAATTAAGAGCACTAGTCTCTGCAAGTGATGTGTGTCCTTGGGTTCATCTCTGTTTCAAGGTCTCCATTAAAGCTGCATATTGCAGAGGTCATAGCTCATTGTGTATTTACCCATTGGAGGTGTTCTATAGCTTTTTGGAAAGCTCTTAGAGTCTAGTTTATGTGTGTGAAAAAGTTTTGGAAAATTCTAAACAGTTTTGGAAAATTCTAAGTGAGTAAAGAGCAGTTTGCTCTGCAAGAAAACTGGTCTATGCATACAAGTTTGTGAAAAAGTCAACTAGGTCCTATTGGGTTTCACCTACTTCTAGCTGTACTTTGGAGATCAATAAACTCCAACATTGGTATCAGAGCTTGGAATTGAAGCTTGGAGAAGGTTGTAATACTTTGATGAAGAATTTGAAGCTATTGGAGCAGCGGTTCATCATGGACACTACACAAAGGTAGAAGGAGATAGCAAGGAAGCATCTCAAGCAACATCCAAGCAAAGAAAGGTGCATAAACTTTATTACAAAGGTAAATCTCATAATTCTTCTTATCGCACATATCCAAAAGGAGGGTTAAAGGAGGAAGTTTAGTATTTACACAATGGGTGATCAACATGCACAAATAGAGAAGCTTGATAAGAACAACTATCAAGCATGGCGATTTAGAATCATAGCATACTTGCAAGGTAGAGGCTTGTATGGTTTGATTGATGGAACAGATATCAAACCTATATTACCAGAGGATCCAAATCAGCAACAATTGAGGGAGTTTAGACTTTGGAATGAAAGAGACAAAAGGGTTATATTCATTTTATCACAAAATATTCAAGATTCAATGGTAGGACACATACAAGATCTAGACACAAGTAGAGATGTTTGGCTTGCATTGGAAAGGTTGTATGCTACAAGTACAAGAGCAAGGAAGATTCAACTCAAAAATGAGTTGAATAACATAAAGAAAGATACAAGGACATCGGTCAATGATTACTTGTTGAAGGTTAAAGAGATTGCAGATCAACTAGGATCAATTCAAGCTCATGTGGAGGACGACGACTTGGTTGCACATACTCTCAACAGACTCAAGGATGATGAGAGATGGAAACCATTCATTACTTCAGTTTATGTTAGAGGAGAATTACCAGACTTTGATCAGCTCGTTGCTCTCATGGTCACGTAGGAGATGAATCTAAATGGTTCTACTTCAAATAAAAAAGGATCTCAAGGACAAGCTCTTTATGTAGGATCATCAAGAGGTGGAAACAGAGGTAGAAGAGGTTCAAATAGAGGTCGAGGAAGAAGGAGCGATGATCAAGGGACTTCAAGTGGCTTCTTCAACACAAGAGGAATAGGAAGATCAAGTGCTAGAGGTACGAGAGGCTACTACAACTACAATCAAAGACAAAGGAGTGAAGATAAGAACAATTGCTATATATGTGGAAGATATGGACACTATGCCAAAGATTGTTATCAAAATGAAAATAACCAAGGTGGTAATCAAAGAGGAGGCTATTCAAGAAGAGGTAAACAATAAGGAAATTATGCAGTTGAAGGTAAAAGTGATGATTATGATTCTCTTCTTATGATGAATGTAGAAACTAAGATGAATTGCAATAGCGATGTATGGTATGTAGATAGTGGCTGTTCTAATCACATGTCTCATGATGCTTCATGGTTTTCTAATATGCATAATCCTTCATGTGAAGGTCATGTTGAAACAGGAGATGATACAACACATAAGATTATGCAAGTTGGAGATGTCGTTATGCAGGATAAGAGCAAGACAAATTGCTTGAAGGATGTACTTTATGTGCCAACGATCACTAAGAATTTGATGTCAGTTGGTCAAATGGTAGAAAAAGGTTTGCAAATAAGATTTAATCATGCAGGTTGCTTCATTGAGGATCCAAAGCAAAGGAGGTTAATTGCTAGAGGTCAAAAACAAGGTAGATTGTTTACATTCAAGGTAAACCCAAATCATACAAACTATTTCTCTTATGGTATGCATCGAATAGCAGAGCTTGATCTATGGCACAAAAGGATTGGACACATGAATGTACACAGGTTAAAGGAGCTATCAAAGAAGAGGATTGTTGAAGGATTACCTGATCTTACTAAGAAACATATGGTGCATCTTTGTGAAGCATGTCAAATGGGTAAGCAGAATAGACAACCTTTCAAGCATTCAAGCTATGTAAGTGATGGTTTGCTAGATCTCATACACACAGATGTGTGGGGACCTACTAAAGAGGCATCCTTGGTTGGTAATAAGTACTATGTATCATTCATTGATGATCATAGTAGAATGACATTTGTGTATTTCATTAAACATAAGAGTGAGGTCTTTGATTGTTTCAAGAAGTTCAAATCATATGTCGAAAAGCAAACAGGAAGGTATATTAAGAAGCTAAGATATGATGGAGGGGGAGAGTATTTCTCTCAAGCTTTTACTGATTTTTTGTATGATGAAGGTATCAAAAGAGAAGTTACATGCAGGTATACTCCACAACAAAATGGAGTCGCAGAAAGAAGAAACAGAATCATAGCAGAAGCATCTAGAAGCATGCTTAATGATATGTGTTTGCCTAATTATTTTTGGGCTGAAGCTGTTAGCACAAGTGTTTACATTATGAATAGAGTTCGGACTGCTGTAGTTCATCATTTGACACCATATGAGGTATGGAATGGAAGGAAACCAAGTGTAAGTCATTTGAAAGTATTTGGTTGTGTATGTTATGTACATGTACCTAGTGAAGTGAGATCAAAACTTGATGTGAAATCAGAAAAGTGTATCTTTATTGGTTATGCAGATACTCAAAGAGGATATAGATGTTATAATCCTCATACCAATAAGGTGGTTGTTTCAAGAGATGTAAATTTTGATGAATCACTTTCATGGTATGCAGATAAGAATTGTTTGCAGGTCATGGATGAAAATGAAGAAGGTGTGGTTGAAGGAGATGAATGCATAGTTCAGCCATCAGGAAGTTTAAATGATGAAAGGAGTGGTTTGGATGAAGAAAGAGGATCACCTTTCAATGGAAGATTAAGGCAAGAGTCACCTCCAAGTGTTAAAAGTAAAGGTAAACTCAAACTTGTTGAAGTTAATGATGAAGGAGAGGAAATTAGTGATGTATGTGAGTATGGAGAATCATCAAAGGTTCCTAATAAGAAAGGAAGAGCATCTACATTGGAGGTAAGAAGAACTTCAAGAGTGAGTAAGCAACCTCAAAGGTATACTTATGAATCTTTTATGAATACTCATTATGATTTTATGACAAAAGTTGAGCAGGAAAATGAACCCACATGTTATGATGAGGCAAAAGGAGATGAAAAGTGGGAGAAAGCAATGAGAGAAGAAATGGAAGCACTACAGGATAACAAGACTTGGAATTTAGTTCCAAAGACACCAAAACAAAAGATAATTGGTCGCAAGTGGGTTTTTAAGATTAAAAGAAGTAGTGATGGTAGTGTGTCAAGATATAAGGCTAGACTTGTAGAAAAAGGATATAATCAAACCCAAGGAGTGGACTATGAGGAAACATTTAGTCCAGTAGCAAACATGGCAACGGTAAGAACTTTGTTGGCTTTAGCTGCAAGTAAAAGGTGGAATAAATATCAACTTGATATAAAGAATGCCTTTCTTAATGGTGAGTTAAATGAAGAAGTGTATATGTCACAACCAGATGGTTATGTGGATGCACAATGTCCTAATCATGTATGCAGGTTAAAGAAAGTATTGTATGGTCTTAAGCAGGCACCAAGGGCATGGAATGCAAGGTTGGTAAAGTATCTTATGCTGTAAGGATACACAACGAGTCATGCTGATCCTTCACTTTATGTAAAACATGTAGATGACATGTGTGTCTATGTATGCATTTATGTGGATGACTTGTTGATTACAGGGAATGATGCAAAAGAAATTGATGAGATAAAAGGTAATTTGGGAAAGGAATTTAAAATTTTAGATCTTGGTTTGCTTAGATACTTTCTTGGGATTGAAATTGTGTATAGCGATGAAGGTATGTGGTTGATACAGAGAAAGTATATATGTGATATGTTGAAAAGGTTTGGTATGCAGGAATGTAAATTTGTTTCTACTCCAATGGAATGTACTGTAAAGTTGAGTGCAAAGGAAGGTGATGAGTTGCATGATATGAATGTATATAGATCCATGGTAGGATCTTTGATTTATGCAACAAAAACTAGACCTGATATATGCTATGCAGTGGGAGTATTGTCACAGTTTATGCATGAACCTAGAGTACCTCATATGCATGAGGCGAAAAGAGTGCTTAGGTATTTGAAAGGTACCATGAACAAAGGATTATTTTATAGTCATGATGCTGATCTAACTCTTAAAGTCTTCAGTGATGCAGATTGGGCTGGAAGCAAAGATGACAGAAGATCCACAAGTGGATATGTGGTAATAGTAGGAAACAAGACATTAACATGGAGTTCAAAGAAACAACCTACTGTTGCTTTATCTTCTACAGAGGCTGAATATAGAGGTTTAGCATTGGCTACTACTAAGGTTATGTGGTTTAAAAAGTTGTTTCATGACTTGAATGTGCAGGTTGATGTACCATTGATCTATGGGGATAACTTGAGCAACGTTCATATGACCTCAAATCCTATTTTTCATGCTAGAACAAAGCATATAGAGGTTCACTATCATTATGTTCGAGAGAAGGCCATAAACAATGAAGTACAAGTTTCTTTTGTGGGAACAAAGGATCAAGTTGCAGATATCTTCACCAAATCCTTGGATGGACCAAAGCTTCAAAGATTCAACTATATTCTTAGTATGAAGGAAATACCCTTTGAAACTTGAGGGGGAGAATGTTGCGAACATTTGTTTTATGTAGGGTACAAGTTCCAAATTATGTAAATACCTTTGGGAAGTTTTCAAATACTTCAAGAAGGCTCATATTATTCATAAAATATATCCAAAATACCACGTGATTTCTAGAACATGGTGAGTCAAATTAGTGAGTCACAAGGGAGCTGCAGTGGTGTCCTAGTGGAAGGTCGATGTGGCTAGTTCTCAAAGTCCATCAATACTTTGCTTATTTGAGCACTTGAGTCATGTACTACCTCCACCCAAGTGTCTACCACAAATTTAGATGTATTAGGAAGGTTTTATATTAGTTTCCCATGCTATAAAAAGAGGAGAAAAGTCGTGATCTTGTGGGATGTCCAAGAGAGTCATATGTGTATCTCTATGCTGCTGTAGTTTTGTATGCAGAGATTGCAGAGCTTGTATCTCCCTCATTATATATGTTTGATAGCTCATTTGAGAGCTCTTACTGTCTACTTTCTTCCTGTAAATTTTCATAATCATTGGATGTGTGAGCTGAGAGCAGTACTCTCTGCAAGTAGTGTGTGTTCTCTGGTTTTACCCCCTGCTGAAGGTCTCCATTAAACCTCAAACTTGCAGAGGTCATATCTCCTTGTGTATGTATCCAAATCATGTGTTCTTTGGCTTGTTAGAAAGCTCTTAAAGTACACATGTATTCTGGAAAGTTTAAGATTCATTGGAGTTGTGAATTAAGAGCAGTAGTCTCTACAAGTGATGTGTGTCATCAGGTTCATCTCTGTTTCAAGGTCTCCATTTAAGCTGCATATTGCAGAGGTCATAGCTCATTGTGTACTTATCCATTTGAGGTGTTCTATAGCTTGTTGGAAAGCTCTTAGAGTCTAGTTTATGTGTGTGAAAAAGTTTCGGAAAATTCTAAGTGAGTAAATAGCAGTTTGCTCTGCAAGGAAACTGGTCTGTGCATACAAGTTTGTGAAAAAGTCAACTAGGTCCTATTGGGTTTCACCTACTTCTAGCTGTACTTTGGAAATCAATAAACTCCAGTAATCAAGCCAAATCAGAAACTCTGTGCTCAAGGGCAGTAAACAACAATTGTGTTTATGTTATGGACAAAGTTCTATCCTATGTGGAAAGGGGGAAATATTCCTACATTTTCTAGTGATTTTGGCCCTACCCAAAGGATGCTCCCCAAAAATGATGGGGTGGATATAATCTTTTCTAGAGATTATAACTTCTTGTCCATTTACTATCCTCATCAAGGTCTCCCATTCATCCGTAAGAAATGCCTTGCTTTTCTCCACAAGTGCTTCAAAGTCAAAGGTGGGATTGAAGATTCTCATTGCATCTAGAAAATGATTCACCCTCAATCCCTATTGAACCATAAAATCTAGAATTTTCTCAGATGGAGAAACACTAAGAATCACATCCTTCTCTTCCATCATAATAGATGACCGATGCAAGCGAATAGAAGCAATCAAAGTGGGTAAAACTAGTGTAATCGCTTGAATCGTTCATGTATAGGATTCAAGCTCAGAGTGCTTGACTATGGAGGAAAAAATTTATTGAAGGTTGAAAATCAGAAAAGACCAAGGCAACTAATATTTATAAGAGAAGAGAAGAAAGAAATGGTCACATGATATGTGAATTACTTCGATGGCGATGCACCACAGTGTGCTCCCCTTATCGCCATCTCCATGGTGATATCCTCAGAGTAGAAAACCGAGCTCCTAAGGCCCCACACAGTACTCCGCACAGAGACTACAGAACACGCAGAAAAATAGTACACAGGGAGCATGAAGATAGACTTCTTAGGTCTTACAAAATGCGGTCCAAGTTACAGTTTGTGACTGACGAGGCCACTATATGTTTTATTAAAGAACATATACAAAGAATTGTCTAGTGGCCATTTGGCCTTTCACATGGACACTAACAATAACAATCTCCCACTAAAGGCCAATATGGCCAAAGTAACTATGGGAGAAAAATAAAGAATGATAAAGAATACCTGAGTGTAAATATACAAACTATACCTCCCACCTGATGGGCATGTTACATAGTATACAAGTGATTGTGTAAGATCATGAGTCAAGTAACCCCCATCAAGTGACAACAGTGTCGAAAGCTATCCTATGGTAGAGCTTTAGTCAAAGCATCTGCAACATTATCTCGAGTGTGAACCTTCTCAAGAATAATGTGCTTTGTGGGTAAGCAATCTCGAATGAAGTGATACCTCACTTCAATGTGCTTGGTCTTTGCATGATAGACCGGATTCTTAGCCAAAGCAATGGCACTCTGACTATCACTGAGCAAATGAGGTACATGCTGAGGTAAACCCATATCACAAGCAAGACGAGAAAGCCACAATCCTTTTTTACATTCCTCACTTGCTGCAACATACTCTGCTTCTGTGGTTGAAACAACTATACACTCTTGAAGACGAGATCTCCAAGAGACAGCACCTCTAGCAAAATGAAAAATGTACCCTAATGTAGACGTATGATTGTCTGCACAACCAGCATAGTTAGAATCTTTGTAAGCAATAATGGATGCTTTCCCTGTACCGAAGCATAGGCAGTTGTCCTTAGTGCCACTCAGATATCTTAAAATTATCTTGACCACTTCCCAATGTTTCTTGCCTGGATTAAACATATATCTGCTCAGAATTCCCACTGCAAATGCAATGTCTGGTCGCGTAGCTACCATAGCATATATGAGACTACCAATAGCAGACTGATAGGAACTTTGGTCATGAATTCCTTTTCATCATCTGATTTGGGGCAATCATCCTTACTCAATTTCACATATGTGGATAAAGGTGTACTCAATGCCTTTCCACCCTGCATATTGAACTTGTGAAGTACTTTGGATATGTACTCACTTTGAGACAAGTATATGCATCTTTTGCTGCTATCACGAGTAATGTGCATGCCAGGAATATGTTTGGCATCCCCCAAATCCTTCATATAAAATGTCTGACTCAACTTGTTTTTGAGAATTGACAAATCATAAGAGGACTTCCCAGCAATCAGCATATCATCGACATAAAGTATCAAGCATATCAAGCTGCCATCTGAGCATCTCTTTGTGTAAAGACAATGATCCTCATTACTTCGAGAATAGCCTTGAGACTTCATAAAATCATCAAAATTTTGGTACCATTGTCTTGGGGACTGTTTAAGTCCATACAAGCTCTTCTTAAGCTTGCAGACTAGAATTTCCTTGCCAGGAACTACATAACCCTCTGGTTGTTCCATATAGATCTCATTTGTAAGATCTCCATGCAAGAAAGCAGTTTTCACATCCATTTGGACTAGCTCTAAGTCCTTAATTGCAATGAATCCAAGCAACATGCGCAGGGCAGTCATGTTGACCATTGGAGAGAAAAATTCCTCGAAATCAACACCATGTTGTTGCTTAAAACTCTTTGCAACAAGTCATGCTTTATACTTTGGAGAATCACTATCTGATGTGAATTTTAGCTTATATACTGTTGGCCGTATACGAGAAGAAGCAAGTACGAGCATACAAGCAGATCTAGCACTAAGGCAACCCTTTATTTTTTTTTTTTCAAAACCACTACACCATTTAAAAGTGATTCTCATCACTAAAAACCCCTGTAAATACCATTTTCACCTTTTTGTAGCTCCATTTTGTACAAGCCGAGGAGTCCTCGAGCTTGAGGAGCCTTAGAAGTAGTTGCCTGCCAATTTTCATAATTTTGCGATCTCGTTTGAGCCCTCAAATAAGCCCTGGAACCTAATTTTTAACTAGGCCGGACACTAGGTCTGGACAGGGTCAAAGCTAGTCAAAAACTATAAATAGAGCTAGAGAGCTCATTTTGAGAGAGCTTCTTATAGTTTTGAGCTTGTATGAGAACTTGGTTGCAATATAAGTGATTCCATTGTCTTACTCTCTTTGTTCTTGCCGTAAAAGCGTGCGTGTGCGTGTATGTGTGTGCATGCTTGTGTGCTTCTCACTCACGCACTTGTGCTTCCACTTGCTCGTGGTCTTCATACCATCCTCACGTCTTCCCGGATTGACATTAAAGGAGGTGCTACTCATCACTGAGCTACACCAAATTTTGGCGCCGTTGCCGGGGATCGAGCTTTGAGGACGAGCGTGTGATGGTAAGACGTAGAGAGGACGCGTTGGAATGGTAAGTAGTCGGTAAATTTCTGATTTTTCTCCATCTCCATCTCCATCTTCACCTCCTTCTCCATCTCCACCTCCACCTCCTTCTCCACTACATATTCCCTCTTCCTTGTCATTCCCCTCATTTGTTGTGTGCGAGTTTGAGAGAGAGAGAGCGTGTGTGTTCTTGTTTTGTGTGTTTTTTGCATGTTTCTTGCAGGTGGCAGCTCCATCATCATCTCCAGCAAGCTCAGCAGGTACGGAATCTGTCTGCACAGTCCCCGAGGTGTTGAGCTCGAGCTATCGCGACACTCCGAAAACTTCACCCAATCACGATTCTGAGGGCACCACGACACTGCGCAGGCCTAGAGCTCCCAGGATCACTAGACAGAACAGGAAAATTCACCATATCCCGAGCTATCGTGACACCTCGAGGTATCGTGACACTCACGACCTATCGCGACACCTCACGACCTATCGCGACACCTCACGAGCTATCGTGACACCTCACGAGCTATCGCGACACTTCGACCTATCGCGACACTTCGACCTATCGCGACACCTCACGACCTATCGCGACACCTCACGAGCTATCGCGACACTTCGACCTATCGCGACACCTCACGACCTATCGCGACACCTCACAACCTATCGCGACACCTCACGACCTATCACGACACCTCGACCTATCACGACACCTCGACCTATCACGACACCTCACAACCTATCACGACACCTCACGACCTATCGCGACACCTTGACCTATCGCGACACCTCACGACCTATCGTGACACCTCACGAGCTATCGCGACACCTCGACTTATCGCGACACCTCGACCCGACCTATCGCGATACACGGCCTTTAACGCATGAAAATTTAGGGTTATTTTTGAGTGATTGGAAGGGTAGTTGAGCTTAATTTTAGGCACCTTGGTGTAATTTTAGAACCTTGGAAGTGGGCAAAAGGCCTAGAAACCAGAGAGGGATCTCCTGAACCCTGAGAGCCTATTTTGACCCTTTAGTGCCTGAATGGTCATAACTTGACCATACGAACTCCGATTGATGAGATTTTGGTCTCGTTGGAAAGCTCGTTGAGAATCCTACGTGGACCTCGATTGGTTTTTGTAAGAATCATACGTGGAGTTTTAGAACATGCATTTTTAAGTTGACCTTTAGGTGGAACTAAGTGGTCCTCAGATTCAGGGGGTACAGTGAGTTACTCCAGGGGGACTAAAATTATTGATGTGTGTTTTCCAATTACTTGTGGTAATAGAGCTATACTAACGGGTGAGCTTTTGCAGGAACATTGTGTGCACTCAAGGCAATCCAAAGCAAGCTAGCAAGGGTGAGTACCAAGCTTGGGAGAAGGCTTCCTGGGCTTGTGTAGCAGTCTGGTCAACCAGCTAATTGAGGTTGGAAGATCTCTCAACCCTCCTTTGTCAATTCCTAGCCTAGGCTAAGTACGACTTAGGTGTGGTAATTAATTAGGGCAACGTTAGGCACGAATCAAGTCCAAGAGTATTAATTAACCAAGTGCAAGAAGTAAATAGGACTTAAGTGCGAAAACCTTAAGGGATAAAAGGTAAACTGGAATCGATCACTTATCAAGTGCGGAAATTCACTTAAGTACTCCTAACGATGCGATTTCAAACAAGACCATAAACCTAATATTCAACTCAAAAGAACAAAGTGATTGGTGCAAATTAACCTGCAACGAGAGTGTGCTTAGGTCCAAGGGGGTAGATAAATCAGGCATATGAACCTTAGATCAGGCAAACACTTAGGCCGAGACAGACAAAGCCTCAGATCTTCTGAAGCTAGTGTCAATCACACTGCCAGGTCTTGGGCCCAACAGTTGAGTGATTACCCATACACTCCCAGATCAGAAACAAGTGATTCTGAGATGTCCTATCACATGGAGAGACCAGTAGGCAGTTCAGGGTTGGCTTATCTAGAAAAGCCAGAAGGACCTTACAAGACTCAACTGGAATAATCAGGACTAATCGTCTAGGTGCTCACATCTATGAAGATGGCCTGAGAAAATCGGTGGTCCAGATTAAGAACCCCGATCAACCCCATGGATTAGACCACCCAGTAGTCAAGTTTGAGAATGGAGCATACCTAGATAAAGAGGGGACTATATATGTAGTCACCACTCTTCCTGATAGAACTGATGAGTTTGGAAATGTGATTGCGGAGACCGACATGGGAGATATAGAGCAAGGGAACTTAGAGGGAGAGCCAAGAACTCCCCGTGGTAAATCTGTCTTGACCAGAGTCATGACTCCAGAGTGGATTCCACAGGATAATAAAAGCATAGATCTGCTTTTAAACCGAGAAACCGATGAGGCTTTTTGGAGATATAAATCTGCTCAACCTCAGGAAGTGAGTGTCCTCACAATATATGAGTTTAAAGACCCTGACTGCACAGGTAAAGTAACATACCTAGACAATACATCAGAGAGGATCTTCGTGGTCACGGAGCATGGCAGACATGCCTACACATGGAAGGGTGAATTTGTTTTTCCCCAACCAAGGTCTAATGCGTTCTTTGGTCACCAAGGAGCTGGGACCTCCCAAGCTCATGGAGCTCAAAGAGATAGAAGTAGAGACAAACCTGAGGTAAGTTTTGCCAACTCCCTGGGAAGAGAAAGAACGGGAACGGAAAGGAATAGAGTGGAACCTGAGAGACATAGAACCCCATGGAATCAAAGGAATGCTGACGATTTTCCTTTGCCAAGGCCGAGAGAACACACTAGGACCCTGTGACCAACTCAACTAGTGAAGTCCATGAAGAATTACTTCGATGGCACTGGAGACCCTTATGATCATGTGGCAGAATTTCGGCAAGTCTTGAAAGCTGAGCAGGTAGAGGACCTATTCACACAATATAATGCTTTTGGTCTAACCCTTAGGAACACTGCCCTTACGTGGTTCCAACCACTAAACGAGAGGCATTTCAGAAACATAGACCAGCTCTTAGAGGCATTTATCATTGAGTTTTCTAAGAGTGGAATCAGGCATAACACCTCCTCACTAATTCATAGCTTCAAACAAACACCTCAAGAGACGGTCAGACTAGCTGGAAGAAGATTTAGGCAGTACCTGGAGAGATGCCCGATGCCGGAGTTACCCACACCAACCAAACAAGTGGCCTTGTTCTTAGATGGATTGTTGAGCACCAAGCTCAGGTCATATGTGTACTTAAAGGACCCCAGAACGATAGAAGAGTGCGTGCGCATGTGCATAGACATTGAGGACAATCTAGGTGAGGAATTGGAACTATCAAAAATCTATAAGGATTTTGATAGCTCTAGTAGCCTCACATCTGGTCAATCCACATCCATTGAGGAACTTGCAGAGAAGGTAGCTCAAAAACTAGGTGTCTCTAGCAAACAAATTCCGAGATTTGCCCCAGTTAAGCGGTGTTACACTTGTGGGGGTGACCATATGGCAAATGTATGTCCCATTATGGCCCAACCCCAGGCGAATCCTAGTAGCCAGTACTGCACCATAGAGCGCAGGTACACAAACCACACTGCACAAGACTGCCCATATAACAAACAAACTGTTAGGCAAAATTACCCTCAGCCATATCCACAACAGGGTAGATACCAGAATCAGTACCCACCACAACACTACAACAGACCACAGCAAACTTATCAGCCACCTTATCAAGGGCAGCAGAGACCTCAACCAGTCCTAGTACAGCAACCCCCTGCTCCAACCAATGTGATCCCAGTGAAATATGCATCTGCTAAAGAAAATCCGAACAGAGCCATAGTCCCAATCACCCCATTGCTATCAGACAGTGATCCAAGTGACCATAGTTTTGACTCCACACATATTGATAGCCCACAGGCTTATTACATGCAGTCACCCGAGCATAACGATCATACTATTATGAGGACCCAAGTGAAAATAGTGGGGAACCTGATTATGCTAATGTCATGTACTCAAACCCCAACTCTAGATCTCAACCTAGGCAGGTACAACCCCCATTTCCTAGAGGACCATGCTTCAGATGTCAGGGAGATCATCTTATACGTGATTGTCCGCTGCCTGCCCCTACACAACCTCAACCAGTAACCATTCAGGGGTTCTGTCAAGACTGCGGGAAAGAGCATCTCCTACGAGATTGCCCAAAGAACCCTAATAACATGCCTAAAATCACTCCTATCAATGTTGTTGGGTTAGTTGTAGACTCCACAGGGAGTGTGACTTCCACTGCACCGGTGCAGGTGGTCACAAGAGCCCAGGCACTACAACAAAACCAAGGTGTTGGTCAGGAAAAGAGCCCCGAGGTGAGTGAAACAGAGAGCATAACCAAAAAGAGAACTAGAGCATGGAAGGATAGTCGTGAAAGAATGAAAAGGCAATGGGCAAAAAAGATGAGCGAACTTGAAGAAAGCTTGAGAGAAACCAAAGCAAAAATCATAGAGATCACATCTCAACCGCACTCTCACACATTCCCACCGCTACCCTCCCCATCACCCTCCATCCCTCCACCCTCTAATACACCCCACGTATCCCACCCACCACCCCGAGTAGGATCAGTATTAGCCGATCCCACTCCTGAAGATATAGACATGATGCTTAAAGCATATCAGGCCAGAATCCAAGAAGGGCCAAATGTAACGGATCATGATAAGTGCTACCCTAGAGCTGACCTAGAGATAGAAAGAACCAAGCTTTGCACGAAAATGGTCGCATTGGCTCAGACTATGTTTGAAGCCAGTCGCCTTTTCAATTACTCGGGCTCAGCCAAGACGCAATTACACTTGGACGGACTTCTAGAGAAGTTAGAGGGCATAATTGCAAGATCTGCCGAGGAAGAAAAAAATCAAGAGAGCGGTAAGGCAAACAAAAACATGACCCATCCCCCATCAAAATCTTATGTGCCCAATTCCACTAAACCCGACAACCCCCCTTCTCTAGAAAGAATGGAGAATCTAATAGCACAAACACAAAAGGAACTCACCCCTCAACACCATGACAAGGCTAGTGAAAAAGCAGGTCTTCCTACCCAGAAAGCCTATGTGCCTGAAGCCTATGTGCCTAACTCTACGGAGCCAGACACATCATCTTCTATGAATCGGTTCACACCAGAATTCCTATGCGAGATTCAAGAAGACAAATGGGCTAAGGAAAGTGAAGTCCCTCCTCCCATTGAACTTGTGGATGATGCACATGACCAATTCCCACAAGACATCCCATCCATTTACGGGGAGCAGGAGAGCACCCAATCTCAAGAAAGATTAGACTTCGAGTCTAACTCTCTACAGGAATTACCCCACTTCACGGGCCCATGGGAAGCCAAGTACAAAGGAGAAGATCATGGAAGGCCTTCGCCATCAAGGTTCAGAACAACGCAAATTGTAAAGAATGGCTCAATTACCCCGCAATCGCACCCCCAACCGGCACACCTACAGTATCATACATGATAGCCACCATCAGACATTGGATGCCACGCCTCCACCCCATGCCGGATGTTGCCGCTCAAATGATGCTCAAAATTTTGGACATGATGCAAGTGGTCCTAAAGACCTTTCAAAATGTACGTAACATCCAGCCTTCAATCCCGGGCTTCATCAACGGTAATTATGATTTGCTATATGACATGAGCACGACCCCTAGCATTCGAGTAGCTTACGCATGGCATGCACGAATAAGATATCTCCCTGCCTGCTACAAGCAAACCTTTGATGATATGTTCACCATGGGGTTTTGAGAGTCACACTCCAAAGTGTTCGCACCACGCCCAACCCACCTGCTACATCTATTCGCGTGTGAACAAACCATGCACTCAGAGCTCTACACCACACCACTCCCTGATATGCCGGGTGTGGTCAATTGGGATGCCCTCCAGAGAGACTTGATCTGGGGACTACGCATCAAGGAACAAGAAGTGGTAACCGACCTCCTGCAGGAATACATTGATCAAACAGTGGAGCAGAGGTCTGTCAGAGGCGACAGACGCTAGGGGGGGGGAGAGTGTTGGCCGTATACGAGAAGAAGCAAGTACGAGCATACAAGCAGATCTAGCACTAAGGCAACCCTTTATTTTTTTTTTTCAAAACCACTACACCATTTAAAAGTGATTCTCATCACTAAAAACCCCTGTAAATACCATTTTCACTTTTTTGTAGCTCCATTTTTTACAAGCCGAGGAGTCCTCGAGCTTGAGGAGCCTTAGAAGTAGTTGCCTGCCAATTTTCATAATTTTTAGATCTCGTTTGAGCCCTCAAATAAGCCCTGGAACCTAATTTTTAACTAGGCCGAACACTAGGTCTGGACAGGGTCAAAGCTAGTCAAAAACTATAAATAGAGCTAGAGAGCTCATTTTGAGAGAGCTTCTTATAGTTTTGAGCTTGTATGAGAACTTGGTTGCAATATAAGTGATTCCATTGTCTTACTCTCTTTGTTCTTGCCGTAAGCGTGCGTGTGCGTGTATGTGTGTGCATGCTTGTGTGCTTCTCACTCACGCACTTGTGCTTCCACTTGCTCGTGGTCTTCATACCATCCTCACGTCTTCCCGGATTGACATTAAAGGAGGTGCTACTCATCACTGAGCTACATATACCCATTTAGATGGTAAAGCTTTTCTGCCCTTTGGCAAAGTTACTAAATCCCAAGTACCATTCTTGTGAATAGAATCCAACTCACTCTTCATATCATGCTCCCACTTGATATGATCCTCTATCTGCATAGCCTCTTTGTAGCAAGAAGGCTCACCGGCATCTATTAGCATAACAAAATTTAAAGTTGTAGCATATCTATCAGGTGGATGTGAGACACGTATAGAACGTCTCAATGGTTGCTAAACAAGAATATGTGCAGATTGGTCTGAATGGACATTCTCTTGAACATCCCTATGTGGAGCATTTTTATGCATGTTAAGTGGAGGACTAGTATCATCAAACACCAATCTTCTCACTTCAACCTCCTTAATGGGTTTTTTATGCACTTAGACTCATTGAAAATGATATCACTACTTCTAATCACTAACCATGTTTCAAGATCCCATAAGCAATATCCAAATTGTCCTTCTCGACCATATCCAAGATAAATGCATTTCTTTGACTTATGATCCAACTTTTGCCTAAGATTCTTGGGTATATGAACATATACTTCACACCCAAAAACTCGACGATAATCATAATATGGTGGCTTCCCTATCCATAACTCTTGTGCCACTTTCAAAATTTTGGTAGTACTAGGTGAAAGGTTAATCATATGATTTGCAGTCAATATTGCTTCTGCCCAAAAACCTTGTGAGAGGTTTGCATGATGCAACATATAGACTACTCTATCTTGAATAGTTCTATTCATCCTCTTAGCTACACCATTTTGTACTGGGGTATAAGGAGTTGTAAACTCTCTACGAATCCCTCTAGACTAACAAAAAATGTTGAATTCATGTGAGGTATACTCACCCCCATTATCTGAACGTAAAGCCTTAAGCTTTTTCCTTTTTCAGTCTCAACTAAAGCAAGCCATTTTTTGAAAGTAGGGAATACCTCATCCTTCGATTTGATAGGATATACCCAAACTTTTCCAGTGGCATCATCTATGAAAGTGACAAAGTAAGGAGAACCACATAAGGACCTAGTTGGCATAGGACCACACACATCTGTATGAACAAGATCTAAAGCCTGAATTGAAGAGTCAATGTGCATTCTATGCACATTTCTAGTTTGCTTTCCATATTGACAATGCTCACAAAATGAAAAAACAGAGAAAGATAACATAGGTAAGTAGCCAGAACGAGAAAGATTTTTTTCTACTGCTAGATATATGGCCCAAACAACCATGCCAAATACAAGCCGTAGGTTGTTTAGTAACAACTAACAAGTGTTCTTTCTATAATGCAAATAAAGGATAAAGTGAGCCAACTTTGCTTCCTTTTGCAATAACCATATTGGCCTTTCATATGCAAAAGGACTAAGCATAGAAGACCACCTTGTAACCAAGGCCATCAAGTTGACCAACTGACATCAAACTGCGTGATAACTGAGGTACATGGTGTACATTATGCATAGTAAATTTTGAACCATCAATGAACTACACAACCACATCTCCAATCCCCAAAACATCACACTGGTAAGAATCACCAAGTCTCACGCAACCAAGAGACTTTGCTGCATAATTAGAGAATCATTCTCTATGTGCTGTCACATGGAAAGAAGCACTAAAATCTAGTAGCCAGGTGTGGGAAAGAAAATCAGCCATAAGAGCCTCAGTTGGCATAGTACTATCAAGTGTCAACACATCAGCATCATCAGAAATAGCATTAATTTCTTCAATCTTCACAATCGAAGTGGATGGTGTAGGTAACTATTTAACATGCCCGTCAACATTCTGTCCTTTACCTTTAGCATTCTTTAATGCATAATAGTCTTTCTTCATGTGTCCTCTCTAATGACAAAATGGCATTCGATATCCCTCTTCCTTGATTTACTTCTACTCTTATTCCGTTAACCATTCTTTTCCTTTTTCTTGCTCCTACCACGTTGTTGATTCTTTCCTTGGTAAGAATCACGAACATTATATGCATCTCCACTCTGAGTGCCAACCATAGATTTTCTACGAATCGCCTCACTCAAGAGTGCTCCACATATGTCATCATAGACGAGTTTACCACTAGGTGTAGTATTGCTAATAGCTGTGCAAAATTTATCACATGATGATAGCAAGGTGCATAATAGCAATACTACTTTAATTTCATTATCCATATCCATTTTCTGAGCCTATTAATGAGAGAACATAGCATCAAACTCATTTAGATGAGTAGCAACACTATCTATGTCCTTCATACGAAGGTCATATAATTTTCTCATCAGATAGACTTTATTTGATGCCATCTCTTTTTCATATGTATTGCATAACTCCTCTAAAGCTCCTCTACACTTTCACAATCTAATACTGTAAAGTAAACATTGTCTGCCAGGTGCAAGTGAATGGTAGACCTGGCCATTTCATCTAACTCATCCCAATCATCTTCATCCATGTCAACAGGCTTCTTTGAAAGTCCATTTATTGGCTTCCATTACCTCCTTTGAATCAGCACATCTTTAATCTGATTCTTCCATAGAGCAAAGTTTGTGAAATCAAATTTTTGGATCTCAAAATGGTCTTTGCTCTACAAGTTATAGCTCCTCCTCAGAACACTAGCACTAGACCCTAATCCACCGGATGTGCCTAAGACCTCTGATGCCATGATGATAGAGAACTGAATGGAATGATAATGGAGCTAGAAGAGTCTGAACACCAACAAATAAGTGTATCAAGGAGTAAATCCACCATTGTATAGTTGACGAAACCAAAAATCTAGAAAACTTTTGCCAGAGTATCCTCTACAAAATGAGCATATGACCAGTGTCAAAATTTCATAAAACTGCAAGTACTGACATGTTTGCCTGCATAGTGAATCAGTGACTCCATTGCATATAATCGGTTACCCAATAGAAGCCAACTAGGCTTATTGAGCACCTATGAGCAGCTATCATACATCTCCTATGGCGAGGCTAGGTAAGTCTTCCACCTGCATCACCAAAGAGACCCCGACATCTGGGTGTCTCCCAGGTAAGGAAACCTCACCACGACCCTCTTTGTCAAACGTAAAAGGCTTTATGCAAAGAACGTAACCGCTATATCAATGACCACATGGACTTACATAAGCGGTATCCACAAAAGCGTATATGATGTGTATGTGCTCAATATATGCAGTAAAATGACACTAAAAGGCTGAATGCACAGCCCCAAAACTAGCCAATAACACCTGCAAGTGTCTGTCAACTATGATGTTTTAGGCTCAAAAAACCTGCATAAATTTGCAGCGACTGCTCCCACTAAAAGTGAAATCTTTCAAGAAACTTATAGTTTTATGAGTGTGGCTGAAAAAACAGCCCCAAAGGTTGATATTTATTATCGGAGAAGTACAAAGAACACTCTTCTTGATGTTCTTGGACCTGTGTCACGACCAGGTTCTTGATATAGCTTGACTCAACATCCACTAATATAGCTTGGCAAGATGTCACCTTCTAGAGTGGCCAATTGAACCCCACTGCTAGTGGAAATTCTATTAATAACCATGGGTCCATATCCTCATTTTTCCAATTTATAGGCATGTTGCTTTAGTGTATAAACGAACACTAGGTCTCCCTCTTTCAATCCTTTATCCTTGATGTGTGCATCGAAGTATGTCTTTTTTCTTTTCTTTGCAATGTACATGCCTGCTTCCACTCATAGCCTGGTTTCACCTAAGCATTCTATATCAAATATCTTGGAGGACAACTCATGTCCATTACACTCGTGCTCTTGTGCTACCTTTAAACTTGGGATCAGAAATTCTAATGGTAACACAACATTCTATCCAAAGGCCATATGAAATGGGGTGGCATTGAGTAGTGTTTTGTAAGCAACTTGGTAAGCCCAAACAACATGATGAAGTTTTTTATCCCAATTAGAGTGTTTATTATTTACTAGTTTTGCCCATACATTAGATAGTATCTTATTTGTGCTCTTGGCTTGTTCGTTAGCTTGTGGGTGGTATGGGGTCGAATTCTGGTGAATGACCATGAATTCTTGAACAAGTATTCAATGAAGTCATTCAAAAAGTGGGTACCATGATCACTAACTAATCATATTTGCAAACCATATCTTGTAAACACATTTTCAAAGAGAAGCTTGGGAGTAGTTTGCACATCATTCTTCTTAATGGCTTTCACTTCTAGCCATTTGGTGAGATAGTATGTATTCAACATGTGAAATATTTATTGGGTGATTAATAGAACCAACAAACTCCATTCCTCACTTAGATAATGCATCTCCTCCCATCATGGTTCTCAATTGCATCTCTTCCTTATGTATCTGACACTGATTTTGCTCACAAATGTCACACCACTTCACATAGGTATGTGCATCCATGTGAAGGGTTGGCCATCGAAGACCTATGAATAGAATTGCCTTGATCACCCTATCCTGTCCAAAATGTACTTTTTCCATGCCTTGGTGAGGAATTTCTAAGATCCTAAGATATTCACTCTCATGGACACACAGTCTTAGGTATATGTCTCTTCCTCATCTTTATAAGTTATCTCCAATGAGTGCATAATCTACTGCTTCCTGCTCTAAGCTCTTTCTTCTGGCCAATGTCATCTCTTGAGGGAATGTTTTCATCCTAAAAAAGGCTACTAGAGGTTTGCTCCAATCTGGCACTAAAGACACTTGATACAGGGTGGCATGTTTCACTCGTGGTCTAACAACACAAATTGGACATTCCTTGCACATCCGATGGACATACGCTTCCATTGTTGGACAATATACACCTAATATTCATAGAGTCTGTAGGTTTCAATGTTTAGAGTGATGTTGCTACAGTGCACCTACATGTGCTATTTGCAACCACTTCACATGCTCATCTTCATTTACACCACAAGCTAATATGCCTTGATCGGTGTGCTTATACACATTGCATGCCAATATGTGATATTTTTGAGACCTCACTACTTCTTTATCTTTGGCTTTCAATAGAGGAGGTTTAGGTCCAAAGGTTAGAATAGGCATGATAGTTTTAGCCTAGTTAGGTGCTACTTCTAGATTGAACAAGTAAGCATCTAGAAGTTCATTTGATATTCCTTGAGAGGGCTCTCCTAAAGTTAGTCTAGAAAGGTGATCCACCCTAAGGTGAATTTTACCTTTCCTAACTAGAACTTCAAAGTCATATTACATTAGTAAGAGGAACCATCTTACTAATCTGACAATATTGCAAGGTTTATTCACTAGATACAGTAGAGCCTGATTGTCTATAAAACATTTAAACTTATTTGCTGGAAGCTCAGGTGGGGAATCTGGCCTTGGTGGCGCTTTGTATACTGCAATCCTTGATTCAAGGGTCGATACCTGGGCTCGTAATGAGTTGAGTTCCTCTAGGAGGTCAAGAGAGGGGTCCACAGGTGCTCGTACGTCTTGGTGTGCCGGTTCTCGTAACTGGAGTAATTTGTGATCCTCTTTGAGTTTCTGTAACTCCTCGTTCATGCGGTCATATTCATCTAGCAATCTTACATGATCGTCTAGCAGCATCCTCATTGAGTCTGAAGGAATGGCTTTGAACCTGCTAGGACTGAGTGGTTGGTCTGGGTGGTCGAGCGCTGCTTCTAAGTTTTCTCGGTTCTGATCCTGTAAGCGCTGGTTTTCTTCCTTGGCGGCTGCTAGGTGCCTTCGTAGTAAGCCCATGTTTCGTGTTAGCGTTGCATTGCGGACTGTCTGGGCTGTTAATAAATTATCCAGGTCAGCCGTGGCTTCCTTGGTCTTTTCTTCACTTTCTAGTTCCAATTTGTGATAAGCCTCGCTTAATTCTTGGTAGCGGTTGTTCAGAGAGGCATTCTCAATGGACAATAAATTAAGCTGCGACTGTAAGTCATTGGTTGTCCTCTGCAGCTGCTGATAATTATCACCAAGAGATGTGAACTCATCTCTTACTTGCATCATACATATGAACATCTGTCGGAATGCATTATCTACAGTGGGTGATAGTATTAACGGGGTGTTAAATGAAGATGCAGTTGGTGTGGATGCAACGGGAACGGGGAATGGGGATGGGAAGGTGGATGATGTAGTGATTGTTGAAAATTATGATGTGCCTAAAAATGTTTGTGCCGTGAGTGAAGTGAGCGATGGTGCAGTGGGTGGTGAGATGTCCATGTCGGTGGACGTATCTAATGCGGTGACCGTGAATATGGGTGTGATTGTGGGTACTCGTGCTGGTGTAAATACGGGATTTACAAAGGTTGAGGGGTAATTTACAGGGGGGCTGGCTGGAGCAGCTTGGTGGAAAGGGGAAAGAGGGGTTACAGTGGGTCGGGGAGGTGAGACGGGGGAGAAGGTTAATGGCGGGGGGAATGGGAAAAGGGGTCTTGGAGTTGTGGGGAAAGATGGAAAAGATTGATGAAGGAATGGGTTGGATAGAAAGGTGGGTGTGGGAAGGGGTAGACTAGGGCTAATGGGCGCGGGAATTGTGGGGTGAGTGGTCGTAAAGACGGTTTCTGCAACACCACCGGCGAATGAAGATGTGGGTCTTGGGGAAGGAGGGTGAAGAGGGGAGGCTGGATGGACGGGTGGTGAGAGAGGAGCGGTTGGGGTGGTCGGTACTTCAGTGACTACTGAGGTAGGTACAATTGTAGCGCGGGGTGGGGAATCTACAATGATGGTTTCTACGGCCAATGATCGTTCGGGGACGAGGCATGCCTCCCTGGCTTGTTCTGAAGATTGTGCTCCGGTTGGTACACGAATGTATTCGCCGGGCTTTGAAAGTAGTCGTACTCTGCGGGGGTCAAACTATGGCAGTGGTTTTCGTTGCAAGTACCTGAGTGCCTCGTTGGAGCCTACTGATTGGACTAATTCTTTGAATCCTTTGATATATGCGTCTTCGAATCCGCCTGTGACAAGTTCTTGTTCTATTATTTTTTGGCTCTCTTCCTCTGTCAGCTTCTTGCGTGCCCAAACTTTTTCCATAGTTCTATACAGCTTCTTGATAGCTAGAGTGTAAGCTGCTGCCTCATAAGTTTCATCTTCATAGGTACTTGTATCGCCATGTGTGTCGGTTTGTTGGTCTTGGCCATCTGTCTGTTCCTGCTCTTGGGATTCATGTGTTCCCTCGCTAGCTTCGTCGTCTCCTTCATCGTCATCGGTTGCTGTCCTTTCATCATCGGGGTTGGACACGACCTGTCCTTGTGGCTGATCCCTAGGTGTGGTAGGGTAGCTAGGCCTTTCAAATTCTTGAGAAAACATTTGCCCTTCTGAAAACTGGAACTCATTGGAGAATGCATCGGGCATCTCAAAATCAAATGTTTGGTCCAGTGGCTCTGCTTGTCCTGGTTCTAAATGCGGTATTGGAAAAGAGAAAGCTTCCGCACCGATAGTGGTGGGAAGTTCAGCTGCTGTGGTGATAGGTTCTGTGGTTGTGGCTGCTTGGGGTGCGAGAGTACTGGTGGTGCCCTCCGTTACCACTGGTCTAGATAACCTTATGCGGATAGGTTGTACTGTGGGAGTGGCTGCTGTTGGTGACTGCTCTGGAGATGGTTGTGGAGAGGGTGATGCTGGGACTTGTAGGCACGGGATAGTACCTCTCATCCGCTTTCCAGCTCTGCCTTTGCTAGACTTTCTAGCCTTCCTAGTGGTGCCTTTGAATGCTTTCAGTTCCTCACTCGTCATGGCGCGCTCAATTGGTAAGTCATACGCCAAGCACATATATATGATCCTGGTGAGGGCGCAGCACCCATTGATTACCTTCTTTCGCTCCCATCCATGCTGTGCCAAATAGAGCTGATCAATTATCCAGCTAGCTAGATCAACTGTTTGCGGTCCAGTACATGCTAAGTATAATCCAAACCAGATTCTCTTGTGGGGCATGGTAAAACGATCTTGAGCTGGGAAAGCAAAGTGCTGCATGCATATCCGTAATGGCTTAGAGAGCTCAGGTGTTATAGCAGAAATATCCTCCCACTTAGTTACGTCACCACGCTTCATCTGCTCTGGGACTAGCCGTTCTTTCTCCGTTGGAGTGTGTGTTCCATGAATCTTGATGGCCGCTCTGATTAAATCCTTTGAAAGATAAAATCTTTTGTAAGGAGGATCATCCACTAAAGAAGGCAAAATAAAGGTTCCTGGGATGTCCTTATTCTCTGAGGCCAGCAAAGTGGTGATTAAGTAATAACACCTATAAAAGTCAGGTTTGGGCAGAGGATCACTAAAATACTCCGTGAAGCCGGCTCTAGCCCAAACATGAGTTAAGTCCTGGGTGTTCTGTAGGCCTTCGAATTCTCTTGAGAAGAATTGATACTTGCCCCATGTGCGGTCATCAAATGTCATATTTGCTTCAAAAATGAAGTCAGCATCAGCTAATGGTCCTGCTAGGCCTTGGAACCAGTGAGAGTTACGGTGTATCTTCTCTGTGTATCCCATAGGTGGGTTATCGATTGGCATGGGTCCCGGAAATCCTTGGAACTCTGGCGGTGGAGCGGTCGGGTGGGATTCTGCGCGTAAAACATTGAGGGGCACCGCAGCCATGCTGGGGCCTGCTTCCGATGGTCCTGCTTTGGTTTGCATGATGACTGGTGAGCTAATGGAAAGGATCTGCTACAAAAGATTAACACATTAGTATGGAAATTAATTATGATCCCATTAAGGTGAGACCGCAATCCCTTTCCATAATCGATGCGTAACCCGTGTAGCCAAGTGTCGTGAAATGATTGATGCAATGATCTTTTTGCAGAGCTAATGCAGGTCTCTAGACGCCTACATGCTTCAGATTATGCATACATTTCTTGATGAGCTTTTATTATGCATGATGTGGGGTTTGGGTGTATGATTTTATACAAGGTTTGGTTGAGGGTGAATTAGTACAAGGGTGGAGTTTAAACGGGGCGGGAGAATTGTTAGATAAGGGGGTACAAGAAGATGTTTGGATACGTTTAGGTATCCATTTCCTAAGAGTCTTGGAGTGGGTGGTATGTTTCTGCTGAGGAACAAAAAGCGGTATCGGGTTTGGTGGTATTGAAGGATGAAAAGGTTTCTGAGGGGTATATATTACATGGCTTGAGGGTTGAGATATAATACATTGTTTGGGTACCCAAATCTGCATGGGTGTGGGTCTATGGATAAGGTATTTCTTGGCGATCCAAATCTGTCGAGTATTGATGCTTGTAGAAGAAGATCGAGAGGACTTTGTATGCTGACTCTGCTTTTTTTGAAACTTTGTCCTGTTCTTGTCTGCAGTGTTGCTGATAGCCTGTGGTTGCTGTCCTTTTGGCACCCATATTTGTTTTGTGCCACTTGTTCTGTGATGTTGATACTGCTGCTTTCCTTGCCTTGTCTGGTGGTGTCGTTGGTCTGGGTTCCTCTATTGTGGTTGACTCCTTCGTGGTTGGGTTTGAGAGGTCCATTGGACGCTCTGCTTTGGAAAAGAAGGGAGATCCAACACTTGCGTGACCTGCCCATTAGGAAGTGATTCGTTCTTCATCTTTAATCTAGGCCAGTCCGCAGCAAGTTTGGAAGGATGAGCACCGCAGGGTGTTGTGCTCATTTGGCCACTGATGCAACCCACCTGACCGCTGATTGTGTTCATCTGCCCTAGCGGTTGGGTAGCTGCCCTCTCTAGTTTGCAGGAAGCCCCAGGGAAGATCTCCTGTCGTCCTTCTGATTGACAATTGTCCCTAGCCAAGCCCGAGTGGGTTGGTGTAGACGTAACGTGACTGGTCTGACCCAAGATCTTCCGGTCTTCCGTTGCATGCGTTTCATAGGGTCTAGGGTTACAAACCTCAATCGGAATGCCGTTAGGGAAGTCAAGCGGTATCACTCGCTTTTGCTCTGAGGTTCCAATTTGTATGGAGCCTTGTCTAAGATTTAGGTCCACTGAGTGATCGTATAGCCAATCTTGGCCAAGGATTAGGGAATCTATCAGGTCGTCATTGTGGCATACTAGTAGCTTCGCTGTCATGGTCACATCCTTAATGAGGATAGGAAGGTCCACCTCACCCATGCAAGGGGTTTCCATGCCTCCTAGCCCTATGAGGTATGCCTCAATTGGCCGCATTTCTATTCTTGAATCCTTATAGTGGGACCATCTAATCGCACTAGTCGCAGCACCTGAATCAATTAAAGCCCTGAGCTCTTGGCAAGGGTTGTCGTGCTCTAGCCTGACTGTAATGAATGGTCTCCTGTCCACTATACTAGGATGAGTGGTTGACTTTACTTGACACATGGCCATGGGATATCTGGGTGTTGTATCCAGATGGTTATACTGCTCTCTCCCTAGTCCTTGTCTTCTCAACTTCATGCGTTTAATGCGTTCTATTGCTTTTGCCTGAGCTTCCGCTCGTATTCTATTTTCTTCCTCCTTACGCTTCTTTGCCCACGTGAGTCGTCTAAGCATATCCTCAGTAAGAGGTTCCTGATATAGCTTGACTCTACAGCCACTAATATAATTAGGCATTATATCTCCTTCTAAAGTGGCTAACTGTACTGCTCCACTTGTTGAGAGTCTGTTAATGATCATAGGTCCATAACCTCGCTTTTCTAACTTACGTGCGTGTTGCTTTAACGTATATACTAGAACTAAATCTCCTTCTTTTAAGCCTTTATCTTTCACATGTGCATCAAAATACGCTTTTTGTCGCTTCTTCGCTGCATATATTCCCACTGCTGCCTTGAGCCTGGTTTCTCCTAATCGTTCCAAGTCCATTATTCTCGCTGATAATTCATGGCCAGTCCACTGATGTTCTTTTGCAACCTTAAGGGTCGGTATCAAGAAGTCCAAAGGAAGCACAGCATTCTGACCAAAAACCATCTGAAAGGGAGTTGCATTGAGTACGGTCTTGTAGGCCACTCGATATGCCCAAACAGCGTGGTGTAACTGTTTGTCCCAATCTGAACGTTTGTTGTTCACGAGTTTCGTCAGTACGTTACAAAGGATCTTATTAGTGCTTTCAGCCTGACCATTGGCCTGAGGATGATATGGTGCGGATTTCTTGTGAATCACCATAAAATCCTGTAACAAATATTCAATGACTTGGTTTAGAAAGTGAGTGCCTCAATCGCTCACTAACTCTATAGGCAGTCCATATCTTGTAAAGACATTCTCAAATAAGAATTTTGCAGTTGTGTGTGCATCATTCTTTTTCGTGGCTTTTGCCTCTACCCATTTCGTAAGATAATCTGTCGCAACAATAATGTATTCCGCATGTGTACCTTTTGCAGGGGGGTTAATGGGTCCTACAAAGTCTATACCCCACTTAGAAAATGCACGTCCGCCCATCATGGGTTTCAATGGCATTTCATCTTTGCGAGTAGGAAACTGAGTTCTTTGGCACACATCACATCTCTTTACATAGGTATGCGCATCCATGTGAAGAGTGGGCCACCATAATCCTGCAAAGAGGATGGCTTTGATTATCCTATCGGGTCCAAAATGACCTCCTGCAACACCTTGGTGTGCAGTCTCTAGTATGCTCAGATAATCGCTCTCATGAACACATTGTCTTAGATATCCATCTCGTCCTCTTTTGTATAGGTTATCGCCAATAAGTGAATAATCTTGAGCTTCCTGCTCTAGACTGCGTTGTCGAGCTAAGGTCATGCCTTGAGGGAATGTGTTCGTCCTCAAGTATGTCACTAATGGTTCACTCCAGTCTGGTGTGAGAGACACGTGATATAATGTAGCATGCTCTACTGGTGGTCTTTCACAACAAACATGGCATTCCTTACACAACCTGTGGACATCTGCTTCCATCGTAGGCCAATATACTCCTAATCTATGCAGAGTCTGTAACGTTCGATGTTTTGAATGATGTTGCTTTAATGCACCTATGTGTGCTAATTGCAACCAATTCGCATGTTCTGATTCATCTACACAACAAGCAAGGATCTTTTGATTATCCTGTTTATATATGCTTCCTGCCATTATTTGGTATCTTTGGGACTTGGTAATCTCTCCCTCTTTGATCTTTAACCTAGGATTCTTGGGTCCATATGTGAGAATAGGGACTATAGGCTTAGCCCATTCTGGTGCTATCTCAAGGTTAAACAAGTATGCATCTGGTAATTCATCCGCTACTCCTTGAGGAGCTTCTCCTGAGGTTAATCTTGAAAGGTGGTCAGCTCTAAGATGTGTCTTTCCTTTCCTGATTACTACTTCAAAATCATACTCCATGAGTAATAGAAACCAACGTATCAGTCGTCCGGTGTTACATGGCTTGTTGACTAAGTACAATAGGGCTTGATGATCTGTAAAGAACTTGAATTTGTTGGCCAACAAGTAGTGCCTGAACTTCTTTACTGCGTAGATCATCCCTAATCCTTCTCGTTCCGTCGTGGTGTAATTCCTTTCTGCTGCGTTCAATTGTCTGCTCGCGTAAGCTATGGGGAGATCTATGTTACCTTCATTCGTGGGTTGTGCTAACACGCATCCTATGGCGTAATTGGATGCATCCACATGTACATGGAATGGCTTACTCCAATCTGGGGTAGTCAATATAGGTGCTGAGCACAAGCGTCGTTTAAGTTCATTGAATGAATTTTCACATTCATCTGTCCATTCAAAATTGGTTAAAAGAGAGTACAAAGGCTTGGCTATGATTGCATACATGTGTATGAATCTCCTATAATATCCGCAATGGCCCATAAATGCCTGTACCTCTTTCACATTAGTTGGTCTAGGTAAATCTGCAATTACCTTCACCTTTTCTTCATCCGTAGAGATTCCATTTTTTGACACAATGTGTCCTAGAATTTTGCCTTGTCTGACCATGAAAACGCATTTTTCTAGGTTCAAACAAACCTGATATTCTCGACATTTGTCAAATATTTGCCTTAACTCTGGGATATGCGTCTGTCTTACACTTGAATGAGCACATATGTCATCGACATAAACTTCCAAGCTCTTGCGTAAAAATTCCTTAAAAACATGACACATGAGTCGCTGGAAAGTGGCGGGTGCATTTGTTAAGCCAAATGGCATCACGCGAAATGCAAATATGCCCCATTCAGTGGCAAATGCCATCTTGTGTTGGTCTTCTGGAGCAATAGCTACTTGATTATAGCCTGAAAATCCATCAAGAAAGCTGTAAACTTCCTTGCCCGCAACTCTTTCCAATAGATGTTCTGTGATAGGAAGAGGATAACTATCTCTAATCGTTGCGGCATTAACCTTTTTAAGGTTAATACACACACGCAATTTTCCATTCTTCTTGGGCACTACCACAATGGGAGATACCCATTCGGAATGCTCAATTTCGTAAATGAATCCTGCTTCTATCAGGCGATCTATCTCCTCTTTGATCTTCGCAGCGTAGTTATCATTGTACGTGTACGGTTTCTGTTTTGTCGGTTTTGCATCTGGAGTCATAGGGATTCTATGAGAACATATATCTGGATCTACTCCTTTCAAATCTTTGTAACTCTACGCAAAGACATCTCTATATTCGCGTAATAGGGCAACTAGCTCTTCTTCTTCTTCAGTTGTCAAATCATGCCCTATGTATGTGCATTTTTCTTCCTCTTCTTCTATGACCACGATTATTTTCTTGGTTTTCTCGCGGTTATCATATACTTGTCCGTCATTCGCCTTTCTATTAGGCATTCGTACCATGATTCTTCTATCTTCGATTTCATATTTCTTGAAGTTCTCGGGTACTTCAAACAAAGATTCTTCTTTTTCTGACATGGTTTCTTTCTTCTTTCTTTTCTTGCCTTCACTCTTAGTAGTCACTTCCGTGGCTAATCTCACCTCATTCGTAATTTCCTCGTGTCTCTGAGGGTGAGTCTCTACTTCGTAGAAATATTCTTCCTCTGATGCAAATGGAGAGTCCATGATAATTGATTCTAAATCAAAATCACTTGCATCCTCAAATGCATCAGTGTTAGGTTCACACTCTTCTAAAATCGCATCACACATGATTGGCTCTATCGTAAAAACTGAAATGTCATAGCCATCCTCGTCACAGTGGGGTGTCCATTGTTCTTCATTGATGGCTACATCCATGGTTGCTAGGATTTCTGCCCAACCATGGGGTTCAAACTCTTCGTCTCGGAATACTACAGGTGCATAGGCTGGATCTTGTAGGGTTCGTGGATGTTGTTCTGCACCTAAGGTCCTGGCTTCTAACCTTTCTTCCTCTTGTTTGGCTACTTTACACATCCATAAATGAGTATCCTCATGCAACCAAGAAGGATCTGATTCTAATGAGTGCACAGATTCTGTTTCTACTGGTGTCTTATGGATGGTATTCCATTGTATTGGGGGTACATCTCTATGTGAATAGTCTTTAAGATTGACTTTGGTAGTCACTCCTAAATGTTGCAAGTACAAAGAATTAGTTCCCCAATCTTGTACAATTTGCAACTGACGCATGAATGGTCGTCCCAATATCATCTCATAAGCATGGTTTTTTGCAAAGTCACAAATGGCAAAGGTATGCTCAAATTCTACACCACAAGTGGTGAGAGATATACCTTCTAGTAAGCCTAATGGTTTTTCTATGTGTCCATCAGCCATTTGTAGCTTCATCCTGGTGGGTCTTAATGCTGGCTTACCCGAACGTTTCCATAAAGCTGTGGTAGCTATGGCTACTCCGGCTCCTGAATCTAAGATGGCTTTCGTGGTGTAGCCCTGATGGGTGATCGGAAGATAAGTGTTACCTTCCTCTCCTTCGCTCACATCTCCAATCTTTTCTACGGGTATCTCTGGTACCTTATCTTGTGATCCTATTGGTGAGGGAGTAGTAGCAAGCCCGGGGAATTGATTTGCTACATGCTTCCACAATTCTGGTTTTACCTTCAATAACTCCTCCAGAGTAAGGTTACATTGTACTTTGGTATTCTTGATCACTTCCGTGTTTCTAGGGATTACTGATTCTTCATTCCTCACTATTATCGTGGGTGCTCTCATACTAATAGACTTTGGCTTCCCAAGGTCCTGTGAACTGAGGTAATTCTTGTAAAGAATTAGATTCAAATTTTGTGTGTTCACTCAGTTGTTCTTCCTCTACATCATCGTATATAGAGGGAATGTCTTGGGGAAATTGTTCTTGCAAGTCGTCTATTTCTTGAATAGGAGGATGGGTTCCTTGTTCCTTTCTCCATTTCTCTTCTTGGATTTCTCTCAAAAATTCATGTGAATATTTATGTATGGAAGACAAATTGTCTTGACTTTCTGTATTGGGTACTTGAGACAGGGATGGTGCATTCCTTTCCTGTGTCTCTGGGACAATAGGGTTCCTAGGCTGATCCTTTTTCTCTTTGCTCTCGATCAAATATTCTAGCCTCTCCATTAGTCCTTGAAAGTGTAATTCGGGTTTTGCCATGTTATTCCAATTAAGATATCTAGAGGCTTCGAACAAAGCTTGTGCTAATTCTACCATCTTCATGCAAAGTTTAGTTCTCTCAATTTCTAGATCAGCTCGAGGGTAGTTCTTAATCATTTCAGCTACTTGAGGTCCCTCTTTTAATCTAGTCTGATATGCACGAAACATCATGTCTAGATTCTCTGGTATGGGTTCCGCTAAAACTGTTCCTGATTTCTGAGCTGGATTCTCTTGATTCAATTCCTGTGAAGTCAATTCTTGGATTTTGGCTCTAGATTCCTTTAAACTTCCTTCCAATTCCGTTATCTTTTTACTCCATTTTCTCTTAATTCTTTCTCTAGAATCTTTCCAAGATTTTGTCTTTTTACTGCAACTTCACTGGTTTCGGCTACTTTCTCTTGATTAAGCAACTTCACTGGTTTCTCTAGATTCTGCAACTTCACTGGTTTCGGCTACTTTCTCTTGATTAAGCTTTTGGTTCTGTAAGAGCGCCTGGGCTCTTGTTATAGCTTGGATAGGCACGTATGTAGGGTTGGATCCATCTGCGTTATTTACAATACCTATCACGTTGATCGGTGTCACATTCGGAGCATTAACAGGGTTCTTAGGACAATCTTTGATTATGTGCTCTTTGCCACAATCAGCACAAAAGCCTTGGATGTTATAGTACTGTGATTGTCCTGCTATCGGGGGGTGTGGACAATCCTTTATGAAATGATCTCCTTGGCACCTAAAGCATGGTCCTCTAGGGCCCTGTGGTCTCTGTTGTCTTAATTGGGGCCGTGGATTTGGGTTTGTGTACATCACATTAGCATAGTCGGGCCCCCAACTAGGTTCCACTGGTGGACTATCGTAATGATATGTCTCCACGTGTTCTGGTGACTCTGTGTAATATGCGGGTGGACTATCGACATGCGTAGAGTCAAAACTGTTTGAGTGTGGGTCACTCTCTGTGATCAAAGGTGAAGAAGGCACTAAGGCCCTACTTAGGTTCTCTTCTGCAGCAGCATATTTGACTGAGATGACATTCGCTGGTGGGGGTGGCTGCTGAGCTAGGACAGGTTGAGGTCTCTGTTGAGCCTGGTATGGGTAGTTCTGAGGAGGCCTATAGTAATAAGGCTGAGCATTGTATTGGCCTTGATACCTACCTGGCTGTGCGTATGCTTGCGGGTAGTTCTGTCTCACGGTTTGTTTGTTGTATGGGCAGTCCTGAGCCGTATGATTCGTGTATCTTCTCTCAATTGTACAGTATTGGCCACTAGGGTTGGCTTGTGGTTGTGGTGCATTGGGACACACATTTGCCATATGGTCACCACCACAGGTGTAACAACGCTTGTTTGTTAGCACCCTAGGTTTACTAGAAACTCCTAGTTTCTGGGCCACTTTTTCTGCTAGGTCTTCTATTGAGCTAGACAATTTTGTGGATGCTAGAGATGAACAGTCTGAGTCCTTATAGACCTTGGAGAGTTCCAACTCGTCTCCTAAGTTGTCCTCAATGTCTATGCATATTCTCACACATTGCTCTAGCGTTCTGGGTTCTTTTAGGTACACGTAGGAGCGTAGTTTAGAGCTCAACAAGCCATCTAGAAACAATGACACTTGCTTAGCTTGTGAGGGTAGCTCTTGCATTGGACATCGTTCAACATATTGTCTAAACCTACGTCCTGCCAGTCTAACTGTTTCTTGAGGGGTCTGTTTAAAGCTATGAATCAACGAAGACGTGTCATGTCTAATCCCACTTTTAGAGAATTCAGTGATGAATGACTCTAAAAAGTGATGGATGTATCTAAATTGCCTTTGTTGCAAAGGTTGGAACCAAGTTAAAGCTGTATTCTTTAACGTTAGTCCAAATGCGTTGTATTGCGTGAACATGTCTTCAACTTGTTCGGCTCTTAGTACTTGCTTGAATTCTGCGACGTGGTCGTAGGGATCTCCTGTCCCATCAAAATAATTCTTCATTGATTTTACTAATTGAGTGGGTCTCAATATTCTTGCGTGTTCACGTGGTCTAGGTAGAGGAAAATCATCTCTACCACCTGGTATTCCATGATCTCTTTGTCTATCCACTCTATTAGTGTCCGTGGTTGTTCTATCTCTCCCTATGGGATGAGTGAAGCTTACTTCTGGTCTCTCTTTATTTCCCTCTCTTTGATTTCCATGGGCCGAGGATGTTCCTGCCCCTTGTTGACTTGTATTCATGTTTGTTCTAGATGGAGGGAATACCAATTCTCCTCTCCATGTGTATGTGTTTTTAGCGCGGTCGGGTACCACAAAGACTCTTTCTGAAGTCTCATCCAGGTATACAACCTTTCCAGGTGTATCCGGGTCCTTGAATTCGTATATAGTGATGATACCTACCTCACTAAGTATCTCGGTCTTGTATCTCCAAAAGGCTTCATCAGTTTCTTTATTTACAAACAACTCTATGCTTCTGTTGTCCTGAGGGATCCATTCTGGGATTAGTACTCGTGTCAGTACAGATTTCCCTCTAGGTGTTCTAGGCTCTTCTAATGGTTCTTTTCCTTGAGGTTTTGCTTCCGTCTCTGGTTGAATCACGCCAAACTCGTTGGTATTGTTTGGCTGCGTACTTAAGATGTACATCGTTCCTTCCTTGTCTATGTACGTGTCTCTCTCGAATTTCACCACTGGACGTTCCAATCCAATGGGTTGATCGGGGTTGTGCATTTGCACCACTTGCCTTCGCAAACCATCCTCATAGATGCGAGCACCTGATCGGTTGGTTCGGAGAAACTCTAGTTGTGTTCTATAGGGTCCTTCAGGTTTTTCTAAATAGGCTACATTCGACCCTCCTTCTGGTCTTTCTGTGCTAAATGCCATTCCTGAATCACTAGTATCTGAGCTCTCGTAGGGATAACTAGTGTTCAATTGTTGAGCCCACGATCGTGCAGTAGTTCTTACACTTGCCTCTGATGATCTAAGGCTTCGTCGGTCCGACTTACCTATATGTTTGCCCGATCTAAGGTTCATTAATTTTCTTCCTTGCACACTCAGTACACGCTCAGATCGTCACTGATTCTTTGTTATTACTTTCTTGATCCTTTTTAAAGGTCTTTAAGTTCTTGTCTTAATGTATGCGTCAGGAATTCGACTTTCCGTGATAATTTTGAGTTCTCGTTTCGTCAGACTTAGGTTCTTTCCTTTAGGTTTTCGTGTCACACACCTTTACTTTAGTCTTGAACTTGAAAGAATTAAATATCTTGAACTTGAGGCGTTCCTATCGTCTTAATCCACAATGCTAACGTTTATCCTAAGCTAAGAATTGACTGAGGGGGTTGAGTAATCTTCCAACCTCGAGTCAGCTTTTTCTGGTTGTTCTGATGCCCAAGAAGCCGCGCTTCCCAAGCTTTATGCCCTTCACAGCCTTGCTTTGGTTGTCTTTGATTGCCCTTGCTAGACCTGGAAAAATCCAATATTAGACCAATTCACAGTTGGATGATCAAGCACTTAAGTACATACACCTTTTAAGTCCCTTCCCTTTTGCCCAACTTTTCAATGCTTGCCCCCTGGCTTTCAAGTCCCAAACTAGGTCAACCCCAAAATAGCTTGTCTAAAAATAGACGTATCCTTTAAGAAAAAAACAGTTGAGGTCACGTAGTACTCGTAAAGAGCTTTCTAACGAGCTATTAAGCTCAAAAAACAGACTTCGGATGAAAAAGTTATGACCGTTCAGGCCCTGGGGGGTAAAAACTGACAAATAGGTTTTTCTCCAAGTATGAGCAAAGGGGTCTCCTATGAGTCTAATCACCCAAAAATTTCCCAAAAATAGCCCCAAAATTGGCCAAAAAATGAAACCCTAAAATTTGCGATGGGGGTGCACAATCGCGATGGTCTGGGATGATCGCGATGGTCTGGGACCGTCGCGATGGCGTGAGGGTGCACCGTCGCGATGGCGTGAAATTGGACCGTCGCGATGGCGTGAAAGTGCACAATCGCGATGGCGTGAACTTGGACCGTCGCGATGGCGTCAAAGTGCACCGTCGCGATGGCGTGAACTTGGACCGTGGCGATGGCGTGAAAGTGCACCGTCGCGATGGTGTCAGTCAACGGTCAACATGCACAATCGCGATGGTCTGAAGAGCACCATCGCGATGGTCTGAAGTGCACCGTCGCGATGGTCTGGGCGCGATGGTCTGAGCGCGATGGCGTGAGCCAATCGCGATGGTCTGAACTTTTGAAGCGTCACGATGGTCTGAAGTGCACCGTCGCGATGGTCTAGATTGCCACGTGGCACCGTCGGCACGATGGCGTGGACCAATCGCGATGGCGTGACACAATCGCGATGGTCAGAGACCGTCGCGATGGTCCGGCCAAGCCGTCGCGATGGCGTGAGCCAATCGCGATGGTGTGACACAATCGCAATGGTCAGAGACCGTCGCGATGGTCCACCAAACTATGAATTTTTGCAATGCAGCTGTGGATTCCTACACACGCAGGGGTCGCCTACACGGTGGTGAACTCGCCTTCCTCAAAATCCGAACTTTGCAGACCATCGCGATGGTCTGACACAGTCGGAAATTTCTGACAGAAACTGAAGTTTTTACCTTTTCCAAGCTTTCCTGATCCACTGGAGCTCTGTACCTGCAAGAAAACTCAAGAAAACCAAAGTACACACAAGCACAAAAGCTCTCTCTCACTCTCTCGCATGCACAAATGAGGGGAAATGAGGACAATGGGTGGATATGGTGAATTTTCTGATTTTTTTGGAGATGAAGATGATGATGCGGTGATGAAGATGGAGTGTGGGGGAGGTGAAAAACACTAAAAACTAAGTTAAAACAACAACAAAAACTGAAATTTTTACCTTCCAACGCCACTTCTTGCTATACTCTTACCATCACACATTCGTCCTAGAATCGATCCCCGGCAACGGCGCCAAATTTGGTGTTGCTCTAGCACAATGGTGAGAACCACGTTAAGAAGCTCCACCTCCTTAATGTCAATCCGCGGAAGAGATAGGAGTGATATGAAGATCGTGAATGTGAGATGAAGTGAGAGTGAAGGTGAGAAGCATAGAAATGCACACACACATACACACACACTACGAAGAGACAAGCAAGACACAATGGAAGGTGGGAAATTAGCTCTATTACTCAAGAACACTATTACAAGCTCAAAATAGCTCTAAGCTCACACTAACCAACCTCAAAAATGAGCTCTCTAGCTCTTTTTATAGTTTCTAGACTAGTTTTGACCGGTTTCACATCTAGTGACCGGCATAGTTAAAAATTAGGTCCTATATGCTATTTGGAAGGGTAAACAGTATCTAAAAATAACGAAAATTGGTACGCGCATTCTACCTAAGCTCCTCAAGCTCGAGGACTCCTCGGCTTGCACAAAATGGAGCTATGGATTACAAAATGGGGTTTTCTATGTTACATATGTTACAATAGTGATAAAAATCACTGTTGGAGGTTTTTGGAAAGTATTTGAAAACATAATTATTTGAAAACGATTCGATTGGCTCCCTGCTTTTTCGTTACATGCTTCCGTGTCGTCTGTGCCTCTGGCTGCTTCCAACATATTTCCTCTTTGATCTTGGCTGCATAATTGTGATTATATGTATAAGGTTTCTGCTTAATGGCATCCAAAGACATGATAATTCTATGCAAACACATCTCTATACTCTCTTAACAATGCTATCAACTCCTTTTCTTCTTCTTCAGTCAAGTTGCATCCTATGCATGTACATTGTTCTTCATTGTCTTCTATGGTCACAACAATTTTGTTGGTCTTTTCTTTGTTATCATAAGCCACTCCTGTAAGGAAAAGACCAAAAAAGTTGTTGTGACCATAGAAGAAAAGAAAAGAACAATGTATGTACATAGGACCCGACTTTACTGGCAAGAGTTGCTTATGATTACAAAGACTCATAGGAGTGGCTTATGATGACAAAGAAAAGACCAACAAAATCATTATCATAAGCCATTCTTGTGAGGCATCTTGATCATGACCTTCTGATCTTCTGTTTCATATTTCTTGAAGTTCTTTGGGACTTCAAATGGGGTCTCTTCCTCCAATGGCTTAGGTTTGGCTTCTCTCATTTCATATTCTGGGTTATTGTCGAGTTCTCTTCCTCGTTCTTTCCTCCTTTTGAGTCTCGACTTCTATTAAATATAGATATTCTTCCTCGGAAGCACAGAATGGCTGCATGAGGATGGAATCTCCATCTGCATCATTATCCTCCATTGGTTCTATCCTATGGGGTTTTCATTCTTCTATAATCGAATAATACATGATTGGTTCTATTTCCCAACCAAGAGGTTGGAATTCTTCGTGAAGAAAAACCATAGGTGTGTAGGTTTGATCCTGGATGAACCTATGATTCTCCTTAGTACCTGCTTCCCATGTGGCTAATCTTTTCTCTTCTTCAACTCCCACTTTGCAAATCCATAAGTGGGTGTCCCCATGCATCCATCAAGATGCTGATCCTATGGAGTGCACTAACTCAGTGTCATATGTTGCTCTATGGATGGGGTTCCATTGTATACGGGGCACATCTCTATGAGAGTAATCCCTTGAGATTAGCCTTAGTGGTGACTCCTAAATGTTGTAAGTACAAAGAACTGGTTCCCCAATCTTACACTATCTACAGTTGTCTCATGAATGGTCTAGCTACGATCATCTCATATGCATGGTTCTTGCCAAATTCACGTATGGGGAAAGTATCATCAAAATCTACACAAGTAGTGAGAGTTATTCCTTCTAACAATCTTAGAGGTTTCTCGATGTGGCCATCTTCCATTAGCAACTTCATTCATGTAGGTATGAATGTCAATTTGCCCCAACGCTTCCATAAGGAGGTGGTAGGAATTGCAATACCTACACCAGATTCTCAAATAGCTTTTGTTGTGTAACCTTGATAAGTGATAGGGAGATAGGTGTTTCCTTCTTCGCCTTCACTCATGTCACCTATTTTATCCAAGGGTATCTCAGGTACTGTCCTATGTGATGATACTTGGGAATGAGATTTAGCTATTTCTGGTACTTGATTAGCTATGTGTTTCCAAAGTTTTGGTTTAATTCTAAGTAGGTCCTCCAAAGTGAGATGACACTACACTTTGGTGTTCTTCACTACATCCGCATTCCTCGGTAAGACTAAGTCTTTTTTTCTTACCCTAATTGTGGGTGCTCTCACATGGATAGACTTAGAATCCCATAGACCTGTGAAATCAAGCAATTCCTGTAAGGAATCTGACTCATTGTCTAACCATCACTAGATTGGGCATCCTCTTGTTCTACATAGATAAAGGTAAAATCTTTATCCTTTTCTTCATTCTTCTTTCTTAAATCCTCTTTGTAATCATCAATTAGTGATTGTCTTGCTCCAACAACTTTCCCTCAATCATTAATTGTGATTAACTGCCTCTTCTTTATACCTTCCATTTCTTTAAACCTCTGCAATTTAGGTCCATCCAAACTCTTTGTTAACATATATCTACAACTTGATCTTTTGTAGGAGTATACATGATCTCTATCTCTTTGTCAATCACCTTTTCTCTCAAGAAGTGATATTGAATCTCATTACATTTGGTCGTGGGATGAAACACAGGGTTAGCTGCCAAATACAAAGAACTCATATTGTCTCCACAAATAATAGGAACACTGATTGATGTCAAAACTCTTCATAGAGTTCTCAACCATATGAACCGCTTTGCAGCTTCCACCATACCTTTATACTCTACTTCTGTAGATGATAAAGCAATTGTGTGTTGCTTCTTAGAACACCAAGAAATCAATTTATCTCCCACATAACAGAAATACCCATGTGTTGATCTTCTATAATCAGAGTTACCTACCCAATCTACATCACTATATATCTTGATTCTTCTATCTGATGTGAACCCATAATACAAACCTTATTTAAGTGTGCCCTTAATATATCTTAGCACCCTTTGACCTGCAGTCCAATGTTCCTTCCTTGGACAATGCATAAATTGAGATAAAACTCCAATTGCATATGATAGATTAGGCCTGGTCAATCTAGCATAAGTCAAGCTACCCACCAAACTCTCAAAAGCTTCATATCTATGAATTTTTGGTTCACCTCCATTAGGGTTGATGCTATCCTGCAATCTTCCATCTTAAACTTGATTAGAAAATTCTTCAAATACCTTTCTTGAGTCACATATACTCCATGTTGAGTATATAGAATCTCCATTCCCAAGAAGCATGACAAATCTCACAAGTCACTGATCTTGAATTCTTTCTCCATCTGCTTTTTAAGCCTTTATATTCCTTTGTCATTTGTACCTGTGATTATTATGTCATCAACATAAATGCAAACATAAATAAAACCATCTTCACTTGCTTTGACTAACAAGCTACTATCTACCTTTGATGCTTGAAAACCAAGTTCCTTCATGCACTTTACAAGCCTGTAATTCCATGCCCTTGGGGCTTACTTCAAGTCATAGAAAGATCTCTTGAGCTTACACACATAATCTGGATTATGTTGATCTTTGAAACCATCTGATTGTTCCATGTAGACTTCATCTGAAATGTAACCATTCAAAAATGCATTCTTCATATCGAGTTGAGATAATTTCCAACCTTTGCAAGCAGCAATAGCTATGAGAGTCCTTATGGTTGTCAGTTTTGCAATAGGACTATATTTTTCATCATATTCCACACCATAAGTTTGTGCATACCCTTTCACAACAAGCTTAGCTTTGTACCTGGACACACTTCCATCTGCAAATCTCTTTGTTTTGTAGACCCATTTGCATCCAATTACCCTCTGATTACTTGGTTTATGTACCAAGTCCCAAGTCTCATTCTCAATTAGTGCATCATACTCTTCCTTCATAGCTTTCTCCTAATTCTCCTTTCCTTTGGCTTCATCATATGTAGATGGGTCTTTATTTTCTTTCACTATTTAAGCATAATCTTTAGTTGTCAAGAAAGAGGTGTCATAGCTATACCTTATAGGTTGTCTTTTGTTCTCTGATGACCTTATAAGTTCTCCACTTCTTGAAGTTTCTAGTTCATCATATTCTAGATCAAACCTTGGAAATTATTCATTTTCAAATTAGTACTTCAACATTATCTTCTTCCTCAGAGATTTGAACCTTTGGTTTACCTTTCTTTTGATTCAATGTTTCTTCAAGACCATAAGCATTATTTATACCTGAATACCAAGTACCTTGCGCATTAAATGTGACATCCTTTGATACAAGGAATTGCTTTGTAGATGGACTCCACAACCTGTATCCCATTTGTTTATCATCATAACCAATGAACAAATACTTTTCAGCTTTTGGTTCTAACTTATGCCTTAATTGAGAGGGAGCATAAGCATAGGATAAGCAACCAAATACTTTGCAATGATCTAATGTAGGTTTCTCTTACCCTACCAAGCTTCATATGGTGTCATACCCTGCAAAGCTTTACATGGTAGCCTGTGAACCAAGTATGTGGATGTATTTACCGCCTCATCCCACAAATAATTAGGGCAATTCTTCTCTTTCATCATTGACCTTGCAAACTCAACAAGAGTTCTATTTCTCCTTTCTGCTAGGAGAGTACCTACAAATATTTTCTCTTTTTATACGTGCATTCCACAAATAAGTAGTGAATTCAATTGAGAAATACTCTCCCCCTCCATTTGACCTTAATCTCTTCAATTTTTGTCCTATAACCCTCTTTGCATATACATGATAGTGTTTAAATGTGCTAAGCACTTTTGATTTGTCTTTGATCACATCAATAGTGATCCACCTGGTAGAATCATCAACATAAATCAGGTAATATCTGGAACCATTTATCCTAAAGTTCTTTGAAGGACCCCACACATCTATATGCACCAATTCAAGTCTTTCAGAATACATGAAACCTTGCTTATTGTATTATTTCTTGTGAGCCTTACCTAATTAACATGCTTCACGTCTGTATGTCATGTGTTGACCTGCAACATTATGTAATCCAAGCATTGAATCATTGTTAATCATCTCTTTAATACCTCTTTCATTGAAGTATCCAAGCCTCTTGTGCCAAAGATCCAACTCAAATATCTTTTGCTCTCCATATGTGAACAAGGCATGTCCAACATTACCTTGTACATTCAATGTGAAGAGCCTTCCTTCTTTTTTTCCTGTAACAATTTTCTTGTACCCTTTGCTAGGATCTTTGACATAAACTCCATCATTAGTGAACCTCACTTCATATCCTTTTTCTACAATTTGTCCTACACTGATCAACGTCTTTGGAATTGTAGGACCATACAAAACCTTACTCAAAAGAGTGCTTCCATCTTTAGCCTTTATTGATCCAATAGACTTCACCTTCTGCTTTGTATTGTCACCTATTTGAACTATATGATTGATTACCTTATTCTCCAAATCAGTCACCAAGCAATGTTCCCAATCAGGTGATTACTACACCCTAAGTCAATGTAGAATACCCTTTGGTCTTAATTTTCAACTTCACATGTTGCATTCATGATTAGAGGTAGAGGTGGTAGAAGTTTCTTTGGAAGGAATGGTTTTGGAAGCTTCTTCCACCATTCCTTCCAAAGAAACTTCTACCACCTCTACCTCTAAAATTTCCTCTCTGATTTCTTCCACCTCTGCCTCTTTGATTGAAACTCTGATTAAAGTTACCAATGCTTTGATATCGTGCCAACATTCATGAGCTAGATTATTGTTCTGACCACATATCCAACAAGCTTTCACATTATCCTTATTATTTTTGCCTCTTCCTCTACTTCTGCCACTTCTTCTACCTCTTAGGAAGTTTGCTTGGCTTTTAGAGCCTTCATCTTCAATTGATTGTTGCTTTCCTTTGCTAACCTTCTTCTTATCCTTAGAATACATTGCTTGATCTGCACTCTTATCAATATCCCCTTTGATATCATGCTCAAAGGTTAGCATATGACCTAGCAATTGATTCAAATAAGGAGTGAAATAATCCAGTGAAATTTCTGTTGATAATATGAAATGCTTCCACTTCTCATCTCCTCTTAAACCTATAAGAATTTTTCTTAGCAATTTATCCTCTTCAATGTCTTCTTCAACTACACCCAAAGAATCAACAATGTCTTTCATCTTTGTCACATAATCAAATATTGATTGTGAGGCCTTCTTCTTAAATGTGGTAAATCCTACCCATAGTGATGCCTTCCTTGACTTGGTTGTATTCTAGAAATGCTCCTCCAAAGCATTCCATATATAACTTGCACTTTCAAGTCCTCTGGTATGAGGAAGCAAGTAATCATTCACTACCATATAGATAATGCTCTTTGCTTGAGCAGCCTTCTTCATCCAAACCTTCAAATCTGCAAGCTCCTCCCTCGTTGGAACACTAAGATCTTTGAAATCTGGATTTTCTTCTTCTCTTCTTATGTATCCCATTAGCTCTTTGCTCATAAGATGAGTGTCCATCCTCATGGACCAAGCTAGATAGTTCTCTCTATCCAATTTCTCAATTTAAAGGCTATCTCCCATTCTTTCTTCACCTGTACTATCAAATCTTCAACCTTATGAGTAATGAATGTACCTTTGCTTCGAAACTTACTCCTTCTGATCCTTTTGATTGTTGTCATGTGTCTTCCTTTAGCCTTTCCTTCAAACTTTATCCTTTTGAATCTTCAGATGTTGAATTTTGTATGTCTACAGCAGCCGGGGTCCTCCTTTCTTTCACTTTTGATAGAACCTGCTCTGGTACCTCTGATGGAGATGATTAATCTCCAAACATGAAAACTTAACTAATATGTGAGAAATAGCTTCACTTAGGAAAGTCTACTTCACAAAACTTTCTCATCAAAATAATTAAAGTTTTCTATGAAACTTTGACACAACACTCTCCTCGTGTTTTTGCAACTATTCCAAATGAAAGTTCTCCAAAAGAACTTATAAAACTTTAGATTTACCTCAATAAGTAAACCTATATTTGAAACAAGCTTTGTCTATAGGCGACTTTCACATGTACAACTTTAAACACTTGGTTCTCTCAATCTACAACCCCTTTAATCAAATGCTTTTAGACATAGATGGCTTACCTTCCAACTTAGATCAGGATTGCACTTGTTTCAGGAGTCTCTCAACATCTTTGACACATATGAATGTTCCTACTCACAATGCTCTCAACCTGATTACAATTGGGTATTGATATATTTAGGTAGTGATGTGTGTGAACACACTAGGATCGTCGGGGCACTTTTTTCCCTCTTTAGGAGGTTTTTTTCCCTCGGCTTGTATATACGCCTATTGCCCTAATGGGCTACTTATCTTTTTACATTCTCTAGTAATACATTCAGTATTGTGTGTTTGTGCTCCAAGCTTCTTCGTCTTTCTTGTGTTGTTCACGTGCTTCCGCAGACGTCTGTTCGTTGTTAACCTTTGGAGTTGTCCTCTCCAATCATTTAGCATAAGAATCAACAATACATCTTATTTTTGTCAATCTTGGAAGTATACAAGAGAGCACAGCCCCTTCTAGATAATAGAATCCAAGAAATAAGAGAAAAATGGCTGGATTTCTGAGAAATAGTGGAAATGAAGAGGAATTTCTAGGGTTGGATTATCTTGAGCAAATCTCCATCATTTTCCACAATCTTGGTGTCTAAAACATGTTATTTTCTCAGCAGAATACAATCATAAAGTCAAAATTAAAAAATGATACCTGCAACCTTCAGACAAGACAATCGTGATTCTGTGAAAACAGACGATTTTCATCTCTAGCACCATTCTTCATGCCTTCCATCTCAGATTTCTACGGCAATACGCAGGAAAATTGCAGTGTTTAGCTGCCGATTTTGGTTGATTGCTGGAGAATTATACTATGTGGATCATACTGGAATTTTACTTCGATGTATTCCACCACATGAAGTTAACTCAGTTATTACTTTGGCTCACTCAATTCCTTCCGGTGGCCATTTTGCTGCAGACTTAACTCACCGGAAAATTCTGCAAAGTGGTCTCTGGTTGCCTACTATGTACAGGGATGTATTGTAGTTTGTAAAAAAATGTGATAATTGTCAGAGGTCTGGACATCCATTACCACGTCATTATTTTCTGCTACAACCTGTCCTGCCATTATAACCTTTTCAAAAGTGGGGTCTAGATTTCATTGGACCTATCACACCACCAGCAATCTTCAGTAACAATCGTCATATTTTGACATGTACTGATTATGCTACCAGATGGGCAGAAGCCTGGGCTTTACGGTCTGCTACAACTGTTGCGGTAGCAAAGTGTCTGCTAATCGATGTCTTTCCATGTTTTGGTTTACCCTTGGAACTTGTTGCAGATCAAGGCACTCATTTTGTCAACAATTTAATGAAAGTACTCACACATTCATTTCAGGTCACACATAAATTTAGTTCACCATATTACCCTCGTGCAAATGGCCTGGATGAGAGTACAAACAAATCTTTGTTGAATATGCTTCGGAAACTCATTTTAGAAGCACCGGAAAGATGGGATCAACTGTTGCCTACAGTATTATGGGCATATCAGACTACATACAAGGTAACAACAGGATTAACCCCGTTCAAACTAGCGTATGGATTAGAAGCAATAGCACCGATGGAGATAGTTATACCAAGCTTACGAGTAGCAATTGCTCAGAAACTACTACCGGAAGACTCACTGTCATTTCGGTTGGATACACTCAGAGAATTAGACGAGCATCGATGGCACAATTTTTTGACTATGCAGGAAGTACAGCTAAGACAAGCTCGAACACATGATCGATATCTAAAGACTCCAATTTTTTTGGTGGGACAACTTGTACTATTTTATAATGCAAAGTCGAATCGGTCTGCTGGCAAATTCAAGTTACGATGGTTTGGTCCCTACCGGATTTCTGAACAAGTGGGTCTAGCAACTTTTCGGTTGACTATGTTGATCGGAATCCCTCTTCTGAAAGTCATCAACAGTTCAAAGCTGCGCCCGTATCAACACACATCTAACCCGCACTGAAACATTTTGCGGTTGGCCGCGTCTTTTGGCGTTCACTTTTCTTTTCTTTTCTTTTCTTTTATTTTGAATGCTTAATAAAATAAATCTGTAAATATCCGCGTTTTGATACCTAATTATGTCCACGGCCGCCCTGCCCTTGCCAGCTACTCACGCATGCACACCAAAGTTAAGAATTATCATTTCAGTACCGCACGATGATTAATCATCCTTCATTGCTCTCCACTGCGACACATCTACTTAACCTTTTCTATTTCGCCGAAAATCGCTATTGTGTTTGTGTGATTTGTGCTCTGTGTGCTTACCCTATGCTTTGCGTGCTTGTGTTTACTGTCGTTTTGTGCGCCATGGAAGCTTTGGCTAACTACGCCGCCTTCCGTGATGGACTCCCTGCAGACGTAGGAGAGTTCCTGCGCATTCGTGGGCTTAACAACTTCGCTGAACTGCCTTGGCATTCAGTGGAGTCCCACACATTTTTCGCCCAAATCATCTCCGCCATCGCCAACACACCTCCACCGAGCAGAGCTGGCCTATCACCTCCCTCCCATCCCGTACACTTATCACATTCCAAGCCTTTACAGAAGCCTTTAGACTCCCTTCACAAGGTCGGGAAAATGGCCCGAGTCTGCCAATCGCTAGAATGGTAGAGTTATTCCCTAGGTATTCATCCAACGAGTATGCAATTCTCTGCCGACCGGAACCAGAAAGATCAGCCCTCCAGTTTTTAGTAGCCATTCTCAACCTACAGAAATGCACATATGGAATATCCCGCCCCTTCTACTCCGCCATAGAATTAGCTGCGCAAGAACCAGTAAACTTCGCATCCTTCTTCTTCCACCGCATTCACCAAGAATGTGTGTCCATTATGAAACAGGTAAAGAAGGGAGGCATGCCGAGATCCAGACTACCGCACATCCTTTCATTCCTCTTTCGGGCAATACTCGCAGCACAACCACCACCCAGAGGGCCTGTTCTGCGACATGAAGAATCAGTACAACTGTGGGACGATGAGGAAGAAGATGAAGAAGAGCTAAACCAACTCTTCCGCAGAAAGAGGATCAGAATCAGTTCTTTTGAGAGTGACGCACAAGGATCTGCCGAAGGAAACAAGGATGATGACAAAGAAGAAGAAAAACAGGACGAGGAAACATTCCACGACACCACAACATCAATGCAGAATGAATCCTCTGCACAATCTTCCCAGGATCAACAACAAGAAAACCATACTAAAGCTGACACATCCTCTACCAAAGAAGAATCACAGCAATAGTCTAAAGATGAACAACAAGTAGATGAAGAACAAGTGGCTAAAGAAGCGCTCGAAAGGTTACTTAAGACAGTTGAGTCTACAGCCGAAGACACTGCACAACAAAACGCAAATTAGGTAACACAAACTCATACCGTCATTCCCACTCCCCCACCAGAACCACCCATCGAACCCATTATCCATATCCAGCCCACTCACCCCAACGAAGCCACAACCTCTTCTTCATCATCACCTAACTACTCTCCACCGAACTCTCAACAACTCCTCATGCCATCCTCGTCCCAACCTCGTCATCTTCCTCAACTCCCATCCATCCCCATATTCTCTGAGTTAGAATCAATGGGTCAACTTCTAATCACTTTATCACAACAACTGCTGCAACAATTGAAGCAAATCACAGACACTGTTCGAGAAGACTTCCAACACAAATTAGAAGTAATGGAGGCAGATATCACTCCCCTCCAGGAGGATTTACAGGCAGTAAAGGCTGAAAACCATGCACTTCATGCACAAATAGAGCAATTACAGACCAGGCTTCAAGAACAGGAACAAATTACAACTCAGCGAGATGAAGCCCTGGCAGCAGCAAAAGAGAAGGAGGAACTGCTGCTGGCTGCCGATGTAGAAATAATTAAACTGAAGCAAGATATCCAGGACAAGGAAGATGCAAGGATCGCGTTAGGTAATCTATTGGAAGAAACCAGAAATCAACTACAAGAATTAGTGCAGCAGAGTCAAGAACAGCAAAGGCAGGTTAAAAGAAGAGAAGAAGAGCTTCAGAGGACCAACGAAAATCTAGCAGATGTCAATAATATGCTCAAACATTACTTAACCAAGGAAGCGCAGACACAAAAGCTAATTGCAGATCTCAGACGCGAAAAAGAATCATATACAAGAACAGTGAGCTTTCAAATTTAGGAAATCGAGAGACGGGAAAATCAACTGGAAAATCAAAAAGAAAGAATACAAAAGATGGAATAGCAGGTGGCCGAAATGAAGACTTCCAGAGATGCAGCGCTGGCCAACGAGTTTTACTTACATGAAGCATTTCTGCAGACCCAAGCAGCAATTTTGCTAAATGATGCCATAGCCCTGAGCTCTATACGTATAGATGCACAATTACTAGAACCGGACACCCTAAAACAGTTATTAAAAACCCTCAAGAAAAAGATAGCACGTACCTTTAGATTAGCTAGGAATATGTACTTAGAAGGAATTATAGGTGAGCAGGCTTCACACGTGCAAAAGGTTGTTACGCAGGCACGATGTATTCTTTTATACAAAGCAATGAAAAGAAAGACGCACAGAGAGAGATAGTCGTGACGGATCACCAGACTGTTTGTCTGGGTGACTGAGCAGATCGTATCTGTAGTGTCTGTTTTGCATAATCTTTTGTTTTCTGAGTTCTGGTTTGTCCTTTGTTGTCTGTCGCCTCTTTTCTTGTCTGCTGTCGACTTTTGTATCGTTCTTAACCAGTAAGATGATTCGTGGAATCACCAAACTGTTCGTCTGGGGAATGGCCTGAACACTACTGTAGCGCGGTTGTTTAATTTCTACGTAATCGGATTGTACTGTGTGTATCTGTGTTTTGGTTTATCGAGTGTTTGATGGTATTCATGGCGATTGTGTGTCTCGGTTAGCTCGCTTATCGGATTGTCTCTTTTCTTGAAACGTTCTGTAAGTGTATGACGAAGTCTGTGCAGTCATTGTAACTCTTCTGATGCCTGTGATTGACTTAAGTTGTCTGTAGTATCTAGGTTCAGGTTTCACACAGTAAGTTTAAGCTACAGTAAGATCTCTTGGAATGAGTATTGAACCCTCAATACTGTGTGTATGAATTGTCGAAGTTCTCTGTGTTACGGTGTTTTTTGATTGTTTATACCCGTTCTATGAAGTTGATCGAATACTCATGCCTCTGGCATTACCAGTAAGGTTATGTGTGGATGCAACATGGCATGTTAGTGCATTCGGTACGCTTGGTTGATCTAAGATTGTGACGGTAATATCTAAGCACAATAATCATTGATAGAGCTTTCAACATGAGTATAGTGTTGGGTGTGAGCAGTAAGTTTGGGAACTAAGTACAGGGCCTCTGTCTAACAGACCCCTACCACTCCCAAGAACCCACTTAGGTGCTTAGATGCGTTTCTGACAGTTAGACTCGCGTTTAAGAAGCGGTTTAACAATGGACCATGTATGAAAAGGCATGATCGATTCAAGCAATAAGGACCATTTGAAGTTCTCGGACTGCTCTCTTCACTTCAATCAGTTGTGCCTTTTGTGTGAGTGTTAAACGAAGTATAAAAACATCAAGGATTACAAAATGGAGAAGATTGGAGGACACGACCAATTCAAGCGATTAGGGGCATCTGAGGTTCTCTAAGTGCCCTAATCGCTTGAATTGTTTGTGTCCTCCAATCTTCTCCATTTTCCTTCATAAGCCCAAGTTTTCAATTCAGATATCATATCATCATGATATAGCATAAAAATCTAGAAATTAATGATAAACCACTTATGATCTTAGTTGATCTCATGAATAAGGGGCATACCATAGTTTATATTTTAGAAAAAACTACTCCCAACATCAATAAGTTGAAACACATTTCTTTGTAGAAACATGAGTTACAAACACTATCTTCTCGATAAAGATAGAATGGCATCATTTACCAATACTTACAATGCTCTAAAGGTTATTGTGTACAAAATTTTAGTTACAACAAAGAGCATATAAATATCTTCCAACATATGTTGGAAGTACATGGGGCTTACTATTAAGATGTAATCCTAGATACAAAACTCTATACATTTTTTGAGCCTTCACCTTTGTGCTTATTCTTCTTCTTTTTGGAGCCTTTACTTTTATGCTTATTCTTTGGGACATGCTTCAATGGAGAGTGAACGAGATGTCCTTTCTTCTTATCTTCTGTCTTCTTATGTCTTGGTGGTGGAGGTGGCAGAGGAGAGTCTCGATCATAAGGATAGATAACATCTTTTAAGATGGCATGAATTGTTTTTTCTCTAACCAAAAGGATCCACGCATCTAGATAATCAGACAGATATATACTGGGGCTGTAAAATCTGTGCTTTAAGAACCTTACTGCATTGGCAATTACTCTCCATCCACATGATGTACTGTCTTTCTCTAGTGGCACATGAATTTGCATATAACAAAACTTTTTTTCTTGATTCACTTTGCTAGGATATTTCTGATCAGTGTGCATTTTCAAAACTTTTGCACCATTGTGAGGCTAAATAAATATCAAAATGCATAACAATGGAAGTATACAATGTTCGGGTGATTGACGTCTTTGATAGTACCACTTTTATACCTCTGATAGTAGTAAGCTTCCGGTACCACCCGTCTGCCGTAGCAAAGACTCGAACCTTATCAAGCCTGTGGAAATTCGCTGCGCCACTGAATTAGTGTTGAACTACAGTGATGTTAGAACACCTCTATAATCAACAGTAGCTTAACAAGGCTTCTGCCACTCAAACTGTGCTTTGAATTCTCTTGAAAATTCCACCGGAACTTCACCGGACTGTCACCGAAATTTACCGGAATCTTACCGGAATGATCTTCAATTCTGTTCGTAATTGTTTCAAATGTTTATACGTGAAACAAGGAAGTGATGAGTGAACTTCCCTTACTGACAGAACTCTTCCTGAAGTTTAGAGAAAAAACTTCATCAGTTTAGAGTGCTATTTTCGGTCCGACTTTGTACTGTGTCTACATATCCATTTCAACGGAAACTTTGATCCGTATAAAGTAGAGACTTCTAGCTACAGGATAAGCTATTTCTCATACAAAACTCTATATTATTATGCAAGATATACTTCGTGGTTCTTCCCAAAAAACACATTTATTGAGTAAACCGTAAGTGACCAAAAGTATGTATACGGTGAAACTGTAACTGTTAACTAACTTTAACCGTAACATAGAATATTCAAACTTCTACTCATACGAAGAATGCGCGCAAAGCTTCCACATGAACATGTGTTTTCTATTAGAGAAGATGTGTACAAACAAGCTTGGCCTCTTCTTGCTCAAGCTATAGAAACTCTCCTACATTGAGTAGTTTCTTATTACCATCTCTCTCAGATGAATACCTGACATTTCAGGTTTCTGTTATTCATCTTTACCTACACGATCTATGGCGTCTTCTATACTACATACGCGATCTCTGGCGTCTTCTATCTCTCTCTTTATTTGTATCTGTGTATCCCTGCGCCTCTGCGCTTCTGCTATATTTCATCTCTATCTCTCTTGATTCTTGATTGATATATATAGTCTTCATTCTTCCACGCTCTTCCGCGCCTTTCACTTTCGGTATGCTCCACGATCGTTCTTTATGTGCATTATGCGCACTTCCCTGTTCTCTACTATGTTACACGTCCTGTTCTCATATTTACAATTCTTGATTCGGTTTTTTGATTCTGCACGTTGTACAGTTTGGTCGTGCTTCTTTAATTCTGCTTCTCTTTGTCTTTTCTACTTCCCCTTCTTTTTTTGTCTGGATGCCAAATTCGTGAGTGCTTCTTCAACAGCTCCCCCTCAATCACTAATTTGCATCTTCCGGTCTTCATATATCTTTCTTTCTTTTATACCTGCCTTTTCTTTGAATCTGTTTATCTTTGTTCCATCCAAACTCTTCGTCAGCATATCTTCAATCTGATCTTTTGTCGGAGTGTATACAATTTCTAACTCCTTCTCCATTACCTTTTCCCTCAGGAAACGATACTGAATCTCTATGTGTTTTGTTCTTGCGTGAAACACCGGATTTGCTGCAAGATATAGAGAGCTCATATTGTCTCCATGTATAATTGGTATACCTTGATCAATGCCCAAGCTTTTGAGCAAGATCTGCATCCATATCACTTCTTTAGCTGATTCTACTAGTCCTTTGTATTCAGCTTCTGTTGATGATAAAGCCACTGTGTGTTGTTTCTTCGAGCACTAGTTTACTAGCTTATCTCCTAGGTATATCATATACCCATGTGTTGATCTTCTATCATCCTGGTTACCTGCCCAGTCTGAGTCACTGTAGGCTCTCAAATTTATATCTAACATATAAGGATAGTATAATCCTTCCTTAATAGTTCTCTTTATATATCTGAGAACTCTTTGACCTGCAATCCAATGTGAGTCTTTCGGACAATGCATAAACTGTGATAAAACTCCCACTGCATAACTCAAGTCAGGTCTCGTTAGTGTAGCATAAATCAAACTACCTACTAACGACTGATACTTTGTCATATCTTTGTAATCTGCACCATCATATTTACTGAGTTTGTGATTGGCTTCAAGCGGTGTTGAAGCTTCTCTGCAATTCTGCATATCAAATTTCTTCAATATATTCAGAAGATACCTTTCTTGTGATACATATACGCCGTGATCTGTATAAGTGACTTCCATTCCAAGAAAGTATGACAACTTTCCTAGGTCATTGATCTTAAACTCCTTTTCAAGCAGTTTCTGCACCTCTGTGATTCCTGCATCTGAGGTACCTGTAATTATTATGTCGTCTACATAAATGCAAATGTAGATCATTCCTTCGTCTGTTCTTTTAATGATTAGACTTGCATCTTCCTTTGAACTTTGGTATCCAAGTTCATTTAGATACTTCACGAGTCTGTAGTTCCAAGCTCTTGGAGCTTGCTTTAGTCCATAGAGTGCTTTTCTTAACCTGCACACAAATTTTGGGTATCTGGAGCTTACAAACCCTTCAGGCTCCTCCATGTAAACTTCATTTGATATATATCCGTTCAGAAATGCATTCTTGATGTCTAGCTGACTTAGCTTCCATCCTTTTGATGCTACTATAGCAATTACTGTCCTTATGGTTGACATTTTTGCCACCGGACTAAACGTCTCGTCGTAATCTATGCCATGCGTCTGAGCATAGCCTTTGACTACCAGTCTAGCCTTATATCTGGCTATCCTTCCATCTGCAAGCTTCTTTAATTTGTAAACCCATTTACTTCCAATTACTTTCTTACCATTTGGTTTAGGAACAAGCTCCCATGTCTTGTTCTCCTCTAGTGCAGTGAACTCTTCTTCCATTGCTTCTTCCCATTGCTTCTTTCCTTTAGCTTCAGCATAGCTCTGAGGTTCTTCATCATCTTTGACCATATATGCATAGTCTTTCTGAGTTATGTCTGAAGTATCATACGAGTACCTTTCCGGTTGTCTTCTATTCCTGTTTGACCTTCTTGGTTCAAAACTCTTCATGTGTATCTGAATACACGTCTTCATCAAATCCCTGTTCATCTCCATTTCTTATACCTGATTCGATCCTGGACGTACTCGCCTGCATATGATCTTCATCTCTATTCACCTGCACAATTGATTTTCCTTTTTCTTTTCTTCTTACTTCTTCTTCAAATTCTTTAGTTGTTTGACCTTGATCTGTATACCAGCTTTTCTGTTCATCAAACGTAACATCTCTTGAAACAATAAACTGCTTAGTTAGAGGGCTCCATAACTTGTAACCCATCTGTCTTTCATCGTATCCGACGAACACATATTTTTCTGCCTTTCGGTTCAAGCTTATGTCTGAGTTGAGACGGTACATAAGCATAAGCAACTGATCCAAACACTTTGCAATGATCAAGTGTTGGCTTCTTTCCCCACCAAGCTTCATAAGGGGTCATTCCATCTAAAGCTGTACATGGTAATCTGTTTACCAAGTATGTCGCTGTGTTTACGGCTTCAGCCCAAAGATAATTTGGACAATCCTTCTCGTTTAACATGGCTCATGCAAACTCAACTAGAGTTCAGTTCCTTCTTTCTGCTACTCCGTTTTGTTGCGGTGTATATCTGCAAGTTATTTCTCTTTTGATACCTGCATTCCAAAGATAATCATTGAACTCTCGGGAGAAGTATTCTCCCCCTCCATCAGACCTTAGTCTTTTAAGTTTTTGACATGTGAGTCTTTCAGCATATGCATGAAAATGCTTGAAGGCTTCAAACACTTCTGATTTTTCTTTTAAGACATATAACGTTATCCATCTTGTAGCATCATCAATGAATAAAACATAGTACCTTGAACTTTGATTTTGTCCCCAACTTCTTGTTCCACCTCTGCCATAGCCTCTTCTTTGGTTTTGTCTACCTCTTTGATATCTTCCGCTTCTGCCTTTGCTATTACTATTCTGATTTTGATTTGAACCTTGTTGATTATGCCAACAGTCATAAGCCAGATGATTACTTAGTCCACAAATCCAGCAAGCTTTCTTGTTGATATTTTGACTACTTCTTCCTCTTCCAAAGCCTCTTGCTCTTCCTCTGCCGGTGCCTTTACCTCTTGCATAATAAACCTGAGAACTCGACTCTTCTTCATCTTTTGACTTACCTTTATCTCCTTTCTTTTTGTTCTTCATGTACATTGCAGAGCTTTGTCCTTTATCTCCATCTCCTTTCAGGTCTTGCTCATATGTGAGCATCAATCCTAGCAACTGATTTAAATCTGGAACAAAATGATTTAAAGAGAGTTCAGTTGAAAGTACAAAAGGTTTCCACCTTTCATCTCCTCTCAAACCTGTGAGCACTTGCGCTATCAATGTGTGGTCTTCGATATCTTCATTTATGGATCCAAGCCTGTCTGCTAGATCCTTCATTTTAGTAACATAGTCATTAATGCTTTGATTCGACTTCTTTTTGAACGTTGTGAATTCGGACCATAAGCTAGCCTTCCTCGCTTTCGTAGTATTTTGGAAACGGTTCTCCAACGCACTCCATATGTCCTTCGTTGTTTCCAGGCCTCTAATATGCGGTAGTAGATAATCTGTAACAGTACTATAAATGTATGCTCTTGCCGTTGCATCTTTCTTCTGCCACAGCTTCAAGGCTTCCAATTCTTCTTCCTTTGGTTTTCTGTTGACTTTAAAAGTCGGCTTCTTTTCTTCTCCGGTCACATACATCATTAAGTCCTTACTCATAAGTAAGGCTTCCATGCGCATTACCCATGCGGGATAATTATCTCTGTCTAGCTTGTCAATAGAGACATGTTCTGACATGATCTTCTTGTTTTCTTTCTTTACTCTGACACCTCTTGTTAGATTTTACGGCTCTGATATCACTTGTTGTGGTGATATTCGGCTCTGATACCACTTGTTGGGGTGATCGACGTCTTCGGTAGTACCGCTTTTATACCTCTGATAGTAGTAAACTTTCGGTACCACCCGTCTGCCGCAGCAAAGACTCGAACCTTATCAAGCCTGCGGAAATTCGCTGTGCCACCAAATTAGTGTTAAACTACAGTGATGTGAGAACACCTCTATAATCAACAGTAGCTTGACAAGGCTTCTGCCACTCAAACTGTGCTTTGAATTCTCTTGAAAATTCCACCGGAACTTCACCGGATTGTCACTGGACTGTCACCGAAATTTACCAGAATTTTACCGGAATGATCTTCAATTCTGTTCGTAATTGTTTCAATTATTTATACGTGAAACAAGGAAGTGATGAGTGAACTTCCCTTACTGATAGAACTCTTCCTGAAGTTTAGAGAAAAAACTTCATCAGTTCAGAGTGCTATTTTCGGTCCGACTTTGTACTGTGTGTACATATCCATTTCACCAGAAACTTTGATCCGTATAAAGTAGAGACTTCTAGCTACAGGATAAGCTATGTCTCATACAAAACTCTATATTATTCTGCAAGATATACTTCGTGGTTCTTCCCGAGAAACACATTTATTGAGTAAATCGTAAGTGACCAAAAGTACGTATACGATGAAACTGTAACTGTTAACTAACTTTAACCGTAACATAGAATATTCAAACTTCTACTCATACAAAGAATGCACGCAGAGCTTCCACATGAACATGTGTTTTCTATTAGAGAAGATGTGTACAAACAAGCTTGGCGTCTTCTTGCTCAAGCTATAGAAACTCTCCTACACTCAGTAGTTTCTTATTACCATCTCTCTCAGATGAATACCTGACATTTCAGGTTTCTGTTATTCATCTTTACCTACGCGATCTATGGCGTCTTCTATACTACATATGCGATCTCTGGCGTCTTCTATCTCTCTCTTTATCTGTATCTTTGTATCTCTGTGCCTCTGCGCTTCTGCTATATTTCATCTCTGTCTCTCTCGATTCTTGATTGATATATATAGTCTTCATTCTTCCACGCTCTTCCGCGCCTTTCACTTTCGGTATGCTCCACGATCCTCCTTTATGTGCGTTATGCGCACTTCCCTGTTCTCTACTCTGTTACACGTCCTGTTCTCATATTTACAATTCTTGATTCGGTTTTCTGATTCTGCACGTTGTACAGTTTGGTCGTGCTTCTTTAATTCTGCTTCTCTTTGTCTTTTCTACTTCCCCTTCTTTTTTTGTCTGGATGCCAAATTCGTGAGTGCTTCTTCAACATACAAGAACTTATATAAGAGCAATGGAAGTGTACAAGAACTTACAGTTTGTAGTTCCCATGCTGTGATTGGAGAGAGTTGATGAATAAGGCTTGGTATTCAACAAAATCAATAATTGTAAGACTTCAATGACCCTTGAAAATATAACACACTTGTAAACGAAACCACCATTAAGAAAGGAATGAATTTATAGGAAATATATAAATGAAAGTTTAGTTTTCAATATATGGATAAACTATATATTCTATCTCCTTACTAAATACTTGAGAAAATGAGAAATTTCTGCATGCTTGTATAATATACACTGAGTCACAAGGGATCCAAAATAAAGAACTTCCTTGAGACTGACTCCTCACATTGTTGGAGTAGGACCCTACAATATAAAATTGTCTGATGTATGAAACATCACAAGATATGAAATAATGTTACACTAGACAACCTCTATGTTCACCATGAACTCAATGCTTCTTCAAACTTTGAGAAATAATAGGCAAAACTAAAAAACTTTACTTCTTCAAAAATTTCTAGTCACTAAAATAACATACCTTCACTCTTTTTCTTATTTCTCTTAGCACAAATATTATTTTTTCAAGATCTTATAGTGGACAAAAGTAGAAGAAAAGAGCTTTCCAACAAGCTATTATTTGCTAAAAATTTTGCACTAGGTACCAAGTCATGGCCTTCAGAAGATGACTATGTCTTACTACCAAAATAGGAAATGCTACCTATTCTAGTAAAAGTGCCTATCCATTTTTGAAAATTTTCAACTTAGCATCAACTTGTAGCAAGAATTCGATCCCAGCCATCAAATTGGTGTGTTTTTTGCCACTTTTTCGACACGTGAAATACCGCCTTGAACACAAATATGAAGAAAAACACTTTTATGATGGAACTTAATGCTAGGCAGCGACTTTGCGCTAGAATTCACTACCAGACATTGAGTTGCTTCAGAAACCTCATGTTTTTAAGGAGATACAATAGTATATAAAAACCTCAGGGAATGAAACAAGAACTTATCAGCACAAACGCGATGCCAGGCATCGAGTTCCTTGGGAAACTTGAAGTTTTGAAGTCATCACCACAATAGGCGATGCATGGAGATGGAGAAGAGAGTCTCATACAAAGAAATTCTATTAATCCTCTTCATAGCTATAGAGACTCAAAAAATTTACAGGTGCTTTCTCACTCAGAGAAGCTCAACTGTTTCTCAATCATACAAAATGAACTCTAGATCCCAACCTCTCATTCTCACATTTTCTCTCTCCGCGTGTGTTGATACAAACTAACTTATATAGATTTTCTCAATCTCATGACTTTTGAAAATTCTAGAACTAAAGTTAAGTCTAACTTTACAAATATAGTACATGTTTGAAATTATTCCTTCACATAGGCATGTGATTTTCTTCTTAGAGTTTGACCTTCAAAGTTATCCAATTTGTGATTGGTTCTCCAACAACTCCCCCTCAATCACTAATTGACATTCTCTATTTCTTCATATCATCTTCTTTTCCTTTTACTCCTACCATGCTTTTGAATCCAAGCTCTTTATCATTATATCTGCTATATGATCTTTTGTAGATATGTACTCCTCTTCAATTTCTTTCTCCATTACCTTTTCTCTCAAGAAATAATACTATATCTCTATGTTTTGTTCTTGCATGAAATATTGGATTTGCTCCAAGATAAAGTGAACTCATGTTATGTCCATGTATTATAGGTATACCTTGATTAATGCCCAAGTTTTTGAATAATATTTGCATCCATATGACCTCCTTAGCTGCTTCTACAAGTCCTTTGTACTCAGCTTCAGTTGATGATAATGCTACTATATGTTGTTTCTTTGAACCCCAACTTACAAGCTTATCACCAATGTATATCATGTAGCCATGAGTTGATCTTCTGTCATCTTGATTACGTGCCCAGTCTGAGTGACTATAGGCGCTCAACTTCAAATCTAAAGTAAAAGGATAATATAATCCTTCCTTTATGGTTCTTTTGATATATCTAAGAACTCTTTGACCTGCAATCCAATGTGGATCCTTTGGACAATGCATGAATTATGATAGAACTCCCACTGCATAATTAAGATCAAGTCCTATTAGTGTAGCATAAATCATAATACCCACAAGAGATTGATACTTCCTCATATCTTTGTACTCAACACCATCATATTTACTGAGCTTGTGATTGACTTCAAGTGGATTTGAAGCTTCTCTGCAATTTACCATACCAAACTTCTTCAACAGGTTCAAACGATACCTTTCTTGTGATACATATATGCCATGATCTGTATAAGTGAATTCCATTTCCAAGAAAATATGATAACTTTCCTAGGTCATGGATCTTGAATTCTTTCTCAAGTAATCTCTTTACCTTCTTAATTCCTTCATCTGAAGTACCTGTGATTATAATGTCATCTACAGAAATACAAATGTAAATTTTTGATGAGTAGACTTGGATCTCCTTTTGAACTTTGATATCCAAGATCATTGAGATACTTCACCAATCTATAGTTCCATGCTCTTGGAGCTTGCTTCAATCCATGTCTCAATCTTCACACAAAATTTGGATACCTGGAATCTATAAACCCTTGAGGTTGTTCCATGTATACCTCATTTGATATGTATCCATTCAAGAATGCATTCTTTATATCTAGTTGACTCAGATTCCATCTTTCGAAGCTCTAATAGCAATTATTGTACTTATATCTGACATCTCAGCTACACAACTGAATGCCTCATCATAATCTATGCCATAAGTTTGGGCATAGCATTTCACCACCAGTCTAGCTTTGTATATGGCTATACTTCCATCTACAAGCTTCTTCACTTTATAAACCCATTATTTCCAATTACCTTCTTACCATTTGGTTTAAAAACAAGTTCCCAAGTCTTGTTCTCCTCTAGTGCATTGAATTCTTCCTTCATTGCTTCTCCCCATTGCTTCTTACCTTTTGCTTCATCATAGTTCTGAGGTTCTTCATCATCTTTGACCATATATGCATAGTTCCTCCGAGTTATGTAAGAAGTATCATAAAAATACCTTTTTGGTTGCCTTCTTGTCCTACTTGACCTCCTTGGTTCACATTCTGCATGTGTGTCTCGATACACCTCTTCATCAAATATAGGAGCTTCTTCATTTCTTCTTGTTAATCCATTTCTGGATGTATTTTCTTGCATATACTCTTCATCTCCATTCACTTGCACACTTGATTTTGTTTTCTCACATCTTCTTACCTCTTCTTCAAATTCTTTAACTGTATGACTTTGATCTCCATACCAAATTTCTTGTTCACAAAATGTAGCATCTCTACAAACACGAAATTGTTTGGTTAGAGGATTCCACAACTTGTAACCCATCTGCTTTTCATCATAACCAATGAACACATATTTTTTCTACCTTTGCTTCAAGTCTATGTCTAAGTTGTGATGGCACATAAGCATATGCAATTGATCCAAACACTTACAATGATCTAGTGTTGGTTTCTTACCATAGCCTTAGCCAAATATAATTTGGACAATTCTTCTCCTTCACATAGCTCTAGCAAACTCAACCAAAGTCCTGTTTCTTCTTTTTGCTACACCATTTTGTTGTGGTGTATACCTGCAGGCTATTTCTCTCTTAATGCCTGCATTCCAAAGATAATCATTGAACCCTTGGGAGAAGTATTCTCCCCCTCCATCAGACCTCAGTCTCTTAAGCTTTTGACCTGTGGCTCTCTCTGCATATGCATGAAAATGCTTGAAAGCTCCAAACACGTCTAATATTTCCTTCAAAACATACAGAGTTATCCATCTTGTAGCATCATCAATGAAAAGAACATAATACCTTGAGCCACTGATAGATTCTTCTTTTGTTGGTCCCCATACATATGTATGAATAAGCTCTAGTACTCCATCATGTTTGAATCCTTTCTTCTGAAATGATAACCAGTGTGCTTTTCCCATATGACATGCTTCACATTTATAAATCATATGTTGACTCTGCACATTTGGTAATCCTAGTAAAGACTGATTTGCAACCATATCTTTAATCCTCTTTCATTGAAATGACCTAATCTCTTATGCCAGAGATCAAGTTTTGTAATCACTCCTTCACCATGTGTGAGCAAAGCTTGACCAATGTTCCCTTGCACTCTTAAAGTAAAGATTCTACCTTGTTTCTTACCACAAACAATTTGATTATATCCATTCTCTAGATCTTCAACAAATAGTTCTTCATTTGTAAACCTGACTTGAAAACCTTTTCCAACTATCTGTCCCACACTAATCAAGTTTGAAGGTATTGTGGGAACATACAAAACATTGGTTAGAAAATCTGCTCCACTCTTGCATTTCACTTTTCCAATTGAATGTACACTATGTTTTGTATTATCATCTATTTGAACTGTATGACTAGAAATGCTTTTCCAATTCTGACATTGATTCTATGTTTCCTAATAAATGATTAGAACATCTAGAGTCAATGTAAAATACCTTTAGATATTCTTTATCTAATGTGTTGATTGAATTCATCATCGATGATATATGACTTTCATTCTATGTTTCATTTGCATAATTGTAGTAGGTGGTGTTGTAGGATTTATTCTGTCCCCAAACCACTTCCTCCACCTCTACCATAGCCTCCTCTTTGATTTTGTCTACCTCTCTAAGAATAAATTTGATATCTTCCACCTCTACCTCTGCTATTGTTATTTTGATTTTGATTTGATCCTTGTTAATTATGCCAATAGTCATGAGTCAAATGATGACTCAATCCACAGATCTAGCAAGCCTTCTTATTGCTATTCAGATTACCTCTTCCAAAACCTCTTGCTCTTCCTTTACCAGTGCATGTACCTCTTGCATAATAAACTTGAGAACTCGATTCCTCTTCATCCTTTGCTTTAACTTTATCTACTTTCTTCTTGTTCTTCATGTACATTGCAGAGCTTTGTCCTTTATCTCTATCTCTCTTCAAGTCTTGCTCAAATGTGAGCATCAAACCAAGCAATTGATCTTCAATATCTTCATCTATGGATCCAAGACTATCTCCTAGATCCTTCATCTTACTGACATAATCACTAATACTTTGACTTGGATTCTTCTTCAATGTAGTAAACTCTGACCATAGACTTGCTTTCCTTGCTTTGATAGTACTTTGGAAATGATATGCCTTTGCACTTGCATCCTTCTTCGGCCAATGCTTTAAAGCATCCAATTCCTCTTTCTTTGGTCGGCTTTCATCTTCAAATAATGGCTTCTCTTCTTCACCTATTATGTACACCATGAGATCCTTACTCATAAGTAAGGCTTCCATTCTCATTACCCATTTAGGATAATTATCTCTGTCTAGTTTGTCAATAGAAATATGATCTGTCATAACTCTTTGCTTCTGCTTCAACCTCTGAGTTTAAAGGATAAAGAATAATACCTTTTGGAGTTCTTTGTGTATAAATATACTTTTGAAGTAATCTTCTGATGCCTTGTGTCTTTGAATGCTTCAACTTTCAAACTTTAATGAAAACTTTCCAAAACTTCTCGTACCATTGATGCCTTTTGCTCTTTAAAACCTTTTTGCTCTGATACCACTTGTTGATGTATGAAACATCATAAGGAATGAATTAATGTGACACTAGACATCCTCTATGGTTACCATTAACTCAATGCTTCTCCAAACTCTGAGAAATAATAGCTAAAACTGAAAACTTTACTTCTTCAAAAATTTCTAGTCACCAAAATAACATACCTTCACTCTTTTGCTTATTTATCTTAACACAAATACTATTTTGCCAAGATCTTCAGGTGGATGAAAGTAGAAGAGAAGAGCTTTCCAACAAGCTATTAGTTGCTAATTGCAGTGCGCACCAAGTTATGGCCTTCATAAGATGACTATGTCTGATTGCAAAAATAGGAAATGCGGCCTTTTTTAGTAAAAGTGCTTGCCTGTTTTTGAAAATTTTCAACCTAGCATTAACTTGCAGCAAGAATTCGATGCCACACATCAAATTGGTGTGTTTTTTGGACACTTTTGAGCACTTGATATACCCCCTTGGACACAGATATGAAGAAAAGCACTTTTATGATGGAACTCGATGTTAGGCATCCACTTTATGCTGAGATTTAGTGCGGAGCATCGAGTTGCTTCAGAAAACTCATGTTTTAAAGGAGATACAATAGTAGAAGAAAACTCAGAGAATGAAACAAGAACTTCTTAGCACAAACGCGATGTCAAGCATCGAGTTGCTTGGGAAACTTTAAGTTTTGAAGTCATTACCACAATAGCCAAAGCATGGAGATGGAGAAGAGAGTCTCATACACAAAATTTCTATTAATCCTTCTGATGCTATCAAAACTCAAAAGATTTATAGGTGATTTCTTACTCAAAGAAGCTCAATTGTTTCTCAATCATACAAAATGAACTCTAGATCTCAACCTCTCATTCTCACATTTTTGCTCTCCGCGTCTATTGATACAAACTAACTTATATAGATTTTCTCAATCTCGTGACTTTTGAAAATTCTAGAACTAAAGTTAAGTCTAAATTTACAAATATAGTACATGTGTGAAATTGTCCCTTCACATAGGCATGTGCTTTTCTTCTTAGACTTTGACCTTCAAAATTTATGTGCGATTTGTGATTGGTTCTCCAACAGAAACCACTAGCAGATGCATCAAGGAGATTAACTACTCATAAAATGATGAGCATATTATGGCCTAAAAATACGTGAGACCTATATTGATAATGCTATCAAAGATCTGAACATTGAAGGCCCTCAACATTTTGTTGTCTTTAGGCCTTATGTCAAGCATGTAGTCTTCCTCCCATGGCATTGAACCATTTACAATTATCTGGCCATCTACTTTCTTTCAATGCTCTGAGTTAGCCTTCTTTAACCTCTTAATGTCCTCAAGGATAACATATTCTTTTGGCAAAAGATTCTTCCTTCTCTTCTCCTCCTCAGACTGTTGCATTTCTTGTTGAATGTTCATGAGAAGGGACCTCTTTAATTTTTACTGTAGATGGCTTAGGGTTTCTTGCTGGAGGTATATTGAGAATATAAAAAAATATATATGATCATGCTTGTCAAGAGGGACAATGGCTTTATCAAACTTGTATCTTAGCTTGGACACAACAACATAGTCCTTGGCCATAAGTGTCACCCTTTGAGAATGTGTTACACATAGATAATCATCATTCATAAAATCAATTGCAAAATCTTCTGCTAATTGCTACAAGAATAGAAGAGCCTAGGTCTACCACTTGACATTCACAAATGAAGTAGTCTTCATCATAGAGCAAAGATTGGCAGAGATCTCCTTAACCAATCTCATGAAAGGATGTCTTGGGATGAGGAGTCCCACAAACTTTTGAGCTCCTCTGATTCCCCTTGGTGATTTGACATGATATTTAACTATCTTTTTAGCATGTGCCTTTTGTGACTCACCCTTGTTTTGGCTATTTGTGGTCTCTAGAGTAGGTCCTTGGCCCTCTAGAACATGATCCCTATGCTCTTGCTCCTGAGGGTACAAGTTCCTAGCTGTCTTCTTTGTCCTAGCCATGCTCTGTAAAAAGGACTAGAAGAGGATCAAACACATGGAAATGAGAGAATACAACAAGAAAATCAAGAATTCAATGGACGACCCATTCAAGCAATTAGGGTCATCAAAAGAATTTGGATTGTTCTAATTGATTCTTTCATCTAAAATTATTCAAAGTTTGAGCACATTCATGTGAATTTCATGAGATTTTTTGGAATAAACTTTCTCTTTTATGATAAAAATACAACAAATACAAACAATATGTGTGAAGGAATACAACCGATTCAAGTGATTAGGGCCATAAAAAAATCTTGGATTCCCCTAATTGCTTGAATTGGTTGTATCAAACAAATCAAGGTCTCTGTTTTGTTTATGTGTATGCCATGAAATCTTGAATAAATCTTCCCCTTGTATACCTTGGAAGACAGAAATAGATCATAAACATGTTTTTGACTAGACACGAACGATCCAAGTGATAAGATCCCCTAATTGCTTGAATTGGTCATGTAGAAGATTCGAAGCTCAGGGATATTACCTTGCACACCAACAGAGCTCAAGGAGAAGAGGCTGTAGAGAAATTTCCAGAAGATGCTTAGGGCATGAAAACTACTTGAAGTTGGGGGTAGCACGTAGGTCACAAAAAAATGGCACAAATGAAGGGAGAAGCTTAAATAATGATATCCTCAGAGTAGAAAACCGAGCTCCTAAGTGTGCACATGGTACTTTGCAAAGAGACAATAGAATAGGCAGAAAACACAGTACACGGAGCACGAAGACAAACTTCTTAGGTCTTAGAAATGTGGTTGAACTTATAGTCTGTGACTGAGCATGCCACTATATGTTTTATTAAAGAACATATACAAAGAAGTGTCGAGTGGCCATTTGGCCTTTCACATGGACACTAATGGTAACAATCTCCCACTAAAGGCCAATATGGCCAAAGTAACTATGGGAGAAAAATAAAGAATGATAAAGAATACCTGAGTGTAAGTATACAAGCTATACCTCCCACCTGATGGGCATGTTATAGAGTATACAAGTGACTCTGTAAGACCATGAATCAAGTAACCCCCATCAAGCGACAGCATTGTCAAAAGCTATCCTATGGTAGAGCTTTAGTCAAAGCATATGCAGCATTATCTCGAGTGTGAACCTTCTCAAGAATAATGTGCTCAGTGGCTAAGAAATCTCTAATGAAGTGATACCTAACCTCAATGTGCTTGGTCTTTGCATGATAGACCAGATTCTTAGCCAAAGCAATTTCACTTTGACTATCACTGAGCAAAGGAGATACATGCTGAGGTAAACCCATATCACAAGCAAGATGAGAAAGCCACAATGCTTCCTTACATGCCTCACTTGCTGCCACATACTCTGCTTCTGTGGTGGAAACAACTGTACATTCTTGAAGACGAGATCTCCAAGAGATAGCACCTCCAACAAAATGAAAAATGTACCCTGATGTAGACTTATGATTGTCTACACAACCATCATAGTCAGAATTTGTGTAACCAATAATGGATGCTTTCCCTCTACCTAAGCATAGACACTTGTCCATAGTGCCACTCAGATATGTTAAAATCATATTGACTGCTTCCCAATGTTTCTTGCTAGGATAAGACATATATCTGCTCACAAATCCCTGCAATGTTTGGTCTCGTAGCTACCATAGCATACATGAGACTACCAACAACAGACTAATAGCAAATTTTCATCATAAATTCCTTTTCCTCATCTGATTTGGGGCAATCATCCTTGTTCAATTTCACATATGTGGGTAAAGGTGTACTCAATGCCTTCCCACCTTGCATATTGAACCTGTGAAGTACTTTTGATATGTAATCACTTTGAGACAAGTATATGCATCTTTTGCTCCTATCACGAGTAATGCACATGCCAAGAATATGTTTGGCATCCCCCAAATCCTTCATATCAAATGTCTAACTCAACTTCTGTTTGAGAATTGACAAATCATAAGAGGACTTCCCAGCAATCAACATATCATCGACATAAAGTATCAAGCATATCAAGCTTCCATCTGAACATATCTTTGTATAGAGAAAATGATCCTCATTGCTTTGAGAATAGCCTTGAGACTTCATAAAAGCATCAAAATTTTGGTACCATTGTCTAGGGGACTGTTTAGGTCCATACAAGCTCTTCTTAAGCTTACAAACTAGACCTTCCTTGCTAGGAACTACATAACCCTCTTGTTGTTCCATGGTTGTATGATCATGCGATTGACTTATACCTACAACAACCTAATAGTTGAATTGGAAGGCAAGGGGCCCTTTTGATTCGAGTAGCGTGCACTTTGCAAGCAATAGAGAGTCCAATGTGCACCATTCCTCACCTATTGATGGGCAGGTCATGCAAGACACTTCTCTTTCAAAAGTATCAACATTACAAGTGGAACAATCAATTTCGTAGACTAGAGGAGGACAGCTACAACTAGATGGCAAGAAGGAGGCCACCTTGATGACAAAATCTACTAAAAAATGATGCTCCTCATAACAAGGCTAAAATGTGAACCAAATTTCAAGACTAAAAAAATATGGGTGATGAAAGGCAAGCAACCACAAGCTTTGCCCCAACAATTGCCATCCAAGCAAGCGTTCCATGCAAAAAGAAGAACCAAGCAGCTAGGAAAAGCTCAATCACAAGGTATCCAACAAATTTGGGGTACCTAAGGAATTAGTTGTAGCTCAACAAGGGCCATTACACATGTGGGTACCCAAGGAGCTCTTACATACGCAAAACCCTATGACACGAAAACTCAACAAAGAAGACAAGCTCACTATACCAACATTGTAAATATTGGTTTTGATAGCTCAAACTCCATTTTGTTCAAGCCAAGGAATCCTCAAGCTTGAGGAGTACTAGAAGTACCTATGTATCAAAATTTCTGTTTTTTTTAGCTCCTTTGAGCCTCGAAATAGGCATAGGAACCTATCTTTTAACTAGGCCAAACATTAGGTCTGGACAAGGAAAAAACTAGTCAAAAAACTATAAAAATAGCTAAATAACTCATTTTTGAGGTTAGCTTGTTGGTGATAGGAGCTTCTCATGTGCAAGCTATTGAAAAATGTCCTAGCACACCTACAAATACAATTATTTAAGATCATGTAGATGGTGTTGAAGATGATGATCTTCAAATTCTTGTTCGTGTTGTAGTTCTTGTAGAGCAACTTTGTTGGTGTGGGAGAGATACTCAAGCAAATGCATTGATACCTTTGTATGTCGAAAATGCCATTATTCCTCACATTTGCTCCTGTAAAACAACAAAGAATGCTTGGATATACTTACCACTTTATATCATGCAAGAAATTAGGCTCATGTTGCTTACTTCCAAAAAGAGATGGAGAGTGAGCATATGAATGAAGGAGCTTCTATGGATAATGTTTTGACAAAGATCAAAGATTTTAAGGAGTAATTGATTTCTATTGATGAAGTGTTGCGATATAGTCCACTTCTGTAGAATTTTCTTAGTGGTCTTCTAGATTCATATATGAATTTTGCTTGTAAGGCAATCTAAATGCCTTAAAATTTGAGGAGTTAGTCTTTGTTTTGTTGCACGAAGATGAGTCCAAGTAGAATAGATCCATTATGTGTGTTGCAGATCAAGCTTTCCTAGCTATTCAAAAGGGAAAAGGTAAATGGATGTCACCAACTAGAAGCAAAAATCTACTAATGTTGCACAATTGAAGAAGATAGATAAAGATGAGAACAAAACAGAAAAGCAAAAATAGTTTTACAAATTCTTGTAAGGGAAATGATCAATTCATAAAGAGTTGTCCAAAACTAGTTGCAAAAGAGGCAAAGAAGAAAGAGGTTGTGATGGTTGTTGCAGAGGTCTATACACCTAAAACAGAGTTTGCTAATCTTGTTCAAGTTGAAAAATGGACATTTAAAATAGTATGCACCTTTGACCCATCTTCTCATGAGGCGTGTATGTCTTTAGTAGAACTAGATGTTTAATAATTTGATAGTGGGGCAGCCAAACACATTACCTTGCAGTACAATCTCTTCAATTCATATGAGCCTGCCCCTATAGGAAATACTGCCGCATGTGCTAACAACTCCACTTATCCTATAATGAGATTTGTTAAGATCATTCTAACTACAACTGATGGTAGTTCTTTCACATTTTTATATGTTTTTTATGTACCAAGGATGAAGAAAAATATGTTATCACTTCAGCATCAACCAAGATTGGCTTAGTTGTCAAATTTGCTGATGAGAGATATAGAGTTCATGATCTCTCAAATGGTGATGCTATTATTGCTCCTCCCTTTTTATGTTGTGGGATGTATAAGCTCATAGACTATGCAAAATATGTGAATGATTGAGCATGTGCGGTTCAAAATTCTCAGGCTATCTTAGATGCAAAGCTTTGTTCATCTGAATTTACTAGTTTGCTCATCATTCCCAAAAGATGGTTTAGTTCAAGCTGCTCATGAATCACAACTTGTTCATAGTGATATTTGTGGTCCTATGCAGACACCTTCTTTTGGGAACTACCTTTACTTTGTGAATTTTATTGATGATTTCCTCAAGCATACATGGGTGTATCCATTGAAAGCAAAGTCTGAAGTGTTTATGTGCTTCAAACAGTTTTTTATTATGGTTGAGAATCTATCAGCATGTAAATTGGGCACCCTCTATTCTGATTGAGGGGGGAATACATGTCTTCTCATTTTAATGCATTTTTGGATGAGTGTGGGATAAAACATCAAAAATAATGTCATATACACCTCAACAGTATGGATTCACGAAAAGAAAGAATAGGTATCTCGTGGAGATGGCAAGTGTATGGTCAAAAGTCAGGCTTTGCCACATAACTTCTGGCTTCATGTTGTTATGTGTGTAGCATATGTACTTAACAAGTGTCCAAACAAAGCACTACAATAAATCACTCCATATGAGGCTTAACATGGTCCCAAGCCATCTCTTTCTCATCCATGTGTCTTTGGTTGTCTAGCACATACATTAATGCCTGAATAACAACATAGTAAATCGGATGATAAAGCAGTGAAATGTTTTTTTTTTTGGGTACAGTTCTAAAAGCAAAGGTTATCGTTTGTATCATCCATAGAGAAAGTGAATTTTGGTTAGCCTTGATGTTGGTTTTGTGGAAGATGCAATTCATCCATTACTTTCATTTACCAAGGAGACTTTAATTAGATTTAGAGATATGTATAACACTTTTCCACCTCTATTTACGGGTGGACAACTAATTGCTAGGCAAAATTAGGCAATTTCTCATCCTTTACAGGTTCCACATGATGATGTAGCTAATTCCATTTTTTATGTAGATTTAATGATGCAATTGTTGATGAGATGGTTGGCATAGAAGAGGCTAAAACAATTCCTAAATGGTTGGTGCAAAAATTGAGAGGTAGCAAATTAGATGCACCTCTATCATATCATACTCCTTCAGTCTCTCATAGTGCTTCCTTTGCATCAGATTGCTATGCAATGGCTACTTCCATTCTTTTTTTTATGAAGCACAAAATTCAAAAAATTCAATGGGCGATATGCAATCATTACATTATGCTATTATGGAGAATGGTACCTTGTCTTTATGTGATTTGCCTCCATGGCGAAAGGCCACTGGCACTAAATGGATGTACAAGTTGAAATGTAAACTTCATGGAATAGTTGATAAGTATAACACTAGGCTTGTAACAAAGGGTTATGATCAAGAGAGAGGCATTGATTTTGATGAGAGCTTTTCACCCACATGCGGAATGACCACCGTCCGTAGAATCTGTGCACTTGCAACTCATCATAATTGGAATGTACATCACCTGGACATTAGAAATGCATTTTTGAATGGTGACTTACATGAAGAAGTGTATGTATTTCAGTCCCATGATTTTGTGTAGAAAGGGCATGAAAACAAAGTGTGCGAGTTGAAAAGGGAATTATATGGTTTGAAGCAATTAGCACCACATACTTGGTATGAAGAGATACATGCGTACTTGATTGCACATGGTTTTGAGAACAATCCAACTGAGAGAGACCTTATATGTTCAGCACGCAGAGGTTGTACTTCTGATCATTGTTGTTTATGTTGATGCAATGTTGCTCACTGGTCCTAATGACAAGCACATTGCTGAATTTAAGGCTGATTCACATGCCTCTTTTAACATGTCATATTTGGGGCATTGTTGGTATTTTAAGGTCTGAATACCATATGTTGGAAGTGGTAGTGGGTCACAATAACAATGCATCAGAGGTTTACAGGATGAACACCTTAAGACTCAAAAATAGATGAGTGAGAGATAGAGAGAGAATAGACGAGATTTCAAAGTGTAACGGTAAGCTACGAGGCTCACCTACACTATCTATATACCTTAACATAAACAGCTTAAGACTCAAAAATAGATGAGTGAGAGATAGAGAGAGAATAGATGAGATTTCAAAGTGTAACGGTAAGCTATGAGGCTCACCTACACTATCTATATTCCAATGTCAATTACGATGTGTGAATATGATACAAACTGACAATATCTGTATCTAGGTAGAAATAGGAACTAGATACAAGAGATTGTGTGCCTAGGAGGTATGAAGAGTGTGTGTGTGTGTGAGAATATGGAGAATGTTAAAAAATCAAGCTTCAAAGTACAAATTCGTGGGCAAACTAATTTGTACAAGTGGACCAATGTATGAAGGCCTCAAGTCACGAGATTTCCCCAAAAGGAATCACTCAACAACTCCCCAAATCATTCTAATCAATTCCTCTAACTTAGAGAGGAGCAATTTTAGGAAAAGAGGTTCCTAGATTGTAGGAGTCTACTTGCTCTATTTAAAATAGGCTTGGATCACGACTTTTTGGGTGATCCCGTGTGTTTCTTTGGTGTATTGGAGTGTTCTTAGAGTGCTGGAACTCCAGCAAGCAACCCCCTAGCTTAAGCAAGCCCCCTTCTTACTTCCATCCCAAGTTTGGGTTAGGATATCTCACTGTCTATGCTAGCAGTGACTAGTCTCTATTTCTCTGAGTTTTATCCATTGGTTCTCCTATTGTAGAAATGCATTTGCTGTGATTTTTCTCTTGTTGGATAGCTAATACAGTCCTCTAAATCTGGTTCAAATCTAAGGATCTGTCCCTGCATATTCTCTGAGTTATTGTATCTGGAGTGAAGGTGTGTCTCTGCACAGGTCTGTGAGAGTGTTGGAAAAGTAGCCTAACTTGCAGACATTGCCATTTCATGTGTGAGCATCCATTTTAGATGCAATTTGTCTTGTTAGAAAGCTCTTTAAGTCTACTGTGAGTGGTTAAAATATCTCTGGAAATCTCTGTACCAGCTTTGAGAAATAACCAGAACACTAGAACAGTGTCCAATTCAGTGTACCTTGGGAGGTCACATTTCGCTTCTAGTTACATAGGGAGTTGTCAAATCTCCCAACAATGGTATCAAAGCATTTGGAAGTGCTTGGAGGGCATCCATTACAAAGCAAAAGAGCTGTTTGAGCTGGAGTTTAAAAGGTTTCTTAATCAAAGGAAGCTGGACAAAGATTTTCATCAAGGGGGAGCACTCGATCCTCGTCAAGTGAAGCATACTTGGAGTTTATCAAAGGAGATCTAATCTTGGAGGTAACATCAATTTACTTTTGCATCACTAGCACTTCAAGGAGGTATTGGAAGAGTTCCAAACCTTAGGGAAAGCAAGATATGGCTGAGTTCAACACTTAAATAGAGAAACTTGACAAAGGCAACTATTAGCCTTGGAAGTTTAGGATGTCAAACTATCTCATGGGCAAGGGTCTTTGGGGTTTGATTAGTGGGACTGATCCAAGACCTAGGTTGGGGGATAATCCAACCAATGACCAGCTGAGAGCATTTAGGGAATGGAATGAGCGTGACAAAAGAGTTATTTTCATTCTTTCACAACACATTAGCAACAGTATGATAGGGCACATTCAAGACCTAGACTCAAGCATGAGAGTTTGGGAAACTTTGGAGAGGCTCTACTCCACTAGTACTAAAGCAAGGAAGATTCAACTTAAAAATGAGTTAAACAATCTAAATAAGACCTCAGGGAGTAGCATCAACGACTTCATTCTCAAAGTCAAGGAACTTTCAGATGCATTGGGATCCATTGGCAACCACATAGATGATGATGATCTAGTGGCGTATATCCTCAATGGTTTGAGGGATGATGAAAAGTGGAAACCATTCACCACTTCAGTTTATGTAAGGGACACACTTCCAGATTTTGAGCAACTAGTTTCTCTTATGGTAACCGAAGTGATGCATATGTGTGGAAGCTCAAACAATGTAGATACTACATGGTATATCGATAGCAGTTGCAGCAACCATATGAGTTGCAACCAAACTTTGTTCACTAATCTACATGGTCCAAGTGGTAAAGGGCATGTGGAAACAGGGGATGATACAGCCCATGAGATCACACACATAGGTGATGTGGTTTTGGATGACAAAGAGCAAGGAAGGTGTCTCAAAGATGTGCTTCATGTACCTACAATCACCAAGAACTTGGTATCTGTGGGACAAATGGTGGACAGAGGCTACCAAGTGAGATTCAACAAAGGAGGATGCTTTGTGGAGAACCCAAAACAAGGCTACAAGCTGGTTGCAAGAGGAAAGAAGCAAGGAAGATTGTTTACATTAGAGGTAAAACCAAATCCTTCACATCATGTATACTTTACTTTTGGTAATACGCAGATTGCCGAGTTGGACTTGTGGCACACAAGAATTGGCCACATCAACATTCAAAGGATGAAGGAGATGTAGCAAAAGAGGCTAGTAGGTCTACCAAGTTTTCAAGGTCAAGGAATGAAGAACTTATGTGAAGCTTGTCAGATGGGTAAGCAATCAAGACTTCCCTTCAAGAAGAGTGGATACATCAGTCAACATCCACTTGACTTGGTTCACACAGATGTATGGGGACCAACCAAGGAGCCATCCCTAGGAGGGAATAGGTATTTTGTGACTTTTATAGATGATTGTACTCGCATGGTTTGGATCTATTTCATAAAGCAAAAATCAGATGTGTTTCAATGCTTTAATATGTTCAAAGCTATGGTTGAGAAGGAGACAGGTAACTACATAAAGAAGCTAAGGTCCGATGGAGGGGGAGAGTACTTCTCAAACGAATTTTCATATTTTCTTTGGGAGCCAGGCATCAAAAGGCAAGTAACATGCAGGTATACACCTCAACAAAATGGGGTTGCAGAAAGGAAGAACAGGTACATTACAGAGATAGCTAGGATAATGTTGAATGAAATGAATATGCCCAACCATTTTTGGAGTGATGCAGCCAATACAGCCATATACCTCATGAATAGGGCTCCAACTTCAGGAATACACACCTCAACACCTTATCAAGCTTGGTATGATAAGAAGCCAAACCTCTCCCACCTCAAAATATTTGGTTGTACATGCTATGTTCATGTTCCTAGTGAGCTAAGGCATAAGTTGCAAGCAAATGATCAAAAGGGTTTTAGGTGCTTCAATCCAAATACAAAGGAGCTCAAAGTATCAAGAGATTTAGCTTTTGATGAGCTACTTCCATGGTACAAGAAGGTAGTGTATTTGTAGGAACATGAAGATGATGGATTTAGGCATGAAGAAGCTCAAAGACAAACAAGTACTGAACTAAGTGGTCATCAAAGCTCAAGTTCAGAGGATGAAGATCAGATTTCATCACCTTGGAAAGGGGGAGCAAGAGGAAATTCAGCATCACCTTTTGATCATTGGCTATGCAAATGATCAAAAGGGTTTTAGGTGCTTCAATCCAAATACAAAGGAGCTCAAAGTATCAAGAGATTTAGCTTTTGATGAGCTACTTCCATGGTACAAGAAGGTAGTGTATTTGTAGGAACATGAAGATGATGGATTTAGGCATGAAGAAGCTCAAAGACAAACAAGTACTGAACTAAGTGGTCATCAAAGCTCAAGTTCAGAGGATGAAGATCAGATTTCATCACCTTGGAAAGGGGGAGCAAGAGGAAATTCAGCATCAAGTCATTTAACAAAAGGGAGAGCAAAGCTTGTGGAGCTAGACGATGATGGAGTTGAAGTGAGCGGTGAAGACCATGGAGAATCTTCACATGTACCAAAGCATAAACCAAGAAACAGAAGGTTCATACCTCCAAAAGGTGAAGAGAGGAAGTCTTTAAGGCCAAGGTATCCAGTATATAGGCTCACATATGATTCATTTATGGCAACTCATTATGCTTATATGAATAAAGTTGTAGAAGATTGTGAAGCTACATGTTTTGAAGAAGCAAATAGGTATAAAGAATGGAAGGAACCTATGAAGGAAGAGATTGAAGCTCTTGAAGAAAACAAGACTTGGAGTCTTGTGCCCAAGAAGGATGGCTTGAAAGTGATAGGAAGCAAGTGGGTCTACAAGGTAAAGAGGAAAGTGGATGGGACTATCTCTAGGTACAAAGCAAGGCTTGTTGCAAAAGGCTTTGCACAAACATATGGAGTGGATTTTGAAGAAACTTTCAGCCCCGTGGCTAAAATGAGCACCATCAGAACCTTAATAGCTATGGAAGCCACCAAAGGATGGAAATTATACCAATTGGACATCAAGAATGCATTCCTGAATGGAGACTTGGAAGAAGAAGTGTATATGGAGCAACCACAAGGTTTTGTAAGTAGTAAATTTCCTACACATGTTTGTAGGTTGAAAAAGGATCTTTATGGCCTAAAACAAGCACCAAGGGCCGGGAATCATAGATGGTGGAATATCTTATCAAGTGTGGATACAAACAAAGTGATGCAGATCACTCTCTCTTCATGAAGCAAAGAGGTGAACTAGCTGCCTACATTTGTGTTTATGTCGATGATCTTATTATCACAGATAATGACATAAAGGGAATTGAAGACATCAAATCCAAGCTAGGTAAAGAATTTAAGATCTTAGATCTTGGGGAATTGAGGTACTTTCTTGGCATTGAAGTTGTTTACAAACAAGATGAAATCATGTTGATGCAAAGGAAGTACATTGTAGATGTACTTGAAAAGTTTGGAATGACAAATTGCAAGCCAATCTCCAATCCAATGGAGGTTAATTTGAAGCTGAGCTCTAGTGATGGTAATCCTCTTGAAGATGAAACTTTATATAGGGCTATTGTTGGATCACTTAATTATGCAACCTTCACAAGACCCGATATAGCTTATGGAGTAGGTGTCTTGTCACAATTTATGCATAGTCCAAGGACTACTCACTTGTTCGCAGCAAGAAGAATGCTTAGGTACTTAAAGGGTACTATAAATGAAGGATTATGCTATGCATATGATGATGATTTGCAGGTCAAGGCATACTCTGATGCGGATTGGGCCGGATCCAAAGAAGATAGAAGAAGCACTAGTGGTTATCTAGTGATGCTTGGAAGCAAAGTTATATCTTGGATGTCAAAGAAGCAACTGACAGTTGCTTTATCATCTACAGAGGCTGAGTATAGAGCACTTGCACAAGTCACATGTGAACTTATGTGGCTTAAGAAGTTGTTTATGGACTTGAATTTGCAGGTTGATACATATCCTATCTATTGTGATAACCTGAGTAGCATACACCTCGCTTCAAACCCTGTTTTCCATGCAAGAACCAAGCACATTGAAGTGCATTACCACTTGATAAGGGAAAAGGTATTGACAAAGGATATTTCAGTGATTCATATAGGTACAAAAGACCAAGTTGCTGATATGTTTACAAAGGCATTGGATGGCACAAAGCTCATGAAGTTCAAGCAAGGCATTAGCATGAAGGACCTTGGATGAAGATGAAGATTGAAGCTTGAGGGGGAGTGTTAAAAAATCAAGCTTCAAAGTACAAATTCGTGGGAATACTAATTTTTACAAGTGGACCAATGTATGAAGGCCTCAAGTCACGAGATTTCCTCAAAAGGAATCACTCAACAACTCCCCAAATCATTCCAATCAATTACTCTAACTTAGAGAGGAGCAATTTTAGGAAAAGAGGTTCCTAGATTGTAGGAGTCTACTTGCTCTATTTAAAATAGGCTTGGATCACGACTTTTTGGGTGATCCCGTGTGTTTCTTTGGTGTATTGGAGTGTTCTTAGAGTGTTGAAACTCCAGCACGCAACCCCCTAGCTTAAGCAAGCCCCCTTCTTGCTTCCATCCCAAGTTTGGGTTAGGATATCTCACTATCTATGCTAGCAGTGACTAGTCTCTATTTCTCTGAGTTGTATCCATTGGTTCTCCTATTGTAGAACATTTGCTGTGATTTTACTCTTTTTGGATAGCTAATATAGTCCTCTAATTCTGGTTCAAATCTCAGGATCTGTCTCTGCATATTCTCTGAGTTATTGTATTTGGAGTGAAGGTGTGTCTTTGCACAGGTCTGTGAGAGTGTTGGAAAAGTAGCCTGATTGCAGAAATTGCCATTTCATGTGTAAGCATCCATTTTAGATGAAATTTGTCTTGTTAGAAAGATCTTTAAGTCTACTGTGAGTGGTTAAAATATCTCGGGAAATCTCTGTACCAGCTCTGCGAAATAACCAGAACACTAGAACAGTGTCCAGTTGAGTGTACCTTGGGAGGTCACATTTCACTTCTAGTTGCATAGGGAATTGTCAAATCTCCCAACAGAGAATAAGAACAGTTTAGAACTGTTGTGCAACAAACACAAATTCTGATCAATCTAAATCAGAAACCAGTGGCCTAGCAAGTAAGAACGGAAATAGACTTGCTACTCATAGTAAATCAACAATGAATGTTGATGGTAAGCTGGCAGAATCTCCTCCAGGTAATCATCGAGATGTAGATCACAACTCCTCCAAGAGTGTGAGAACTCCTCCTCCAAGTTGGCCTCCAAAATCTCCTCCTAGCTTGAGAAGATTGATCACCTCCTCCAAGTTCTTCTCCAAGAGGTTGAGCTTGTTGAGTGATTGAGTGATGCTCACATAATGAGCCTTGCATGTTCTTATTCAGTTTTTTGTATCCGTTGGAAAGCACCATCAAAAGCTATTGATAAAGCTAAACTCATACGTAATCATATGTGAAAATCCTTCAAAAAAATAAAGCTACTATTGTGAATATTTGGCGCCATCAGCTTTTGATTTTCTCAATCATTGCTTTATCAAAAAGGCAAGTATATCATCGTGCTGTTGTTGATGGGATTCGAGCTCAGATAGGTGCTTTAGGAGAGTATTGTTCTATCCACATCCCCTGACATGGCTTATGTATTCAATATTTAGTGAGGGTTTTTGGACAAGTGTGGACATTGTTTCCAACAATCCCCCCTTCAATGTCACAGTGGTATAAGGTTCAATAACCTGCAAAACTTATGATGTCTGCAAATATCCCCTAACTGATCTCCACTGAATCTTGAGTTGAGTGTGTATGAACCTGTATACTTGAGAAATTGCAAATTGAATGTTTGGTCATTTATTACATAAATATATCAAGCAACCGAATGCTTGACTATATAATGTAGCATCAAATGGTTCTAAATCTACTTGCAACTGAAATAACACATTGACATCCATCGGTGTTTGTATAGGCTTGGAATCTATCATCTCAAACCTTTCCAATAATTTCTCAAATGTACTTTTGCTCTGTCATGTAGATACACTCATCTCTATACTTGAACTCACTCCTAGGACTTGTGATAATCACATCACTTTGTAGTGTATCTTGTACACTAGCTGGTTCATTCTCAACTGAAGTAACTCCTAAAACATTATGATCCTCAAAATGTTTTGCATAATCTACCTGGTCTTCTTGTTGTCTCCTTGTCTGACTTCTAGTTCTTCCTGTGTGTTCCTGTATACCACTGTCCTTCCATGTTTGATATAACCACTTTGGTGTATTCCTGAAAAATGGTGGTATATCTTCTAGTTCTTCAATATCTCTTTCTTCTAGAACTTTGGAACCTTCTCCAACTTCATAAGTCGGAACATCAAGAGGTACTGATGATGGACTAGGTACTGATGTAGGTAATGAATTCTCTCTTCACGTGTATCTCTTTGGGTTTGAGTAGTTTCATAACCCCCCTTGTATGGATGAATGTAAGCATCCAAATTCTTTCTAAAAAGTGCATAGTCAACTGCCTTTATGAAATCTGGAATTTCTTCCTTCTTGTCATGAATTTTACTTTCTGCAATATATGCATTGTGTGAGAGTAGGATATCATTTGTATTTGGAACATAGAACCTGTATTCTTTGCTTTCAATTGCATAACCAATAAAGACCACTTTAATGGCTTTTACATCAAGCTTAGCACGATCTTTCTTCTCAATGTGAACATAAGCTGGGGAACCAAAAACTTTGAAGTAACTCACATTGGGCTTCTTTCCATAATAAGCTTCATAAGGTGTAATGACCTTTAAAGCTTTTGTGGAAGACCTATTTAGAATGTGATTAGCTATAAGCACTGCATCAAACCAAAACTTGGGAGAAAGACTTTTGGATGACATCATACTATGCATCATCTCAACAAGTATCATATTCTTTCTCTCTACAACACCATTTTGTTCTCACGTGTAAGCAATGGTGAGTTGATGATAGATACCTTTGTCTTCTAAAAAAGACTTAAAGTCTTTTGACATGTACTCTCCTCCTCTATCACTTCTCAAAATCTAGATCTTTTACTAACTTTCATTTTCAACCATAGCTAAGAACTTCTTGAAAGTAGGAAAAACCTCTGACTTCACTTTAAGACCGTAAATCCATGAATATCTTGAGAACGCATCAATGAACATAACAAAGCACATGAAACCTTGAATATAATCTGTTCTCATTGGACCATTCACATTTGAATGTATAATTCGCAACTTCCTTGTGGCCATGATAAATCCATGTTTCATGAAAGGTAGTTTTTGAAACTTTCTTTCAAGACATCCTTCACATGACTCTACATCATCTGGTAAAGCAAAAGTAGGCAAACTCTCCACCATACCTTGATCTTTTATGCACTTGAGAGTTGTGAAACTGATATGACCAAATCTAGCATGCCATAACTTCATGTTTTCCTTAGGTGTGGTAGACCTAGCAACATTAGCATGACTAATTTTGGATAACACAAACATGCCACTTCTGTTTTCACCTTGAAGTAGACAATGCTCCTCATCATGTGAATCTTTCTCAAAAACAACTTTATAGACATTTGACAAGAAAGTCCAGATAGAGAGAAAATTCTTCTTTATTTATGGAACATAAAGAACATTGGAAACTGTGAAATTTCCACCTACTTTGGACTTAAGGTTCACTTCTCGAACACCAACAACATCCAAATCATGATCATCTGCAATGGTCACTCTTCTACGTAAAGAGTTAGAAAGGGAAGAAAATACCTTTTTGCAATGTGTCATATGCTTAGTAGCTCCAGAATAAAAAATCCAAGGATTATCTTAGATTGCATTTAACACTGCCTGATCAAAAGCTATCTCCTCAATAGTAGAGCATGCATTTGAATCTTCTTTTGAAGATTTAGATTTAGGATCATATTCAACACTATTGACTGATGATTTCTTCTTGTCATTGAAAATCCTTGCTTTGCATTCTGCTATGAAATGACCTCGATTCTTACAGTAATGGCATACTCCTTTCTTTGAATCAGATGTAGTCAAAGACTTCTCTTTGGGTGTAGAGGAAGCATTAGAAAAAGGACTAGAAGACTTAGGCTTACTTTCCTTCTTGGATTGCTGACTCTTCTTCTCCTTCTTCTTTCCCTTCGACGATGATAACATGGTTTCATCATTCTCTTCCATACCCTTTTGTTGATATTCATCTTGAAGTAATAGGAATTGTAGTTCTTCAAATGAAATTTCTCTATCTCTTGTAGAGATAGATAAACAAGTAACAAAAGCACAATATGCTGATGGAAGTGAGTTTCGAAGTGTGTTTAACATCTCTTCATATGAAATGTTGACACCAACATTCAGTAACTGATCTCATAAATCTTTAAGCTTTAAAATATGTGTTTGAACTGATTCACCAACTTTCATCCTTGTGTTGGCTAGTTGTCTCCTTAGATGAGCTTTCCTAGTAGGGTTTCTACTCTGATAGAAAGTCTCTAACTCCAACCAAGCCTAACAAGAAGTTCTACAAGACCTAATCTGGGGTATAATATGCCTCTTGACTCCCATAGAAATATATGAAAGTGCTAAACCATTCCTTGAATTCCATCTAGATTGCTCTTCTATAGGAAGTAATCGGAGAGTAGTACGAAATCCTGATGATGAAAGAGTTTCTTCCTCCTCACTAACCACCTGTTGAGTAGAAATAGGAACAACAAGTCTTCTAAAAGATGAAGCAACATCTTCTCCAACTTTTCTTGGCCTTGGATAAGTGCCATTGACAATACTCCATAAGTTCGTTGATATTAATAGATTCATCATCATAAAACTCCACATTGGATAATTAGACATGCCCTCAATCTTGTCTTCATTCTCAAGTCTATAGTCACTCATCTTGTTAAGGGTGTATGTCAGCTATGCTCTGATACAAAATGTTCGTATTCTAAGGTCTGAATACCATATGTTGGAAGTGGTAGTGGGCTACAATAACAATATATCACAGGTTTACAAGATCTTCCAACAGATGAACCTTAACATACACACCTTAACACTCAAAAATAGATGAGTGAGAGATAGAGAGAGAATATACAAGATTTCAAGTGTAACGGTAAGCTATGAGGCTCACATACACTATATATTCCAATGTCAATAACAACGTGTGAATATGATACAAACTGACAATATTTGTATCTAGGTAGAAATAGGAACTAGATACAAGAGATTGTGTGCCTAAGAGGTATGAAGAGTGTGTGTGTGAGAATATGGAGAATAAGAACAATTTAGAATTGTTGTACAACAAACCCAAAATCCGATCAATCTAAATCACAAATGAGTGACCTAACAAGTAAGAATGGAAATAGACTTGCTACTCATAGTAAATCAACAATGAATGTTGATGGTAAGCTGGCAGAATCTCCTCCAAATAATCACCGAGATGTAGACCACAACTCCTCCAAGAGTGTGAGAACTCCTCCAAGTTGGCCTCCAAAATCTCCTCCTAGCTTGAGAAGATTGATCACCTCCTCCAAGTTCTTATCCAAGAGCTTGTGCTTGTTGAGTGATTGAGTGATGCTCACATAATGAGGCTTGCATGTTCTTATATAGTTTTGTGTATCTGTTGAAAAGAACCACCAAAAGCTATTGATAAAGCTAAACTCATACGCTATCATATGTGAAAATCCTTCAAAAAAAATAAAGTTACTATCGCGAATTGTTGGCGCCGTCTGATTTTGATTTTCTCAATCATTGCTTTATCAAAAAGACAAGTATATCATCGCGCTGCTACCGGCGGGATTCGAACCGACGGGTGCTTTAGAAGAGTATTGTTCTATCCACATCACCCAACGTGGCTTATGTATTCTTTACTTAGTGAGGGTTTTTGGACAAGTGTGGACATTGTTTCCAACATGCATTTGCATCATTATTTGGGAATTCAATTTATGCAAGTTGATGGGGGAATAGCTTTATGTCAAAAAATATATATTAACAAATTATTCCCATGTTTTAGCCTTGAAGATTGCAAACCTATTATTACTCCTATGGAAATAGGTTTATAGTTGAGTCTTCATGATGTTGAAGATGCATTTGATGTTGTTCTCTATCACCAAGTTGCTTGATGCTTGCTTTACTTATGCATAATGTTAAAAGTGTGTTTCCGTCACAGGCACTTTTAAGTTCTTTCGGGTTCTTGGGAGTGGTAGGGGTCTGATAAATCAGAGGCTCTGTAACTTAATTTTCGAGGAAATGGCTGGGATGACGAGGCCGACAAGAGGTGAGAGGAAGGTGGTGGAGAATAATTAGGTGAAGAAGATGAGGTAGCTGGTGCTTCAGGTACAATAGGTTGAACTGGGACAATTGGTGCCGCAGTCTGCATGATAACCACCAGCACTATTCCTGTTGTCTGTTGCGTTGTTGTTTCCGTTCTGTTAATTACAGAGTCCACCAAAACAATCACTTCATTAAGTATTTCCGTAACAATAGCTTGCACATCTTCTGAGGTGTCCTGCTGAGAATCTGCATGAGAAGAACTTGCTTCGGAATCAGTAGTGGGCGTACTTTGTTCCTTTTGCTGGGTTGGAGAAGACTGGATGGAAGAATCAATAGGAATCGATGTTGCGGTGTCGTGGAAGATCTCTTCTTCATTTAGGACGTTGGAACCTTGCACTTGGCTCTCCAACGGGCTTATGCGGGTGCATTTTTGGCGAAGAAGTTGGAAAAGATCTTCATCCTCATCCTCGTCGTCTTCGAGCACTTGAACAGAGTCTTCATGGAACAAGATAGGAGCGTTGGGAGGCAGTTGCACGGCTTGGAGTACCAGAAAAAGAAAGGTAAGGATATGTGGTAAACGAGAGCACGGAAGATCACCCTTATTAACATGTTTAATAACCGTAACACATTCACGGTGAATGTGCTAGAAATAATAAGAGGCAAAATTGACAGGCTCACGAGAAGCCATGTCAATCATCGAATAAAATGGATGAGAAATCCCATAAGTACGTTTCTGTAAATTAAGGATAGCAACTAAGAATTGTAAGGCGGTCCGTTCAGGGTCAGGGCGACATAAAATGGCGTACTCATTAGATGAGTGCCGTGGGAATAATTCGATCATGGTGGCTACCAGAAGGAGAGGACCATTCTCCAATCCTTCCACGGGCAAACGAAATGCTTCAGCAAATGACGCTAACGTAATTACTACGCGAGACGGTAAACATGTAATCGGCCAATTGTGCTTCGTAGCAGGTGTGGCGGCAATGGCAGCAATAATGTGTGCATAAAAAGGGTGACACTCCACTGAATGCCAAGGCAATTCAGCGAAGTTCAAAAGACCTCGGATGCGCAAAAACTCACTCACGTCTGGGGTTAGTCCTTCACGGAAGGTAGCAACATTGGCTAATGCCTCCATGATGCACACACGAAAACTAAAGAACGTAGAGAACACAGCAAACACAGAAAACACAGTGCACAGAACGCACAGACACAATAGCGATTAACAGCGAAAAGAAGAAGATTAAGTAGACACTCGGCAATGTGAAGCGATCGAAAACTCTAATCATCGTGCAGTATGGAAATGATAACCTCCATAATTACGGCGTGCATGCATGAGCAGAATCAGTAACACAAGGCAGCGATTAATCATAATTAGATATCAAAACGAGGAGATTTACGGTCTATATTCAGCCAAAATACGAAAATAAAAAGAAAGTAAGTGACACGCAGAAAAACGAGGGACACGTCAGCAGTGATCAGGCAGTACGTAATATGGGCGTAGCTTTGAACCATTGATTACTTTAGGAAGAGGAACTCCGGTCAAGGTAGTCAACCAAAAAGTAGCTGGTCCCACTTGCTCACTAATCCGGAAAGGACCGAACCATCGTAATTTAAATTTTTCAGCAGAACGATTTGATTTAGCATTATAAAACAGCACAAGTTGGCCCACCATAAACACAGGAGTCTTGAGGAAACGATCATGAGTCCGGGCTTGCCGCAACTAAACTTCTTGAAGAGTTAGGAAGCTTTCCCAACGATGTTCATCCAAGGCTCTGAGTGCTTCCAACCGAAATGGCAAAGAGTCTTTGGGCAATAATTTCTGATTTAGGGCCACGCGTAAGCTTGGCACTACGAGCTCCATCGGCGCGATTGCTTCCAACCCATAAGCAAGCTTGAAAGGGTTCATTCTGGTTGCAACTTTGTATGTAGTCCGGTATGCCCATAACACTGCGGGTAGTAACTGATCCCAACGTTCTGGTGATTCTACGACCAATTTACGAAGCATACTCAACAGCGTCTTGTTGGTACTTTCAGCTAAACCATTAGCACGGGGATAATATGGGGAGCTGAATTTATGCAGAATTTGAAAAGTATGTGTTAGTACGCGCATTAGATTGTTAGCAAAGTGTGTTCCTTGATCTGTCACAAGTTCCAGAGGTAATCCATAACGCGGGAATATGTCCTTCATCAGGCATTTTGCCACCGAAATAGATGTGGTGGACCGTAAGGCCCAAGCTTCTGCCCACCTGGTAGCGTAATCTGTACAGGTAGGATGTAGTGAGTGTTGCTAAGGATCACTGGTGGTGTGATTGGCCCAATAAAATCAAGACCCCACTTCTGAAAAGGTTCCAAAGGTAATACAGGTTGCAGAGGAAAGAAGTGGTGCTGTAATGGCTGTCCAGATCGTTGACAAGTGTCACACTCTGCACAAATTGAGTCACATCTTTATACATGGTTGGCCACCGAAGCCCACTTTGCAGAATCTTCTGATGAGTAAGATCTGCTGCAAAATGTCCACCAGAGGGTATTGAATGTGCCATAGCAATAACCGATTCTGCTTCATGAGGTGGGATACAACGAAGTAAGACACCAGTATGATCCATATAGTACAACTATCCTACAATCAACCAGAATTTGCGACTGTAAACTGCAATTTTCTGCCGCATAGCAGGAGGTGTATGAGGAGAAAGACATCCATTAGTCAGAAAAGTTAACAACGTATCATAGTAGGTAGGCGACACAAGATGTTCGGTAGATTCGTCACGAGCTGGTTCAGCAGCGTAAATTGCTGGTGTGGTATCATCAACGCCCATCGGAGCTTCACCGGAATCCAACCGAGAGAGAAAATCTGCTAAGGCATGTGTTGTACCGGGTCGATGAATCACTTCATAGTCGAACTCCTGTAGCAATAAAACCCAACGAGCCAAGCGACCACCTAAATGTTGCTGCCGGACCAGATATACAAGTGCGGCATGATCCACGTGAAAGGTGAATTTTTGGCCAAGCAAATAATGTCGGAATTTCTTCACAGAATACACCAACCCGAGACATTCTCTTTCGATCACTGAATAATTCCTTTCCGCAGAAGCGAGTCGGCGACTTGCATAGTAGACAGGCCGAAACCATTTATCCGTTTGCTTCATTAAAACACTGCCAATGGCTATATCCGATGCATCTACAAAGACATGGAATGGGTGGTCCCAATCAGGAGGTTGCAAAATTGGAGCCTGCGTCAATAATCCTTTTAGACGATCGAATGCAGTTTGGCATTCTGGGGTCCATTCATACTGTCATGGAGTACTAGTCATTAGCCGATTAAGTGGTGTTGCTAAATGGGCTAGCCACCGTAGATGCTTGCCATGCCACCGGATTTGACCCAGGAAGCGCATAACTTCTTTCGGTGTTGTAGGGACGGGTGCTTCCCACAGATGGCGCTAGTGTTAAAAGTGCATTTCCGTCACACGCACTTTTAAGTTCTTTCGGGTTCTTGGGAGTGGTAGGGGTCTGATAAAACAGAGGCCCTGTAACTTAATTTTCCCAATTAACTTATCCACAGCAGTACGTTAATGTTCAATATCAAATCCTTTATACAGCTTACTGTCAAAATTCTTGTTAGACTTTTCACAGTACGCAATGCAGGAGTTATTCAACACCGTTGCACAGACTTATTATCGGTCACTTAAGAGTACCGAGTTAATCACAAATCAATGCAATTAAACAAAGTAAGAGTTAACTTTACTCAGGATTTCACGAATCATACACCACAGCGTCTCCAATGATCGCAATCGCCCAGACAGACAGTCTGACGATTCCGCTCGTCGTCACCGGAGAGTCACTGCCATGTCTTTTCATTGATTGATAAAAAGATACAACACTTCGCTACGACCTTTCGGTTCGTGCGGTATAGGAAAAATATGAAATTACAATATGCCAATCCGGCGACCTTACAATAACTTGGCTTGATATTCATTTTGTCGTCTCTTAGATGAGTAAGTTTATGCATTGCCTAGGTGTCAAGCATTCGTAGGCAGTTAAGTGCATCTTTCGCTACATGAGTGTTATCTGACTACTTGTATTGTTTTATCCCAAAGGGGGATCATTATTGCCAGATTTAAATGCTTTTTCTAACTCTGACTAGACTAGTTGTTATGGCACTCATGTGTCCACTAGAAATGTTTGCTTCATGCTGGGCAGCTCATGCATATCTTGGTTGAGCACAAAGCAACTTACTGTAGCCACTTCTAGTTGTGAGGCTGAATATAGGGTAGCTTTCACAATGATTGTTGAGTGTGCGTGGCTCAGATGACTTTTGCTTATTTCCATGTTGGTCAGTCTTTTGCCACCACCATCTTCATTAATAGATAGAGCACATTGCCAATTGCGAGGAAGCCTATGTTCAATGCTCGGACAAAGCACATTGAGGTGTACTATCATTATGTCAGGGGGAGGTTCTCTATTGGAGAGATCATTTTGGCATATGTGCCCACACAAGATAACATTGGAAACCTTTTCACAAACGCTCTGCCTAGGGAGAAGTTTGAAGCTTTCTACAAAGCTTTGGTCTTATTTACTTTTTTGGATTGATCTCTTTCCACATAGCTTGGCACTTCCAAATACATGAGTGTCAGATCCTTGTGCACCACATCACTTTGAGGGGGGATTTGTTGATATATTTTGATACTCATGTGTGTGAACACACTGACTAATGAGGCACTTTTTTCCTCTTTAGGAGGCTTTTTTCCATTGGCTTATATATATGCCTTTAATCCTTTCTTATCTTTGTACATTCACTTAGTAATTCATTTAGAATTGTGTTGTGCTCCAAGCTTCTTCTTCTTCCTTTTGGTTTTCATGTGCGTCCACAGAACTCAAAGTCCAACAACATATTGATAATGGTTGTAGAAACCAAATGAGTTGTAACGAGGAATAATTCTCAAATATGTTGGTGGCATCAAGTAAAGGTCATGTGAAGAGATGTGAAGACATGTGGTGAAACCTTGTTGAATTATTAATATAGTGTTCTAAAGTTGGCTCATTTCTCTAGTTTGGCCTTTGCATTGTCTGTAGATGGTAGATATTTAAGTACTACCATCGCCGAATTGTCGATCTATATATTTTTGTCGGACATAAAATTGGCATCTTTTTTTTTTTACCGACCTTGAAGAAAATCAGGATGTATTGATAGATAATTTCCTATATTAAAATGGAACTTAAAAATAACTTCAGGAATCCAAGCCACACTAGTAGAATATTTCACATGAATGTTCCACTTGGAATATCTCATAACAATGTTCCATCTATCATATGTGTGAGAGGATGGGGCCCTATGGACCAAGGTCTTATGCTTGGGGTAGCCAAGCTCCTAGTAGAAAGGTCTGAGATCATTCCTATTCTTTAAAGTGGCTAGATGAATGGTATATGGACCTTAAAGAAGGGCTTTAGAACCACATGTGGGCAACTTGTATAAATAGATTGGAAAGCGACTTCACATACAAACCATATCTTTCTCCAATGTTACATCCTACATTATGACGGCAAAAGTGTATGAAAGCAAGCCCCCTCACATTGCAGACATAGATCATGGATATCTAATTGTTATGACCTAGCTAACACTTCATCTCCACATTGCAGACAACAAGGGTGACATCGATAAGCTGTCGTGGACAAACACTCATTTGTGTTACGCATACTACGCTTTCTAGACAACGTTGACACACTCCAAATAAATACACCACATTAATCTACCGACAAAACCAACATCGTACAACATCAAAGGTGATCAAACTTAGAAGATCTATCAGACAAGGGTGCCCATTGGCTCCCCTTCTCTTTGCCATTGCCACGGAAGGGCTTAGCAGGCTGGTGGAGTATCAGGTGGAAGCTGGAAACATTAAAGGCCTTCGTTTGCCGCATGACCACAGTCAGATCACCATGAGACTTTTTGCTGATGATATGAACGCTTTTGTTCACAATGATAGTACCAGCCTGGAGACGCTCTGGAAGTGTCTTGCTACTTTTTGTGAAGCCTCTGGATCCATAATCAACCACTCTAAGACTGCCTTTAGAGCTATTGGTGGGTCACAGCCCGACCTTCTCATTGATCATGGCTGTCAAATCATTCCGCAGGGCCAAATTTTTCGGCTTCTTGAGATTCCCTTGGGGTTTGGCGTCTCTATGGAACAGCGGTGGAACTGGGTGCTTGCCAAACTCGAAAACAAGCTCAATTATTGGAGAGGTATGCAAATCAATCTTGCTGGTCGTGCTATGGTTATCAACACGTTCCTCCTTTCTTCTACCATTTATTTCCTTTCTTGTTGGAGACCGAAAGAGCAAGATCTGTCCAAACTGGAGAGTATTTGTAGAAACTTCCTTTGGACGGGCGACCACAATAGGAGGGGGGTGCCTAAAATCAAATGGTCCATCTGCACCAGCCATAGAGATAGTGGGGGACTTGGTATCTTGGACATTGGGTGCATGGCTAACAAACTGTCGGCCAAATGGATGATTAAGGCTTGGTGCAACGGGGAGGCCTCGTGGGCCAAGTTAATCTTCAGAAACAAGAATGAGTTGGCGCTCATGGGTTTCCCAAATTGAAAGAATCTTGACATCTTGACCTTGCTGTTTTCCCCGATCCCCGTCTTCCCGAAAGGCTCTAATCTGGTGTGCTCCCTTTGGAAGAGTTGGAATAAAGTCAAAAGCTTCACAAGAATTAGTGAAGACTGGAAGTGGGCTGTCGATATCAGACAAAACGACTCTATCTGGTTTCCGATCCATGGCATCCGGAGTGTGGAATCTTGGAACATTCAAAATGCCAAGAAGCTATCGAACAAAGGCTTCAAAAAATGGAAACATCTCTCGAAACAAGACACCAACCGTTGGATCACCTTTGAGGATATTGACCCTAGCATCTACATTTCGCATGAAGAATGGAACACTTTGCAAAGCAGATGTCTCGCCTGGGACCGACACAAAGTTCGCCTTCTCATGGGACACGACATGTCGAGTTCGCTTGGTCTCAAATGGCACAATGGGAATAGCCTATCAAAAATCCCGAACATCAAAGAAACGATCGACTATCAGGTTAACCTCAACAAAAAGTGGTGCCTGTCATGGACGCGGCTTCGGTGGGACATGAAGTTCATGGCTATCTGGCACCCCCTCATAGAAATCAAAAAGTCTGTCCTCTTATGGCAAATTCTTCATCATGGAATCTGGACCAACCTTAAGGCTAGCAAAATTTGTGGGATCCCTCCCTGGTGCAAACGCTGCTACCGGTCTATCGAAGATGTTTCACACATCTTCTTTACCTGCCCCAACTATAACAGACTCTGGCAGGTGGTTGGAAAGAGAATTAGACTTCAAAAATGCCTCAGTTGGCAGCAAGCCCTGCTGGGAGAAGCGATCGGCTGCTCCGCGACTCTCTGGAACGCCATCAGAGGGGAGGTCCTTTGGAAAATCTGGCGGGAAAGATGTGCTGTCAACTTCGGGGACTCCCCCAAGGAGTGGTCAATTGAGAAATCGTTGTTCCTCCTTGGCAAAAGGATTGTCAACAGTAAAAAATCCCCCCCCTTTAGGCATCATCAAGTACTCCTTTTGATCGATAACAAGCTTAAACCTAAGTGGGCCCCACATGAGGGTGATGAGAGGGTAATTAACCTTCTTTGTAACGTCATCTAAGCTCTGTATAAGCTTCCCCTGCTTTGTGGGATTTGGGGGGTCCCGTGGGCACTAGTCCCCTTCTCTTGTACTTTTCTTTATTTAATTCAAGTCTGGGAGAGTAGGCTAATGCCGAACTTCCTTTATATTAAAAAAAAAAAAACCAACATCGTAGTCCGAGTTTGCTAGCCTAGTGGTTGGGCCTCTTGCCCCTTGAGGCGGGGGCGAGGGTTCAATCCCTGGTAGCAACATGTAAGGGACATGTGTATCTTGGAAAGATGTTGCATGTGAGTGAGGTGCCATCGTTTGTCCATCCCCGCGGTAGTTGTGACCGTCGTTTAACCCAGTCTTGTAAACCCCTGTTCTTGTGGGATAAGGGGAGTCCCATGGGTACTATGCCCTTCCTTGTATAGTTGCAATTTCAAAGTTAAAGTCAGGGAGAGTAGGCCTCGGCCGAACCTCCATTAAAAAAAAAAACCGACATCATCAATGACAACATAAATATAAAACTTTCTTGGCATACATTCTTGTATTAGAACTTTCTTGGCACACATTCTTGGGGAGAGACTTTCTATATGTGCTCTTGGTTAAGTGCTCCTGGTTAAGAGCATACTTCCTTGAAAGGTCATCACTTAAAGAGAGACTTTGAATGCATAAGCTCTTGGATTAGAGCTCTTTTTGGATAGACACAATTTGGAAAGGGTCTTCTCATGTGCAACCTCTTGGGATTAGAGATTGCATTTACTAGATATGTATGATCGATGGGGAAGATCCTTTATATGAGAGTAAACTAGGTTTCCTAGCTAGTTGTGCATGTATAGAGGCACTACGGTTTTTTTTTTCTTATTCATGTTGCTTCGTGTTGATCATGATTGGCTAGTGGATATGTCATGGCATTGTGCTTATGTCTAGATTATACCACATGCTTTTTAATTTGATTTTCCAATTATGCACTCTAAGAGATATTGGCTTGGATCTTGTTGATACTTGTGTCTTTTGTTTTCTTATAGATATGTTATCTAGTTTGAATAGGATAGTTCCAAACATCCAGTGCTCTGATAGAAAATAACTAATGGGAGTATGAAATTTTATGTAAAACAAGATATATATGGTACAAATCCATGAAAATATTGACAATCAAGCTCGCAAAATTACTAAATTAAGAGAGCAACAAGCTTCTTCTTCAAGCACTCCAAATCGTTGATTAATGCAAATATCCAAGTCTCCTTACAAAATGAATAAAAATATCTTTTAAATATTTTTAACTGGTCGTGTTCACACTCAAAATATGTACTCTATAATTTCTAGTTTAAAAATAAATATCTTGGAGCGCTCTAACAATTCTACAAAAGAAAAAGAAATTAGTTTGCCACTATGTAAGGAAGACTCTTCCTAATTTTTACAAGATTTGGAATAAGTGCAAGGATGAAAATACATTTTTTCTAACTTTCCATGAGGAAATCCTTTATGCCAATTTTTCAAGGTCTTCGAATATTGATTCGTCTGCTTCATTTGCTCTATTTTAGCTCATCTATCCTACATGTCGACATCCTTGATCTCCTCCTCGATTTTTTTTTCATCCTTGAAAAATAGTATTGATATCTTTAGTACTTCTTTATTCTTGCATATCACTAGTTTTGACTATTTAACCAAGTGGGTAGAGGTAAAAGCCACCACGAAGAATGATGCTCAAACCACAACTAAGTTCTTATTTGAGAATGTGTTCACTAGATACGGGCTACCTATAGAGCTAGTTAGTGATAGAGGCACTCACTTCTTGAATGAAGTTATTGAAAACCTCCTACAAGAGTTCTTGGTGATACACAAGAAGTCTGCCCCCTATCATCCACAAGCTAATGGGCAAGCTGAAAGCACAAATAAGATTCTATGCAATGTATTGACAAAATTAGTGAATAATAAATGCTCTGATTGGGACAAACAATTACACCATGTTGTTTGGGCATACAGAGTTACCTATAAAATGGTACTCCAAGCCACACCCTTTCAGATGGTGTTTGGCCAAAATGCAATGCTACCATTGGACTTCTTGATACCTACATTGAAAGTAGCACAAGAGCATGATTGGACAGGCCATGAGCTCTCCTCTAGAATCTTTGACCTTGAACGATTAGGAGAAACAAGACTAAGGGCTGCCGCAGGGATATATGCAGCTAAGAAACGATAGAAGGTGTACTTTGATGCCCATGTTAAGGATAAAGGCTTGAAGGCCGGAGACTTAGTTTTGGTGTATACCCTGAAACAACATGCGAGAAAGCTAGAAAAGCGTGGTTATGGACCTATGATCATCAATAGGATTTCAACTAGTGGAGCAGTACAACTAGCCACTTTAGAAGGCGATGTTCTCCCTAATTACATAAGCGGATGGAGAGTCAAGTTATATCAAGAACCCCTGACTGAAGAGATGCTAAATAGACTCAACACTGCCAAGAAACGCAAAGAAGAAGAAAAACGAACTCGAGAAGAAGCACAGGCAGAAGCTTTGGAATGCATCCGAAGAATGAAGTTGAGAAGACAGGGTAGAGATCAGCCTAGGACAGATGACTATGCGCACCCAGGATATCATATGGCTATGTGTGAAGTTTCAGGCATTAACTCTCATAGAATAATTGATCGACGTCCTTTTGTAACCTTAGAGATAGGACAAGGGAAGAGTGCAAGGACTGTAAGGGCATTGATTGACTCAGGTGCAGCCACTAGTGCGGTTAAATTTTCTTAATGTCAAAAGTTGAACTTAAGTATCAATTCCATTGAAGCATATCTCATAGGATTGGGAGGCGTGGAGACCCCTTGCATGGGCGAGGTGGAACTTCCCCTCTATATTCAAGATGTTTTACTGACAGTTAAAGTACTAGTGTGTCAAGATGAGGATCTCACTGAACCCCTGGTCTTGGGTCAAGACTGGATCTATGATCATGCAGTCAACCTAAACCTAAGAAGTGGACTTCTTCAGGTATGGGTAAATCAGAGTCAAATTACAGTTGAGTTAGATAATGGAGCACTCAAGGAACTAGGAAAGGCACACACTCTTGGTCCTTCCAGGAGTACACATGAAGATGACCATGTTATTCTTGTCCGAAACTATGTGATGCAGAGGGATGATTATCTCAACAAAGCCTAGTCAAGGATGCGATGGAACTCCATTTGCCATAGGGACGCAGCAACCAAAGGTGGATCAAACACAGAGGAAGCAGAGGACTTATGCTTGCAACCAAAAGAAAATACAAAGCATGGTGTCTCAACCATCAAAACAAGTGTGGGTGCGGAAAGGCAAGCATCCTATTGCGATCAAGCCACAACAATTGGCTCAACTTCCTTTAGTGATCAACGACACGACACTAATAAGAAGTCTTCCAAAAATTCTTCTGTGAAAGTGGTCTATCTGGGTACCTAAGAAGTCGATGAAGGCTGACCCACAATCAAGAAAAATTTGGGTGCCCAAGGCTTGCTTGCGGGCTCAAATAGCTACACAGAGACCACACCCTATAAAACATGGTTCACTCACTCGAGCAGCTAATACCCACTCATATACATCACGCACACACACTTGTTCACCCATGAGCACGAGTAGATTCACTTGTAAATGGGTCCCTAGAAAGCCTCAGTTCCAAGAAAAAACTCTCACAAAGCCCTCGAGAGTCTCCACAGAACCAAAACCGAAAGCCATCCACTGTGTTTGGCTGCCCAAAGCTTGTAATAAACCCCCCGACCCCACTTGTAAATTCACCTCCATCTACTAACTACATCATTCTCAACTGCATCTTTCCATTTATCTCTTAGGACAATTCATCCACTAACTACACCCACAATAACCAAGCACTCACTGACTAACTAACTTATCACTAAAAACTCATGTTAATGTTGTAACGGGGACACATGACCAGTGAGTGTCCATTTGCAATGTTAACATTCATTTGTATATTCTCACAGAACTGGTGATCAGTCCCTTCAGTATGGCCGAGGCTGTAGGAACTAGCTCCCAGGCAGGCACTAGCCCTCAGATTGTGGAAATTGAAAGTCTCCCCATTGAGGAGGAGTTGAAGGAAAGACCACTGGCATTGAGAGCTTTACATGCCGTACCTATTCAGAATCCTCCCCAAGGGCACACTTCACCCGTAAGCAAAAACTCGCATTGGTTTAGTGATGTGGCAGGACCTCTTGGAGAAGGCACTTACTTGTGGGAGGCAGAAATAGAGCTCAACGGACGCTGGGGCAGGTATCACTTTTTTACCACGGAATTTGAGAGGGTTCAAAATAATGAAGGTTTGAAACCCATCTAGAAGAAGGCTGGACTATACGATTATTTCAAGGCTCAGTTACCCAAGCCGGATTTTCTAAGGTGTTCCTACTTAATTAGCACCCTGACCCCCTGTAAAGAGAAAAAGGGATATAGCACCTTTGTCCTACCATCTCTTATAAGAGGTAATGAATTAAAGCGCTTCAAGTTGACGAACAATTTGGTAAGGGAAGCTCTTGACATGAAAGGCATGCATATCCCCACCGAGAAAGAGACAATGGTTCCAGACAACATGAAGAACAGGAACCTAACTAAGCTAAAGGACATGGTGGCAATGACTCCAACTATTGCCATTCACTTCCGCATGTGCATGCAACATTTTGCGTTCCCTGCTCAAGAGAGATTCACGATGCCACCCAAGAAGATATGGTTCAGTCTATATTTAGCAGACGCCTTCGATTTGACAATCAACATGCCTCATTGGATTATTGAACAAATACACTTGGCACATCAACGGTGGTATAAGAAGCAGAAGTCAGTACTTTATGGATGTTGTGCTCTCACAAGGATTGTTTACAGATGCTTGGCATATGATGTGCCAATTCAAAGGGCACTTGTTTGGACCAGGGTGCAAGAATTCCAACGTAGACTATCAACCGCTGGGCCTCCGTCCAAGAGAATGAGGGGAGCATTTCAGATGCCCTATGCACAGGCCCACGGTGCTACATTGACACCAGAGACAACTCCCCGACTCCTAAGGGCGAGTGCAACCCTTCACTATCAGATTACCAAGGCATAGCACAGAAGGACCAAATCTGGTGTTTCCACCTATACCCACCGACCTAGAGTTCCCTCATGGCTTCACACTAGAAGATCTAACTGATGAGGAGGTAGCCAGAATAATTAATGCTACTAATTTAGAAGTTGAGGCAGAGCAGGCAAGCGGGCAACAGACAGTCACATACCAACCCCATCCAGTCCAACCAGAAGTAGTCGAAGTGGATGATGATGAAGAGGAGACTGTAGAAGAGGAGAAAGAGGATGAACAAGAAGGAGTGTCCGACGAAGAAGAGCATGAATATGAGCAAGAAGCCGTACAGGAACTTGAAGTAGCCCCTGCTTATACGAAGCAACTGAAAAAGTTGTATGATACCATCAAACGAGTTCAAGAACAACACAAACTGTCCCTGGCAGCAGAAAAAGCCCTCATGAACCAAATCCTTGAAGTGGAAGGGGTGGATGAGCAATACAGAGCAACCCTTGACATGATCGTTGATGCATTAGGGGTACCTGAGATGGTGCATACCGCTCTTGCGCACTCATGAAGATCAGAGAGAAGATACGGCAGACGCCCCCCTCGATCAGGGAAACAAATGAATGTATTGGTATCAGAACCACAAGGCACCACATCCACGACCACGGGCACGGCTCAAACCATTCATGACACTGAGGAAGCCCATACCTCAAGTGCACCCCCGTCACCCCCTGTTGGTGCAGGACAATCACCAATTGATGTTTTGACATGGCAATGAAGTCAATGATTTGAGAAGAGAACAAGTTGTGAAGCTTGAAGGAAGGACACATTCAGAATTTGGAAGATGTGTACACATATGTACATTATGTCAGAAATAGTTCACTTATATCTTTGAATAGTCATAAGCTTGTAAATTTTTGTCTATATATACTTTGGAAAATGTTGGGGCAAGTATGAGAGAGTATGTAGAGCATGAGAATTGAATAGAATTAGAAGTCATTAGACACTTATGAAGAGATTGGAATAGCTCTCTCATCCAGATGTAATTTTTGTCAGAAATGAAGAGAAGTTGCGCCCGATGTTTCTGTGCATTCTCCTTCTGTGCTTGATCATTTCAAGAATCCTTTTGTAGATGTCTAAGCCCATAGTTAATGAGTCTATGATTAAAGTTTGAGAGCCTAATTGTAAACAGGCTGTGAGAATTATGAGTAGGAACATTCATATGTAAAGAGTGTTCATAGTTTTTTGAAACAGGTGCATTTTTGATAGTCAATGATTTGATCATTTCTCACTGCACAGATTAAACTTTTGCATGAGTGAGGACTTAGAATCTAAGTTGAGAGGTAAGCCATCTATGGCTAAAAGCATTTGCTTAAATGGGTTCTACTTTTGGAGAACCATGTCTTAGAAGTTGCAGGTGTCAAAGTCGACTATACAGAGAGACAATTTCAGACATAGGTAGATTGTTTGAATCCTTTCTCATAATCTACTCAATCTTTTGAAGTTTTTTAACTTGGAGGAGGTGCGCAATCTCTAGGCAAAACATTCTACAAAGTGTTATCAAAAGCTTTGCACGAATGATTAGTCAATGAGTGATTAAGGTGCAATAGACTTTTCTGAGAAATAGATTTTTTCACAGTTAGCTACTTTCTTGATAATTTGGTGCTTGTCTTCCAAAATTGGTTGGAGTTTAAAGTTGTTCTTGATATAGAGGTGGTCTAACATCAAGGATAGCTTATTCTTTTGGAGATTAACACTCTCCATCAGTGGTATCAGAGCAGCAAGTATCAAAATTGAGGAAAGGAAGACTCCGACTGCTGCAGACATACAAAATTCATCATCTGAAGGTTCAAAAGGTGAAAGCTTGAGGGCAAAGCTTGAGAAGGAGGTCATACGACACCAAGTAAGCCAGAAGGAGTATTATTCGAAGTAAAGGTACATCTGTTACTCATAAAGTTTAAAGAATTCAATACACAGGAGAAGAAAGGATGGGAGATTCTCTTCAGATAGAGAAATTGGATAGAGAGAACTATCCAGCATGGTCAATGAGGATGGAAGCTCATCTAAAGAGCAAAGACTTGATAGGTTATATTACAGGTGAAGAAGAAAAGCCTCGATTCAGAGATCCTAGTGCTCCAACTAGGGAGGAATTATCAGATTTGAAGAATTGGATGAAGAGAGATGCTCAAGCTAGGAGCATTATCTATATGGCAGTCAATGATTACCTGCTACCTCACATTAGAGGTCTTGAAAGTGCAAGTGATATATGAAATGCTTTGGAGGAGCATTTCCAAAATACCACAAAGTCTAGGAAGGCATCTTTGTGGGCAGAATTTACCACATTCAAGAAGAAGGCCTCTCAATCCATCTCAGATTATGTAACCAGAATGAAGGACATTGTAGATGCATTAGGAGCTGTTGATGAAGACATTGAGGAGGATAAATTGGTAAGGCAAATCCTCACAGGTTTGAGAGGTGATGACAAATGGAAGCCATTCATTTTGTCTACTGAATTATCACTTGATCATTTTACTCCTGACTTAAATCAATTGGTAGGACATATGTTAACCTTTGAGCAGGATGTCAAAGGTGAAGGTGACAAGAGTACAGGTCATGCAATGTACTCAAAGGATAAGAAGAAAAATAGCAAAGGGAAGCAACTGGCAAATGAAGCTGAAGGCACAACTATGTAAGACAATAGTTACGCAATATAACACAAGAGCAATAGCAGAGAAGATAACAGATATAGGAGATTCTCAACAATTTTCTACTAGCAGCAAGTACAAAGATGATGGCGTTGTCCACCCGTGCGCTCTCAAGGTAGAGCTTAAATGGTGATCTAGACAACTCTAGATAGGGAGATACAAGGTAGAGGTATGCTGGCTCAACTCAGGTGTCTTAGGTAGTGCAGAAGTCATGTATATATAGGATCATGGGTGGCTTGCCATGGACGGCAATACATGGGCGGTAGAGCGTGGGCGGCCACCGCCCGCGTAATTGCCATACACGGCTTAGACTGGTTGAACCGACCTAACAAATATAAATGATTTCTGACTCCGACAGGGAATATTCCATGGAATATTCCCTTTATCGTCGCACCGGGGGCGCTGCCCCCGGACCCCCACCAGGGGGCCTGCACCCCCCAGCCAGGGGGCCCGCTGGCCCCCTTGGACCCCCCAGCCGGGGCTGCTCACCGCTGCCCTGGACCCCACAATTGGGGACCCTGGTAACTCCCTTTCCTTATAATATCTTACATGGTCCAATATGACCTTCATCCAACATTCAAGTTGGGATTCCCATCAATTGGGTAATGCACGCTTGGCTTCTCCTCATAAAGGGGGCCTTACAAAATGTGCATACAATCATGAGGGGTAGACATTGATCATATACTAACACCCCCCCTCAATGTTTACCGATGATAAATCAAGTAGGTCTCGGTCCTATGCCCATCTGTTGAAGATGCTTGTTGAGCTGCTCTCTTCCAAGTGCTTTAGTGAATATGTCAGCACAATTTGCCTCTGTTGGGCAATATTCTAGCTCCACAATTTCATCTTCAATTAGCTCACGAATGTAATGGTACTGTACTTCTATGTGCTTGGTGCGAGCATGAAATACTGGGTTCTTTGCAATAGCCATACAGCTTTGATTATCACACTTGAGTACAGTTGGCATATTTGATGGAAAGCCTAGATCTGCAAGAATTCTCCTTAACCAGACTGCCTCACAAGAAGCAAAACAAGCTACTTTGTACTCTGCTTCAGTGGAGGAGAGTGCGAGAGTTGGTTGCTTCCTACTTACCCAAGAAAATATTCCTGAACCAAGTGAGAAACAATATCCAGAAACTGATTTTCTAGAATCACAATCTCCAGCCCAATCTGAATCACAATATCCTTGGAGTGTATCACCTGTGGTATACAAAATACCAAAATCCAAGGTTCCTGCAATGTACCTTAGAATTCGCATTCCAGTATTCCAGTGACTCTCCTTAGGTTTGTTGGAAAACCTGCTTAACACTCCAACAGCATAGCAAATGTCTGGTCTAGTGTTGCACAGAAAAATAAGACTTCCAATGAGCTTCCTATACTTCTTAGCATCTACATCAGGCATGTTATCATCCATAGATAGCTTATGATTTACCTCCATAGGTGTGCTAGTTGGTTTGCAGTCCATCATTCCAAATGCCTTGAGAATTTCTTTGGAATATTTTTGTTGTGAGATGAAAATGCCATCCTTCCTTTGCCATACTTCAATTCCCAGACAAAAATGGAGTAGACCTAAGTCTGTCATTTCAAACTCAGTTCCCAAGCTGATCCGAGTTTGATTGATGAGTTCCTGATGATCTCCTGTAATGATCAAATCATCTACATATACAATGACAACAACTAGCTTGCTATCCCTTTTCGTTACATACAAGTTAGCATCAGAAGTACTTCTTTCAAAACCCATATTTTTGAAAAAATGATCTATTCGTTGGTACCAAGCCCGTGGAGCTTGCTTAAGTCCATACAAAGCTTTCTTCAACCTGCAAACTTTATTTTCTGAATTGGGCACCTCAAAACCTGGTGGTTGAGATACATATACCTCCTCCTTGAGGTGACCATTCAAAAATGCAGATTTGACATCCATCTGGAAAATAGGCCAAGACTTTTGTGCAGCTACTGCAAGTACCGTCCGAATAGTTGTCATGCGTGCTGTTGGTGCAAAAGTTTCTTGAACATCAAATCCTTCAATCTGTGAAAAACCCTGTGCAACTAATCGTGCCTTATACTTTTCTAATGTTCCATCAGCTTTATACTTAGCTTTCCAAATCCATTTAGTACCTATTACCTTCTTCTTTGGCGACAAGTCGACTAGATCCCATGTATCATTTTTTAGTATACTATCATACTCAGACTGCATTGCCGCTCTCCAATCTGGATCATCAATGGCTTCTTCAATGGTGGTAGGTTCCTTTATCGAACCCATGATATCTGCCATTAGAGCCATGTTAACAATGTGTTCTGAGGCTCTTCTTTGCTCCTCTATTCTCTTTGATCTTTGTAATCCATCCGATGATGATTCTGGTACATCTACATGTGGATTGTGATCATCAAAGAGCTGTTGTGCTCACTTCGGTAGTGGCTTACGTAGTGCAGCTACAACTGGTTGGCTTTTTATTGAGGAAATTTCTCCATCAGATGTTTCCTCCTCCTCAACTTTAACCTGTCTTTTGATAGGCACAAGGTGAGATATTTCTCCGCTTGATGAGATAGTAGATTTACCTTTATCTTCTACTAAGTGTGGCCGTTCATCAAACACCACATCTCGGCTGACAAAAATCTTCCTTGCCTCAGGATCCCATAACCTGTATGCTTTAGACTCTTCACTATATCCTAGGAAGACACACTTTTTGCTTTTTGAATCCAACTTTGATCTTGTTGAATCAGGAATATGTGCATAACAGAAACAACCAAAAATTCTGAAATGCAAAACTAAAGGCTTTTTACCAAAATATGCTTCTTGAGGAGTCATCCCCTTCAGTGCTTTTGTGTATCTTCGATTGAGGATGTAGACTGTTGTATTGACTGCTTCTGCCCAGAATGAATCAGGCATGTCTTGAGCCTTCAACATACAACAAGCCATTTCAACTACTGTCCTGTTCCTGCGCTCAACAACGCCATTTTGTTGGGGTGTATGAGCTGTGGTAAGTTGCCTTTTCACACCATGCTCCTTACAGTAATTGTTGAATTCTGTTGACAAGAATTCACCTCCTCTATCTGTTCTAAATTTCTTTAGTTTCCTTCCTGATTCATTTTCTACATACTTATGCTACGTTTTAAATTTTTCAAAAGCATCCGCCTTCTCTCGAATGAAATAAACCCACATCTTTCTTTTATAATCGTCGACTAACAGCAAGAAGTAGAAAGATCCTCCTAAAGCAGGTGTAGACATTTTACCGCAGAGATCAGCATGTACCAACTCTAGAGGAGCTTGATATCGATTGCTGGTCTCTCTTGGAAATGCCTTTCGTTGTTGCTTGCCCATCATACAAGCTTCACAAGGTTCCTGCAACTCTGAAAATGCAGGCATATGAGCAACCATCCCTGTTCGTTGCATCTCCTTCAAAACTACAAATCCGAGATGCCCAAATCGTCGATGCCATAACCTGCTTACATCTTTATCTTCTGTAGCAGTTAAAGCACTTAACTCATACAAGTTATCCCGTCGTATGCCTTTACCTACAACATTACCTGATGAATCCATGATTTCCGCACCACTCTTATTGAAGTGAACTTCGAGTCCACGATCTGTTATTGCAGAAACTGACAACAAATTTCTTTTGAGTGTAGGTACATAGAGAACATCGGATAACTTTTTCTCAACACCTGGAGAAGTGATAAAAGAGATGGTTCCAGTTCCTTCAGCTGGACACTTGGAGTCATTTCCCACCACTACATTGATGGATTCCCGCAGAGGCACTAGGGAACTATACCAATCCTTTTTACTAGTCATATGGCGAGAATCTCCACTATCTAAAATCCATGGCTCATCAACACGAGCTTGAGCAGATGAACATACCTCTTCAATAGCTACCCAAAGTTCCAGCTCTGTGTTGTTTGCAGACTCTTTGTTCTTCCATGATGATTTTACAGTCCCATTCCGTTCATCAGCTTGCTTCTTTCTGCAATCCTTGATGGCATGGCCTTTCTTTTCACAATAGAAGCAACTTCTTGTGAACTTTTTCTTCTTTGGCTTCTTCTTTGATCCCTCTGAAGAGCCTTTACCTTTTGCATTTGCTGAGAATGAAGCATCAGTTGTACTTTGCCGATTCTTCAGCCGCATCTCTTCTTCTAAAAGCATGGCACAAAACTCTTCAAATGTAAGAGGAGTTGGCCTTACCTGAGTGTTCAGGGCTGTTACCAATCCATCATACTTTGCTGGAAGAACACGTACAGATCTTCGAGCCAGCTCTTCTGGTGTTATAACAACACCAACTGCAGCCAATTGATCTTGAAGATGCTTTATTCGTTTGATAAAATCTTCAGCCTTTTCAGAATCAGAATGCTTTTCATTTGCCAACTGATTTTCTAAATTTTGTATCCTAGTGTGGTTCTTGGTCTCATATTGTCGAGCCAATATGCCCCAAGCCTCATGTGCTTTAGTAGTATGTTGAACTAAAGTAAGCACAGAATCACTTACACTAGTGACAATCGCACATAATGCATCAGCATTCCGCCTCTTCCAAGCTCGTAGAAGATCAGGATCTGGCTGAATCATCAATCTTGAATTTGCTGGATCTTCAACTAGTATAGGCTCTGGATCCAATCCCATCGGTCCCATGACAGTGTCAAGTAATTCATAGGAGTCCAAAATTGTAGAAATTTTGAACTTCCAGAGTGTATAGTTGGTTCCATCCAGATTCCCTTCAGTGAATGCAGGTGGACGAATTCGAATAGGTGCAGCATTAACATTAGCTGAAGCACCAAGACTACTGTTCGACGATGAAGCCATCATGTAATCACTCCAATAATCTACTGATATTCTAGTCTGCTAGTAGGCTAAAATAATGATACTTCTCAAGCTATTCGAACCTTACAGCTCTGATACCATGTAAGACAATAGTTACGCAATATAACACAAGAGCAATAGCAGAGAAGATAACAGATATAGGAGATTCTCAACAATTTTCTACTAGCAGCAAGTACAAAGATGATGGCGTTGTCCACCCGTGCGCTCTCAAGGTAGAGCTTAAATGGTAATCTAGACAACTCTAGATAGGGAGATACAAGGTAGAGGTATGCTGGCTCAACTCAGGTGTCTTAGGTAGTGCAGAAGTCATGTATATATAGGATCATGGGTGGCTTGCCATGGACGGCAATACATGGGCGGTAGAGCGTGGGCGGCCACCGCCCGCGTAATTGCCATACACGGCTTAGACTGGTTGAACCGACCTAACAAATATAAATGATTTCTGACTCCGACAGGGAATATTCCATGGAATATTCCCTTTACCGTCGCGCCGGGGGCGCTGCCCCCGGACCCCCACTAGGGGGCCCGCTGGCCCCCTTGGACCCCCTAGCCGAGGCTGCTCACCGCTGCCCCGGACCCCACAATTGGGGACCCTGGTAACTCCCTTTCCTTATAATATCTTACATGGTCCAATATGACCTTCATCCAACATTCAAGTTGGGATTCCCATCAATTGGGTAATGCACGCTTGGCTTCTCCTCATAAAGGGGGCCTTACAAAATGTGCATACAATCATGAGGGGTAGACATTGATCATATACTAACAAACTAGTCAAGCCAACTTCCTAAGAGGAAGAGGAGGTGGCAAAGGTAGAGGAAGAGGAGGTGGCAAAGGTAGAGGAAGAGGCAGGAATAATAAAGATGGAGTCAAAGCTTGCTGGATTTGTGGTATGACAAATCATTTAGCTAATTATTATTGGCATAATAATCAGAGTAATGGTGGATATTATCAGAACTTTAATTCAAGAGGAAGAGGTGGCAGAAATCAAAGAGGTAATTTCCGAGGAAGAGGTAGTAGGGGTTACTTTGGAAGAAATGCAGGTAGAGGATTCCAAAGTCAACAATACAATAATACCTACTACAATTGTGCTTCAAATCAGAAAGAGGATTCAACATTGATAATGAATGCAACTTGTGAAAGGCAAAGTGAAGACCAAAGAGTCTTCTACATTGACTCAGGATGTAGCAATCACCTGAGTGGTAACATAGCATTGATGACTGATTTGGAAAATAAGGTATCTAATCATGTTGTTCAAACAGTTGACAATACAAAGCACAATGTGAAGTCAATTGGATCAGTGAAGGCCAAGGATGGTAGCACCCTCTTGAGTAAGGTCTTGTATGTTCCTACAATTCCTAAGAATCTGATAAGTGTAGGACAAATTGTTGAAAAGGGTTATGAAGTGAGATTCACTAATGAAGGAGTGTTTGTGGAAGACCCTAGCAATGGGTATAAACAAATTGTTTCAGGGAAGAAAGAAGGAAGGTTGTTCACATTGAAGATTCAAGGTAATGTTGGTCATGCCTTGTTCACTTATGGAGGACATAAGATCTCTGAGTTAGATCTTTGGCACAAGAGGCTTGGACACTTCAATGAAAGAGGTATCAAAGATATGATTAACAATGGTTCAGTGCTTGGATTGCCTAATGTTGCAGGTCAACATATGACATACAGATGTGAGGCATGTCAATTAGGTAAGGCTCATAAGCAATCTTATTCCAAGCATGGTTTTATGTATTCAGAGAAGCTTGAGTTGATACACACAGATGTGTGGGGACCATCAAAGGATTTCAGTATCAATGGTTCAAGGTACTATGTGATTTATGTTGATGATGCTACCAGATGGATCACTATCTATGTGGTCAAAGATAAGTTAGAAGTGTTTAATACATTTAAATACTATCATGCATATGCAAAAAGAATTACACGCCATAGAAGAGACTAAGGTCAGATGGAGGGGGAGAGTATTTCTCTAATGAGTTCAGTGATTACTTGTGGAATGCAGGTATAAAAAGGGAAATTACTTGTAGGTACTCTCCTCAACAAAATGGTGTAGCAGAGAGAAGAAATAGAACTCTTGTTGAGTTTGCAAGGTCAATGATGAAGGAGAAAAATTGCCCAAATTATTTGTGGGCTGAGGCTGTAAATACAGCTACTTATTTGGTCAATAGGCTACCATGTAAAGCTTTGCAGGGTATGACACCATATGAGGCATGGTGAGGTAAGAGACCTACCTTGGATCATTGCAAAGTATTTGGATGTTTGGCATATGCATATGTGCCATCACAATTAAGAGACAAGTTAGAACCTAAAGCTGAAAAGTATGTATTCATTGGTTATGATGATAAGCAGATGGGATATAGGTTGTGGAGTCCATCCACAAAACAATTTCTTGTATCAAAAGATGTTACATTTGATGAGCAAGGTACTTGGTATGCAGGTACAATCAATATTAATACAGGTAATGAAGAAGTTGTGAGTCAAAAGAAAGGTAAATCAAAGGTTCAGATATTTGATGAAGAGGAGAATAATGAAGTGCAGGTTGAAGTTGAAGAAATGCCAAGATTTGATCCTGAGTGTGAAGAACCAGAAACCTCAAGGATTGGAGAACTCAGAAGGTCATCAAGACACAAGTGGCAACCTACAAGGTATAGCTATGATACTTCTTTTTTGGCTACCAAAGATTATGCTTACATGATAAAGGCAGATGAAGACCCTTCCACATATGAAGAGGCAAAAGGTAAGGAAAATTGGGAGAAAGCTATGCAGGAAGAATATGATGCATTAATGGAGAATCAGACATGGGATTTGGTTCCTAAACCAAATAGTCAGAAGATCATTGGATGCAAATGGGTCTACAAGACTAAGAGGTTTACAGATGGAAGTGTGTCTAGGTATAAAGCTAGACTTGTTGTGAAAGGATTTGCTCAAACATATGGTATTGATTATGATGAAACCTATAGTCCTGTGGCAAAGATGACAACCATCAAGACACTCATAGCCATTGATGCATGTAAAGGTTGGAAATTATGTCAATTAGATGTGAAGAATGCTTTTTTAAATGGTTACATTTCAGATGATGTTTTCATGGAGCAACCTCAAGGATTCAGAGATGGAAGGTATCCAGATCATGTATGTAAGCTCAAGAGAGCTTTGTATGGTTTGAAGCAAGCCCCAAGGGCATGGAATTATAGACTTGTGAAGTTCTTGAAAGAACTTGGATTTCAAGTATCTAAGGCAGATAGTAGCTTGCTTGTTAAAGCAAGTGATGATGGGTTCATTTACATGTGCATATATGTTGATGATATAATTCTTACAGGTACAGATGAGAAAGGTATTCAAAGCCTAAAGAAGCAAATGGAGAAAGAGTTCAAGATCAGTGATTTGGGAGACTTGTCATATTTTTTGGGCATGGATATTTCATACACTCAACATGGAGTGTATGTGACTCAAGAAAGGTATTTGAGAAACTTGTTAATCAAGTTTAAAATGAATGATTGCAGGATAGCACCTACTCCAATGGAGGTAAATCACAAATTGAGCAGATATGGTGGAGAAGAATTCAAGGATATGAAGCTATATCAGAGTTTGGTTGGTAGTCTTATCTATGCTACATTAATTAGGCATGATTTATCATATGCAATTGGAGTTTTGTCTCAATTCATGCATTGTCCTAGGAAAGAACATTGGATTGCAGGTCAAAGAGTGTTGAGGTACATTAAGGGTACACTCAAAGAGGGTTTGTATTATGGTTTTACATCAGATACAAACATCAAAATATATAGTGATGCAGATTGGGCAGGTAATCCTGATGATAGAAGATCAACATATGGATATTTGTGTTATGTAGGAGATAAGTTAATCTCTTGGTGTTCAAAGAAGCAACATACAGTTGCTTTGTCATCTACAGAAGCAGAGTACAAAGGTATGGTTGAAGCTGCAAAGGAAGTGATATGGCTTAAGACTCTCATGAAGAGTTTTGACATCATACAGAGTACACCTATCATTTATGGAGAAAACATGAGCTCATTGTATTTGGCTGCTAATCCTGTGTTTCATGCAAGGACTAAACACATTGAGATTCAGTATCACTTTCTGAGAGAGAAGGTGATGGATAAAGAGATTGAAGTCATACATACTTCAACAAAAGATCAAATAGCTGATATGCTTACCAAAAGCTTGGATGGACCAAAGTTACAAAGATTCAAAGAGATGGCAGGCATAAAGAAGATAGAGAAAACCTCAATTGATGATTGAGGGGGAGCTGTTGGTGTAGGACAATCACCAACTGATGTTTTGACATGGAAATGAAGTCAAGGATTTGAGAAGAGAACAAGTTGTGAAGCTTGAAGGAAGGACACATTCAGAATTTGGAAGATGTGTACACATATGTACATTATGTCAGAAATAGTTCACTTATATCTTTGAATAGTCATAAGCTTGTAAATTTTTCTCTATATATACTTTGGAAAATGTTGGGGCAAGTATGTGAGAGTATGTAGAGCATGAGAATTGAATAGAATTAGAATTCATTAGACACTTATGAAGAGATTAGAATAGCTCTCTCATCCAGATGTAATTTTTGTCAAAAATGAAGAGAAGTTGCACCCGATGTTTTTGTGCATTCTCCTTTTGTGCTTGATCATTTCAATAATCCTTTTGTAGATGTATAAGTCCAGTCTATGGTTAAATTTTGAGAGCCTAATTGTAAACAGGCTGTGAGAATTATGAGTAGGAACATTCATATGTAAAGAGTGTTCATAGTTTTCTGAAACAGGTGCATTTTCGATGGTCAATGATTTGATCATTTCTCACTGCACAGATTAAAGTTTTGCATGAGTGAGGACTTAAAATATAAGTTGAGAGGTAAGCCATCTATGGCTAAAAGCATTTGCTTAAACGGGTTCTAGTTTTGGAGAACCATGTCTTAGAAGTTGCAGGTGTCAAAGTCGACTATATAGAGAGATAGTTTCAGACATAGGTAGATTGTTTGAATCATTTCTCATAATCTACTCAATCTTTTGAAGTGTTTTAACTTGGAGGAGGTGCACAATCTCTAGGAAAAACATTCTACAAAGTGTTATCAAAAACTTCACACGAATGATTAGTCAATGAGTGATTAAGGTGTAGCAGACTTTTTTGAGAAATATATTTTTTCACAGTTAGCTAATTTCTTGATAATTTGGTGCTTGTCTTCCAAAATTGGTTGGAGTTTAAAGTTATTCTTGATATAGAGGTGGTCTAACATCAAGGATAGCTTATTCTTTTGGAGATTAATACTCTCCATCACCCCCTTTACCACCCCTACCTCCAACTCCACCACCTTCACCTCCCACTACCAGTGTCACCACCACCGTCACCGCCTCAGAGTCCACTTCCCATTCCGAAGCACAGACTGTGAGTCAACCCTCACAATCTGCACAACTTATCACCACTGTTGTGTTTACAAACTTGGAAACATCAAAGTACACAACGAAACATGATGAGACCTCCCAAGATCGTCAAAACACCAACCAAATATTTCCAAACTTCAAAAACAAAACTTTCCACCAAACTTTCCAAAAAACAAAAATAGGTCACTGTAGCAGAATGCCCACCAGAAACTTTCTGAGCAGAATTTTATAAAACTAATCATATATTCTGAAAGTAGACTTTGCGTAGCATGCTTTAGAAACAAAAAACATCAAAAAAGGTGGATTATAGCTCCCAAACCAATAGCTTGAAGTCAAGGTAAGAAGAAGCCTACAACAGCAAGGTATGACTAACTATCTGAATTGAAAAATGATGTATAGCAGCAAGAAAACTTCTAGATCTATGAGAAATTTTGATATGGATAGAAATTATGAGAGCTAAGGAAACTCCTCCAAGTGAAATCACTCAAAAAAACCTCATAACGACTGAGATATGAAAGTTTTAAGAGAGGTATGTCACTGATGAGACACCGGATAGACACAAGAAAGAAGATCTGCAAAAACTGCCTACTTGTGCGGCATTTTCTCATTGCAAATTGTACAAAATCTGCTCTACTTATATAGTACAAGTTGTAAGATTTGCAACGCAACAAGAATCACTCAATTTGGACACCTACACTAAGAGAACCACTCTTTTTATTGAGAGGCTATCAACAGAAGCACCTTCCTTGTCTAAAAATAAACACCTCTCCTTTCCTTCTACTTTTATCTACTTTTGCTCTAACTTTGGATATTTGAACGCCTCCACATGTTATTTTTCATAACTAATAAGATCCACAAGCTTTCATATACCATTTTTAATAATTAATAAAATCCACAAGACTACTTTAGAGCTTGTTTTTATGTAACATTGCCCCCCTCAAGCTCTAAATCCAAAGCTTTGACTCCAAGTAGTACTTTGATTCGCTTAAGCTTCTGAGCATCCACTGCTTTTGTGAGTATGTCTGCTAATTGATCTTTAGTTCCAACATGTTGAATATCAATATCTTCATTCACCACCTTCTCTCGGATATAGTGATAGTGCACTTCAATGTGTTTTGTTCTTGCATGGTACACTGGATTAGACGTGAGCTGTAATGAACTTACATTATCTCCAAAGAGTAGTGGACGTGTTGTAGATAGATTCATATCTTCATAAAGCTTAAAATACCACATAATCTCACATGTTGCATTTATAAGACTTCTATATTTAGCTTATGTGCTTGAAAGTGCTACTGTAGGCTGTTTTTTAGAACTTCATGAAACCAAATTATTACCTGCAAATATTAGATATCCACCTGTACTCCTTCTATCATCCTTATTTCCAGCCCAATCTGCATCACTGTATGCTTTCAAATTCAAACCTTCATGATATTTATAGCCCAGACCTTCATTTAATGTACCCTTCAAATATCTCAAGACCCTTTTTGTTGCTTGCATATGAACATCTGTGGGTTTGTTCATGAATTGAGACAATGTACTTACACTACATGTAATATCCGGCCTTGTTAAAGTTGCATATATAAGAGAACCAATCAAAGACCTGTAGATAAGTGGATCTTCTAAAGGTTCACCATCTTCAGCACTGTTCTTCACATTGGGTTCCATCGGATTACTGATACTCTTGCAATGCTCCATGCCATATTTCTTTAACAAATCTGAAATATACTTTCTTTGTAGAAGATATACGCCATCTTCCTTCTTCATAACTTCAATTCCAAGAATGTACGTCAGTTCTCCTAAATCTGAAATTTTAAATTCAGATCCAAGCTCTGCTTTGATCCTGGCTATCTCACCTTCATTGTTTCCTATTATTATCAAGTCATCCACATAAATTGAGATATAAACAATCAATGATCCTTCAACCTTAACATACAAAGAAGTATCTGCATTTGAACACCTGTATCCCTGCTTTTCAAGAAACTTTACCAATCTAAAATTCCAAGCCCTTGGAGCTTGCTTAAGACCATACAATGCTTTCAAGAGTTTACATACATGAGTAGGCTTCTTGGAATCTTCATAACCTGCTGGTTGCTCCATGTACACATCTTCTTTTAAATCACCATTGAGAAATGCATTTTTTATATCTAATTGATAAAGATTCCATACCTTGCTTGCAGCAACACTTATTAATGTCCTTATTGTTGATATCTTGGCAACAGGAGAAAATGTCTCCTCATAATCGATGCCATAACTATGTGCATAACCTTTACAAACAAGCCTTGCCTTATATCTACTTACTGAACCATCACTGTTTCTCTTTATCCTGTACACCCATTTGTTACCAATTACCTTCATGTTAGGTTGCCTTGGAACTAAACTCCATGTATTGTTCTCATACAAAGCTGTCATTTCTTCATCCATTGCTTTAACCCATTTCTTTACCTTTGACGCTTCTTTAAAAGTTGTTGGTTCTTGCTCCTCAAGAAGTTTTGCAATATAAGCTTCATGAGAAAATCTTTGCGGTTGCCTTCTTTCTCTTACTGGATACCTTGATTGGCTTCTTGTCCTACCATGTTTTTCTTGCCTTCGACTTTGAGTTCTTCTTGATGTAGATCCTTCACTTTCTTCTTCCTGTGACTCAATTTCCTTTGAAATCAAATCGAGAATTTTCTTCAACTTCTGATTGGGGGGAGTTGCCTCTTCATGTGTAATTTGACTCTCTGGTGAACTTGGAGAACTTGGCTCTTCTTTGTGACTTCTTGTAGTTTCTTCTTCATCTACCTGCACTTCATGTTTATACCAAGATTTATCTTCATGAAAAATAACATCTCTCGAAACAATTACCTCTCCCTATCTGGGTTCACACATCTATATCCTGGTTGCCCTTTTGCCATACCAATGAAAACCAGTTTTTGTGACCTTGGATCCAACTTTAACCTTAACTGTTATGGAACATGAACAAAACATATGCTTCCAAAAATTCTACAATTAGCAATATCTGGTTTTGATCCATAAAACAATTCATAAGGTGCTTGCTATACATGACTTTGAGTAGGTGGTAACCTGTTCATCACATAAACTGCCATATTGCATGCTTCAGCCCAAAAAATAAGTGGTAAGTCCTTTTCATTTAACATGCACCTACCCATCTCCAAGATAGACCTGTTTCTTCTTTCGGCCACACCATTTTGTTGAGGTGTGTATCTGTTTGTAGTCTCCTTTTTAATTCCTTCTTCCTCCAAAAATGCAAGAAATTGATTACAAAAATATTCACCTCCTCCATTTGATCTCAACCTTCTTATGCTTCGACCTGTTTGCTTTTCAACCAATGATTTAAACTTTTTGAATATGTCAAACACTTCGGATTTGTATTTCATAAAATAAATTAATGTAAACTTTGAGAAGTCATCAATAAATGTGACAAAGTACTTGCTACCTCCCATGGACTCTTCTTGAGATGGACCCCATACATCAGTATGAATCAAGTCCAAAATACCTCTGCTTTGCAATCCTGCTTTTGAAAAAGGACTTCGTACATGTTTTCCAAATTGACATGCCTCGCAAACAAAATCCAAATCTTGCTTAGGTAATTGTGGTAAACCTTCAACCAATGATTTCTTTGCAATATCTTTTAGCCTGCCAACACTGATGTGTCCTAATCTTTTATGCCATAAATTCAATTGACTTACTTGAGTCCCATTAACCATTGTTATGCTCAGTACTATCTCCTGTAGCAACTGTGACTCTTGAATCAGGTTTGTGTAAGTTCACAAACATATTCATGTTGTGACTCATGTGGTTTGAGCAACCACTATCTAAGTACCAAGTTTTGTTGTTTACCTTCCTCTTATGTGTCTCTGTATGCATAGCCATAAGAACGTTTTCCTTCTGTGTTTGAGCCTCCTCTTGTACTATGTTGTTGTTGTGCTGCATGTGATCTTGGCCTCTTCCTCTTTGTCGTCCTCTAAAACCACCTCTTCTATTCGGATTGGAGAAGCAATCCCTGGCATAATGACCAACTTTACCACAATAATGGCAGGTAAAGTTACCTTGCTGATTTGGTTGAGTCTGTTGATTGTTGTATTGTTCTTCCTCCTCTAGTAGCATTGAAGCTTCCTCTTCCTCTTGCATTGTTGTTGAATCTTCCTCCTCCTCTCCAATTTCCTCTACCTCTTGATCTATTTGATGAAGTATAAAGAGCTTGTCCTTGACTACCTCTTTGCGAATGATAAGAGCTCCCACCTTCTATGTTGATTTCTTCAGTCATCATGAGCGTTTGTAAATCTTCAAATGATGGTAGATTCTCTCGAGTCATGATAGGCGTAATGAAAGACTTCCATCTTTCATCTTCTCTCAAGCCATTTAACATGCTATTAAACTTTATATCCTCACTAGGAGATGCATCAATAGAGGCTAATGCTTCAATAAGAGATTTTACCTCAAGAACATAATCATTAACTGATTGTCGTGGCTTCTTTTTAACTCTTGTCAGCTCACCTATAAGTTGTGTTTGCCTCGCTCTGTTGGTAGTTGCAAATAATCTTTCTAGAGACTCCCAAGCCTCTCTACTAGTATTGAAACCTCTTATATGCCCAAGCATAGTATTGGAAACTGTTTGTGATATAATAAACAGAACTCTTCTGTCTCTTTTGATCCATCCTTGCTCTCTTGCTCGATCTGCTTGTGTAGGAGCTTCTGGTAATATCGGCTTCACTTCTGTACCTGTTATCAATCCCCAAAGACCTTTAGACATGAGATAAGATTCCATTCTAAATTGCCACATGGGATAATTTCTCTCATCAGATAACTTCTCAATCGATGCACTCAAATCTGCCATGTTGAAGTGTTGTAAACAAAGAAGATAATGCAATAAGTTGTATGAAAGATATGATAAAAAAAAACAAAAGCTCTGATACCACAATTTTGTGTTTACAAACTTGGAAACATCAAAGTACACAACGAAACATGATGAGACCTCCCAAGATTGTCAAAACACCAACCAAATATTTCCAAACTTCAAAAACAAAACTTTCCACCAAACTTTCCAAAAACCAGAAATAGGTCACTGTAGCAAAATGCCCACCAGAAACACTTTGAGCAGAATTTTATAAAAATAATCATATATTCTGAAAGTAGACTCTGACTAGCATGCTTTAGAAACAAAAAACATCAAAAAAGGTGGAGTATAGCTCCCAAACCAATAGCTTGAAGTCAAGGTAAGAAGAAGCCTGCAACAGCAAGGTATGACTAACTGTCTGAATTGAAAAATGATGTATAGCAGCAAGAAAACTTCACGATCTATGAGAAATTTTGATATCAATAGAAAGTATGAGATAAGGAAACTCCTCCAAGTGAAATCACTCAAAAAGACTTCATAGCGACTGAGATATGAAATTTTGAAGAGAGGTATGTCACTGATGAGACATCGGATATACACAAGAAAGAAGATCTGCAAAAAACGCCTACTTGCACGGAGTTTTCTCATTGCAAATTGTAGAACAACTGCTCTACTTATATAGTACAAGTTGTAAGCTTTGCAACGCAACACGAATCACTCAATTTGCACACCTACACTAAGAGAACCACTCTTTTTATTGAGAGGCTATCAACAGAAGCGCCTTCCTTGTCTAAAAATAGACACCTCTCCTTTCCTTCTACTTTTATCTACTTTTATCTACTTTTGCTCTAACTTTGGAGATTTGAATGCCTCCACATGTTATTTTTCATAACTAATAAGATCCACAAGCTTCCATATACCATTTTTAATAATTAATAAAATCCACAAGACTACTTTAGAGCTTGTTTTTATGTAACAACCACCCCTATTGTAAATAGTACCACTGACATGGTAATTCTAACTATAGCCACTGAAATTCCCATTCCCCCGATCATGCTCCCTGGCGGTCCATATTCACAACTACACACACCACTTTACACCTTCACAACCATCACTACACCGACAATTCCCATGTTCATAATCACTCCCACGACTACATCCACATATGATGTCATGGACATATCACCTACTTCCGCACCTCTCCCTCCCCCCATATTTCCACAATCTCCCATTCCCCCACCACCCACTTCACCCTTTTCTAGCACAGCATACACACTCCCATTCCCTTTTCCCTACCCCCTTGCATTCAACACCTTTCCCGCATCCACTCCTGTTAATAATGTATTTAATAATATGTACCAGTGTATGACTCAACTACAACAGCATTACCAGCATCTAGATGCCCAGCATACGAGCTTGTTCAGAAATCATGAAACACTACAGGAGAGATTCATTAATTTAGAGAAGGAGAAGAGGCAGTTACAACAGCAGTATAGTACATTGCAAGCACAACATGATCAGCTAATCACCAATCCACCCCAGATAGATACTGAAGAAAAACAACAACTTGATGATTTGTTACACGCTCAGATAACAGATAATCTCAAGCTTCGACGTAACCTTGCCTTACTACGCAAGCACATGTCTGCAGCACTCGAAGAAAATAAACAACTATAGAAACAGAACGAAGAGAACCTGGAAGCAACAATGGAGGGTTCACCGCAAGAAATCGACCCAGAGAATTTCAAGGCCATCCCATCGGCAAATATGCAAATGTCAAAGAAGGGATTCAGAGCGAAGAGAAAGCACAAGCAGACAAAGTAGTCAACGAAGATCTGGCAAGTAGGCCGTCCAAATTTTTCCATGAAGTAATACTTCCTAAATAGTGAATTTAGTCACTCTACATCATTGTAAATACCATTTCACCTTTTTGTAGCTCCATTTTGTGCAAGCCAAGGAGTCCTTGAGCTTGAGGAGCATTAGAACTATCTATCTATCAATTTTCATATTTTTTAGATTCCGTTTGAGCCCTCAAATACGCCCTAGAACCTAATTTTTAACTAGGTCAGACTCTAGGTCTGGACAGGGCCAAAGCTAGTCAAAAACTATAAATAGAGCTAGGGAGCTCATTTTTGAGGTTAGCTTGTAATAGATTTGAACTTGTAAGAGCACTTTTGAAGTAATCTAAAGAACTCCATTGTCTTTCTCTTGGTCTTGCCGTGTGTGCACGTGTGTGTGTATGTGTGTGCATGTTAGTGTGCTTCTCACTCACGCACTTGTGCCATCACTTGTTCGAGGTCTTCATATCATCCTCACGTCTTCCCCGATTGACATTAAAGGAGGTGCTACTCATCACTGAGCTACAGGGGGGTTCACCTGAACCTTCCTGACACACACTTGGAATACATTGCAATTCTCTTCACCCGGTATGTGGTCGCTTATTTGAATTTTAACGTTTGTGTCAAGAGTGAGGAGTAACACCCTCAATGCCTTATCCATTTTTTTTATCATTGATCGATATTTATGCTTCAATCTACGATGGATCATGCCTCAAAAGGAGGAGATTCTTTGATTTTTCCCAAGAATTGATTATGCATCTTAGTAGGCACCAATCTTCATATTCAACTCTCCTAGTCAGGTGTATGTCCTCAAATTTCATCCAGTGTCCTCTCTCTTGATTTAAGAAATGTTTCCACTTACAAAACCCTTTTTTCCATAGCGTCTTTGCCCTTTGGAGGTTCTCCAAGTCAATTTCTTTGATTCCCCTAATAAGAGACCAAATAGAGTCATTTTTTCTAATTTAATCTACCCACTTCCAATCTTCATTGACCTTGATGTATGGTTTCATCTTATTCTGACTCTTCCACATAAATTGGTTTCATCTTATTCTGACTCTTCCACATAAATTAGACTAAGTCCAAACCTTTGGGAGTCACTCAAAGTAGATAAAGCATCAAAGTGAGCAAATCAAGATCCTTCCACCAAGGGAGTCTTGTTAGCATACAGAAGATTTTTTTTTGAGAATTCATTAAGGAAAAAATGAACCCTACATGGGTCTTTCAGATTATGGAGTGAATAGTGATGGACTAATCAAAAGAAAGTTGTGACCATAGTATATACCCTAATACTAGGTTGAAGGGGGAGAGGGGATAGATTTCTCCCTCATATAATGAGCTACCTCTAGAGAGAGAAAGAACCTCATAACTTGGCTAAGCCCAAAAATTCATTTTTTTTAAAGTCAAAAACTCATCATAACACATGAGAATGGACCTCTCATTACTTTTTTAGGGTCAAAAGTACTCTTTTTGACCCCAAACAATGCATGTTTTGAGCTAAAAAAAAAGGACTTTTTTTTACTCAAAGAAAGGTTATTTCCCTCCTAAACCTCACATTTTCATAGTAAGTCCCAAAAGGTCATCTTTAGCTCCCTAACTTCATGAAATTCTTTTATTCTCTTAGATTTTACATGTGTCCAAAGTCAATAGAACCCAATTGACAAGCAAGTGTTCATATGTGGTTCTTCATGTGAGGTAATGAAGTAATGTGTACCCTTGATTAATTAGCCAAGCACTTAGGTTTGCTAATTTGCACTAACAGCTCCCCCTCAAGCCTAAGATGCTTGAGTCTTCAATCCTTCATGATTTCCTATAATCCATGTTGGAACAAGTTCATAGCTAGTCCAAGTGATGGCTTGGGTCATGAAAAGGCTTAGAAATTTAAAGGAAATTTAAACTCCTTGTAGACTTCACTTGTGAACTACGTCTTGTAATTTTTGAAGATTTTACTTGATGTAAAAGTAAAGGAATCTAAGTGGTTGAGTCTACTTGATGAAAAAGGAAAGAAAAGCCATGAATTTTGATTAGGTGAGTAGGAGAATCAATCACCAAAAGATTGGAGAGTGATTTTACGTAAGAGTCATATTTAAATCTTGGCTCCAAAGATGACTATAAATACATGGCTCTCTAGTCGTGATTAGAAGACCTCCACGAGCTGAGATTTATGCCATACCAAGGTGTGATTTCAAACCACACATATGCATCAGTAAGTCCATTGTATTTTACAATCAATATACTTTCATTTTCATGATCATTTGACTTCATATTTTCATGCTTTTGTGAAGTGTACTATTCATTGCCATATCTCTCAGTTTTCTTAGTTAGATTGCAGAGATGATTCCTCTATGCTTGGTGGATCATTTTTAGTGATTCAACTTGTTAAAGTTATATCTCTATGTCTACTATATACACACAAATTTGCATTTCAATTGGATGTCTCAATCGTCAGCTACGTTCATTTGAAGTTGACTATATCACTTCATTTTCTACTTCTTTGTGAGCTCTACTCTTAGAATAGTCATCTTCTTAGAGTTGTGCCTCAGTGTGTACACCATTTTCCATGATTCAAATCTTCTTAGAATTAAGATATTGTCTAGTATTCGGCTACAAGATTGCATAAGCATTGGATTCTTGAATCGTGAGATATTGCCATTTTTCTGCTCATAGGTCTGAGTACTGCTACAGCTTGTGAAAATCCGGATGGTCCTATGACTTGCTAAGTTCTTTTCTCTTTTTGTGGTTCATCTTTTTTTATCAAGTCACTCATGATTGTTAGCTTATTAAGTTTATAAGAGTTTCCCAAAAGGAATTAAGGTAATTGCTACTATGGCCAGAGAACTGTTCAAAACTTTGGACAAGTGTATGAACATAAATAGCAAGTTTTTGGCTCTTGAATCTACTTCAACTTATTTGTTTTGATTCATATTTTTTAGAGTTATCTTCCAAGGTACATAGGGTGTCTAATACATCCTTTAACAAGCTAAAGGGGCCCACAACATATCTCTGAAGTTCATTTGGCTGGTGTAGTGCAAAGTTTTTGCAGCACCACTTCATCTTCATCAACTACAAATCCATCTCTTCATAGCAGTATCAAAGCAAGGTTGGACAACATGGCAGATGGATTTCCTTCATCAATTGACAAATTGGACAGAGGTAACTACTCATCCTGGTCATTACGGATGGAAGATTATCTTCAAGGAAGGAATTTAAATGGTTATATAGTCGGAGATGAAGTTATGCCAAGTTTCAGGAACAAAGTTCAACCAACACAAGAAGAGCTAGAAAGATTCATGGTGCTCCAAGGATGCACTTGCAAGGTCTTATCTCCTCAACTCTATCTCAGATTTTCTTTTGCCTCACATTAGAAGTTGTAAAACATCTCAGGAAGTGTGGAATGCACTTGAAGCCTTCTTCTCTTCAAGTTCAAAGGCCAAGAAGCATCAACTATGGCTAGACTTCACAACTCTCAAGAAAGCTCCCAAACAAAATGTGGCTGATTTTTTCACAAAGCTCAAGGACATAGCAGATCAGTTGGGAATCATAGGAGAGGTAATAGATGAAGAAAAAATTGGTAGGTGTTTACAAAGCTTCCAAGTCAATTTGACTTTTACAAAGAGATAAAGTGGTAATTAACCACTAGCATATGTTCCTATGCTACTCCATGTGTAAATGGTATTCAAGGTATTCATCAAGCCAAATGTGTAGGCTTGTGAATTACACCAACAGCTCCCCCTCAAGCCAAACATTTTGGCTTGTCCTTCATCTTCAATCTTCATGTATATCCTGCAATCCAATCAATGCTTTGAACTTGCAAAGTTTGGTCCCATCCAAAGCTTTAGACAACAAATATGCACACTGCATATTGGTTGATACATAGGTTAGTTGAATGTCTTTGTTTAGCAACTTTTCTCTCACATAATGATAATGGACCTCTATATGTTTGGTCCTAGCATGGTAGATAGGATTAGCTGCAAGGTGAAGTGAGCTTGTATTATCTCCAAAGATTATTGGTGACCTAGTATACAAACCCAAGTCTGTATAGAATAGCTTGATCCATATGGCTTCTCGTGTGGCATTAGCGATTCCTCTATACCCTGCTTCTGTGGAAGACAAAGCAACAGTAGGTTGCTTATTTGAAGACCATGAAATTGGCTTATCACCTACAAATGAAGTGTATCCTGAAGTGCTCCTCCTATCATCCTTGCATCCTGCCCAATCTGCATCTGAGTAGATCTTGATATCAATATCTGAAGTGTAAGGGAAATACAAACCATGATTTTGTGTACCCTTGAGATACTTTAATATCCTTTTGGCAGCCTCTAAGTGAGGTGCTCTTGGCTTGTGCATAAACTGACTTAGCACACTAACCCCATATGCAATATCTATCCTAGTTAAGGTAGCATAGTTCAAGCTACCCACCATACTTTGATAACCTATAATGTCATTAACTTCATAACCTTCATGGGCACTTAGTTTTAGGTTTACCTCCATTGGAGTACTTGCAACTTTGGCATCCTGCAAATGAAACTTCTTCAACATATCCTGTATGTACTTTTTCTGAGTAATGTATATTCCTGAGTTAGTATAGACTAACTCAAGTCCAAGAAAATACTTTAGTAGACCAAGATCATTGATCTTGAACTCCTTCATCATCTGGCTTTTAATTTGTCTGATTCCATTAACATCATTACCTGTAAGTATGATGTCATCAACATAAACACAAAGGTATATTACCTCTGAATTACTTCTCTTGATGAATAGAGAAGTATCTACCTTGCTCATGACAAAACCTTGGTCTTGGAGATATGTAGTTAACCTCTAATTCCATGCCCTAGGTGCCTGCTTCAATCCATATAAAGCCTTTTTCAATTTGCAAACATATGTTACCTTCCTAGGGTCCTCATAGCCAGGAGGTTGTGACATATATACCTCCTCCGAAATCCATCCATTCAAGAAAGCATTCTTGACATCCAATTGGTACATGTTCCAATTTTTTGATGCTGCCACACTTACCAACACTCTGATTGTTGGCATCTTGGCCACAGGAGAGAATGTCTCTTCATAGTCAATGCCTTGGGTTTGTGCAAAACCCTTGGCTACCAATCTGGCTTTATACATGTTAATTGAGCCATTAGAATTTCTTTTGAATTTATAGATCCATCTGGATCCTATTACCTTCATGGAGTCCTTCTTTGGTACTAACTCCCATGTATCCCTCTCCTTGAGTGCTTCAATCTCCTCATCCATAGCTTCTTTCCATTCTGTCTTGGTTATGGCTTCCTCATATGATCCTGATTCTTCAATTGACAAATCTTTGGCGAGATAAAAAGAGTGTTTAGTAACAAGAGATGTATCATACCCACATCTGATATGTTTTTTTCTCTCTCTTTGTGATCTTTTGATTGACTGATTTGAAGATTCAGGTATATCTTCAACCTTCTTCATTTTGACTTTGCCCTTGGACTTCCATGCCTTGAACTCTTCAAGGTTGATAACATCTTCATCATCTGAAGTTGAGTCTTCATTCTGAGTAGGTTCTTCCTTTGCAAGACTTGGAAACTCCTCTTCCAAGTCATAGGGTAGTTTAAACTTCCTGCATTCATTCTCATACCAGGAATCATTTTCATCAAAGACAACATCTCTACTAACCATGAATCCCTTATTGGAAGGGTTATAAAACCTGTAACCTTTTTTATTTAGGTCATATCCAATAAAGATGCACTTCTCAACCTTTGGGTCTAGCTTACCTCTTATCTGAGAAAGAATGTGTACATATGCTACACATCCAAATATCCTGCAATGGTCTAGTGAGGGTCTTTTGCCATGCCATGCTTCATAGGGTGTCATCCCATCAAGGGACTTAGATGGTAACCTGTTTATGAGGTAAGTGGCAGTAGAAACACTCTCTGCCCATAGGTAATTAGGTAACCTTTTTTCATTCAACATAGACCTAGCTATTTCAACAATCAACCTATTTCTTCTCTCAGCTACCCCATTCTGTTCAGGAGTGTACCTTGTGGTGGTTTCTCTTTTGATGCATCTATCCTGCAAGAAGTCTTCAAACTCATTGGAGAAGTACTCACCTCCTCCATCTGACCTTCGTCTCTTCAAGTTCTTTCCTGTCTGATTTTCAACTAGTGCAAGATATTTTTTAAAGCAATTAAACACCTCATCCTTGTGCTTCATGAAGTACAATACAGTCCACCTGCTATAATCATCAATAAAAGATACATAGTACCTTGATCCTCAGATTGAGGGGTCTTTGCTTGGTCCCCATACATCTGTATGGACAAGCTCTAGGTAGTCTTCATGCATGTATCCATTCCTTGAGAAGGGTAACGTGTGAGACTTCCCAAATTGACAAGCACTACATTTATATATCATATGTTGTTTGGAAACATTGGGTATTCCAATGACACATTGATCCTTGCATATCTGCTTCAAGGTTCTTTCTCCTATATGCCCTAATCTTTTGTGCCAAATCTCAAGCTCTCAAAGTGTTTGATCTTTATAACTGTATAGTGCAATATTCTTTGTGTCTTCTAGCTCAAAAGTGAAAAGTCTACCTGATTTTTCTCCTTTAGCAATCCTCTTGAACCCATGCCTTGGATCTTCCACAAATGCTCCAAATTGGTTGAATCTAACCTGCAAACCTTTCTCCACAATATGTCCAACACTCATCAAATTTTTTTGTAATGGTTGGTACATAAAGTACCCTACTCAACAAGTTTTGATTTCCATCACAAGTCTTAACATTTCCAACTTTAACTACTGAGTGCTTGGTGTCATCACCTGTTTGGACTTGATGCTTACCTTTTGGTTCCTCAAGATCAGAGAGTAGTGCTACATTGCTAGCCACATGATTTGAGCATCCTGAGTCAATGTAGAATAGGTGGTCATCATTAGTACCTAGTTTTGAAGTCATGTTCATGATCAGAAGAGAATCATCTTGCTCTTCTATATAGTTGTTGTAATCCTTTCTGGATTTGAATCCTCCTTGGTAGTTGCCATTGTAATTGTTGTTGTAATTGTTGTTGTAGTTGTTGTTGTAGCCTTGGTGATGGTTGAATCTACCTCTTGATTGTGAGTATCCACCTCTTTGGTATCCTCTTCCTCTTTGATTCTTTTAATTCCTGAAACACTCATCTGTAGTATGATTTGATAAACCACAAATGTTGCATGGTGAGGAGTTATAGGATCTCCCCCTACCTTGCTTACCTCCTCTGCCCCTACCTCTTGATGATCTACCTCTCCCTGCATAGTTAGCTTGGGAGGTAGAGCCTTCATCTTCTCCTTTCTTATTCTTGCCTTTATCTTTAGCTTTACCTTTGTCACTGTATAGGGCAGAAGAGTTATTACCTTTGGATGTGTCTCCATTTTTGTTGATATTTGCTTCATGAGTGGACAATTGTCCCATGAGAGTTGTAAGATCTGGAATTTGCATGTCCATGTAAAGGTCCATAGCAGTGGTGAAGCTTTCCCATTTGTCATCAACCTTGATCTCATTGATCACTTGCCTCACAATCTGTTCTTCTTCAATCTCTTCTCCTATGCTTGCTAACTGATCTGCTACATCTTTAACCTTGGTCACAAACTCTGAGACAACTTGCTTAGGTTGCTTCCTTAATGTGGTGAATTCAATCCACAACTGTTTTTTTCTAGCTCTTGTGTTGGAGGAGAAATAAGATGACAAGGTTTCCCAAGTCTCTTGTGATGTCTTACAGTTCCTAATGTGTGGTAAAAGAAAATCAGAGATGGAGTTGAGTAAATAAGACCTTGCTAATGCATCCTTTGCACACCATGTGTTGAGCTTTTCATGTTCTTCCTTTGTTGGTAATCCTCTTGTTTTGAATGAGGGCAATTCCTCATCTCCTGAGATGTATCCATAAAGACTCCTTCCTTGTAGGTAGGTCTTCATCCTTAGAGACCATGCCTGATAGTTGTTCCTGTCCAATTTATCAATGAATGAAGGAAAACCATCTCCCATTTTACCTTAGTTTGCTCTGATACCACCGTTGGGAATGATGGATGGACACTCCAGAAGATTGAGTAGGTACTGCCAAATCCTGCTTTGTACTAGCCCTCTGATGCTTTAGAGTTGATAAGTAGACTTCCTTAGCTTTCCAATGACACCATAAAATGGCCTATGTACTTTGGAAATGATGTGTGTAATGATTGAATCAAAACAGATAACTTTGAAACTCACAATCTCAAGAAAACCTTCTACTTATGTCTTGACACCTGCTAGATCTTTTGCTCAGTATGACCAACACAATAGGAATTGAAAAATTTCCTTTCAGAGGTATCTATTTAGCTTTGCAAGCTACCTATTCCAAGTGGAATGATGTACAAAGACTAACTGTGCTCAGAGAAATCACTTTAGCAAATTAAATTTTACCCCCAACTTTTTAGGACTGTAGCAGTCAATGACTAGTGATCACCTCGACAAGGATTTATCCAAAATGGCTGAATAGAATCTCTTCAATTTTTGATAGCATGTAGAAACCTTTGAGCTGAATCCAACAAGCTTTGAATCTGTGAATTTAGTTGAGAAATGAGTGAGATATGCACTCCACAAGTTGAGAGACTTTCAAGTAGTATGACAGAGAACTCAGAGATGACTAATGAAGATATATGTATTAATGAACACTTGTATACAAATCCATTGGCATGAAGTTCATTGCATAATGGTGTAGATAAGTGTGGGCTAAAGTGTAAGCCTCACACACACTCAGAATTGATAGTAATGAGCTCGGGGATGATGAGTCATCATCGCGACTTTTCTATGACCATTTTTATAGTGATTGGGTAGAAATTTGAATTCAAATTCAAACTTTTGGCTCCCTATGATTAAGCTCCTATATCCTAGGAGATATTCCTTCAATCAAAAGCTAACTTTTTCCACGAATCCTTTTGGTAGGTGTTTACAAAGATTCCAAGTCAATTTGACTTTTACAAAGAGATAAAGTGGTAATTAACCACTAGCATATGTTCCTATGCTACTCCATGTGTAAATGGTCTTCAAGGTATTCATCAAGCCAAATGTGTAGGCTTGTGAATTACATCAACAGAATGGAAGAAGACCAAGCTTGGATCATTGTAAGATTTTTGGATGTGTTGCTTTTGCTCATGTTCCTTCACAGGTTAGAGGCAAGATGGATCCCAAAGCAGAAAGGTGTGTATTCATTGGATATGCTAACAATCAAAAGGGCTATAAATTATACAACCCAACAACCAAAGGATTCTTGGTGAGTAGAGATGTATTATTTGATGAGAATAGTTCTTGGTATGAAGATGGTATGAAGATTCATGTAGAAAGGTCAACCTACCTTATGATCTTGAAGAAGATTTTCCAAAACCTTTTAAGGATAATTCTTCTAAAGTTGAAAAGCAGGATACCTCAAAAGATGATGAAGCAAATCAGTATGAAAAATGCAAAATGTGGAAGTCTAAAGGTAAAGCAAAAATGCAAGAAACTTGGACAAGAGGCAGAATCATCACATCATGGCCTAAGAAGGTCCATGAGGGAGAAAAGAGAGCCAAAAAGGTATGGGTTTGATACTTCTCTAGTCACTTAACATTCAATTTATCTAGCATAGGACATAAATCAAGAGGAACCTTCAACATTTGAGGAAGCAAAGAAGAAATCAGAATCGAGGCATGCAATGGAAGAAGAAATTGAAGCGCTTGAGGAGAATAACAATTGGGAGTTGGTTCCCAAGTCTCCATCAATGAAAGTGATAGGCTCAAGGTGGATTTACAAATTGAAGAAGAACTCAGATGGCTCCATTAACAGGTATAAGGCAAGGCTTGTGGCAAAAGTCTTTGCACAAACTCAGGAATTGATTATGAAGAGACCTTCTCTGTTGTGGCAAAGATGCCTACTATTAGGTTTTTGCTTAGTATTGCCTCTTCCAAGAATTGGAAGATACTTCAATTGGATGTAAAAAAGTGCATTTCATAATGGATGGATAACAGAAGAGGTATATATGGCAATACCACCTATTTTTGAGAATCACATATATCCTGATTATGTGTGTAAACTTAATAAAGCTTTATATGGACTCAAACAAGCCCCAAGGGCTTGGAATCACAGGCTTGTCTCATTCTTGCAGGACAAAGGATTTCAACCTAACAAGGCAAATCCATCACTATTCATAAAAAGGAGTAATTCTGAAGTCATCTATTTGTGTGTGTATATAGATGATATTATACTTACAGGAAATGATACAACTGGCATGAAGAGAATCAAAGAATAGATGAGAAAAGAATTCAAGAGAAGTGATTTGGGTTCACTTACCTACTTCCTAGGATTGGAAGTTATCTTCAAAGATCATGGTTTGTTTCTTACTCAAAGAAAGTACATTAAAGACATGTTTGCAAAATTCAAGATGCAAAATTGTATGATCGCAGGTACTCCAATGGAGTTTAATCATAAATTGAGCTCACATGAAGATGAACTCATAGAAGATGTGGTAGTTATGAAAGCCTTGTGGGTAGTTTGAACTATGCCACATTGACAAGGGTTGATATATGTTATAATGTGAGTGTGCTAAGTCAATTTATGCACACACCCAGGAAACATCACATGGAGACTGCCAAGAGGATACTCAGATATCTCAAAGGGACCATGAATGAGGGTTTATACTACCCTTATGTATGTGATTTAAATTTGAAATTGTTCTCTGATGCAGATTGGGCTGGCTCCAAGGAAGACAGAAGGAGCACCTTAGGTTATCTTACCTTTGCACATTCAAAACTTGTTTCATGGTCATTTAAGAAGCAACCCATAGTTTCTCTCCCTTCCACAGAGGCTGAATACAGAGGTCTTGCCATAGCTACTCAAGAAGCTATGTGGACAAAGACACTATTCACAGATCTTAGTTTGGAGATTGGAACTCCAAATATTTTTGGTGACAATATGATCTCTATTCACTTAGCTGCTAATCCAATTCTTCGTGCAAGGACTAAACATATTTAAGTTCATTATCACTATGTAAGAGAGAAGATTGTGAGCAAGGAGATTCAAATATCATATGTGTCCACTCATCAACAATGTGCAGATATTCTAACCAAAGCATTGGATGGTACAAAGCTTTGCAAATTCAAGGCTGTGATTGGTTTGGAGGTAATCTTAGAAGATTGAAGACCTCAAGATCACTTAACTTGAGGGGGAGCTCTTGGAACAAGTTCATGGAAAGTCCAAGTGATGGCTTGGGTCATCAAAAGGCTTAGAAATTTAAAAGAAATGTAAACTCCTTGTAGAGTTCACTTGTGAACTACCTCTTGTAATTTATGAAGACTTTACTTGATGTAAAAGTAAAAGAATCTAAATGGTTGAGTCCACTTGATGAAAAAGGAAAGAAAAGCCCCGAATTTTGATTAGGTGAGTAGGGGAATCAATCACCAAAACATTAGAGAGTGATTTTAGGCAAGATTCAAATTCAAATCTTGGCTCCAAAGATGACTATAAATACATGGCTCTTTAGTCGTGTTTAGAAGACCTCCATGAGCTAAGCGTTATGCCATATCAAGGTGTGGTTTCAAGGCACACATAAGTAAGTCCATTGTATTTTACAATCAATATACTTTCATTTTCATGATCATTTGAGTTCATATTTTCATGCTTTTGTGAAGTGTACTGTTCACTTCCATGTCTCTCAATTTTCTGAGTTAGATTGCAAAGACAATTTCTCTGAGCTTGGTGCATCATTTTCAGTCATTCAACTTGTAAAGTTAGCTCTCTATGTCTACTGTATACTCACAAATTTTCATTGCAATTGGATGTTTCAATCATCAGCTATGTTCATTTGAAGTCGACTATATCACTTCATTTTCTACTTCTCTGTCACCACTACTATCACAATAGTCATCTTCTCACAACTGTCTCTCAGTGTGTACTTCACCATTTTCCATGCATCAAAGTTTTTTAGAATCACATATTCTCTAATATATGCCTACAAAATCTCATAAGCATTGGATTCTTGAATAGTGAGATATTGCCATTTTTCTGCTCACGGGTGTGAGTACTACTACAGCCCATGAAAATTGGGATGGTCCTATGACTTGCTAAGTTCTTTTCTCTTTGTGTGGTTAATCTTTTTTGATCAAGTCACTCACGAGTGTTAGCTTACTAAGTGTCTAGGAGTTCCCCAAAAGGAATTAAGTTAATTGCTGTTGTGGCCACAGAGTTGTTCAAAACTTTGGATAATTGTATGAATATAAATAGCAAGTTTTTGGCTCTTGAATCTACTTCAACTTATCTGTTTTGATTCATCTTTTTGAGAGTGATCTTCCGAGTTACATAGGGCATCTAATACATCCTTTGGCAAGCTAAAGGGTCCCACCACATATCTCTGAAGTTCATTTGGCTGGTGTAGTGCAAAGCTTTTGCAGCACCACTTCATCTTCATCAACTACAAATCCATCTCTTCACAATTCAATCATTGATTTGAACCTATTTGATTTGCTTCCATACAATGCTTTTGTCATCATATATGTATATTGTTGATGTGTGATACATATGAGAGTTGTATCTCCTTACTCATGATCTTTCTCGTGACATAATGGTAGTGAACTTCTATATGTTTAGTCATGGCATGATAGATAGGGTTAGCAGCAATATGTAATGAACTAATGTTGTCTCCACAATATATGTGGAGTTGAAGTCTTCAACCTTAAATCTAAGTATAGGGTTCTAATCCATAGCTTCTTGTGTAGCATTTGCAAGTCCTCTCTATTCATCTTCTGTTGATGAAAGAGCAATAGGGGTTGCTTCTTGGATGACCTTGAAATTAACTTTGTACCTGCAAAGGTAAGATACCCTGATGTGCTTCTCCTATCATCTTTAGAACCTACCCAATCTACATCAACAAAGAGTTTAACATCTTTATTAGATGTATATGGATAGTACAACCCTTCATTGATTGTACCTTTCAAGTACTTCAGAATTCTCTTGGTTGCTTCCATGTGAGGCTTCCTTGGGGTGTGCATGAATTGACTCAGCACACTAACTCCATAGAAGATATCTACTCTAGTTAGAAGCATAATTCAAACTTCCAACTAAGCTTTGATAGCTAGTAACATCTTCAATTAATTCACCTTCATGAGCACTTAGCTTCATATTTACCTCCATGGGTGTACTTGCAACCTTTGTATTTTCCATCTTGAACTTGGTGAGCATATCTCCAATGTACTTTCTTTGAGAGAGGAACATACCTTTCTCTATATATAATACTTCCAAGCCTAGGAAGTATGTGAGTATGCTATGAATTATGGAATATGTTGAACAAGGAATTGTTAAAGTGTTAAATTATTAATGTATTAATGTGTTTTGGTGTTTTTGGTATAGCAATTGAAGGTTCCTGAGGAGCATGAAAAGTGTGAAAGGGCAGACATCAATAAATCCAATTTATAATTTAGTTTAAAAATAAACTCGCGTAGAATGTTCTATTATTAGAAACAGTTAGAAAAATAGTGGTTAGAATAAGGGTCATTGTAGACCGCAATTTCTGATATTGAAAGCAAAGGCTTTCTAGAAAACTTACCAACTTTTAGTTTCACGATTGCTTTTTGAAGCCGCTCTCATGTAACCACTCTTTTTGACATAATCAAAAATTCCTGTAAATACATGCACTCTTTGGACTATCGAAACAAAGTGCATGGGGGGAGATTGCACCCAATATTGTGTTCTGTCTCATCTCTTGTCGTGTCTATTTTTCGATGTGTTTTTAGCATTTGTAACCTCTGTGTGCATGTGAATAAGAACTTGACAACAATGGTATCAGAGCTCTATGCATCAATACGAAGGGGTATATTTTGTTGTTCTTTGTTCGCGATTTTGATTCCAATTCCATTTCCATTTTCGATTCTGATTCCGATTCTGGTTTCAGTTTTTGTTCCAGTTCGAGAACCAGAACCTATGTTTACACCTACGTTTACTTCTTTGGCTTACTCCAAGGTGTCAACTAAGAAATAGAACTTAGGCATAACTAAGGCATTACTTTGGCATCTTTGGCACCCAAGGCTCCCTTGGCGATCGTTGGCAGTAGTTGGCTATGCGCAAACCAATTTTAATTTATGAGTGGCAATAAGGATTTTGGTGTTGTCACTCAAGTTCTCTCCTCTTATATTTAACATAACTTGCATCTCTTTCTTACTTTTTCAAGAAGGCTTTGGCAAGGTGGAATGGTGTGATGCGACGCAGCACATCTCAGGGTACATCCTGTCAGGGTACATCAGGGTACATCCAAATAGGGTACATCGCGCCAGGGTACATCCTCTTAGGGTACGTTTCCCTAGGGTACATCCCGAGAGGGAAGCACTAGATTTAGGGTCCAAGATAACTTGCTTGGGTGAGAACTAGGTTCAAGAGACTGAGGTTGAGAGCAAGGAAAGTCTGTCGCAAGAGGGTTTTTTCTATTCATACTCATGGACCCTAGACTATGTCAGCACCACATAGATAATCTTAATAATTTAACACCTCCATGAACATTTCCATGCATGTGTTTTTACATGGAACATGCTTATTTTCATTCAATTATGAAACATGTGGCTGACCATCCATGTTTAATATTTTATCAACTAAGATCAGTTGCTTTTTCAACTGAGGGGCATGTTATGAATTATGGAATATGTTGAACAAGGAATTGTTGCATTGTTAATTTATTAATGTATTAATGTGTTTTGGTGTTTTTGGTATAGCACTTGAAGGCTCATGGAGCGTGAAAGGGCGGACATCAATAAATCCGATTTATAATTTAGTTTGTAAATAAAACCGCCTAGAAGGTTCTATTGTTAGAAACAGTTAGAAAAATAGTGGTTAGAATAAGGGTCATTGTAAACCGTAATTTTTTATATTGAAAGCAAAGGCTTTCTAGAAAAGTTACCAACTTTTAGTTTCATGCTTGCTTTTCGAAGCCGCTCTCTTGTAACCACTCTTTTCGACATAATCAAAAATTCCTATAAATACATGCACTTTGTGGACTGTCAAAACAGAGTGCATGGGGGGACATCGCACCCAATATTGCGTTCTATCTCATCTCTTGTCGTGTCTATTTTTCGGTGTGTTTTCAGCATCCGTAACCTCTGTGTGCATGTGAGTAAGATCCTGACAACAAAGTAAACCAAGATCATTGATTTTGAACTCCTCCTTCATTTGAGCTTTCATTTTCCTAATTCCATCTGCATCATTACCTCAATGATTATGTCATCCACATATACACAAAGGTATATGACCTTTGAGTGATTTCTCTTAATGAAGAGGGAAGGACCTGCCTTGCTCACAATAAAACCTTTATCTTGCAAGTAAGTGACAAGTCTATGATTCCAAGCTCTAGGAGCTTGCTTCAAGGCATACAAGGCTTTCCTCAACCTACATACATATTTTGGATATGATTGGTCTTCAAACCCAAGAGGTTGAGCCATGTATACCTCCTCTGAAATCCAACCATTTAGAGAGGCATGTTTAACATCCATTTGATATATTTTCCAATTCTTGGAAGATGCCATACTCATGAGTACTCTAATAATAGGCATTTTTGCAACTAATGAAATTTTGTTTTCATAATCAATACCTTAGATTTGTGCAAATCCTTTAGCTACAAGCCTTGCTTTGTACCTATTAATTGAGCCATCAAAATTCTTCTTTACCTTGTAAATCCACTTTGAGCCAATGCTCTTATAGATGGTTTATTGGGTACCAATTCCCAAGTTTGATTTTCTTGTAGAGCTTCTATTTCCTCTTCCATGGCACTCCTCCATTCTGGTTTCTCCTTGGCTTCTTCATATGTAGATGATTCTTCAAATTTTGAGTAATGTGCTATGTATATTGAATGTTTAGTGACCAAAGAAGTTTCATAACCATACCTTTCTGGCTTCCTTTTCTCTCTAGTAGACCTTCTTCTCGTTTGTTGGGATGATTCTCCCACATCTCTCAACTCCTGCACTTTGGTTTTACCTTTGGAGTTCCAAGAATTGATTTCCCTTCTTGGAGTCTTCTGATCATCATCAAAATCACTTAATTCTTCAAGTATATGCTCATTCCTCTTTGACAATGTTGGAAATTCTTCCTCTAGTCATAGAGAAGTTTGATTTTCCTGCAATCATCTTCAAACCAAGATTTATTTTCATCAAACACAACATCTCAACTTACAATGAAATCTTTATTGCTTGGATTGTATAGCCTATAATCTTTTCGATTAAGCTCATAGCCAATAAAGATGCATCTCTCTGCCTTTGGATCAAATTTGTCTCTTATTTCTGAAGGTATGTGTGCATATGCTATGGACCCAAAAATCTTGCAATGATCATGGCTAGGTCTTCTTCCATTCCATGCTTCATAATGTGTCATCCCATCTAATGCTTTTGATGGGATTCTATTGATCATATGGGCGTTTGTGGATATAGCCTCTGCCCACAAGTAGTTGGGTAGCTTCTTCTCATCTAGCATTGACCCTACAGCCTCCACTATGGTTCTATTTCTTCTCTCTGCCACTCCATTTTGCTTAGGAGTATACCTGGTTGTAATCTCTCTTTTGATTCCTCTCTCTTGGAGATAAGAATCAAAGTCATGGGAGAAATAATCTCCCCCTCCATCTGACCTTAGCCTCTTCAAAGTCTTCCATGTTTGATTTTCTACAATTGCTAGATGTTTTTTGAAACATGAGAACTCTTCATCTTTATGCTTCATAAAATATAGTATTGTCCATCTGCTACAATCATCAATGAATGAGACATAATACCTAGATCTAGAGATTGAAGGCTCCTTGCTTGGCGCTCATACATTTGTATGGACCAGCTCCAATAGGTCTCCATGAATGCATCCCCTCTTTGTGAATGGTTGTATGTGGGACTTGCCAAACTGATAAGCACTACATTTGTATATCATGTGTTGTTTAGACATGTTTGGTAGACCATGCACACTCTGATCCCTATTAATTTGCTTCAAAGCCCTTTCACCTATATGAGCTAGCATTTGTGCCAAATTTTCAACTCTGATAGAGTTTGACTACCATAATTGAACAATGTAATGTTTTTAGTATCTTGGAGCACAAATGTAAATAATGTACCTGAATTTTCTCCTCTTGCTATCCTCTTAAATCCTTGATGTGGATCCTCAACAAATGCTCCATTCTTTGTGATCCTGACATGCAATCCTTTTTCAACAATTTGACCTATACTTATGAGGTTTTTAGTGATAGTTGGTAGATACAATACCTTGCTTAATAGGTTCCTATTACTGGTGTAGCTCAAGCATGAGTACCACCTCCTTTACTTGTCAATTTGTGGAGACATGAGGAGGATATGAAGATCGTGAGCAATTATGGTGGGAAAATGTGAGTTACAAGCACATACATGCACGCACATACAAGGCAAGATCAAAGAGAGGAACAATGGAAAGCTTCAATTGCACAAGAACTCTCTTACAAAAGCTTCAATCTTTACTAAGACAACTCTCTAACAAGCTACTAAGAAACTAACCTCCAAAAATGAGCTCTCTAGCTCTTTTTATAGATTTTTTACTAGTTTAGGCCCTGGCGAGGCCTAGCGTCCAACCTAGTTAAAAATTAGGTTCCAAGGCTTATTTGAGGGCTCAAATGGAGTCTAAAAATTATGAAACTTTGTAGGTAGATGTTCTAATACTCCTCAAGCTTAAAGACTCTTTGGCTTGAACAAATGGAGTTGCACAGATGTGAAATGATATTTACAATAGTTTTTAGTGATCATAATCACTATTTTTATAGGGATTTCTTCTGAAAATTTTGACATATACTTCTTAGAGCTCCCTACATGCTCCCTCTTCTTGTGTTTCCACTTCTTTGATGCATTCGTGCTCCTTGTGATTGACCTTGAGTGTCAACACTCCCCCCCTCTCAAGTCTATTGTCCGTGGCAGACCATTGTTCGAGTGGATGCTCCATGTAGTACTTTGAGAGGTAGCTTTCATCATGTATTAGCAAGAGCAATTTGTCTTCCAAATGTAGCAAGGTCTACTGTCCTATTCTTCATTATGTCACTGCTAATTTTTGTAAGTTTTATTCCCTTTGTATGTACTTCTGCCTTGGATTCCAGCATGATGGTGTATTTGCAAGCTTCTAAAATTTGTTAGTTTCTCAAAAGAGGTTGTCAATTTAATTTTGAGTAGTTGTTGGCAGTGATTTGCTTCATAGGTATTGATGTTGTAACCTTGAGGTCCTCTAGATCTTTCAATTATTGGTTTCATAGTTGTCATGCCAATTACTCATAATCCATAATGAAAGATGGGTAAGTGTGTTAGTGCATGGGTTGAAGAAAATATGTGCCTTGTGCATGGCCTTGTAATGTGGCCCTATGCATGCTTACTCGGGGAATGCATGGCAAGAAATATGGTGCAAAAAATTGGGCCTTGAGCTAAGTGCTCAAGGGTATGTAGACAAAGAGGTTTCCTAATCTATCATTGTTATAGCGTTGCCAAAGTAGGGGTGAAAGGTCGGCCGATGTTCTTCGTGTTGTACTCCCATCATGGTGATTGAACACTGACTTCTCTTTCATTGTTGGTGAATGTCCTTGTTCATGGGTTACTGATGAGATTCTTCAAGTGCAATGGTCCTATCCCTGCTTTTTCTCTTTTTTTTTTTCTTCTTCTTCTTCTTTTTGTTTGAAGCAGTTTTCTTACATTTTGTATGACGGTTTGGTTTTGTGGGGGCTATTGGTGCTTTTGGCTTTTGAACCCATACCCTTGTTGATTTTCTTCTTACTATTGCGAAAGAGGTGAGTTGATCTTCTTTTGATCTCTGTACTTGGTTCTGACACTTGCTTCTCCTTGGCTTCTTTGGTGAGACTTTTCTTGTGAGGGAGAGCATAGGGTTTTGTGCATGTAAGAGTTCCTTGGGTACCCACATGTGCAATTGCCCTTGTTGAGCTGCAAATAATTTCTTAGGCACCCAAATTTGTCGGATACCTTGTGCTTGAGCTTTTCCTAGTTGCTTGGTTCTTCTTTTGGCATTGTTGGCCTGCTTGGATGGGAATTTTTGTGGCAAAACTGGTGGTTGCTCTCCTTTTTGAACCCAGACCTGTTCATGCCTAGAGCTAGTTTCTTCTTGAATTCTGTTTGTCTATTTGATATAGCAGTTGTCTTGTACTGTTTTGCTTGCCTCTGCAATTGAACTACTGTGGCTACATTAGTCTTTGAAAAAGAAGATAGATCCACTGGCCTTTGAGCGTATTCTTGCATGATTGAATCCTTTTGCATCCTAGAGACACATACAACATCTTCTTCTCTAAGATTAGTATTAGAAGAGCTAAGAGAATCTGTGATACCTGGATTTGTGATCATGCAACTCTCTAATTCTAATGTAATGCATTGGAATTAGAGAAGTTGAAGAAGTTGACTTCTTAGGTTAAAGTTGACTGCATGGTCATAGATCCAATCTTGAACCAAGAGAAATGGTTCCATAAGGCCCTCATCTTGACACACTAGCATTTTGACTATCATTGGGACATCTTGAAGGTAGATGGGAAGTTCCAACTCGCCCAAACAAGGGGTTTTCACACCTCCTAGTCCTATGAGATAGGCTTCTATGGAACTAATTTGCAATTCTAGATCCTTGCAGTATGAGAGTCTAACTGCACTAGTTGCTGCACCTAAGTCAATCAAGGTTTGCACAGTCCTTACACTCTTTCCTTGTCCTATCTCTATGGTTACAAAGGGACGTTGGTCAGTTATTCAAGGAGAAATTACACTCGATGTTTGGCACATGGCCATGTGATATCTTGGGGCATTGGGATTGATCTCTAGGCCTTATCGCCTTAACTTATTTCTCCTAATGCGCTCTCTAGCCTCTACCTATGCTTCTTCTCTAATCCTTATCTCTTCATCTTTTCGCTTCTTAGTAGTGTTGAGTCTCATTAGCATATCCTCTTTAAGAGGTTCTTGATATAGCTTGAGTCGTCATCCTCTAATATAGATTGGTACGATGTCACCTTCTAGAGTGGCCAATTGAATTGCATCGCTAGCGAAAATTCTATTAATGATCATGCATCCATATCCTCATTTTTCCAATTTATGGGCATGTTGCTTTAGTGTATAAACCAATGCTAGGTCTCCCTCTTTCAATCCTTTATCCTTGATGTGTGCATCAAAGTATGCCTTTTGCCTTTTCTTTGTAGCATAGATGTCTGATGCCGCTCATAACCCAGTCTCACCTAAGCATTTAGATCAAATATCTTGGAGGACAACTCGTCTCCATTCCACTCATGCTCGTGTGCTACTTTTAAAGTCAGGATAAAAAATTCTAATGGTAATACAACATTTTGTTTGAAGACCATCTGAAATGGGGTGGCATTGAGTACTATTTTGTAGGCAACTCAGTAAGCCCAAACAACATGATGAAGTTGTTTATCCCAATAAGATCATTTAGTATTTACCACTTTTGTCAATACATTACATAGGATCTTATTTGTGCTCTAGTTAAATATAGCAAATGATTGAGTACACGTAGAGAAATCAATTTCACAAAAGCATTGTAATGATGATGATGCAAGAGAGAATAGTAGATAGAGATGTACTTGAAGAAATATATCAAAATGTATATCCTAATGAACATATGATACAAAGGAAGTGTAGTGGACTACTCATAAATGAAGTGAGCTCAATGCGTGCTCATTGATGTAGCTCAACATCTCTCAGAATAGCTCTATTATCCCATGACTAAAAGCATGTCTAATTATACTCATAGTTTGAGTCTAAATTTGAATTTTCCCTCACCTAAAAGTAATCCTAAACTTCAGGGATGCTTGAATTGATTCTTGCTACCACATGAGTTGTGGGTTTAGCTCCCTAACTTCATGAGATTCTTTTATTCTCTTGGATTTTACATTTATCCAAAGTAAATACAACCAAATTGACAAGCAAGTGTTCATATGTGGTTCTTCATGTGAGGTAATGAAGTAATGTGTAGTCATGACTAATTAGCCAAGCACTTAGGCTTGCTAATTTGCACCAACAACTTTGGACTTTTCTTTCAACGGATACACCCATGCATGCCTGGAAAAATTATTAATGAAATTCATGAAGTAAAGGTAGTTCCCAAAAGAGGGTGTCTCCATAGGACCATAGACATCACTATGAACAAGCTTCAATTTCTGAGTAGCTCAAACTGAACCATCTTTTGGGACTGAGGAATGCTACATTTTTTCCAAGATACAGCCTTCACATACATGTTTACCAAATGCCTCAAGTTTGGGCAGATAGGACACCATTTCATATTTTTGCAAGCATAGGAAACTAGTAAAATTTAGATGACCAAAGTGTTAGAGGTGCATTTTGCATCAAGTTCTGGTTGGGAAATTCTTATAGACTAAGGTCTAATTGGAAGCTCCTCCAAAGGTTGTGAGAAGGAGGCATGAACCGTTTCCGAAGGGGTGCTTCATTGTGTATAAATGAAAGGCCTTGGATTAATGAAAAACATGCGCATTGGATTTTGAGTCACATCAGTAGTTTTGTCGAGTATGCCTTTTCTCTCCCTTATTTTGCTTTGCACACCATCATCTTCTTCACGTATGCATGTAGCGCAACCCTGCATTCTTGTTAATCTTTGTTGAGAGTGGATCATCAAATCCCTCTCTAACGCTTGGCATGCCTACAACGACCACACCCACAATCCCTGATTGGATCCAAGTGTCAGGCCGTTGTGTGCTTCTGGGAATTCATATCCCTTGATGGTATGATCCATGCTGATTCTCTGTCTTTTTGTTCATCAGCTTCCCATTCTCTGCACGAAAGAACATGGTGACACCTGCGTAACATTCTGTTAAGAGATGCACAATCATGCCTTAACACTTACCCAGGCGCATGCTCCGTGCTCGGATCGCCCTTGTTTCAATGGAAACTTTTACTGCCTTTGCACCCATTTTTTTGACTCCAGTATGTTTGCATAACAAGTACATGGCATGACGGGACTAATTGCCTCCACTGACCATCCACCAGTTTCGCAGATTAATCGTGTGGCTCCCTCTGAGTTGTGGGTAGAGGATTCTGATGTTTGGATGTCATGGCTTGACTATTGGTGCCGCGATTCTCCGTACTATGGCATTGAATATAGTATTGCCGCTGGCATCCACGATTCGATGGATTGGCGATTCTCTCTACTATGGCATAGCATATAGTCTTGCCGCTGCCAGCCACGATTCGATGGATTGGCGATTATCTCTACTGTGGCATCGCATATAGTCTTGCCGCTGCCAGCCACGATTCGATGGATTGGCGATTCTTTTCTACTGTGACATCGCATATAGTCTTGCCGCTGCCAGCCACGATTCGATGGATTGACGATTCTCTCTACTGTGGCATCGCATATAGTCTTGCCGCTGCCAGCCACGATTCGATGGATTGGCGATTCTCTCTACTAAGGCATCGCATATGGTCTTGCCGCTGCCAGCCACGATTCGATGGATTGGCGTTTCTCTCTACTATGGCATTGCATATAGTCTTGCCGCTGCCATTCACCTGTGTTACCATCTGCAATTTCCATGTTTTACGCACTCTTAGCCACATCATTGCCCACCCTCCCACTAAGAGGTGGTGTATCGCCCCCAATTCTCCAACACAAACTGGTTACTACCATCATATCTATCGCAATACACTTGCAACGAGACCTTCCATGTACTGCCACAATGTTTTGACGCTGGTGGCACTACTGTAAATTTGATCCATCACTTGCGCTCTTTTGCATCCATCGCTAGTGTGCTGGAATGTGTCTGTATGCATCTTTAGAGAGAGAGAGAGAGATGAGAGAGATGATCATCTGGGTCCTGTAATGCACTTGCTTGACTTCTGTGCTCATCTATTCATGCTCAAGGAATTATGGGCTTTGTGGCTTCCAAACCCATGCTCATTTTTTTTAAGGTAAACGACTATGGGATAAAGCAATTGTCATTCCCTCACTAAGTACATCTCCAAGGGTGAACTGCAAGTTTATTTCCATTCATATCATCTTTTGGCATATTCATTACATGGCTTGGTATGATTATGATGAACCATTTGCTTGTCGTAATCCCACTTGGTGCACTCATTCATGTTTTGGGGATTTGGCAAGGGATCTTGTGGAATACCAAGATGCATATTTTTGCTTATGTCCACAAAAAGATGCACATGCTTATCACACATTGCATGCTAAGTTGGGAAATTTTTTCATTGAAGTTTTGGCTCTTCATAAAACTTGGGGTACTTCTTCTTTTCGTCCCATTTGTGCTCTTCCTCATTTGTTATGCACCATGTTAACAACAATTGATGAATTTATGCATGCATGTTTGCATTATTCAAAAGCATTTTTACCTTGCCATGATCAACCTAATTCTATTTGTGATGGAACCACTGTTATTGATAATGACACATGCATTCAAAGATGAACACAGTGATGAATCTATGACATTTCCATCTCCACATCTTCATGATGAAAATGAATCTATGACACATGAAAATAAAGAAGTTATTAATGAATGTGCTCCACCACAAATTAAAGATGAATGTATTGGTTCTATGTATGATGATTAAGTTACTCATGATGGTATCTTTTCACTTTATCCTAATAAACCATGTATGAATGATATTTCTTGTGATGATGGTTTGATTGGTCAAGAAAGTGCTACACACATAATTCATAATGATGCCTCATATTTAGATGATGATATATGAAAAGATCATGCTGATATGGATAATCACATTATGATGGATCCTCCTAATTTTTATAATGATAAAATTGGTCATGATGATTCTTGTATTTTTTATCCCTCTTCTCCCCCTATTTTTTATGATTATGATGATGATGATTATGATGTGAATTCTAAATGTGATGAGTATGTTGAGAAGGATCACTCTCTCTTTGATGCATCTTTGGTCAGTAAGAATGAGATAAATGATCCCCATGCTTTGATAAGCACACATGACATATCTTCCACATGTATGAAGCATAATGTCCATGGAAATGAACTCACCAATGTAAGTGATGAGGCTATGATTCTTATTGAGAGTTATGCTAAAACATTTTTGTCCTTTTATGAGTATGTTGCATCTTTGTATCAAGGCAACCCAAAAAACAAATTATGATGTTTGCTTGACTTATGGATGGAAGGAGTCCCATAAGTGTAAGTTTGGTGTGCCTACTAAGCCTTGTGTGGAGATTGTGGATTTGGGGAGTGCCTCTTTTGATGATGTGTATTATAATTGCATGGTATCCTATTGTTTTCATATGGAGGAATGATTTTGAATCATCTATTCATGTGATTATGCTATTCCATAGTTTTGTAGGTTGTTCCATAGTTTTATAGGTTATGATCATGAAGTTTGGACTTGGAAGATTGTAATCAATGGAAATAAAGGTGATAAAGTGGAAATGAAGTTCAAAGCTTGGCAACATTATGTGGATACTTTGGATGATTGGGATCATTATGAGGAAAATCGTGGAAGCATTCGTGAAGCATGGACTAATGGGATGATATTTTATGTGCCCATTGACTCACTCTTTTGAAGTCAATTACATCTCCTGTGTCCAAGGAAATGGATCTTCATGTATCTAAAAATGTATTCTCATATGATGTATCTCACCCATGATGTAACAATGTATATGATGACATGAACCTCACCAACCACTTTGCATTTGCATATAGAGCATTTAGGATGGGTGGGTTATAATGTTAGTGAGAATTATCTTGTATATCTTGGCTATCATCCCACGCATTATACTTTGCTCTTCATTTACATAATATGTCTGGATGCATGGACTTTGTCTTTGCCTTCCATACCATGGTTTGACCATGCACTTTGGTTGGTGAAACAATGTTCCATAGGGTATTAGCATTTAATAAACCTAGGACATTGGTAAGCATTGTGTGGGTTTAGGTCCTCCCTGCATGGGGTTGTTAGAGGTGCATTTTGCATCAACTTTTGGTTGGGAAATTGTTATAGACTAAGGTCTAATGAAGCTCCTCCAAAGGTTGTGAGAAGGAGGCTTGAGCTCTCTCTGAAGGGGTGCTTCATTTTGTAAAAATGAAAGGCCTTGGATAAATTAAAAATATGTACATTGGATTTTGAGTTTTGTTAGTAGTTCTTTTTGGGTATGCCTTTTCTCTCCCTTATTTTGTTGTGCATGCCATCGTCTTCTTCACGTATGTGTGCAGTGCAACCGTGCATTCTTCTTGATCTTTGTTGAGAGTGGATCATCAAATCCCTCTCTATAAAAAGCATGCATGCTAAGCTTTGCATCTGAGATCGCCTGAGAATCATATACTGCACATGTTGAATCGTTCAAAAATTTTTCATAGTCTATGAGCTTATACAACCCACAACATAAAATTCTAGAAGCAATAATAACATCACCATCTACGAGATCATGGATTGAAAATCTCTCATCAATAAATTTGATAACCAAGCCAATCTTGGCCAATGCCAAAAGTGAAAAAAGATTTTCTTGGTCCCTAGTACAAACAAAGCATCAGACAATGTAAAAGAACTACCATCGGTAGTAGTGAGAATTATCTTACCAACTCCCATTACAGGATAAGAGGAGTTGTTGGTTGTTTGTTGTTAACCTTTGGATTTGTCCTCTCCAACCATTTAGCATAAAGAATCGTTGGATTTTTGAGAATTAATGAAGATGAAGAGGAATTTCTAGGGTTTGGATTATCTTGAGCAATATTCCATCATTTTCAATAATCTTTGTGTCAAAAGCATGTTATTTTCTCAGCAGAACACAATCATAAAGTCAAAACTCAAAAATGATACATGTAACCTTCAGACGAGACAATCGTGATTCTGTGAAATCAGACGATTTTCATCTCCAGCACCATTCTTCATCAATTTCTCACTCAACACATCAGTAATTAACTCTCTTCATATACATTCATCAGAAATACACAATAGAAGCTTGCAAATCTCCATGGATACACATAGAATAGACTCAACAAATCAAAGAAATCACACAAAAGGAAGAAAACACGATTTTCTGCAGGAAACTCTCTCTTTACTTGGATAGCATGTATTACAAATAACCAACCCTCTCATAGTAGAGGAAATTGTCTTTTATACATTTTCAAGTGTCCCTTTACACACTTGAATTTTTGTCCTTTCCTCTTCTGATCTAAAAATATGCTATCTAGGAGTTTCCAAAAATTCTAGAAAAAATACATATGATTCTACTCTCCATAAGGAAGACTCTTCCTTATTTTTACATCATTTACATAAATATTTTTACAATTTCTTGGCATTTTACAATTATTTTTCATCAAAAATACTTCTTCTAACATTCTTTCTCTCCTAGCCCTTTTGGCTCCTGACAAAAGACATTCTTACTGATAATTCATAAATGCTGCCTTCACTTCTTTTTTTTGTGATACACTTGTGACAGTAGGTCATGGCTTTTTCTTTCTGTAACATTCAAGTTATTCACCATCTCAAATAGTGCTTTTCTCCATTGCACAGCAGCCTCTGGTTTATCAATTACATCTTTTTTCAGGTACTCTGTGTATGCAGCTTCATAAGCAGTGAGTCGAGATTTTGTTACTACTGACAAATTTCCAAATATTTCCGATTCCCTTTCAAAAAACCCATAATCAAATGCATCTTCAAAAATCTGGAGATAATGGCTGCCCAAAAATATTATTCTGCTATAATAAGCCATCAAACATATCCTGTCAGGTGTTTCACTGAGATCAAAGATTAAAGCATCAGTTGGTGAATTGAAGCCAATGTAATTGAGAACTCTAACATCTGTATCTGTAAAAGTCTCTATACATGCCAATATGAGTCTCATTACTCTGATTAGTAAAATACATCCTGGGTCATTAACATCTTTGTATGTGGCTATGACAGATTCAACTATGTCCACCATATACTTCTTTGTAGGCCATGTTCCTGCCTTTGGACCTGCTATCTTTGGAAAATTCAACCATTTGGATGGAATCTGTCCTTTTTTCTTTCTTTCCCAAAAAACTGTCCACCCCCTCCTCCTTGCTACTGGGCAGTATGCTGGATTGATCTTCAGCTGAATAGGTGCTTCCTTCCATATTTTTCTGCATTCCTTATTAGCATCCAACCATCTATTCCTCCATTTGGGATTAGCTTTTTCAAATAGCTACTTTGTCACATTGATATCTTCTTCATATTCTAAATACTTGTTCGGAGGTAATCCTACCCTTTTCAACTGATAGTTTTTTATACTTTCCATAATCATGCACAAGGGTATTCCTAGGCCATCTGCAGCCCAATGGTGTTGATCCGGATTTATCCCTTTATTCAAAGAAAAATTAACAATTTTTTCCTCATATTCATCATGCATTTTTCTAATGAATTCCATTCTGGATTCTCTGTCTATTAGAAGTTTCTGAACAAATTCTTCTGAATATTCTTCTTCTAGAGCTTTGTTTTCCTGTTCACCACCCTGTTGTGTTTTGTCATCATCTCCAACTTCATATTCTCCTAGTTGTATAGTCTCTACCTGTTCTTCCACCTGGGTTTGTGGTTTTTCCAATTTTTTCTGTAGTTCTTCTATTGTCAACATTAAACTTCTATTTTGAGAAGTCCACAACTCTCTTTCTGCTTTCCATTCATTTATTTCCTTTTCCACACTCAACTGCCAATCACTCCTCTCTTTTTCAATATCCATATGTAACTTATTGTACCCCCTCATTGAGGTAGCAGCATGTATACTAGCTTGTTTTTCCAACTCCTTGGCTTCTTTCAACTCTGTTTCCAATCTCATGATTTCCTTGTGCAAATCTTCCTTCTCTTCCTGTGTCACCTGAATAGTCTTGCTTTCTTCCTTCAAGTGGCCTTCTTCCATTTCAACCTAGCCAATTGGGCATAGTTATCATCTATGAATTCAAAGATCCTGAGATACCAGGCAAAGTTGTCTACCTGGATAACACATCAGAGAAGATATTCTTGGAAACAGAACATGATAGACATGCATATACTTGGAAGAATGAATTGATTTTCCCTCCACCAAGATCCAATGTTTCCCATGGCCTCCAAGGAGTAGGATCATCCTAAGCTCATGAAGCCCAGAGAGAAAGAACTAGAGAGAGACCTGAGGTAAGTTTTGCACACATGGTGGGCAGAAATAGAGCAGGATTTGAAAATGAAAGACCTGAAAGAGAGAGACATCAAGCACATAGGCAACAAAGAGATGAACATGATTTTCCATTGCCTAGACCCCGAGAGCACCCAAGAACCCTTAGACCCACTCAAGTGATCAAGGCAATGAAGAATTATTTTGACGGGTCAGGAGATCCTTATGATCATGTGGCCGAGTTCAAACAAGTGTTAAGAGCTGAACAGGTTGAGGATTTGTTCACCTAGTACGAGGCATTTGGTCTAACTCTTAGGGGCACTACCTTAGCTTGGTTTCAACCACTGAGTAGTCGCAACTATCGCGATATAGGTCAACTGCTAGACGAATTCATTGTAGAATTTTCCAAGAGTGGTATTAGGCATAACACATCATCCTTGATCCACAGTTTCAAGCAGACACCCCAAGAAACAGTGCGACTAGCAGGTAGAAGGTTCAGACAGTACCTAGAAAGATGCCCTACTCCAGAGTTACCCACATCAGCCAAACAAGTGGCTTTGTTCTTAGATGGCTTACTGAGCACAAAGTTAAGATCATATGTGTACTTGAAAGAGCCTAGATCCATAGAAGAGTGTGTGCGGACGTGCATTGACATAGAAGATAACTTGGGTGAGGATTTAGGATTGTCCAAACTCTATAAGGACTCTGATAGTTCTACTAGTCATACTTCAAAAATCTCCACGGAAATAGAGGAGATAGCTGAGCAAGTTGCCAAGAAGTTGGGAGTCCAAAATAAACAAACACAGAGAGTCACTCCACTGAATCGGTGTTATACTTGCGGAGGCAACCACATGGCTAATGTATGCCCATTGCACAACCAGAACATGAGAGAAATGAATGCTCCATATTGCACTATTGAGAGAAAATATACGAACCACACCGCTCAAGACTGTCCCTATAATAGGCAGGCTGTTAGACAGAATTATCAACAACCTTAACAACCAAGTAGGTATCAAAACCAATACCAACAGCCATATTATACACCACAACAGCAATATCAAGCACAATATAGGCCACAACCAGTCTTGGGAAACCAACCACCAGCTCGTGCCAACGTGATTCCAGTCAAATATGTTGTGGGAGAGGAAAATCCAAATAGAGCATTGGTGCCACTAACCCCATTGATACCAGATAATGACTCTCATGCTCATAGTTCAGACTACTCCCATGAAGGTAGTCCACATGCTTATTACACAGAGTCACCTGAACATAGTGAGATTTACTCGTATCAATATGACACACCACCTATGGAGCAAAATTGGGAGCCAGAAAACTCCAATGTCATGTACACAAATCCTAACCCTAGGCCCCAGTTGAGACAAATGAGACCACAAGCCCCTAGAGGATCTTGTTTCAGATGTCAAGGTGACCATTTCATTCGTGACTGTCCCCACCCACCATCTCCGAGTCAAGGACAGGCTATCACAATACAGGCTTTTTGTTTTGATTGTGGCAAAGACCATCTCCCCAGAGATTGTCCAAGAAACCCCTCCAGTGCACCCAAGATTACACCCATTAATGTGGTAGGCTTAGTGGCAGATTCAAGTTCAAGTAGTAGCAATGTGGCTCCTATACAAGTTGTCACTAGGGCACAAGCCTTAAAACAGGATAAACCAGCAGAACAATCAGAGTCGAGTGAATCAGGAGAGCCTAGTAAGAGGAAAACAAGAACATGGAAGGATACCAGAGAGAAGGCCAATCGCAAGTGGAGTAAAAAGTTATCGGAACTAGAAGAAAGCTTAAACGAAGCGAAAACAAAAATAGAAGACATTGCATCTCAAAGCCCCTCGCATGCCGAAACTCCATCCACTCCACCTCATCCCACCCCACCACCCATTGTAAATAGATCGCAACCAGGGTCTGTTCTTGCAGATCCAACCCCAGAAGGCTTGGACATGATGTTCAAGGCCTACCAGGCTCGACTTCAAGAATGGCCAACACCTGCAAACCAAGACAAGAGTTACCCTAGAGCAAATTTAGAGATTGAACGGATGAAAATGTGCACGAAAATGGTAGAACAAGCTCAAGCTATACTCGAGACTAGTCAAAAGTTCAATCATACAAACTCTGTCAAACCGGATTTGCATTTCCAAGGCTTACTAGAAAGATTAGAGCAATTGGTAAACAAACCACAAGTTTCTTTACCTCCACAGGCTCAACCAGTTATTGAAAGAGGAAGCTCACCACCAATGGGAGCTTATGTTCCTAATTCCACGGATGCCGGAATACCTCCTTCAATTCAACAGTACTCTCAAGAGTTCTTGCGGGAAATACAAGAAGATAAATGGGCCAAGGAGAAGGGTAACTCCCCTCCTATTCCTGAGATTGATGATCTTCATGATCAATTTCCCCAAGACATTCCATCTATTTACGGAGATGAAGCAGAACAACAAGAAGACGAAAGGTTAGATTTTGAATCTAATACCTTAGAAGAACTGCCTCAATTTCCAGGCCCATGGGAATTTGAATCTCTCCAGATTAGAGCTCCCACAATACTAGTAAGAAATGAAGACTCAGTGGTTCCAAGGAACACGGATGTCATGAAGATCACTAAGGTTCAGTGTCATCTCACTGTAGAAGAGCTGCTCAAAGCAAAACCTGAGCTATGGAATCATGTGAAGGATCAGGTTCCAGAACTTGATTCCAACATGCCAAAAGCAAGCTCTAAGCAAAGGGTACCAGAGATACCTCTAGACAAAATAGGGGACATGTGTGAGGGTGAAGAAGGTGATACTTATCTTCCAATCACCTACCAAGGTTACACAACCAAAGCAATCATAGATTCTGGTGCTGGTGTTGCTATTGCGACCACCTCCTTGTGGAAGCAATGGGGCAAACCCACATTAAGACCAACTAGAATGAAGCTTCAGATGGCCGACGGTCATTTTGAAAGACCTCTAGGATTGCTCGAAGGGATAACTCTAACCACTTATGGCGTGGAGTTTGAACATACATTTGCTATATGTGACTTTGAGAAAAATAACGTCTATGAGATGATCCTAGGAAGACCCTTCCTATGACAATTGCAAATAGTACAGGATTGGGGAACTAACTCCTTGTACTTACAACACTTAGGGGTCACCACCAAGGTCAATTTGAAGGATTACTCCTTCAGAGATGTGCCACCCCTACAGTGGAATCCTATCCACAAAGCGAAAGAAGATTTCATCTCTGTGCATTCTGAAAGTTCATGTGATCCATCATGACTGCACGAAGATACTCATTTGTGGATGTGCAAGGTCACAGAGGAAGAGGAAAAACGCTTGAAAGCGAGAGAAGAAGGAACTTCACCAGGAGATAGACTAGTTAAAGACCCAGCCTATACACCGATGATCTTTCCAGATGAGGAATTTGAGCCTCATGGCTGGCCAGAAATCTTAGCCACCATGGACATTGTTGTCAATGAAGAACAATGGACACCTCATTGTGATGAGGAGGGTTATGATATCTCAGTGTTCATGTGTCAACCCTTGCTAGAAGAATGTGACCCTAGTGACATCATAGAAGAAGAAGAGAATGACGATGATATAGAGTCCATTGTGATGGATAGTTGCTTTAACTCAGAGCAGCACTATCTAGAAGATATAGGAGTGTTCACCCAGAAAGAAGAAGAACCTCTCACAAGTATTAAAACGGTAAATTCGAAGGATGGAAGTGAGAGCAGTCAAAAGAAAAAGAAAAGAAAAGAAGTGAAACAAGAAGAGGAGGAATCATTGTTTGAAGTACCAGAAAACTTCAAGAAATATGAATTTGACGACCGCAAAATTTTGGTACGAATGCCTAAGAGAGAGGCCATCATAGGAGAATCATATGATAATAAAGAAAAGACCAAGAAGATTGTAGTGACCATCGAAGAAAACGAAGAGAGATGCACATATATAGGAGATGACCTAAGTGCAAGAGAATAAATGGAGCTTGTAGCTCTATTAAGGGAATATAGGGATGTGTTTGCGTGGCACTATAGAGACTTGAAAGGGGTAGATCCAAGAATTTGCTCTCATACTATCCCCATGACTACTGATGCCAAGCCCACCAAATAGAAGCCCTACACATATAATGATACCTATGCAGCCAAAATAAAAGAAGAAATTGATAGGTTGATTGAAGCTGGATTCATCTATGAGATTGAGCATACTGAATGGGTGTCCCCCATTGTAGTGGTGCCCAAGAAGAACGGAAAGTTGCGAGTGTGTATTAACCTTAAAAAAGTTAATGCCGCTACGATCAGAGATAGTTATCCACTTCCAATCACAGAACACCTATTGGAGCGTGTTGCAGGCAAGGAAGTTTATAGCTTCCTTGATGGATTTTCTGGTTACAATCAAGTAGCCATCGCCCCAGAAGATCAACACAAAACAGCTTTTGCCACAGAGTGGGGAATCTTTGCATTTCGTGTTATGCCATTCGGGCTCACAAATGCACCTGCAACATTCCAACGGCTCATGTGTCATGTCTTCAAAGAGTTCTTGCGAAAGATCTTAGAAGTATATGTGGATGATTTATGTGCTCATTCCCAAGAAAGAAGATTTCACATCCCGGAACTCAGACAAAACTTTAACAAGTGTAGAGAATATCGAGTGTGTCTGAACCCAGAAAAGTGTGTGTTCATGGTGTGTCAAGGTAAAATCTTAGGTCATATTGTTTCTAAGAATGGAATCTCAACAGATGAAGATAAGGTACGAGCCATAGCAGAGCTATCACGGCCAAGGAATGTTAAAGAGGTACAAGCCTTTATGGGCCATTGTGGATATTACCGTAGGTTTATCCACATGTACGCAATCATAGCTAGACCCCTTTATGCCTTGTTGTCTAATTTTGAGTGGAACGACGAATGTGAGAATTCTTTCAATGAACTGAAGAAACGTTTGTGCATAGCACCAATACTAACCACTCCTGATTGGAATAAACCATTCCATGTCCATGTGGATGCATCCAATCATGCCATAGGATGTGTGCTAGCACAACCCACAGGTGAAGGGAATTTAGATTTGCCCATAGCATATGCTAGTAGACAACTAAACCCAGCCGAAAGAAATTATACCACAACCGAGCGAGAAGGGTTAGGCATGGTATATGCTGTGAAGAAGTTTAGACACTATTTATTGGCCAACAAGTTCAAGTTTTTCACTCATCATCAAGCTTTGTTATATTTGGTCAATAAACCTTACAATACTGGACGTTTAGTAAGATGGTTCCTCTTACTAATGGAGTATGACCTTGAAGTTGTTGTCAGGAAAGGTAGAACCCACCTTCGGGCAGATCACCTTTCTCGCATCACTTCAGGAGAGTCATCGCAAGGAGTGTCTGACGAATTACCCGATGCTTATCTGTTCAATTTAGAAGTTGTTCCTAAATGGGCAAATAAGTTGGTACCAGTCCTAACCTTTGGCCCTGCAAATAAGAATGTGAAAACATCACAAGAAGAAATTGTAAAATCACAAAAATATCACATATTAGCAGGAAGCATGTACAAACAAGATACTGAGGGTGTATTAGCTTGTTGTGTTGCGGACGATGAACATAGTAGTTGGTTGCAACAAGCCCATGAAGGAATGCTAGGAAATCACTATTCTAAACAACGCACATTGCAGAATTTGAAACGTTTAGGAGTGTATTGGCCTAGCATGGACAAAGCAATACATGAGTGGATCAAGAATTGTCCAATGTGCAGAGAGAGACCACCAGTGGAGCATGCGACCCTTTATCAAGTATCATTAATTCCAGTTGGAGTGCTCCATTGGTAGAGTTTATGAGATCGGGAAGATTACCCAAAGAGGCCAGTCTAGCAAGAAGACTAAGCATGGAGCAAGAGGCTCAAGGCTATGCCTTAGTAGGAGAGAACCTATACCGAAGAGGCAAAGATGGTTACTTAAGACTGTGCGTTCATGAATCAGACTATTTAAAGGTCTTAGAGACTGCACATAGTGGTGTTGCATGTGGACATTTTGGTCCTGACCGAGTGATCAAGACCATTCTATTCTCAGGACTTTGGTGGCCCACTCTTCATATGGATGCACATACCTATGTGAAGAAATGTGACACATGCCAACGTGCACAATATCCAGTTAGAAAAGTCGAGATGCCTTTGAGGCCAATGATGGGAGGGCGTGCATTTTCGAAGTGGGGCATAGACTTCATAGGTCCTATTAACCCCCCAGCTAGAAACTCCCATGCAGAATATATTATTGTAGCCACAGATTACCTTACAAAGTGGGTAGAAGTGAAAGCCACAACAAAGAATGATGCTCAGACTACTGCTAAGTTCTTATTCGAGAATGTGTTCACGAGATATGGACTACCAATAGAGTTGTTGAGCGATAGAGGCACACACTTCTTGAATGAAGTCATTGAAAATCTTCTCCAAGAATTATTGGTGATACATAAGAAGTTTGCCCCTTATCACCCACAAGCTAACGGACAAGCCGAGAGAACCAATAAGATCCTCTGTAACGTATTGACAAAACTGGTAAATAATAAACGCTCTGATTGGGACAAACAACTTCATCATGTTGTTTGGGCTTATCGAGTTGCCTACAAAACGGTACTCAACGCCACCCCATTTCAGATGGTCTTCGGACAGAATGTTGTGCTACCATTAGATTTCTTAATCCCTGCCTTAAAAGTAGCACAAGAGTATGAGTGGAGTGGACATGAATTGTCCTCTAGGATCTTTGATCTAGAACGCTTAGGTGAGACAAGGGTACGCGCGGCAGCAGGCATCTATGCTGCAAAGAAAAGGCAAAAGGCATACTTTGATGCACACATCAAGGATAAGGGATTGAAAGAGGGAGATCTAGTGTTGGTTTATACACTAAAACAACATGCCCTTAAGTTGGAAAAAAGAGGATATGGACCCATGATCATTAATAGAATATCCACTAGCAGTGCAGTTCAGTTGGCCACTCTAGAAGAAGACATCTTGTCAAACTATATCAGTGGTTGTAGAGTCAAGTTATACCAAGAACCTCTTACAGAGGATATGCTTACGAAACTCAACACTGCTAAGAAGCGAAAAGAAGAGGAGTTAAGGGTGAGAGAAGAAGCACAAGCTGAGGCTAGAGAGCGCATAAGGCGAAATAAGTTAAGGCGACTAGGCCTAGATGTCAAATCAAAAGCCCCAAAATATCACATGGATATGTGCCAAAAGTCAGGCATAACGACTTCTCAAGTCATTGACCGAAGACCCTTTGTGACCATAGAGATAGGACAAGGGAAGGGTGCAAGGACGGTGAAAGCATTGATTGACTCAGGTGCAGCAAGGAGTGCAGTTAGACTATCCTACTGCCAAAACTTGCAGTTGAACATCAATCCCATAGAAGCTTATCTCATAGGATTGGGAGGTGTGGAAACCCCTTGTTTGGGCGAGGTGGAACTTCCCATCTACCTGCAAGATGTTCCAATGAAAGTCAAAGTGCTAGTGTGTCAAGATGAGAACCTTATAGAACCACTTGTCTTAGGACAAGATTGGATTTATGACAATGCAGTCAACTTAAACCTAAGAAGTCAACTTCTTCAAGTTTGGGTCCAGGAACAATGCTTTACATTAGAATTAGAGAACTGCATGCTCCTAGATCATGGCACCACACACTCTCTTAGTTCTTCCAAGACTAATCATATGAAAGAAGATGTTGTATGTGTCAAAAGCTCTATGATGCAGAAGGAGTCAATCGTGGAAGACCAGGTTCGAAGGCGGGTGGATCTTTCTTCTTCTCCAAAGAATCAAGTAGCCACAGTAGTGAGTCCACCACACAAGCAAACACAACTGTTCACCACAACTGCTACATCAAATAGAAAGACACCATTCAATAAGAAAGCAGTTCCGAGCATGAAGCAGATCTGGGTATGCAAAGGAGAGCAACCACCAGCCTCGCCCCCACAAATCCCATCCAGGCAAGCCAACCAGGTCAGACGACGAAGGAAGCAGCTCGGACAAGCTCAATCACAAGGTATCCAACAAGTTTGGGTGCCTAAGAAGTTAGCTGCAGTTCAACAAGGGCAATTCCAGATGTGGGTACCTAAGAAGCTCTTACATCCACAACAACCTATGTTCTCCCACATGCGAAAGGTCTCAACAAAGAAGCCAAAAAGAGAAAAGGGTAAGAACCACGTACAGAGACCAAAGGAAGATCAAATCAGCTCTTCAACATTAGTAGGAAGACATGCAAAAAGGATATGGGTTTGGAAGCCAAAAGTACAAGTAGCCTCCACCGAACCAAAGCGACAAGCACACTGGATACCACAGTTCAGAAAGCATCCAAAGAGGAAGATGCCTGAAGTGACCTCTACACTGCCAAATGATGTTCTAAAATGGATTCCAATAAGGAGGATTACATCAGTTCGAGACTCAATGGATACCTCCACCAAGGTCGGCATCAACCTCCGCAAATAACATCGAAAGCCTCGAACGAGCGACAACCATGTGCTCCTTGCACAACCCTGTCTTTTGCACCATTCAGGTCATGCATTTCCAAAGTATGCAGTAATATAGGGCCACATTACATGGTCGTGCATAGACACACTTGAGAATCCCAAGCACAAGAGCACAGTGACATAGGTCAAACATTTCTATTGATACTAACTTTTGTGTTCTTGTTTTGTGATATCTTGTTCCAAAAAAAAAAAAAAAAGAGGGAAAAGCCAGAGGGAGCTAGTTCCCAGGTTTGGCTTATGAAACATGAATGATTCATGCTTGGTTAAAGGTGGAACTGTTGATTACTGGGCATTTATTAGTTTGGATAGAAGTGTGTCTTGGCTAGCAGATGATATAATTGCTGCCTTATCTCATAGATGTCAAGAACTTGGCATGAGCATGGCATCCACAACTATGGTTTCCTCTTACTATGGTAGGAGTGAAGAGGTTGAAGGTCTGCAACTTGAATGATGCATAACTATTGCATGTACGAGAGCATCCAGGGAGATATCTGCACGGGGTAGCTCTGGTACCCGGCAAATCTTTGAATATAAAGAAATTCAATTCTCCGTATTTGACAAATGATGCCTTGAAAAGAGGAGACAGGATCAGCCACTCAAAAGATCTCATATGTGGACCATCAACATGGACTTTCATCAACAATGTTCCATCCCAAAGGCCGAGTGTACAACACGAAGAGATGAACATCGATCGACCTTCTCCATGGTAAGTGTCTTTACCTTTGAAACATCATAACCATGATAGCTTAGGAAACCTCTTTGTCGGCATACCCTTGAGCACTTAGCTCAAGACCCCCAATTTTTGCACCATACTTCTTCCAATGCATTTTCCAAGTAAGCATTCATAGGGCTACATTACAAGGCTGTGCACAAGGCACCTATTTTCCTCAACCCATGCACAAACACACTTACCCATCACTCAATATGGGTTATGAGTACTTGGCATGACTACTATGAACATCAACTGTGGAAGATCTAGAAAACATCAACGGAGACTCACAACGACACAGTCATGCTGGAATCCAAGGAAAAGCACATACCAAGAGACTACAACTTGCAAAGACTCGCAGTGATAGATGAAGAACCAGACACATCTGGAAGTCAAACGACTTTTGTCCATACAGAAGGGACACTCCCTCTCAAGGCACTACTTGGAACAACCACTACAATAAAGGTCTGTCAGGGACGACAGACTAGAGAGGGGGGGGGAGTGTTGAAGCTCAAAGTCAAGGACAAAGCATAGGAACACATCTAAGAGGTGGACACACAAGAAGAAGGAGCAAGTAGGGAGCTCCAAGAAGTGTATGTCAAATTTTCACAAGAATTCCCTACAAAAATAGTGATTTTCATCACTAAAAACCATTGTAAATACCATTTTCTATTTTTCTAACTCCATTTTGTTCAAGCCAAGGAGTCCTTGAGCTTGAGGAGTATTAGAACTATCATCCTACCAGTTTTCATAACTTTTAGACTCCGTTTGAGCCCTCAAATAAGCCCTGGAACCTAATTTTTAACTAGGTCGGACACTAGGTCTGGACAGGGCCAAAACTAGTCAAAAAACTATAAAAAGAGCTAGAGAGCTCATTTTTGGGGTTAGCTTGTTAGAGAATAGAGCTTTTGTAAGAGAACTCTTTTGCAATCTAAGCTTTCCATTGTTCCTCTCTTTGATCTTACTTTGTGCGCGTGTGTGTGTATGTGTGTGCATGTTTGTGTGCTTTCACTCACGCACTTGTGCCTTCACTTGCTCGTGGTCTTCATACCGGTCCTCACGTCTCCGCGGATTGACAAGTAAAGGAGGTGGTGCTTACGCTTGAGCTACAGTTGCTCATAATGATCTTGCAAGCAGATCTTATATTTTTAGGTATCCTTTCCAACCCAACTTCTATTTCCATTTGTTTGACTTCTATTTGCTTGTTTTCTTTACACTCATTCTCTTCTTCATCTTCTTCCTCAAACTCTATAACCTAAGTGTTTTGTTCTTCATGGCTCTTATCTGCTTCCATCTTTTCTTGGTCTGCAACATCTTCCTCATATTCCAATATCTAATCATCCTTATTCTCATGTCCTGATATATCTTTATTTAGCTTTGTTCCTTCTGCCTTCTTGTTTTCCACGTCTTGTTGTTCTTCTTCAAAGATATGTCTTTCCTTTAGTACTTCCTCTTCCCGAATTATGGCTGAATCAGTTTCCTCAGTAATCTTTATCTGATCATTACTTATCTGCTCTTTCTGTCCTTCTTCTTGCTCATCTATATCCATGAGATACAGGCCTTCCTCTTGTCTTTGTTCTTCTGTAGTTGTGAATTCTTCATTATGATTCAAGTCATACAGGATGTCTTTTATGCTTTGGTTGATATTTTTCTCTGTAATTCCCTCTTCTACTTCTTGAGCATTCTCTTTTTCCACTATTTCCTCTTCTGTTTCCTTGATTTGAGCTGTATCTTTTTGTTTATTAGTTGGACTGCATAACTGAAATCCCTTTTCTTCTTCTACTTTTCCTTCATCCAATTTGAAATTGATTGTTGTGAAGGTTTTGTCCATATTGACTTTAATCCTGAATCCACTAACCCACAGTTGAATTCCTTCCTTACTTCACTCTCCTCTTCCATTATTACTGCTTTTCCTTTTAGTAATCTTCTCTCTTCTTCAGAACTAACCTGCTTTGCTGCTTCTTCTTGGACTTGCTTCCCCTGGGGCTTCTCTCTCAAGTCTTCTGGTGTCTTAAGTTTTTCAGTGGCCTGTGTTAACACATTAGGTGTACTAGGTACTGAGAAATTCAAACTTTTTAACAAAAAGTTTTCAATATCACTTTCAGAGTCTGAAGAGAATTGTGAAGAGCCTATTATTCCTGATTTTTCCAGTTTTGACTCTTCTACAGTAGTAGATTCCTTCTGATTCCTTTCTTTTACTATCACTTCTTCTGTTTCCATCATTGATACAGGTTCTGCTATTGATTTTCCTTTGCTTTTCTTGGTTAACTTCTTCTTCTGAACCTTCTTCACTACAACTGTAGTTCTTGTTTCAGGAGGTCCTTGTAGCTCTTTGAAATATGCTAATAGTTCCACTTCTTTTTTGACAAATACTTCCTCTATCTCAGTTGTCATCATCTGATCATGCAGTTCTTCATAGTGTTCTACTTCCTCTTGAATCCAATCTGTTGCTTTGCAAGAGTAGTCCTCCAACATCTTTTGATATTGGGCTTCATATACTACCCTTTTATTATTACCTTGAGTCAAGTAGGTGTACAACTGCTCTTTGCTTGTCTCAGGTGGATGAGGGTCATTTGAAGATTGCACCTGCTTTTGAGCAACTTCATGCTCTTCCTTAGTTGATTCTACCTGCTCCAATTCAATTGTTCTTGGATCCAATCTCCTTTTCTTTACAGAAACAACTTCTTCTGAAATTCCTTTTCTTTTCCTTTCTGCTCCCCTCATGCTTGATTGGCCTTCTGATTCTCTTACAGATATCTTCCTTGAAGGACTTTTGATTCCTGCCATCAAATTTCTGAAATATTGGGCTGCTGGAGCCAATTGTAATTGATCCTCCATCCCTAGAATATGATATATAATCCTCGTTAAGAATTGAGCTCCATTCATATACTTCTTCTGCTCCTAGTGTTTAGCTGCTTCCTTCAATTGCTCATGTATATATGGTGTTACATCCATCACTCCAAAGGGCTTAGTTCTGTCTTTATTGTTGAACATAATCAGTGTTACTGGTTTGTGTGGCATGGTGTATCTTGGCAGTTTTGGGAAACAGAAATATTGCAAAAACATTCTGATAGCATATTCCTCAATTTCTCTTCCTTTGAAATCATGAAATTTAGAATATCTTGTATATGTTTCTTTATTCTTCTTAACAAAGCTGTTATCCAACTTAGTTCCCATTGGATAAAGCTGAAGGGCTGCCTTGATATGCTCTTCTTTTATAGTGATATTCACCTCCTGGTTTTCTTTGTCCTTGACTTTACACCGAAAATATGCCTCATTGCCCTTCCCAACTTCGAACAAGCTGTTCATTACCTGTGCCACTCTTTCAAAGTCTATAAAAAATATAGGTTCATCCAGCAACTAGTGTAATCCTACTGCTTTCCACCTTTTGTAGTTGACTGCACTTTTCTGGAATTTGTAAAACTCCTGACACAGCATAGTGTACTTGTAACCTCCAACTCCCACTATAAATATGTGCTGGCCAATAATTCCTAAAGTTTCCTTGAGTTCCTTGACTATCTTTTCTGCTTTTGGAATCTCCTGCTCCTCATCAGATTCTAATTCTACTGTCTCCATTGTTGCTTCATTGTCTAAGAACCAATGTCCTCTAGACAGAGTGACTAAGTCTGCTTTGAACTCATGGATTGGTAGTTCCTTTGAATTCACCATTCTGGATAAAATGTAATATAACACAAAAAAGAAAAAACTCCACCCACATGAGTCATAAGAAAAATAGAAATTGATATTTGTTTTGAAATGGAATGAAAGAAGAATGAAAGTAAAATCTCAGTTAAATCCTGACTTCCTTAAAAGACTCAATTAAAGTGATCATTACATGTGTAGCAAGATGTCTAGTGCTCTCTTCTCTTCTGAAAACTTCTATCCAGGAAGAAGATATTTAAAAAGAAAAAATGAATAAAAAATAAAAAATCATAAAAAATAAACATAAAAAATAATAAATAGAAACCTGCTACCCTTCTACCTATATCTTGCTTTGTGCTATATATCTAATAAAAGAAAAAATGGATAGTTTTCTCTTCTCTTTTTTTTTTCATAAGAGAAAAATAAAATGGGTAATTTTTCTCTTTTTTCTTTTATTTCTCTTCTCTTTCTCTCTCTCTCTCTCTCTCTCTCTCTCTCTATATATATATATATATATATATATATATATATATATATATATATATATATATATATATATATATATATATATATATATATATATATATATATATATTAAATAACCTTTCCAACTTCCTTCCCACTTCCTTTCTTCCCCTCCTATTTCTTTTCTCAGAAACAGGAAAAGGGAGAATTATTTGTCATAATTTCCAATATGTCATGATTTCTTTTCTGTAACATTCTGATTTTCTTCTTTAAAAAAATTCTAAATACTGATCAAATATAGATGGTCTTTTTCCATTGAATCAAATCTGATTTTTTTACCCAATAATATCTAACCCTTGCTTCCCCTGTCTTAGGGAAAAATCCATCTCCTTCTGATAAGCTGGTTTCAGAATTTTTTGGCTTCCATATCCATTTTGTTTTGAAATTTTGTTTTGATGAACAGGGCTTGTATAAACTTTGTTTCCCCATCCTTCTTGTTCTGATGTCTTGATGTTTCCGACTATGCCATAGTTGCCACCTTGCTTCTGTCTCTTCACTCTCTTTTGCTCCTTCAATTTTTTGCTGGTTTTGATTAAATGAAGCTTGATCATTTAGTACTGGTATTGGTAATGTCTGTGTTTTTTCTAATGAAAAAGTGAATCCTTCCAGCTCTGAATCATGAAGCTCCTGTTGATCTTCCTGTTTTTCAGAGCTCCACAAGAATATTAAAAACATTTTGTCATTTACTGTTAATTTGAGCTTCATTTTTTCAAAATCCAGTATTACTCTACCTTGCCTTAACCATGGTTGTCCCAAAATCAATTTTTCAGGTATCAGGTGATCTGGCCATTCTTCATAATCTATTTTCATATATTCTGTATTGAACTTAACTTTAAGAGAAGGTGAAGACATGCTTTGTATCATTTGTCCTTCCAAGGTTTTGATAAAGGTTTTGCTTTTAGTCCTTTTTAGGTTAAATTTATTCAACAAAGCTGAACTAATCAAATTCACTTGTGCACCTGAATCTATTAAAACCCTGATTTTTTCATCTTGACAATCCATTGTTATCACAGGCAAATGTTCTTTTTGTTTTAAAGGTGTTTCACACAGAAGGACTTCTCTAAGGTTTTTGGTTTTTCTTATCCTTTCCTTTGCCTCCTGTTGAGCCTCTTTTCTAATGTTTTCCTCTTCTTTTTTCCTATTTTGAGTTTGGTGTAATCTTCTCCATTCAGAAGGAGTTAATGGAAGGTCATACCTTTTAACTCTGCATCCACTTATGAAATTTGGCATGATTTCTCCATCTATGTTAGCTAGTTGGATAGATCCACTATTACTGATCTGATGTATAATATAAGGCCCATGTCCTTTTTTTTTTGAAATTTCTTCTAATGTTCCTTGACTGTGTATGCCAGAACTAGATCTCCTTCTTGTAGATCTTTTTCTTTTATGTGAACATCATGATAAGTTTTTTGCCTTTTCTTGTCTGCATATATGCTCATAATTGCTTGGAGTCTAGAAGCTCCCAGTTTTTCTAATTCCACCACTCTTTCAGATAATTCATGTCCAGTCCATTTGTATTGATTTCCCACCTTCAGTGTTGGAATAAGGAATTTTAAGGGCAGAACTGCATTTTGTCCATATACTAGATTGAATGATGTGGTTCCTAATGCAGTTTTGTATGCCGCTCTATAGGCCCATAGGACATGATTAAGTTGTAAATCCCAATCATTCCTGTTTGTGTTTACTAATTTTGACAATACAGTACAAAGTACTTTATTAGTACTTTCTGCTAACCCATTGGCTTGTGGATGATATGGGGCTGACTTTCTATGACTAATCATGAAATATTCAGTTATGTTTTCTATGATTTGGTTCAAAAAATGAGTCCCCCTATCACTTACCAATTCAATTGGAAGTCCAAATCTAGTGATGATGTTTTCATAGAGAAATCTAGCAGTAGTATGAGCATCATTTCTTTTTGTAGCTTTGGCCTCAGCCCATTTTGTCAGATAATCTGCAGCTACTAGTATGTATTCAGCATGGGATTGTCTTGCTGGAGGATGTATGGGTCCAATGAAATCCAACCCCCATTTACTAAATGCTCTGGCTGAAATTAATGGAACTAATGGCATATTGTCTCTTTTATTTGGTTGACTCACCCTCTCACAAATGTCACATATTTTCACATACGTTCTCGCATCAGGAAATAGGGTTGGCCACCAAAAGCCAGAATATAATATGAGTTTAGCAGTTCTGTCACTTGAAAAATGTCCTCCTGCCACTCCAGAATGTGCCATTTCCAACATTTCCAGATATCTATCTTCAGGAACACAAATTCTTAAATATCCATCCATCCCTCTCTTATACAATTGTTCTCCTATCAATTTATATTCTTCAGAGATCATTTGTAGATTTTTTGAGTCTGCACTAGCTCTTACTTGTTTTCCTTTCTTCTTCCTTTTCAATTCCTCAATGATGTTCTCACTCCATTCTGGATTTTTGAAACCAATATAGAGGTATAAGTTCTGAGTTTTGCAAGGATTGGCATTCCCAGCAGTTAGCAATATATTTTGTTACATCTTGAATCTTATTAGGCCAATGTATCCCCATCCTATTGAGATTACTTAGGGTGACTACTCTGGAAGCATGAGTAGAAGGGTTCCAACAATGAGCTCTTTTCAGATATTCATGTTGCTCCTCTTCTGAAGTACAATATTCCAATATGCATGTATGGTTGAGGTGATACAAATGCCCAGCTAGCAACATAAAGTTTCTACTTTGTAATACTAAATGTGTGTTGTTTCCAAATGTTCTGCAAGGTCCCATGGTTAGCAAAGGTATTAAGGGCATGGCCCACTCAGGAACATTTTCTACTTTGAACAGATATGTATCTGGCAGGTCATCATCTAAAGGTGAACTTGATTCTTTAGCCTGGATTCTAGACAAATGATCTGCTCTCAAATGTGTTTTTCTGTGTCTGACCACCACTTCAAACTCAAACTCCATCAATAAAAGAAACCATCTGACTATTCTACCAGTGTGACAAGGTTTGTTTACTAAATAAAGTAAAGTTTGGTGATCCACAAAAAACTTAAACTTGTTGGCCAAAAGGTAATGTCTATATTTTTTCACAGCAAATATCATCCCCAACCCTTTCCTCTCAGTGGTTATGTAATTTTTCTCTACTGAATTCAGTTGTCTACTAGCATAAGCAACTGGAAAATCTAATTTGCTCCCTTCTATTGGTTGTGCTAACACACATCCCAAAGCATAATTTGAAGCATCTACATGGACATGAAAAATTTTATCCCACTGGGGTGTTTTCAGAATTGGGGCTGTAACCAAACAAGTTTTTAGAGTCTCAAAAGCTTGGTCACACTCCTTGGTCCACTCAAATTTTGTGATCAAGGCATACAAAGGTTTAGCTATGTCAGCAAACTTGTGTACAAATTTTCTATAATATCCGCAATGTCCCATGAAAGTTTGAAGTTCCTTTACATTTGTTGGTCTTGGAAGTTCTACTATGGCCTTTATTTTTTTCTCATCAGTTGAAATTCCATTTTTGGAGATTATGTGACCTAACATTCTTCCTTGTCTTACAAAGAATACACACTTTTCTGGATTTAAACATACTCTGTATGTTCTGCATTTCTTGAACATGTTTTCTAAATCTTTCAAATGATCCTTTCTCTTTAATGAAAAAGTACACAGATCATCTACATAAATTTCCATTACACTCCTCAGGAATTCTTTGAAGATATGACACATCAATCTTTGAAAAGTTGCTGGGCATTAGTTAACCCAAAGGGCATAACCCTAAAAGCAATCCCCATTCTGTGGAAAAGGCAGTTTTATGTTGGTCCTCTAATGCTATGGGTACCTGATTGTATCCTGAAAAACCATCCAAAAAACTATACACCTCCTTCCCTGCAACTCTTTCTAGAAGATGGTATGTTATAGGCAATGGATAGCTATCCCTTATAGTTGCTGCATTCACCTTTTTCAAGTTAATGCATACCCTAAGTTTCCCATTCTTTTTTGGTACCACAACTATAGGAGATATCCATTCTGTATACTCAATCTCATAGATGAAATTGGTAGCCAGCAGCTTGTCAATTTCTTCCTTTATTTTAGCATAGTATTTATCATTGAATGTGTAATGTCTCTGTTTGCTAGGTTTTGCATCAGGTGTGATAGGAATCTTATGCTCACAGATTTTAGGATCAATACCTTTCAAATCCTTATAGCTATAGGCAAACACATCTCTATAGTTTCTGGCCAAATTCCTTAATGCCTCCTCTTCTTGATTTGTCATGTCATCAGCTATTACAATATGTCTTTCTTCCCCATCTTCCTGAGTGATCATAACCTTCTTAGTTTGTTCTTCATTGTCATATGCCTCCCCTTTTCTCTTTTCTCTCTTTGGTTTCATTTTTAGAAGTAATATGTCTTCTACTTCATAAGTCTTGAAATTTGCTGGTACATCAAACTGTTAATCTTTGTTTGTCATTTTCTCATTTTTTCCATCCTCTTGGTCTTTTTCTATTTCCTTGTGTTTGTTTTTCTTATATTTGCTTGAGATTTTATATTTTATTGCATCTTCAGCTTTTACTTCTTCCAAATATTGTGTTTTTCCATTTTCCAATATTATTTCTTTTTCCTGGTCCTCTTTTGTTTTTCATACTCTTATCATTTGTATTCCAATGTGAAAAACATCATACCCTTCTTCATTTTGAAATTCTTCTCCGACATACTCATCACTGGCTAGATCCATAGTAGCCAAAATCTGGTTCCAACCATATGGCTCAAATTCTTCATCTTTGAATTTTTGTAGTACATAGCTCTCATCTTGTAATTTTCTCCCTTCTACACAATCTTCTCTTCTTAATCTCCTCTTTCCATTTGTAATGTTTCTTAACCCATTGCACTTCCATATTGATGATTCTGTTTCATTTTGATCTTCCAACTCTGATTCTTCACTTAAATCTTGATTTTGATGTATCTTGAACCATTCTTGGGGGGATATGTCACAATAATGGCCATTTCTTAGATTTACTCTGGTTATTCTCCCTTTGCTCTGAAGATATAGGTAGTCATTACCCCAATCTTGCACAATTTGCATCTGACTCATAAATGGTCTTCCTAGGATAATTTCATATGAAGTGGATTGTGGAAATTCAACTATGGCAAAAGTATGCTCTATTTCTATTCCACATATATCCACAATCACCTTTTCCCATATTCCTAGGGGTTTTTCTATATGTCCATCTGCAAGTTGCAATCTCATTTAGTGGGTATCAATTCACTTTTTCCCCATCTTTCCCAAGTTTGTTTAGTCATGATAGCCACACCTGATCCACTATCCAATATGGCTTGGGCATAGTTTGTACCAAATTGTATTCTCAAGGTTGAGTTCCCTTCTTCTCCTTCACAATATCCACCTATCTTATCAATAGGAATGTACCATAATTCCTCCAATTCTTGTGGCTGTGAATCAAGATTTTCTGGAATTGCTTCCCATTTTTCCATTTTGTATTGTAAGTGAGGATTCTGTTTTACCAATTCCTCCAATGTGGTGTGGTATAAGATTGTACATTGTTTATCTATATTTACCTGGAATGTAATTTGTGGGTTATCTTCTTGATTAATTGTTTCTCTTATTCTTGTTGCCTTTGACTCCCCAACAGTTTTTTGAGAATTGTCTAATTCCCCCAGTTTGAGTTGTGCTTCTTGTATGATTTGTTTGCATTTTTTCATCCTTTCATGTTCTATATCTGGCATAGGATAAGCCATTACATGGTCTGTAGGATTTGGTCCCTCTTGAATTCTTCCCTTGTATGCTTTTATCAAGGTGTCTAGACTCTGTGAATTTCTTATCTCTGACTGGGTTTGTGTCTTTTGAGGAGGACTACTGTTTGACTGTTCCATATTCTCTTCTTCCAAACTTTTACCCATTCTTTTTTTCCTTTCCCATTTCCCTTTTTTTCTATTTTTCTTCACCTTTGAAACTGAACCTTTATTTTGTTCTTTAGTTGTTTCCTGTTGTTTAGCTTGTGCCCTTGCTATAGCATTTACATTTACTTGGTCACTGTCACTCACTTCTTCCTTGCTCCATGATGTTGACTGTTTTCAATGGTATGTTATTAGATGTGTTTTGTTGTTTTTGAGGATTTTTTGGACAATCCTTTATTAAATGATCTCTGCCACAATCCTTGCAATAAGCTCCTTCTATTCTTAATGTAGGAGGTTGTGGACAGTCTCTAATGAAATGTTCTCCCCCACATCTATAACAAGTTATCTTTTGGCTCCCTTTGAATTGAGGTTTTTGATTGGACATATAATGATTGGTTATATACATGAATGTGGTTGTATCCATCTCAATTCTCCCATTTCCCAAATCTAGGGCTTGTAGTTCCGGTTCTCTCAACTCATATCCTTCCCACTCTTCCTGATATCCTTCATTCCATTGATAATCTTCCTTGTAAGGTGATCTTATTCTTAAGTTTCCCTCCTCTATTGGTGTGTATTTAACTGGTACCACATTTGTTGGTAGTGGAGGTTGTTGCCCAAGTACAGGTCTTGGTTGCTCAATATATCCAGATTCTCTTTGGCTTGCATAATCTCTCTCCTTAATGGGTTGTTTATTGTAGAAGCATTCTTCTCTGGTATGATTTGTCCATTTTCTCTCTAGTGTATAGTATTTGAGTATTTTCCTATCTTGCAGATGTGGTGGTTTTTGATATGGACATTGTTGTACCAAATGATTTTCTCCACAATTATAGCATTTTTTATTTGTAGTTATCTTGGTGTTTATCAAATTGGTTTTGGTGCTTACTTCTAGGGCTTTAGCAATGGCTTGTGCCAATTCTTCCGTTGGTGGAATTTTATCTTCCTTTGTTCTAGGTTGATCAAATGCTAGCAGGTCTTGTCCTCTATTGTCTTCCAAATTTGTTGCCTCTTTCACACATGCTCCTAGGTCAGGGCATCTCCTATAATACACCAGGGTTCTTAATTGGGCACTTCTTAATCCTTCTATGAATAGGGATACTTGTCTTGCCATGGAAGGTACTTCTTCTCTGGGACATCTATCAATGTACTGCTTGAATCTCCTAGCTGCCTCTCTGACATTTTCATCTTTCTGCTGTTCAAAGCTATGTATCAATGTAGTTGTGCTATGTTTTATTCTGGTTTTTGAAAATTCCCCAATAAAGGCTTCTAGGAAGGATTCAATATCTAGATACATTTCCTTTCTCAAGGGAAAGAACCAAGATAATGCAGGTCCTATTAGGGTTAGACCAAATGCCTCAAATTGTACTTTGTAATCCTCAATCTCTTCTGTTCTAATTAGTTGTCTGAATTCCGCAGCATGAGCATGAGGATCAGAATTAGTTCTCATCGCAGAATCGTGAAAAATACGATTCTGTGATGAGAATCGTATTTTTCCACGATTCTGTGAGAGAATCGTGTTTTTCACGATTCTGTGATGAGAATCATGTTTTTCCACGATTCTGTGAGAGAATCGTTTTTTTCACTATTCTGTGATGGGAATCGTGTTTTTCACGATTCTATGATGGGAATCGTGTTTTTCATGATTCTGTGAGAGAATCGTGTTTTTCACGATTCTGTGATGGGAATCGTGTTTTTCCACGATTCTGTGAGAGAATCGTGTTTTTCACGATTCTGCGATGGGAATCGTGTTTTTCACGATTCTATGATGTGAATCGTGTTTTTCCACGATTCTGTGAGAGAATCGTGTTTTTCCATGATTCTGTGAGAGAATCGTGTTTTTCACGATTCTATTCCCAGACGATCGTGATTGCTCAAAATTGTTAGAAACACGATTCTCTTATGAAAAATCATGCTCTGGGAATCGCGATTTTGTGCTTTGTTTCAGAGAATCGCGATTTTGTGTTTGACTACAAAATCGCAATTCTGTTCAGATTTTGAAAAATTTTTAAGGTATCGATTTTCAATTTTTTGTTTCTTCAATAGAATCGCCTTAGTTATTTTTTAACATGCAATAAAAGAATTTACTTAATATTATTATTTTTTCCATAGAAAACTCAAAAAATTCAGAACATCGAGATTTTGTGTTTTTGGCTATTTTGTTTTTTTTGTGCTTTGATCATCATGTAAGTTTAAAGAAATACAAAAAAATGTATTAAGAACTCCTTACCTTGCTTGCTTGATCCAGAAATCTCCAAAACTCTATGGTTGCAGATGATCGCGATCCTGTTCCTGCTCTCTCTCCCTCTCTTTCTCACTCAAATGAGTTTTTTCTGAGATTCCAGGGTTTTATAGTGTTCACACAATCGCGATCCTGTGCTATTTCCTCAGAATTTTCACTTTTTACTTATCCAATTTTATTCTTCAACTATTTTATGGTTTTAATCCTCAATTCCTAATTTTTCATCATTAATCACTCCCATTATCCCACTGGTGAAAATCACGATTCTGTACTTTTCCCACTTGATTACTCAATCCTCACTGATTTTTTTGGAATTTGAGTTCCTTCACCTACTCAACTTGATGAAATCTCTTACAATTACCTATCTCAAAACCCAAATATGCTCAAAATTCAAAAAAACTTTTCTCTTACAGAAAATCGCGATTTTGTGCAGAGAATCGTATTTTTCCTGTACTTCCTGTTTTTTGCAATTTTGGGTCTTCTTTCTTCTTAAAACTCTTCCAAATTCTTTCCACTCCAAATCAGCTGTTACCTGCAATTTTTACATCATTAACAAAGAGTTAATCCAAAAAATCGCGATCTTGTGAAGAGAATCGTATTTTTTTTATTTTCCAATTTTTAGCAATTTTTAGCTTTCCTTCCACTTGACCTCCTTTACTCTTAACAACCACACTTAAGTCCAGCTTCCTAAGGACAAAAAAGAAATTTGTTAAAGTGTTTTAATGAATTTTATGAATTTTTTTAGTATTTTGCCCTAAATCAAGGTAAACACTTCACTTAGGGTTTCTTGTTTTGTGATCTATTGATCCTGTGTTTCTTGATTGATTACACTCCTTTATGCTTTGCTATCAAAACAGTTCATGAGCAAAACTTCCCAAAGAAAAAGTGCTTAAGAAGTACAAATGTCAATTTTTTGCAAAGATAAACTCAACATTTTTCTTTTCAAGATACAAATAGACTTTTTATCAAGATTATTGCTTTGACTTGGTTAAAAAATGGATCTTATCTACTTGCATCTAGCTACTTTACTTGACTTCCCTTAAACCAATCATGTCATCTTCCCAAGATCAACAATTTTGCTTGGTACTTAGTCAAAAAGCACTCTACAAATGCAAGAATAGACACATTTTACCTTATTTTCAGCTTTCTTGATTCAACTTTTCACACACCTGCACCTTACTTCAAAAAAATGATATGAGCAACTATCAATTTGCAATAATTTCAACACTTCTTATTCTCAAAAGATTATCTATTGCTTTCTTTTCCCAAAAGTCAAACAAAGAAATCTACCTTTTCATGTTTCCATCTCTTTTATTAAAGAGTATTACCTTTTCAATGTGTTCAATACCATCAACATTAGAAGATCCAGCAAGGTCCAACTTCAATGAAGCTTTTGCTTTACTCCCCGGCAACGACACCAAAAAATGTTTGTTGTTAACCTTTGGAGTTGTCCTCCCAATCATTTAGCATAAAGAATCAACAATACATCTTATTTTTGTCAATCCTGGAAGTATACAAGAGACCACAGCCCCTTCTAGATGATAGAATCCAAGAAATAAGAGAAAACTGGTTGGATTTCTGAGAATTAATGAAGATGAAGAGGAATTTCTAGGGTTTGGATTATCTTGAGCAATATTCCATCATTTTCAATAATCTTGATGTCGAAAGCATGTTATTTCCTTAGCAGAACACAATCATAAAGTCAAAACTCAAAAATGATACATGTAACCTTCAGACAAGACAATCGCGATTCTGTGAAATCATACGATTTTCATCTCTAGCACCATTCTTCATCAATTTCTCACTCAACACATCAGTAATTAACTCTCTTCATACACATTCATCAGATATACACAATAGAAGCTTGCAAATCTCCATGGATACACATAGAATAGACTCAATAAATCAAAGAAATCACACAAAAGGAAGAAAACACGATTTTCTGCAGGAAACTCTCTCTTTACTTGGATAGCATGTATTACAAATAACCAACCCTCTCATAGTAGAGGAAATTGTCTTTTATACATTTTCAAGTGTTCCTTTTCACACTTGAATTTTTGTCCTTTCCTCTTCTGATCTAAAAATATGCTATCTAGGAGTTTCCAAAAATTCTAGAAAAAATACATATGATTCTACTCTCCATAAGGAAGACTCTTCCTTATTTTTACATCATTTACATAAATATTTTTACAATTTCTTGGCATTTTACAATTTCTTGGCATTTTACAATTATTTTTCATCAAAAATACTTCAAAAATACTTCTTCTAACATTGGTGCATGTGATAGTATTCCTTGTAGGGGTAGGCTCAAGTGAACTGAAGAAACTATGCTGTGAGGTAATATGTTTAGTGGCCCCACTATCAAAGTACCAAACATCTAAGTCTACCACACATATACACTGCTCACGAGAAGATGGGTCAAAATTGCAAATATTAGTAAACACCCATTCTTCACACTACACAAGATTAGTAGACTTTGCTTTTGGTGTAGAGGCCTCTGTAACCACCATTCCAGCCTCTTTCTTCTTTGCCTCCTTTGCAACCAGTTTTGGACAACTCTTCATGACATGATCATTTCCTTTACATACTTGCAAAACAATTTTTGCTTTTCTGATTTCTTCTCATATTTTTCTTTCTTCTTTGACTATGCAACATTAGAAGATTTTTGCTTGCTAGTAAATGAGCTCTATTTTCCCTTGCCCTTCTGACTAGCTAACAAATCTTAATCTCCAACATGCATGATCGACCTGTTCTATCTAGACTGATCTTCCTAAAACAAAGTAGAGACTAACTCCTCAAATTTAAGGCATTCGGATTGCCTTTCATCATCAATCAAAGAGTATGAGCAAAACTCTTTTATGAATCTAGAAGACACATTCAAAATAGTCTGCACAAGTGAACTATTTGGCAAGAGTTCATCAGCAGAAATCAACTGCTCCTTTAAATCTTTGATCTTTGTCAAAAAATTTTCCATGGAATCTCCTTCATTCATGTGCACACTTTCCAACTTTCTTCGGAGGTAAGCAATATGAGCCTCATTTCTTGCCTTGAATAAAGTGGTAAGTTTATGCCAAGCATCCTTAGCTATTTTGCAAGAGCGAATGTGAGGGATAATGGCATGTTTGATAAAAAAAATCTATCAATGCATGTGCTTGAGCATCTCTTCCATCCCAACGAAGTTGCTCTACAGTAAATGCAGCAAGAACCATAGCACAAACAAGAATTTGAAGATCATCATCTTCAATGCAATCTGCATCACGTTTGATAATTATATTTGCAAGTGTAATAGGACATTTGTCAACACCCTAGACAATATTCGATAGTCCTTTTCCAACCAATACATGATGCATTATATATGCTCATAATGGGTAATTAGTACCATCCAATCTATCCTCAACAACCAACACACAAAATACATCATTGCTTTTAGCCATGGCCACTGATTAAAATACCCTAATGCAAAAAAATGATTGTATCTCAAAAAGTTGAATAGAACAACCCTCCTCAAGCTTTGTGAGATCTGTAGCAGACTTTGAGGTGCTTGTACTAGAGAATCAAAACCTATATATATGTTTGGCACAAAAGGATAAAATTGCTTGCATAAGCATTGCAATAGTATATTTGGGGGCCAAAACAAGCTTAGATCACAATTTTGAAACCACAAAGCAAAGCAGTTTTGAATCCTAATTGGCTTGAGTATGCTCACCAATTTTTGTGCGATTCTGAGATTGTGACCGGAGGGGTGTCAACGATGCCCTAGATGAAGCACCAACCTTCTCTCATACCAATTGTTGGAGTTTGAGGTCTACGGAAGCATGTAAACAGAACAAGGAAGAAGAAGAGGAAGAAGCTTGGAGCACAACACACAATACTCAATGTATTACCAAGAGAATTTACAAAGATAAGTAACCTATTTGGGTTGTAGGCGTATATACAAGCAGGGGAAAAAACCTCCTAAAGAGGGAAAAAAGTGCCTCAACTGTCCTAGTGTGTTCACACGTATCACTACCAAAATATATCGACAATTATCCAATAATGAAATGGAAAGTATTTTAGTGAATAATCATTGGGCCTTGGCTAATGTGAGAGAACACTTGGTGATTATGGGATTTGAGGGGTTAACTCAATCCAAATTCAAAATACAAGGACATAAGGTGATAAATGTTTTGTGCTTTTCTATAAGTAATTTTTTCATTATTGCTTATTTCAACTCTATAACTTCAATTTCGCATAAGTTGATTACATGTGGGAAGAAGATTGGAATACAAAATGAAAGTCCCCGTAGATTGGAGTAAAGATGAACTAAACTCTCATTGTTATAGCTCTTGCAACTTGATGATGTCACTTTTTGGGTCCAAGTCATTCTACCTCATGGTTTTTGCACTTGCAAGAGACTTGTAAAAATTAGGATAAACAATATATGTTAGATATTGTATATACCTTCTTATTTGCAATGGTAATATTAGAACCTTTGGATTGTCAAAACTCTATGCTCATTACTTTGAAATTTGGTTGTTCATGTTGTTTTTTTTATGTTATGTTGAAAGATTTGCTTTGATGTAGAAATCTTGATATTATTAAGCATTTTATGCATTATTTATCATCAAAAACTCATTTTTTAACTTTAACTATTTTCTTATGTAGTTTTAAAAGTGGGCTCCAGTCACTTTAAAAACTTAAAAATACTATAAAAATGGGTTCTATGTGCTCATTTCTCACATGTGCACTCAAAAAGAGCTAGAGATTCTTGCAAGGCAATAGAATATTACACCCAGACATAGTGGCTGCTTCCATACCTTCCACTCCCATCAAATCCCCTCGAGAGCTTTTCATGGAGCTCTTAGATGGAACATACTACAAAGGTCATACAGATTTGTATATCTAGTCCCTAATCTTGAAGGGACACTAACCATGAATTCTGATGTGCTCAAGGAGATTATTGATTATATGGATTTCTATATCCTATGATACTCCATAGATATTCCATCATATAAGTGTAAATGGATCCCTTGTGGCCTACTTTTTTATATCCATAAAGGAGATGAGGCCTTTGCAATTTTCTAAAGTGTTTCATGGTTGTTGCTAAGGATGCAGGGAACCTGCTAGATGACAGGGTGCCATCAATTAAGCATTTAAATAAGAAAGGGAAGATGGAAAAAAATATATATATCCTACATTACAACAACTATCTTCATTGTCTATGAGGAGCTTGAACCTACACCCATGGACCTACCCCATCTTGTTATTAGGGGTTTTGTAGATGATAAAAAGGAACATCAAACAAAATCTTTGAACTTCTTGGAAGAGAGTGATAGAATAAGTCTAGAATTTCCACATGCCATAGTGGAAAAATTGAATGAAGCCATTACTTCACAAGGGCATCCGCCCTCCAAATTGGAGCCCTTGGAACCCACTATGTTAGAGGTAGATGGAAATGTTTTCCATGGTGCTTGTAGGTGGAGAAGATTTTTCATTCTTACATGATATTGAGAAGGCATTTGGTCTACTCCTCGATGAATGCCTTAGTATTTTTTGTTCAACATCTGATGTTCCCATGGATAACTCTTCCAACCAAATTAAAAAATCAACCATTCCATTTGATGATTCAATTGCAAACACTATTGCCTTGTTGTGCGAGGATATTTTGAGTGATGCCAACCAGAATGCCATTGAAGAGGATTTGATTGTAGCAAGGGAAATAATTTAGAAGAAGATTGCAACATCCCTTGTTGTGGAGCAGATTGGCATGGCTCACTCTTCCATTCCTCTAGATGCAATGGGAAGAGGAGAGGATGAAGACAGGCTTCGAGATGTAAACATCTAATGACATTTATGATTGACTATGTTTCATATTTTTACTCATTAAATGTCTATGTGCAGGAAGCAATCGAAGTCGATAAATTTGCAGCAAGGAGTGGTGGTGATCAGGCTTCCCGTGGCAGTGGCTCTTCCTTAGCAAACTACATTGGGAAATTGCAAAAGGAAGATTTTCTTATTGTCCACAATGACTATTTCCCTCAAGGGAACTTCATGACTTGGTCTTTGAAGGCCTTGAGCAAAATTTTGTGCCTATCTACAATAATGCAAAGGACCAACTGTGTAATTTTTGTTAGGAATTCATTTTCCCTTACAATCATAGGAGTTAACTTTACAGGAAAAATATTACAACAAATAGGAACTGTTTTGGGTCTTGGATTGACAGACCCCCATGTTTTACCTCGATCAGTTTTAAATTACCAATTGCCACAATCTTTCCAAAGTAGAAAGAATGTAGTGGAGAGGCTGAAGGCCAAGAGACAAATGTAAAAACTTTAAATAAAAAATATTATTTTTTCAATTCCCATGTGTATTCAATTGTCTATTGTGCCTTTACCTTTTTGGAAACATAATTCATATATTTTGCATAGTTAAATCAATGTTTCTTTGAATTTTATGTAGTGGAATTGGCTTCTAAAGGCCTAGGAATGCCAAAAAAAGGATTGTCACATAGATGTGTGTATGGACCCTGCAAAATGTTTACAAGACCCATATCCGTGTTTCTATGGCAACCCTTTTTTTGGCATTCCTAGGCCTTCTTGAGTGCACTAGAGCACATTTGCATAGTTAAAAATGCATATAAACATGCATCAAGCTATAAGTACATGTAAACATGCATCAAGTTTATTCCTCTATTTTACAAAGACTTTGCATGAAATTCACCTCAAATAGGGAATAATGGGGTTCCAAACATTGGTTGTTTTCTCATGATTTAGTTCTTCTAACATTGGACACCTCAAAAGAGATGTCTCCCATTCCCGACTATTCCATTAGTCTGTGTCATCAACCTCTTCAAGGTCATCAACTCTTATCAATGCCCTTGCAAGTTTAGACTATCTTTGAGATCCTTTGTAACCTTGTGTACAATATGGGCAAGGATAGAGCGAAGATGCTCCTTGTTTACAACCTAGCATGCATTTTATACTCTTAAGGTCTCCACCCAAATGCCATTCTACCTCAAAATATACCATCTACAAAAATCTTTTGCCCATGTATTTGAGAAGAAATTACTTCATCCATCAAATCCTACTAAAAATCCATGAAATAACATTGTTTGTTTCTTTGGGAACTTCTATAGCACCAAAGCACCAGATATCTCTCTCTGATTTGACACTCTAAGTAAAATGGGAAGTGGATCCTAAAGTTTTATCAGCATTATAATGAGTGAATAAGTCATCTACTTGTTCAGCCCTTAACACTTGTCTAAAATCTGCAACATGATTGTATGGATCTCCAGTGCCATCAAAGTAGTTCTTCATGGACTTAACCAGTTGAGTAGGTCTCAAGTTCTTAGGATGTTAACACTCTGGATCTTGGCAAGGGAAACTCATCCATGCCGCTTTGAGGTCTCAAGCCTCTATTCCTCTCCTGATTTGTTATGTATGTCTCTTACCCTAATTTATCTCTTCCTAATGTGTTTGCAAATGTTCTTTCCTTATGGATGCCATTAAATTGAGATGATCCCGCTCCTTATTGGCCATAGGACACATTAGATCTAGGTGCAGGAAAAAACTAATTTTCCCTTCCAAGTGTATGCATGCCTACCATGCTCTATTACCACCAAACATTTTCTCTGAAGTATTACCTAGGTAGATAACTTTTTGTGGTGCCTCAGGGTCTTTAAATTCATAGATTATGACTCCTCCTACTTCATCAAGTTGATTTGGTTTGAAAAATCTCCAAAAAGTTTTATCCATATCCCTATTCAGGAATAACTCAATACGTTTTTTATCTTGAGGTATCGATTTAAGGTTAATGATTCTAGTGAAGATGGATTTGCCATGAGCTGTTTGAGGTTCTCAACCTATGTTTCCTTGTTTTAGGTCTCCTCTCTCGTTCTCTAGAATGAAATTTCCAAACTCATTTGTCCTGTCATGTAAGCTGGTAACCACATACATGGTTCCTTGCTTATCAATGTATGAGACATCTTTGAATTTCACCACTAGGTGTTCAAATTCAAAGGGTTGATCCGGGTTTTTGATCTAGACAACGGATCATCCTAGACCATCCTCATAGATGTGAGCACCTACATGGTCTTAATATAATCCAACTACATCTTATAGGGACATTCTGGTGTTTGCAAATAGGCTACACCTGAACTAGCTCCGAGTTGTTCCATAGTAAAAGACATCTTTGAACCACTAGTCTCATAACTTCCCACGTTGTCGGCGCGAAAACAACGGTCGGTGGATCAAGCCAAGCGCAGGAATTATGGTGCACGCAGAGTGCTTGGTTCAAGCTCAGGTACGGTGGACACTCAAAGACATAAATATCAACTTAGAAAAATAATTGTTTCAAAATCAAAGACTGGATATATAATTAAGAGCTTTGAAAACATAAATCGGAAGTCCTTGCAAATTATAAATCAATCACACTCGTTCAATATTCTTCATCAAACTTAAGCAATTTCTAATTAATATATTTATTACCTTTCACTTGGCCAATAACTATTTCACTCTGTTTAAAGCATTAGTTAGGTTTGATTGAAAGAAACATTTTGTCAACCATCTTTCTTTTGTGGGTGACTTTTTGTTTTGTCGGCATAGTTATCATATTAATTAATTCGAATTGTTTTTATGAGTTTCAAACGTTGTTGTATAAACTTAAGTAAGTCAATTCAAAGCAATAAACAATCTCTAGACGGAAGTTGAAAAATTATGAATCATGAATATGAACAAATTTTTACCCTCTGGTGTTTAAGAAAACCCATAAGTTTCAATTGTTTTACAGAAATAACTAACGACTTAATATCATTAATACGATAAAGGAGCAAAACTCTAGTCTTTTGTAAGTTATAGTATTTCTGCAACAAAGTTTCCCACGAAGAACGCTTAACAATGGAGAATAACCTATATAGTTTCTATAGGTTAAGTCCAGCAAGGCCGATTACATGAGAAGATGTGCACACTATGACATTTCTATTTCTCTTCAATTCAGAGCTTTACCCTTCAAGGCTGCTGCTCACAAAATTTCATTGATCCGATTCTGAGTTTTTCTTGCTAATCGAATTCCTTTTCAGTAGAGCTCTCCATCCATGCAATCTCCATGATTCATCTCTGACACAAAGTACTCTTACCCAACTGAAGCTTTATTGACTTCCAATTAGCACTGATGGTTGGAGAGTAATGGTTAAATACTCTTTGTGCAGCGATATAAGATGTGTGGCGCCTCCATGACTTCTCTGCTCTGAAAAATGAAACTTGAGCTCCATATATAGCCGTCCTCTTTTCGATCTTTGTATTGCTTTTTCTCCAAAGCATCAGTTGGAAGCCCGATTCCCAAGAGCTCTGATATGTCAGAGTTTTCAGAGAAGAAGGTCCATGTTCGAATCCTCTCCCATCAGTCTTTTGATCATCGGATTGTAGCCAAAAACACCGCCTTGTGAGTTGATAGAAATATTAGCCAGTGAATTTCCCTTCCTGCGCATGCTCTTCACTTGTCGGCATTTTCCGCCATAGTTGACATAACAATCATATTATATTGCTTCAGGTTTCTTTTTCGCCAAGTTAGAGAATCTCTGTACCTGTCAAATGTAAACTTTCCTAGCCGTCAGTGAATCACAGATTGGTCTTCTTGCATGCAAAAGCTTCTGCAGCATCCGACTGCATGCTTCTCACTATTAACTCCTCAGCGCTCTTCTATTGATCATTCATTTTCGTGCCAGATTTCAGCGCTCTTCTATTGATGATTCATTTTCGTGCCAGATTTGATCTCTCTGTTGATCGTTTCCCTCTGCGCGCATAGGACGTCCTTTCTTTGTCTGTCGCTCGTCTCGTAGATGATCTACATACTTTCTCCTATATTCCCCCACCTCGGAGCTCTCTGAATCTTTTTCTTTCTGAGAAGCCCTGTTTCCATACGTTTTTTTTCTCTTTTTTTTACCACCTTTGCTTTTTCATGCATAAGTATTGCATGAACTCTATTAATAGAGTCATGAAAACTCATACGCTGAAAATACGTTTCCCCCTTATTTTTTTAGCTTAAAAAGTGAGCTTTTACTATTTTAATAACTTGTAAATGAGCATCCAATTACAATCAGTACAAATATAACGCCAACTACATGATTTCCATTGGAGGGAAAAGAGACCCATTAAAATCACACAAGCCAAGGTGAGGAGCCCTTTCCACAGGAAAATCTATTGTTTCTTTTGGAGAAGATCACTCTAACATCCACAAATCGTATCGTGCATCTTTGTTCCGAACAATGTTCTGATTTGAGGCAAGTTGAAGCGAGAGTAGAGATGAAAATCTCTACGACACTCACCCCCACCAAACCTGTGCTTCCTCCGGATGCACCAACCTGAGAATAAACCTGCTTTCTTCATAACATCTAATTTGTTTTTCATGTGATTTTCTTATTAAATTTTGCAAGTGCATGGGTAAAAATAGTAAAGTGCCTTATGCACGGCCATGTATTGGGTCCCTATAAAATGCACACTTTTAAAATGCATGTATAAAATTCATGGTGCAATTTAGAAGGAACTTGGCATTGGATGTCAAAGCTAGTACTCTGAGTCACATACATTTCATTGTGCATTTACATCACACCTCACAATCACTCATCGTACATGGGAAAAACTCAAATTGTGCCTCGGTCGTGTAATATGAACCTATCATACAAATTTGGAAATGCATTAACACTCAATATTGTGCATGAGAAAGGTAAAAAGCTTTTGATGGCGAGGTCTCTCCTCTTCATTTGAACCCTGTTACAAAAAAATAATCACATGCATTTACATCATTGATATGTGCCGTTGGACGTGCATCTAGGGGTATAAACTCAAGTTCACATTACATTCTCAATGCATACTCAGACATGCAAGTTAATCAAAATGGTGCGAGATGGATCAATGCATTTTGGTTAAGAATTTCTAAACTCAATCTGTATAGGCCTTGCTCTTGCAAAGAAAATTCTTTTGCAGTATACATGTTGCATGGAAAACATAAATATGAGTAATTTAAAAAACATCTTTTACATATACCCTCACTACATGGTCTCTCAAAATCCTAGAGGAACTAAATTCATTATCTTTAATTGTTCTTCTTGCATAGATTTTCTTCATTTCCGATGACTTGCATCCATCTCAAGTGCAAGAATTATTTAACTTTTAATTACGAACAAACTCATTTAAACCTCCTTATCTTTACAAGTTGCTAGAGCTCGATGCATAACTGCAACTACATAAAACATCAAAACCTTCATATATATTTGAACAGACAATCTATGCTCTCATACCTGCATAGTTGTATCATCACGTTCATACATTCATTTAGATATGGTGCATATATTATCTCATTTTCTAACCATCATACTTCATTTATATGCATGCTTTAGTACACGCACATACTCATACTTAGCAAGCCAAGTTTATGCTTTTCATACATGATTACATGTACTCTCTCATGGAAACCTACACATACATAAATGCATGCTCATATATGCTTTGCACATGCATTTGCATAATCATTCAATCCTAATCATCATGCTTTGCACATGCATTTGCATAAATGCAATCATGCATTCAATCAGTTTATCTCATAGTTAACTCAAAAATTTATCTCATACTTTCATACATACACATAGAGTTATAAACTTGTTTCAAAATTCAATTCAAAAGTTATTCCAAAAATCATAACATTTATCCGAGCTTCGTCATTCTCCTTGGACCTGAACAAGCAAATTCAAAAACAAACTCTCAAACAGAAACACAAAGTTTAATCAAATAATTATAGCATTAAGTTATTTTGCATAAACATATAATTGAAAAAAAAGTAAAATTTCTTTGATCAATGATATGTTACCTTTTTGATGAGGGAGATGGTAAACTCCCGTATAAATACCTTTTTGATGAGGAAGTAGGTTATAACTCCCATATAAATACCTTTTTAATGAGGAAGTAGGTTATAACTCCCATATAAATACCTTTTCATGGATGGAAAACATTCATAAAAATTCATAAACTTTTATTCATCATAATTATAAAAACAATTTGGACTATTTCTCAATTTTCACGTGTCATCCTTGTGCAGTAACTGTTTTATAAAAAACTTTTCATCAAATTTCCTTTTCATAAAAAAAAACAATTTGATTCATCTTTTCTTGTCAAATTAGTGTGTTAATCATTTATTAGTTTAATCATTTATTAGTTTAATCATTTCTTCTATTTTCTTCAATGGTAAATTCTTAGTTTTCTTGTTAAATTTTAAAGGTTCTGATTGTTTTGAATTTATGTTTATATTGTTTTTTATTTGTTTAATTATATCATCAAGAAGTTGCTTCTCTATTTCATTTGTTTGTTTTCCACAATTTTGATTCATAATACTTTGTTTGGTCTCTTCTCGTTTAATTCCTTCTTCATTAAACTGATTATATTTATGTTTGTTCAATTGAATTTGTAGTTCTTTAAGCTTGTCTTGATCAAAACAATTCTCATTAGAAAGGAGCATTGGGTCAAGTGAAATCTGTAAATTTTTAAGTTTCCTTGCTCCTACTTGTATTTCATGATCAAAGTCACCTAGACCAATTTCCAATTGCTCTTCCATAATCGGATTTTGATCTTCTTCCTTTAGTCTAATACTTTTGATTTCTTCTATTAGCTCTTGTTCTCGGTTTGATGTCATCATTTCTTCTTTTGTTTGAATGTTCATATGTATGATAGGCTTCCATATTTTTTTACTTTCACATGGATTAGGTTTAGTTTGAATCTCCTTTAGTAGTTCTTTCATTCCACCCCTTCCTAGATTTAAATTTAAAGGTGATAGATCTTGATAATTACAAATTTTTCTCTTATTTTCAACCACTAGTTTTCGTCTTTGTGCATCTTCATATGACCTGCAAGTCCAAAATGCATGGCCATATTGATCACACCAAAAACACTGCAAAGGTCTCATTCGAATCCTATTTGATGTTCTTAATGAATGTCTACGGCCAGATTTTCTAAAAGCATGAGCATGTGTTATAGGTGAAGGATGTATCGACAAACTTTGGCTCATTCCCTCCTTTTCTAGCTCTAATTCTTGTATTTGTTTGGATAATATTTCATATTTATGGTTCATTTCTTGAATTTGAGCATTCATTTCCTCTTTCCAAGTTCTAAGAATAATTCTTAATACTTGTAGAGTCTCTGGCATAGCTTTGAGTGTATCATTTAAAGTCAAAATCACTCTAAATTTCTTTTGTATAGCTTCATTTGCCTTGTTTTCCATTTCTATGAATTTATCTTCCCATTTTCTCAAGTGTTGATCCATCAATGTGTTCACATATGCTTCATCAATAACAATACTCTTGGAATTATGCTCTGGTAATTTAATTTCAAAAGGTTCTTTACGTTGATTTATATTTTTCATGTTTTTATGTTGTTTTTGTTTACCCATGACTACGCTTGAATGTCAAAGGAGTACCACATAAATGAAAAAAAAACTATGATTTTATATACACATCAAACATTACCAGGAATTGATTTGAGGAAAAGGTTCAGAAATCATGCACCCGAGTTGCGATGCCGATTCTTCACGTCGGGTTCACCAAATGTCGGCGCGAAGCCAACGGTCGGTGGATCAAGCCAAGCGCAGGAATTATGGTGCACGCAGGGTGCTTGGTTCAAGCTCAGGTACGGTGGACACTCAAAGACATAAATATCAACTTAGAAAAATAATTGTTTCAAAATCAAAGACTGGATATATAATTAAGAGCTTTGAAAACATAAATCGGAAGTCCTTGCAAATTATAAATCAATCACACTCGTTCAATATTCTTCATCAAACTTAAGCAATTTCTAATTAATATATTTATTACCTTTCACTTGGCCAATAACTATTTCACTTTGTTTAAAGCATTAGTTAGGTTTGATTGAAAGAAACATTTCGTCAACCATCTTTCTTTTGTGGGTGACTTTTTGTTTTGTCGGCATAGTTATCATATTAATTAATTCGAATTGTTTTTATGAGTTTCAATCGTTGTTGTATAAACTTAAGTAAGTCAATTCAAAGCAATAAACAATCTCTCGACGGAAATTGAAAAATTATGAATCATGAATATGAAAAAATTTTTACCTCTGGTGTTTAAGAAAACCCATAAGTTTCAATCGTTTTATAGAAATAACTAACGACTTAGTATCATTAATACGATAAAGGAGCAAAACTCTAGTCTTTTGTACGTTATAGTATTTCCGCAACAAAGTTTCCCACGAAGAACGCTTAACAATGGAGGAATAACCTATATAGTTTCTATAGGTTAAGTCTAGCAAGGCCGATTACATGAGAAGATGTGCGCACTATGACATTTCTATTTCTCTTCAATTCAGAGCTTTACCCTTCAAGGCTGCTGATCACAAAATTTCATTGATCCGATTCTGAGTTTTTCTTGCTAATCGAATTCCTTTTCAGTAGCGCTCTCCATCCATGCAATCTCCATGATTCATCTCTGAGAGAAAGTACTCTTACCCAATTGAAGCTTTTTCGACTTCCGATTAGCACTGATGGTTCGAGAGTAATGGTTAAATACTCTTTGTGCAGGGATATAAGATGTGTGACGCCTCCATGAATTCTCTGCTCTGAAAAATGAAACTTGACCTCTGTATATAGCCGTCCTCTTTTCGATCTCTGTATTGCTTTTTCTCCAAAGCATCAGTTGAAAGCATGATTCCCAAGAGCTCTGATATGTCAAAGTTTTCAGAGAAGAAGATCCATGTTCGAATCCTCTCCCATCAGTCTTTCGATCATCAGTTTGTAGCCAAAAACGCCGCCTTGTGAGATGACAGAAATATTAGCCAGTGAATTTCCCTTCTTGCGCATGCTCTTCAATTGTCGGCATTTTTCTCCATAGTTGACATAAAAATCAGATTATATTGCTTCAGGTTTCTTTTTCGCCAGGTTAGAGAATCTCTGTACTTGTCAAATGTAAACTTTCCTAGCCGTCAAAGAATCACATATTGGTGTTCTTGCATGCAAAAGCTTCTACAACGTCTCACTCCATGCTTCTCACTATCAACTCCTCAGCACTCTTCTATTGATGATTCATTTCCGTGCCAGATTTCAGCGCTCTTCTATTGATGATTCATTTTCGTGCCAGATTTGATCTCTCTGTTGATCATTTCCCTCTGCGCACATATGACGTCCTTTCTTTGTCTGTCGCTCGTCTCCCAGATGATCTGCGTACTTTCTCCTATATTTACCCACCTCGGAGCATCTCTGAATCTTTTCCTTTCTGAGAGCCCCTGTTTCCCTACGTTTTTTTTCTCTTTTTTTTTTCCACCGTTGCTTTTCCATGCATAAGTATTGCATGAACTCTATTAATAGAGTCATGAAAATTCATACGCTGAGAATACGTTTCTCCCTTATTTTTTTAGCTTAAAAAGTGAGCTTTTGCTATTTTAATAACTTGTAAATGAGCATCCAATTACAATCAGTACAAATATAACGCCAACTACATGATTTCCATTGGAGGGAAAAGAGACCCATTAAAATCACACAAGCCAAGATGAGGAGCCCTTTCCACAGGAAAATCTATTGTTTCTTTTGGAGAAGATCACTCTTACATCCACAAATCGTATCGTGCACCTTTGTTCCGAACAATGTTCTGATTTGAGGCAAGTTGAAGCGAGAGTAGAGATGAAAATCTCTACGACACTCACCCCACAAAACCTGTGCTTCCTCTGGATGCACCAACCTGAGAATAAACCTACTTTCTTCATAACATCTAATTTGTTTTTCATGTGATTTTCTTATTAAATTCTGCAAGTGCATGGGTAAAAATAGTAAAGTGCCTTATGCACAGCCATGTATTGGGCCTATAAAATGCATACTTTTAAAATGCATGTATAAAATTCATGGTGCAATTTAGAAGGAACTTGGCATTGGATGTCGAAGCTAGTACTCTCACTCACATACATCTCATTGTGTATTTACATCACACCTCACAATCACTCATCGTGCATGGGAAAAACTCAAATTGTGCCTCGGTCGCGTAATATGACCCTATCATACAAATTTGGAAATGCATTAACACTCCATATTGTGCATCAGAAAGGTAAAAAGCTTTCGATGGCGAGGTCTCTCCTCTTCATTTGAACCCTGTTACAAAAAAATAATCACATGCATTTACATCATTGATATGTACCATTGGACGTGCATCTAGGGGTATAAACTCAAGTTCACATTACATTCTCAATGCATACTCAGACATGCAAGTTAATCAAAATGGTGCGAGATGGATCAATGCATTTAGATTTGAGGCATGTACATTGGGTCCTCTACGGGCCGATAATTTGGATGTCCTATAGGACATAACTGCATCTTGTTATCCTCTTTCTTAGCTTCTTTACACATCCACAATTGGGCATCCTCATGCATCCAAGATTGATCGCTTGATCCTGCACTATGGATAGACAAATCATCCTCTTCCTTATGGATGGGGTTCCATTGTAGCGGGGGTACATCTCGGTATGCAAAGGTGTGCAAGTTTATCTTGGTGGTGTTTCCTTGATGTTGAAGGTATAATGAGTCTCGTCACCAATCTTGTACTACCCTAAGCTGTCTCATGAAGGGTCGTCCTAATATCATCTCATAGTTATTTGCTTTTCAAAATTGACAGATGGCTAAAGTATGCTCAAATTCAACTCCACAGGTGGTTAATTTGATATTTTCCAATATTCCTAATGGTTTCTCTACATGACCATCTGCTAATTGAAGCTTCATACGAGTGGTTATTAGGAAAGGCTTTCCCCATTTCTCCCAAATCTCTTTAGTAGCAATACCTACTCCTGCTCCTGTGTCTAGTATAGCTTTGGTCATGTATCCATTGTATGTGACCGGTAGACATGTGTTACCCTCATCTCCTTCACTAAATTCTCCAACCTTATCCATACGGATTTGTACATTAGATGGGTTTTCATTTCCCTTGCTTTCCCTTTCGTTCTTCTCCTGCTCTAACTTCAATTGTCCTGCTAATTGTTTCCATAATTGTGGTTTAACACGAAGTAGTTCTTCCACAGTCAATTGGCATTGCACTTTGGTCTTTTTAAGTTCTGTCAGATTGTGTGAATTATTATCTGGGATTCCCTTTTCTTTTCCTTGTATTGTGGGCGCACGGAAGATTATGGATTCTATTTTGTATTCTCCCGTGTAGTTTGGTAGGGTAGAAATACTCTGGGTCTCCTCCCTATTTCGGTCTAGTTTAGAGACTTCTTCATATATTTCTTCCATGTTTGGTGTTGGTTGGATATCTTCCACATCTAATTCTTCAAAAGAAGGTTTTGCAACTCCATTCCTCTTCCATTGATCTTCTCGAATTCTATTCCACAATTCTTTTGGCCAGTCAGCCTCTAAATCCGGGACTATGGACATAGGTTTGTCCTGTGTTTTCAATAGTTCAGGTTTATCTTCCTTCTCTTTTGGTTCCTTGTCCTTGGCATTGATACAATAATTGTATTGATCCTCTCATATTCTCGTCTCAGGTAGAGCTGGGATAGTCTTCTCTAGGGTGGCTTGTGCTACCTCTATGAGTTTTTTGCATATCACTAGCCTCTCCTTTTCTAACTCTCCTTGTGGGTAAAGCTTTTCATGTTGCTCTACCTTCGGTCCATTCTTGATTCTATCTTGGTAAGCTTTCAACCACATGTCTAAATCATCTGGTTTTGGGTCGGCTAGAATTGATCCTGGCTTATCTAGTTCTCGTGTAGGCAGTGTAATGGAAATTTCTTCTTGATCCTCAGGTCTTTTAGATTTGTTATTGCTACGTGTATGCTTCTTGTCTTCCTTGTTTTTGTTTTTCATCCATTTTTCTTTGAGTTTTTCTCTCCTTTCCTTCCACTTTTGGCTTTTCGTTGCTTGGGTACTCTCATGTGGGTCTTCTGAATCTTCCACTATTTGAATTCTGGGGTCTACGGTTTTACATTTTTCTTATTCAAGGTCCGTTCGTTTTCCTTCTTGTTCCTTCGATCGTGCTCGTGTAATGGCTTTTAATGGTACGGTGTATTCCTTATCACTTCTCGATGCTTCTATCACTTTGATCACATTAATAGGTGATGTGTCTTGGACCTTATTGGGATTTTTTGGGCAATCCCTAAAGAGATGTTCCTTTCCACAATCACTACAATACCCTTCCCAAGTCTTAGGAGGTGGTGGGTTGTATGGCCGAGTGCATTCTCTGATAAAGTGGTCTCCTCCGCATCTATAACATTGTCCTCTTGGCATAGGTGGTCTAATGGGTGGTCTTATGGGTACCTGTGCTTTAGGTGCAGTGTATGTATGTCGCTACCGCTGGTCCATAGACATTGTCATAACCTTCGTATCAATAGTATTGCGGGTCATAAGCTTGCTCATACTCCGTTATATTAGCATCATAGGAATAGTACTCTCCTTGGGTTTGCTCGTATCCTGGGTTCATTGATTCTACACTGGCTATAGGTGATGCTGGCACTATGGCTCTTTCAAAGTTTTCCTCTGGTTGGGCATACTTGACAGGTACCACATGTTGGGGAAGTGATAGTTCTGGTCCTAATACCGGCTGAGTGTTTCCAATTTGTACTTGATCATATGGTCTAGGTACTCCTGGTGGTCCTGAATAGGGATTATACCTTGGAATCTCCCTGCCTGCCTCTCTAGGTGGGTATCCATATGGCCGATACTGTGGTGGGTTTAAAGGTCAGGTCTGCCTGTTAAATGGGCAATTCTCCGTGGTGTGATTGGTGTATTTCTATTCTATGTGGCAATACAAAGTGGTTCCTTGATGGAGCTACCTATTGTAAGGGTAAGCCTGCGGTACAGTACCTGTTCCTCCTCGTACACACATGTGAGTGGGGTGATCACTTCCACATAGGCTACATCTTCGTAACATGGGTATTCTTAGTGAAGGATGCTGGCAGTTCCTTTGACCCTGAACTCCGAACTTCTTTGCTACCAGTTCTTCTAATTCTTCTATGTTACTAGAGTTGGATGTTACTGTGCTTCGAGTGTCTTTTGATTTAGTAGGACTAGTTGTACTCTTGAGATCATCTGCTAGGTTGTCCTCTAGGTCAATACACTCTTGGAGACATTCACTCAACATTTGTAGCCTCTTTACATAGACTAAAGTCCTTAAAGTCCCGTTCGTTAGTCCGTCCATGAATAATGATATCATTTTTTGCTATGTAGGTCTTTCTCCTACTGGGCATCTATCAACATACTGATTGAATCTTTGGGCAGTTGTTTTTACAGTTTCATTTGGGTTCTGTTTAAAGCTATGGATTAAAGATGAAGAGTTGTGTTTAATTCCTCTTGGTGAATTCCCCTATGAATTCTTGAAAGAATTGTTCAATATCTCTAAATTGATTAGGATCTAATGGTTGGAACCAAGTTAGAGCCGTTCCTGTGAGAGTGAGTCCAAAGGACTACTGCACAAAGAAATCATCCACTTGTTCAGCTCTTAGAACTTGTTTAAATTCAGCAATGTGGTCGTAAGGTTCTCCCAATCCATCATAATGATTTCTCATACATTTGGCCACCTGAATTGGTCTTAATCTTCTCATGGGCTCTGGCTGTCTAGGCATTAAAGGAATTGCTAGTCTAATTGGATGCATTTTGGGTTGCGCTCCTAGAGGTGGTCTTGGTCTTACTAGTGGCCTGGGTAGGTTGCCTACTCTAGGATGTGTTTGATTGTGTGCTTGCATTTCGGGCATTGTAAATTGTACATGGGTTCTGTTTGGAATACTCCGATGGCTTGTTTGTCCCGACATTGTATGTTCAGACTCATGTTGTGTCCTGAAAGGGTTCTGAGAGGTAGTTGCCTGCTCTTGCTGAGGGAATACAGGCAAGCCCATATACTTCAATCGAGCTCTATCTGTGGCATCAACAAGCCAATACCTTCTTTGGTTCTTGTCTAGGTATGTTACTCTAGACTCGTCTTCAGGATCTTTCAACTCGTAAAATGTCATCGGGCTTTCTTCCCGTCCTTGTGTAGGTGAGTCAGTTTGGAGTAATAAGTTTGATCCATGGATCAAATAGACCTCAAGTAAATATTCATCTTGCGGTATCAAATCCCCTCTCAAGACTCGAGTTACTACTGATTTTCCTCTGGGAGTAGTTACCAACTCCTCAAGGCCTGGTCTTCCTGAATGCTCTTGTCCTTCTAATCCTCCTCTCTCATTGATCAATTCTGGGTGTTCTGTCACCATGTAGATGTGACCCAACTTATCCATGTATGCTCCTCCTTCATATTTGATAGTTGGTCTGGGCACAATTGTGGAATTGGTGGAGGTCACCATCCGGGCAATTGATCTATTTAAACCATCCAGGTAGATGGGAATCTCCTAGGCATTAGTAGACACATATTGCAGAGAGGTGCGGTACTCCCCTTCTACAGTAGACATGAAGTTTCTCCCAGGAACAGGACCTTGCATGTCTTCTGAAGCCATGGGTATCTCCTCCTCCGAGTCACTAGAGGTGTCGGAATAGGCAGAGTGATGACTGACCTGAGCTGTACTTCCTACCGATGATATAACACTTCTCCGGCTACTTAGAACCCGTCCTGACCTCAAGTTTATCCACCCTCCTGGGGCGTTCTTGGGCTTTAATTCTCTCCCTAATTGGCTCCTCAAATGCCTCAATTTTGCCCTTAAAATTGCTCAAAGTGTTCTAGATGATACCACTCTGGCAATACTGCACTAGGCGATACCAGATGGTCGACGATACGATACCACTACGGGTGACAATACGATACTTGGGTAGTTGACGATACGATACCGGAAGGCTGAGCGATACGATATTGCTTTTCACCCAATATGATACCACTACTCTACGCAATACGATACTATGTGCTCAGGTGATATGATATCACCTGAATGCAGGATATGATACTGTTGCAGTGCACGATATGATACTGGGAATCCTAACGATACGATACCAGTGCAAGTCACGACACGATACGGCAAACCCGCACAATACAATACTAAGACTCGTCACGATACGATACCAAAATTACTCACGATACGATACCTGTGCATAGTCGCGATACGATACCACAACATGCACGATACGATACTTGAGTCCTGCGCGATACGATACTCCTGCTCTACACGATGCGATACCAAGAGGGTCAACGATACGATACTCAATTTATACACGATGTGATACCGCTGTCGGAGAGAATTTATTACTCTTAAAATATTTCAAAAATTAAAAGATTATTTGATTGATATAAGTTTGGTTAAATTATGAAATTTTTTACTAATGTTTGATTTTAATTTCTGTAGGAAAAGTTTGCTGAATATTATCAGGATGGGAAGTATTTATCTAAGTGTTTTCTTAATATAAATAATGATATAGATGAAAATTCAAGGGTTAGTTAAGGGGTTTTCTATGTTTTGAAAGTAAATGCAAGGGTAACTAAGGGTCAATTATAGGTCTTGATCAAGTTTTATAGGATTCTAGCTAAATTGCAACGATAATTAAGGGTCAAATGTATGTTTTGAACATGTTTTATAGGGTTCTAGTTTAATTTCAAGGTTAATTAAGGGTTAATTATTAAGTCTAGAGGATTATGGAAGGGTAGAAGATATGTTTAAGGGTTAATTAGGGTTAATTAGGGTTAATTAACATGATTTGAAGTTATTTGAAGGGTAAACCTAAGGTTAAATAAGTAATTAAGTAGGTTTTAGTCTAAAAATGAATTATTCATAGGGCAAATATAGCAAAAGAAACCTTAGCAAAAATATTTTAAATAAAAAATATATTAATTATTTATTTCCACTAAGCTTATGATAATAAATAAATTTATTGATGGTTTAAATTAATTTTTCTAAGGTTTTATATTTATTCTAAAGTATTTAAATGAATAAAAAAGAAGTGAAAGGTTGTATTTAAATTTAAAGTCTATGGTCCAATAAATATTTAATGGTATGGTTGTGAGTATTTTTTAGAAAAAGAACTAGGAGAAATTTCCACGCCTATTTTTTTTGTTGAAGTGATGTGGAGTTGAAGAGGAGTTAATTTAGGTAGCATGGATCAGATATCTAAAGGAAAAAGTGGGCTATGGTGGGCTACTCTCATCTATTTAAAGAGAGGAGTACGTACTCACAAGCTCATGTGATTTTCAGGTACTTACTTTTTGCTCTAGACTATAGTCAAATTTTGCACATAGTTCTATGACAATTCTCTGACAGGAGGAGAGAGAAGGCCATCTCTCTTGCTTTTGTCCTTCAATTTATGGAAAGCAAATTTGTTTTTTGAATTTCAGGATATGCAGAGTTTTTTTTTCTTTCTTCCTTCTCCTTTCTTTATTGATCCTCTTTTATTTAGTCTTTTTCTTCTCCCAACCCCCTTCTTTATTAAAAAAAATGATTTTTCTCCCTCTCACTCTCTCCCTTTCTCTACCGGCGGCGCAGTAGCGCTGCACGTGCAGCATAGAGAGAGAGAGAGAGACTGAGTTAGAGAATTTTTTTTTTCTTTTTAATTTTTTTTTTTGTTTTTTCCTTCTTTCATTCTCTCCCTCCCTTTCTCTGTCGGCGGTGCAGCAGCGCTGCGCGCGCAGCACAGAGAGAGAGAGAGAGAGAGAGAGAGAGAGAGAGAGAGAGAGAGAGAGAGAGAGAGAGAGAGTTTTGAGTTTTTTTTCTTTTTTATCTATTTTTTATTTTTTATTTTTTCCTCCTCCTCTACCTGCAGTCGACGGCGGCCATGTTTGTCAGAAAAAGAAAGAGAGAGAGAAAAAGAGAGAGAGAGAGGATGAGAGAATTTTTGTTTTTTTATTTATTTTTGTTATTTTATATTATGCATTTTATTTCTTTTTAATGTTTTTTATATATGTTTTATTAGTTATTATAAATATGAATTATTACTTATATATTAAAATATACATCGAATAAATATAAGTTACTAATGTTTATATTTATTTATGTGTGTGAATATATTTATATTTATTTATATATGTGTGTGAATATATATGTATTTATTTATGTATGTTTGTGAATGAATGTTTTATTTGAATATATATATATATATATATATATATATATATATATATATATATATATATATATATATATATATATATATATATATGTTTTAATTTATGTTTATGTGTTAATATATGTATAAGTATATATGTATATGCATTTATTTATGTGTGTGCATGTGAGTATTTATGTCTTAAATATGTTTTACTATAAGTATATATTATTATGTATGTATGTATGTATGTATGTATGTGTGTGTGAAAGTATTTAGCTTAGGTTCATTATATCTTAATATATAGTCTTTAAGTATGCTTGTTAGAATGAATGGTTTTATTATGAATGACATGTAGGGTATGAAAGGATATGCATGTATGTTTATTTGATTAACTTGATTTTAAATATATGTGTTTTGCATTCCTAACCTTCTTTTTATGAGTTTCAGGTTACCAGATGGAGGGTCCATTTAGCTTCTAACCTTACCTTCCTCTAAGATTCCATTTCATTATCTAAACTTTTCCTTATCCATTCACTTATCCTAACCATGTGTATCTTATCCTTTCCTTTCTTACCCTTAACCGAAGCTTCTTCAACCCTTAGCTTTGATAGATACCTAAGTTCTTATACCCATGTATTATGATAGCATGTTTAGTCATTAATTGAACACATGTTAGTGTTAGTGCATGAACCCATGTTAGTTATTAGTGCATGTTAGTGCATGATAAGTATGTTAGTGCATGTTAGGTATGTTAGTTAATGTTGATGCATGTTAGTAAATGGTAATACATGTTAAATCTTAAGCAATGCATGCTAGATGTTAGAAGTTAGGAATGTTAATGCATGTTAGTTAAGAAACTGCATGTTAGATTTTAGGATATGCATGTAAATGATAGGTATGTTTATGAATGTTAGAAGTATATTAAGTGCATGAATATTGTTTTGCATGTAAATGTATATTTAGCTAATGCATGTTAGAAATTTATCCATGTTAGTTCATGCATGTCAATTAATGTATATACTTTTGATGTTATGTGTATATCATGTGTGCATGCATGTTGATAGTGTTTGCATGTATGTATGCATGTCATGCATGTTTGCTTGTTGCATGATAGTACATGCATGTTTATGCATGATTGTTAATGCATGTGCATTTATGCATGTGCATGTATGCTTATGCATGGTTATTAGTGCATGTAGGCATGTTGTATGCATGTTCATTTAGTGCATGAGCCTGAGTGTATGTGTGGAAGGGTGTAAGGTAGTGCATGCATGTTCATATGTATGTATGTTATGTATACATGTTTATGCATGAATGTGTGCATGTCATGTATGTAAGCATGTATATGTATGATATGCATATGTGTGTTAGTGTAATTCATTTATGCATGTATGTGTCATGTATGTATGCATGATCATTTATGCATGTGCATGTATGTTCATGCATGGTTGTTAGTGCATGTGCATGAATGCATATGTTTTTGTTTGCATGTATGCATGTTCACTTATCTGCATGCATATGTTTGTTGATACATAAAAATTTATGCATGTTAGTTAAATGTATGTTCATTTATATGCATGTGTGTATGTTGTGTATGTATGCATGTTCACTTATGCATGAATATGCATGCATTTGAGTTATGTTAGGGTATCTAAGTTATGTAGGCATGTATATGCATGGTATGTAATGTATGTGTGCATGTAATTTATGTTTGCATGTTAAGGAATGTATGTCCATTTATGCATATGCATGTATCTTAATGCTTGGTTATTAGTGCATGTGTATGATTGCTTGTTGCATGTTAGTCCATATATATGTATGCATGATCATTTAAGCATGTGCATGTTTGCATGAAAGTTATGGTAATGCATGTATGTTTTGCATGTGTGTTTGTGAATGTATGATTATGTGTGGTATGCGTGTCATTTATGTTAAGTGTATGTATATGCATGTTAGCTTATATAATATGTTTAAATATGTATAAGTAAATGAAACAATGTACTTATATGAATGATTTATGTATGCTAAAGTAATTGTATGAATGTATTATTTTATTGTAATATGTATGTTTAAATAAATGAATTAACTAAATTTGTTTAAGTTTTAAATGAGTGTAATTATTTTATAAATGCATACTAATATTTCTCATGTGATTTTCGGAGAGCTGTTGGCGAACTGGAGATTCATGTGATTTTTTCAGATGTGATTTTCTGAAGAATTGCAGCCCTGTTAATGAACTGAAGATTTGCAGCGAAAAGAATTACTTAGTTTAAACTATTGATTAGCTTGTATAGGTTATTCATTAAGCTTGGATAGGTTATCATTTTATGACATTATCTTATAAGTGTGTATAGGAATTTGATCATTAATCTAGTGTCATTTTCATCTTATGTCTAAAGAGGCTTCTTCAAGTAGTTCTTTTCTACCTCCAGCTACATTTGAGTTATTATTTCCTAAACCAGTTGAGGAAGTTGAAGAGTTAGTTAAAAATAACATAGTTAAAGAAACTTTGCATGATCCTAATAGAACTTTACATTTACTTTCCATTGTTCCACCTAGCATAGAGAATAGTGAAGAACTTTTCCCACCAACTGTAGATAGAAACGACGATAATTTTCAAGAAGATTCAAACAAAATTGAAAGCATTAAAGATCAAGTAGTTAGTGAAAAACTTATCTCACCATCTTATTTTGATGCTATAGAAAGATATAGGAACACTTATCCTACGGACCTTAGGAGAAGTTATATTCTGCATAGTCACCCAGCATGCGTCGTTCGCGAGACGACTGAATTGATCCGCCAGTCGTCAGAAATCGCTCCCACATTTGAACCCAACGTGAATCAACGGCATAGTGGGACAGGTATAAAACTTTTCCTTTCCTTGCATATGCATAAGCTTTGTTTAGACGACGTGGTTGCGGCAGCTTGAGGTGGTCATCGTGCAGAGGCAAATAATACAAACCTTGTAATTCCCTGGTTGTTGAGGGTTGAGCTTATGCTCTGAGCACCTCCACGGGAATAGGCAAGTAGTAAACCTCATCTCTACACCCTTACCATCAAGATTTTGAAGACAAACGTTTGCACTCACAGCACTTAGATTTTTTGTATTAGCATTTATTGCTCAACAAATGTAACTTGAAAATTTCACATGCACTCTAGCTTCTGCTCCAACTGTCAGGTGTCAGGTATATTTTCTTAACTTGCATCTGTTTGTGACTATTTAAGTAGGATTTTAGGAAAGTATAAGATAGTAGGAATTGCTAGATTTAAATTTCATTTCATTTGAAAGTTAGAATTTATTTTCATTAAGATAGTAGGAATTGCTAGATTTAAATTTTATTTGAAAGATAGAATTTATTTTCATTAAAATAATAGGAATTGTTAGACTCAAAAAGAATTCTTATTTAAAAGATAGTATTTATTTAAGATTGTTTGATTAGTACAATTTTAATTAAAACAATCAAAAAGAAATTTATTTGAAAAGTTAGTATCTAGATTTCATTATTAAGGATTGTTAGAATAGCATAATTTAGTTTGAAAATTCATTAAGAATTTTCATTTGGAAAGTTTGCATTTATTTTTCAAGACTTGTTTAAAAGTTTCAAATTTAAGTAAAGCTGGAATCAGGTAACTTAGTTAGTTTGGTAAGGGAACAAAAATCTAAAGTTCAAGAAGAAGTTAAGGATTATATTAAGAAACTTAGGTCTAGTTCTAACATACATATCAAAATGGATGAGTTATTTAAAAATATGATGTCAGAAACTCAAGGCCAAAAAGTAGTAGAAGCTATGCTAAAAGAAAAAGGTAAATTTACTGGAGTTAACACAACTAATTACTTAGACACTTTTGAAGACCTAGCGAAACTACACGGTTTGCCAATTGATAAATGGGTAACATTTTTAGTAAGACTTGCACTAGGTTCAGCCATTAGTGTTATAGAACCTCATAAAGCACTTGCATGGGAAGAATTTAAAAAACAAATGCATAAAGAGTTTTACTTAGAAGATTTTAGTCAACACAGTAGGGAGGGATTTAAGAAGTGGCTTAGCACTCCCAAAACCCAAATATCTCTTACACAATTACATGGGGAATTTATGAAGAGATTTTCACAATTACCTGAACAAGATAGGATTGCACTTACTCCAGATATAGTACTTTATTTCCTAAAAGTTTTGCCTACAGACATTAGAAGTGAGTAGAAAGAAGACTAGAGGAACCTGGAAAAAGATATGGTTTAACAGAGGATTGGGGGTACTTAAACAAGTAGTTGAAGTAGTAGCACAAATGAAACAAAGGCAATCATTATTATATGATATGAATTTAAGCTTTCCAACAGTAGGACCAACTACTCAAAATCCTAAAATTAATATAAACTCTAGTTTAACTGAACAAGCATCAACATCTAAAGTGCCTAGTGAGTTACAGTTTGAAATACTATTTAATAAACGAGATAATATGATGCAAATGCATACGAACATATCTAAGGAAGTGGCAACACTTCAAAACACAGTTCATTCCTTAGTTAGTCAAGATAGAACAATTCTAGGTCCTCAGTTTACTCATGCCCCACAAATGAATCCTATACCTATAGCACCTGTAATACCAATAGCTCAGAATCAACCAGTAGCTCAGAATAATGAACGAAGAGGCACACCCATCCGACGATGTGTTTGGTGTGACTCCACTGAACATATGTCTTATGCCTGTGAATCATTAAAAGAGGCAAAAGAAAGAAAACTAGTTATTGATATTGATAAAAAACTATGTGACTATCGCACCCACCTCCCTCTAGCTGTAAATTGGGGAAAAGGTGGAATGCAAAAACTATATGAAAATATATCAGAAGCACAAAGAAGCTCATCTGGGGTTAGATTAGAATGCGATGAAAGTAATCTAGATGATGATACATCAAAAGAAACCAAAAATTATTCAACAGAAGCATTGATAAAAGCTAGAGATGATATAATGAACAAAACTGCATGGAACTCACCTATAGATAATTTCTCTATCTTCTCACATATTGCAAATGTGGAAGAAAAGAGAAAAAGGGATGAAACACAAGATTTAGATGAGTCTAATTAAAGAATAACCAGAAAACAATTAAGAAAAGAACCTAAAAATGTACAATTTAATGAAAATACAAATTCAGAAGAAACAGAAAAAAATGAGGAAAAAACCAAGAAAACCAAAAGAATTCCAAAAGCTATTTTAACTTCAGAACTTGAACAAAAAAATGACACAAAGGAAATACTGTATGATATTCTTTTAAAAAGTCAAGTGACTATGTCACTTGAACAATTATTTACTATACCTAAATTAGAATTTAAAGATAACTTTATTAAGATGATTAAAAGAAAAAGATTTCCCTTAAATACTGATACTGAAATGCATGACAATGTAGATGTAACTCATATTTCTAAAGATTCCTTTTCTTCTGATTCTGATGATGAAGAAGAAAGTGAAGGATATGTTAATAAAATTTTTTTAGGACCTATACTTCCAGATAATATACAAGAAAAATCTGAAAGCAATTACAAAAAGAGTTTTTGGGCCAGGGGAACACCAGAGATCAAAGTAAATTCAGGAGATAGGAAAAGTTCTTGTACTACTTTAGCTTTACTAGATTCAGGCTCAGAAATAAACATAATATCAAAAGAATTATATGATAAATTTAGATGGCCTATAGATAAACAGCATGGGTGGATTATGAGAACAGCAGACAACGGATGTGGTGCACTTCTGGGAGCATGTGCCAACATTCCAATTTCAATAGGTGGAATAAGTGAAACATTTCACTTTTTCATACAAGATAACTGTTCTTATGAAATTATCTTAGGACAACCCTTTATATGTGAAACTCGTATGGAAACAAAAATAATGGATGATGGATCCGCGTATGCTAGATTTAGATCAAAAGATGACTTACAATCCTTACAAGTAATGACTGTTAACCCGAATCATATTAGAAATAGAGAACAAATTAGGAAAACACCTATCAGATCACAAGAGAAAATGCACGAGAGTCATCTACCTCTTAGTGATTCTGGAACATACTTTGATCAAAATTTTTACTAGACACCATTGTTGAGCGAGACAACAGTGGTAACTGGTTTGATATCTCGCATAAATGTGTAAATAAAATAGAAAATGTTTCTGTTTATTTTTCATCTTCAAAATTACAAATTCTAAATAATAAAGATATTCCTAGAAAACCAATGAAAAAATATGAAAAATATTTTAAAGATAAAGGGTATATGTCTAAAAATAAAAATATTGAAAATATAATTGAAACTTCTTTTTCCTCTACTTTATTTGATGAAATTGACGAAACCTTACATGATGAAAAATTATTACATTAAATAAATATGATTTAATTCTTCCTTATGTAGTTATGACTGTATTTGAAAATGGTACATTTAAACTTAGAGAATTTGATGGTTCTTTGTTGAAGAATTTGATTGCAGGGAAAAGAGTTAAACTATTTAAAAAGAGAAATAACAAAGAATATGAAATTGAAGAAATTGATGATGATGATGATGCTGATGAAAATGAAGATGATGATTAAAATATCAGGTGAAACAGTTTTGATTAAAGATTCTTTGATTTTTTGTGTATATGCATGGCATTATTGCATGGATTAAAAGGATATGTTCGAATTTATTTAAAAAACTCAAATAGAATTAAGATGTAGAAATATCTGAAATATTTATGATTGAAACATAAAAACTCGTATTTTTATGAACTGAATCAGAAAGTTAAATAGAAATTTTGGAATTGGAAGCTTGTAGATGAAAAGGTAGCTTTATTTTGAATACATGTATATGCTTAAAATTTTATCCATTAGTATATGGGATTTTGTATTCTGCTATTTATTTCTTATGAGATCGGACCTCTAAATGAAATTAAAAAAAATAAAATAAAATAAAGAAAACTTCATACCCAATTAGCATATATGTATGTGTTCGTTGTTGGTGCGCTATGTTGGGCTAGTAGGCGGGTGGACCAACATTGGCCGGGTGATCAAGGCCACGATCTGACGCTAGTTTCATCATAGGCTCAGCCTATATGTTGTCATGCGCCTGCATGGGTCGATAGGCGGGTGGAGTTACTCTAGTCGGGCGATCAGAGCCACGAGCTGACGTCGATTTCATGTAGGGCTGACATAGTTTTGTCGTGCGCTATGCGAGATTGGTAGACAAGTGGAATCAACTTGGCCGGGTGGACAAGTCCAGGCGTCGCACCCAATTTTGGTATAGGCCGATTTGTGAAAATTAAAGAAAAAGCTAAGTTGGGATGAAGTAAAAAAGTAAAAGAAAAATGATATGAAAAAAAAAGCAATGAAAAGAGAGTCAGACCATAGGAAATAAAAGTAGGAGGCATATAATTCTATTACCTGATGAGAAAAGTTTTTTTGTATATGCTGTTATACAAGATAAATTACTTATTCTAAGCAAGTGACATGAACAGAAGGACTATAAAACTTATGATTTATTCTTATAAATGCTTGTTTAAATGTGGATTCAGAAATATGATATGATATTTTTATAACTTATATCTACTTTGTGTTTTTTTAAATGATTTGTACTAATCTTTTTAATTGCATAAAGTCTGAATGCATGATGAAAAAAAAATTAAAAAAAAAATAAAACTTATTTTCAAAAGAATTTGATCTGTTCCACTTGAATCTTCAGGTTGGCCCATCGGGACGATGTGCAGGTTTAGTGGGGGCGGATGTCGGAGAGAATTTATTACTCTTAAAATATTTCAAAAATTAAAAGATTATTTGATTGATATAAGTTTGGTTAAATTATGAAATGTTTTACTAATGTTTGATTTTAATTTCTGCAGGAAAAGAAGTTTGCTGAATATTATCAGGATGGGAAGTATTTATCTAAGTGTTTTCTTAATATAAATAATGGTATAGATGAAAACTCAAGGGTTAGTTAAGGGGTTTTCTATGTTTTGAAACTAAATTCAAGGGTCACTAAGGGTCAATTATAGGTCTTGATCAAGTTTTATAGGATTCTAGCTAAATTGCAAGGATAATTAAGGGTTAAATGTATGTTTTGAACATGTTTTATAGGGTTCTAGTTTAATTTCAAGGTTAATTAAGGGTTAATTATTAAGTCTAGAGGGTTATGGAAGGGTAGAAGATATGTTTAAGGGCTAATTAGGGTTAATTAACATGATTTGAAGTTAATTGAAGGGTAAACCTAAGGTTAATTAAGTAATTAAGTAGGTTTTAGTCTAAAAATGAATTATTCATAGGGCAAATATAGCAAAAGAAACCTTAGAAAAAAAAATTTAAATAAAAAAATATATTAATTATTTATTTCCACTAAGCTTATGATAATAAATAAATTTATTGATGGTTTGAATTAATTTTCCTAAGGTTTTGTATTTATTCTAAAGTACTTAAATGAATAAAAAAGAAGTGAAAGGTTGTATTTAAATTTAAAGTCTATGGTCCAATAAATATTTAATGGTATGGTTGTGAGTATTTTTGAGAAAAAGAACTAGGAGAAATTTCCACGCCTATTTTTTTTGTTGAAGTGATGTGGAGTTGAAGAGGAGTTAATTTAGGTAGCATGGATCAAATATCTAAAGGAAAAAGTGGGCTATGGTGGGCTACTCTCATCTATTTAAAGAGAGGAGTACGTACTCACAAGCTCATGTGATTTTCAGGTACTTACTTTTTGCTCTAGACTATAGTCAAATTTTGCACATAGTTCTATGACAGTTCTCTGACAGGAGGAGAGAGAAGGCCATCTCTCTTGCTTTTGTCCTTCAATTTATGGAAAGCAAATTTTTTTTTTTTTTTCAGGATATGCAGAGTTTTTTTTTCCTTTCTTCCTTCTCCTTTCTTTATTGATCCTCTTTTATTTAGTCTTTTTCTTCTCCCAACCCCCTTCTTTATTAAAAAAAATGATTTTTCTCCCTCTCACTCTCTCCCTTTCTCTATCGGCGACGCAGCAGCGCTGCACGTGCAACAGAGAGAGAGAGAGAGAGAGAGAGAGAGAGAGAGTGAGAGTGAGAGAGAGAGAGAGAGAGAGAGAGAGTGAGTTAGAGAATTTTTTTTTTTTCTTTTTAATATATATATATTTTTGTTTTGTCCTTCTTTCATTCTCTCCCTCCCTTTCTCTGTCGGCGGCGCAGCAGCGCTGCACGCGCAGCAGAGAGAGAGAGAGAGAGAGAGAGAGAGAGAGAGAGAGAGAGAGAGAGAGAGAGAGAGAGAGAGAGAGAGAGAAAGAGAGAGAAAGAGAGTTTTGAGTTTTTTCTTTTTTATCTATTTTTCTTTTTTTTCCTCCTCCTCTACCTGTAGTCGACGGTGGCCATGTTTGTCAAAAAAAGAAAGAGAGAGAGAAAAAGAGAGAGAGAGAGAGAGAGGATGAGAGAATTTTTGTTTTCTTATTTATTTTTGTTATTTTATATTATGCATTTTATTTCTTTTTAATGTTTTTTATATATGTTTTATTAGTTATTATAAATATGAATTATTACTTATATATTAAAATATACATGGAATAAAATATAAGTTACTAATGTTTATATTTATTTATGTGTGTGAATATATTTGTATTTATTTATATATGTGTGTGAATATATATGTATTTATTTATGTATGTTTGTGAATGAATGTTTTATATGAATATATATATATATATATATATATATATATATATATATATATATATATATATATATATATATATATATATATATATATATATATATATATATATATATATATATGTGTGTGTGTGTGTGTGTGTGTGTGTGTGTGTGTGTTTTAATTTATGTTTATGTGTTAATATATGTATAAGTATATATGTATATGCATTTATTTATGTGTGTGCATGTGAGTATTTATGTCTTAAATATGTTTTAATATAAGTATATATGATTATGTATGTATGTATGTATGTGTGTGTGAAAGTATTTAGCTTAGGTTCATTATATCTTAATATATAGTCTTTAAGTATGCTTGTTAGAATGAATGGTTTTATTATGAATGACATGTAGGGTATCAAAGGATATGCATGTATGTTTATTTAATTAACTTGATTTTAAATATATGTGTTTTGCATTCCTAACCTTCTTTTTATGAGTTTCAGGTTACCAGAAGGAGGGTCCATTTAGCTTCTAACCTTACCTTCCTCTAAGATTCCATTTCATTATCTAAACTTTTCCTTATCCATTCACTTATCCTAACCATGTGTATCTTATCCTTTCCTTTCTTACCCTTAACCGAAGCTTCTTCAACCCTTAGCTTTGATAGATACCTAAGTTCTTATACCCATGTATTATGATAGCATGTTTAGTCATTAATTGAACCCATGTTAGTGTTAGTGCATGAACCCATGTTAGTTATTAGTGCATGTTAGTGCATGATAAGTATGTTAGTGCATGTTAGGTATGTTAGTTAATGTTGATGCATGTTAGTAAATGGTAATACATGTTAAATCTTAAGCAATGCATGCTAGATGTTAGAAGTTAGGAATGTTAATGCATGTTAGTTAAGAAAGTGCATGTTAGATGTTAGGATATGCATGTAAATGATAGGTATGTTTATGAATGTTAGAAGTATATTAAGTGCATGAATATTGTTTTGCATGTAAATGTATATTTAGCTAATGCATGTTAGAAATTTATCCATGTTAGTTCATGCATGTCAATTAATGTATATACTTTTGATGTTATGTGTATATCATGTGTACACGCATGTTGATAGTGTTTGCATGTATGTATGCATGTCATGCATGTTTGCTTGTTGCATGATAGTACATGCATGTTTATGCATGATTGCTAATGCATGTGCATTTATGCATGTGCATGTATGCTTATGCATGGTTATTAGTGCATGTAGGCATGTTGTATGCATGTTCATTTAGTGCATGAGCCTGAGTGTATGTGTAGAAGGGTGTAAGGTAGTGCATGCATGTTCATATGTATGTATGTTATGTATACATGTTTATGCATGAATGTGTGCATGTCATGTATGTAAGCATGTATATGTATGATATGCATATATGTGTTAGTGTAATTCATTTATGCATGTATGTGTCATGTATGTATGCATGATCATTTATGCATGTGCATGTATGTCCATGCATGGTTGTTAGTGCATGTGCATGAATGCATATGTTTTTGTTTGCATGTATGCATGTTCACTTATCTGCATGCATATGTTTGTTGATACATAAAAATTTATGCATGTTAGTTAAATGTATGTTCATTTATATGCATGTGTGTATGTTGTGTATGTATGCATGTTCACTTATGCATGAATATGCATGCATTTGAGTTATGTTAGGGTATCTAAGTTATGTATGCATGTATATGCATGGTATGTAATGTATGTGTGCATGTAATTTATGTTTGCATGTTAAGGAATGTATGTCCATTTATGCATATGCATGTATCTTAATGCAAGGTTATTAGTGCATGTGTATGATTGCTTGTTGCATGTTAGTCCATATATATGTATGCATGATCATTTAAGCATGTGCATGTTTGCATGAAAGTTATGGTAATGCATGTATGTTTTGTATGTGTGTTTGTGAATGTATGATTATGTGTGGTATGCGTGTCATTTATGTTAAGTGTATGTATATGCATGTTAGCTTATATAATATATTTAAATATGTATAAGTAAATGAAACAATGTACTTATATGAATGATTTATGTATGCTAAAGTAATTGTATGAATGTATTATTTTATTGTAATATGTATGTTTAAATAAATGAATTAACTAAATTTGTTTAAGTTTTAAATGAGTGTAATTATTTTATAAATGCATACTAATATTTCTCATGTGATTTTCAAAGAGCTGTTGGCGAACTAGAGATTCATGTGATTTTCAGATGTGATTTTCTGAAGAATTGCAACCCTGTTAATGAACTGAAGATTTGCAGCGAAAAGAATTACTTAGTTTAAACTATTGATTAGCTTGTATAGGTTATTCAATAAGCTTGGATAGGTTATCATTTTATGACATTATCTTATAAGTGTGTATAGGAATTTGATCATTAATCTAGTGTCATTTTCATCTTATCTCTAAAGAGGCTTCTTCAAGTAGTTCCTTTCTACCTCGAGCTACATTTGAGTTGTTATTTCCTCAACCAATTGAGGAAGTTGAAGAGTTAGTTAAAAATAAGATAGTTAAAGAAACTTTGCATGATCCTAATAGAACTTTACATTTACTTTCCATTGTTCCACCTAGCATAGAGAATAGTGAAGAACTTTTCCCACCAACTGTAGATAGAAACGACGATAATTTTCAAGAAGAATCAAACGAAATTGAAAGCATTAAAGATCAAGTAGTTAGTGAAAAACTTATCTCACCATCTTGTTTTGATGCTATAGAAAGATATAGGAACGCTTTACCCTACGGACCTTAGGAAAAGTTATACTTGTTCTGCACAGTCACCCAACATGCACCGTTAGCGAGACGACTGAATTGATCTGCCAGTCGTCAGAAATCGCTCCCACACCACTCGGTCGACGATACGATACCATGACCGGGGCGATACGATACCAAGTGGACCACGATACGATACCACTGGCAGATCGTGATTGCGATACCAACTTGATGATATGATACCAAAAATGGTATCATGATATCTCAAGTGGTTTGCGACGATACGATACTTTGTCAAGTATCACGATACTAGGGAATTCTAGTATTGCGATACCAAAACTCTGTTGATTGCGATACTACAGCCAAAATAGCTCCAAATACAAAAATTTTTTCACCCCCTGGTTTCTCTCACTCCTCTTCTCTGTTGACCCTCTGTCTCACTCAAGAAAACCCTGAAATCTCTCTAACCCACCTCGCGATACCAGATGCACCTTTAATCACGTGTCATTGCACTTCTACAGTGTTTTTGATATTAAAGTCTTGAGGTAGCTTACATTTGTGATACCTTGCTTGAGTCTTGAGCTCACTAGGTAGCTTTGAGGGCATGAATAGCACGATACCACTCAGGTGATACTGGCCGCTGTCTGCAGGTGATACCACTCTCTGAGCAAGTGTCAAATGAACTACTTTTTTTAGTTTTTATAGTTTTTGATGAGTAAGGCCTATCCTAGATTAACTTGGCAATTCTTTTTGGGATTTTTTTTGGTACTTTCCACTTACTCCTTCTCCACTTCTCTTCTTGACCTCACCCTAACTCTTTCTTCTCTCCCTCTCTCCTAACGCTAAACCTAAAAACTCATTACACACACCTCTGAGATATGAAGTAACAAGTGCTGAAGTGTCTAACTACTTGCCACTGAACAAATTCACTTCTACAAGTACGATTTCTTCACTCTAGAGCTATAACCATCACGAAGGGACCTTCGTTGGGCATGTTCCCTGGCAACAGTGCCAAAAACATGTGTACCTAAGTCACAAAGTCTTAGGGACTTGTGTCAAAGAGACTAAATCTCGTTTGCCACACAAGTGCGTATAGTGGTGGATTGACACACGCTTAATTATCAATCTGATGAACCGACCTAACCAAGTGTATGAGGACTTGTGTGCGCATGATGGATAATGAAATGGTTCAGCTAAAATGCATGAGAAAAGACTAAACTACTTCTCCAACTCACTTAATCTCTGAAAGTGTCTACCATGATACCACTTACAGTAGTAAATACAAATTCGAATGTTTCTCCCAGCTCTAAACTCCGAATATGTCCAATAGTGGGTACATTTCGAAGCTCTTGACAAGACGCGTCTATTAGTGGTATTTTCACTTGTATCTGATAACTGCTCTTCAAGTTATGACCAAAATAGTGAATGGTGGGAAAACACACACTCACTTCACAACTCGTATTTGCTCATACACACACTATAGTAGCTCAAAAGTGATGGGGAGGGGTAGACAATAGTCCTACACACAGATTCCAAGCTTCACACACACACACAAAAGATCATAGAGAAGATGAAAATCTGCAAGAAAGAAGCAAATTCAAAATTCTCAAGCTCCTCCTCTTCACAATGGCAAAAAGTCTTTACAGAGAGTCACAAAGTGACTTATATACATGTGCCCTAAAAATGGTCCTTTCACACAAGTGACCGGCACTTTATAGACTAAGCTCTAATTTCCTACTATTTTACAAGAGATATATTACAATGATTTGGGATTATGCCTCTAGAGGACTCCTCTAGTGCATTTACATAGCTTTGAGGAAATTTTCTAAGATTTTGAAGAAGAAAAATATGCCCATTAATTTTAAAATTTTTGGGGCTTCTCTCTTATGCCTCTTTTCTCCGCAACAGTGACATTGTTCAAAAAGAAAAAAAACAAAAAAACAAAAGAAAGAGAGAGAGCTTGTTCCCAGGTTTGGCTCATGGAACATGAATGAGTCATTCTTAGTTGAAGGTGGAATCATTGATGATTGGGAAATTATCAGTTTGGATAGAAGTGTGTCTTGGCTAGCAGACGATATTATTGTTGCCTTATCTGGTACATGTCTAGAACTTGGCATGAACATGGCATCCACAACTATTGTTCCCCCTTACCATGGTAGGAGGGTAGAGCTTGAAGTTCCGCAACTTGAGTGATGCTTAACTACTGTATGTACAAGAGCATCCGAGGAGATACCTCCAAGAGGTACTTATGATACCCTACAAATCCTTGTATGTAGACTGGGTGAGAAGACTCCTGCTTATGGTGAGCTAAAGAGGATGAGTGAAACTAAGCTTGGTGTAGTTACCCAATGCTTTTTGTTAAGGAATATAAAGAAATTCAACTCTCAATATTTGGCAAATGTTTCTTTGAAGAGAGGGGGCAGGACTAGGCGCTCAAAGAATCTCATTAATGGACCATCAACAAGGGCATTCATCGACAATGATAGACCAGTCCATGGTCCATCACAATGACGGGTGTACAACACGAAGAGATAAACATCAATCAATCATTCACCATGGTAAGAATCCTTATTTTGGCAACACCATAACCATGATAGATTAGGAAACCTCTTCATCAGCATACCCTTGAGCACTTAGCTCAAGACCTCCACTTTTCGCACCATATTTCTTCCAATGCATTTTCCAAGTACGCATGCATAGGGCCACATTACAAGGCCGTGCACAAGGCACATAATTTTTTCAACCCATGCATTGACACACTAACCCATCACTCATTATGGATTACAAGTACTTGGCATGACTACTATGAATATGATCTTTGAAAGATACATAGGACATTAAGGTTATAGCAACAAAGCAATCCACCACTGATAGCTGCTCCAAATCAACATGGATAACCTCTTTTGAGCACCTAGCAACTTTTCAAAGCTCACAAATATGCAAGAATCCAAGGACTAAGTACATACCAACAGACTACAACTTGCAAAGGCTTGCAGTGACAAATGTAGAACCAACCAACCAACTCTGCTATGTTTGGAAGATAGATGGCTCTTGTTCACATAGGATGGACACTACCTCTCAAGATACTACATGGAACAACCACTACAACAGGGGTTTGTTAGGGATGATAGACTCAAGAGGGTGGGGGTGTTGACACTCAAGTTCAAGCACAAGGCAAGGGAGTGCATCAAAGAAGTGGACACAGAAGAAGAGGGAGCAAGTAGGGAGCTCCAAGTACATGTCAAATTTTTAGAAGAGATCCCTATAAAAATAGTGATTTTCATCACTAAAAACCATTGTAAATATCATTTCACATTTTTGTAGCTCCATTTTGTTCAATTCAAGGAGTCCTCAAGCTTGAGGAGTATTAGAAGTATCATCCTACCAATTTTCATAATTTTTAGACTCTGTTTGAGCCCTCAAATAAGCCCTAGAACCTATTTTTAACTAGGTCGAACACTAGGTCTCGACAAGGCCAAAACTACTAAAAAAACTATGAAAAGAGATAGAGATCTCATTTTGGGGGTTAGCATCTTTGGGGTTAGCTGGTTTGAGGTTGTCTTGTTAGAGATGTAAGCTTTGTAAGAGAGTTCTTTGTAATAGAAGCTTTCCATTGTTCCTCTCTTTGCTCTTATTGTGAGCACGTGTGTGTGTATGTGTATGCATGTTTGTGTGTTTTCACTCATGCACTTGTGCCTTCACTTGTTCATGGTCTTCATATCAGTCCTCACGTCTCCATGGATTGAGAAGTAAAGGAGGTGGTGCTTACACTTGAGCTACACACCACTTCATCTCTGAAGATTATCCACCATCTCCTCCAATAGTGGTATCAGAGAAACAACAAGCAAGATACAAGATGGATTTCCATCATTCATTGACAAATTGGATAGAAGCAACTACCCAGCATGGTTAGAAGGATGCAAGCCTACCTCCAAGGAAGAAGTTTATATGGATACATCTCAAGAGATGAAAAAATGCCAACATTCAAGAGCAAACATCAACCCACAAGGGAAGAACAAGAAAGGTTGACTACATGGTGTGCAAAGGATGCTCTTGCCAGGTCTTATCTACTTAACTCAATATCTGATTTCTTAGCTATGGATGGAGTTTACAACCTTAAAAAAGAAACCAAAGCAAAGTGTAGCTGATTATGTGACCAAGATGAGGGATGTGCCTGACCAGCTTGCAAGCATTGGAGAGGAGATAGAAGAAGAATATATAGTAAGGCAAATCATAAATGGCATCAAAGTTGATGACAAGTGGGAGTCCACCACAGCAATGGATCTTTATATGGATATGCAAATACCTGACCTCAACACATTGATGGGGCAACTCTTCACCCATGAAACAAAGCTCAACAAAAATGCAAAAAACTCTAAAGGTAATCAATCTTTTGCCCTTTATACAAATAGAAATAAAAGTAAGGATAAAGATAAAGGCAAAAAGAATGAAGAAGAGCCTAGTACCTCTCAACTGAACTTCACTGGTAGAGGAAGAGGTACTAGAGGAAGGCGTAGAGGAGGAAAACAAGGCAGGGGGAGATCTTACAACACTTCATCTTGCAATATCTGTGGTCTAACCAATCACACCACAAAAGAATGCTTCAAGAACACAAGGAATCAGAGGGGAAGAGGATTCCATAAAGGGAGCTATGGACAATCCAGAGCCAGGTTCACAATCGAAGCTACAACAACAACTACCAAGGGGGCTTTAGAGGTAGAAGAGATTATAACAACTACACAGAAGACCAAGAGGATTCATTACTGATCATGAACATGGCATCCAATCAAGGTAAAGATGATGAACACATTTTCTTTATTAATTGTGGTTGTTCCAATCATGTGGCTGGAAATGTGGCATTGATATTTGATCTTGAAGAACCTAAAGGGAAGCATGAAGTGCAGATAGGTAATGAAACTAGACACTCTGTTAAGAAAATTGGAAATGTCAAGGCTTCTGATGGTAACATGAACCTCTTAAGAAAGGTTTTATATGTGTCAATCATAACAAAAAACATAAATTTTAGTGTTGGGCACATTCTTGAGAAAGGCTTACAGGTCAAATTCACAAGGCATGGAGCATATGTGGAAGACCCTCAACAAGGCTTCAAAAGGATTGCAAAAGGTAAGAAATCTGCTAGACTCTTTACATTTGAAGTTGAAGATACCAAAAATATTGCACTCTTCAATTACAAGGATCAAACTCTATCTAAACTAGAGAAATGGCATAAAAGGCTAGGTCATATAGGTGAAAGAACACTAAAGCAAATATGTAGGGATCAGAGTGTGCTTGGCATTCCAAATGTGCCCAAGCAACACATGATATACAAATGTGTGAAGGGCTTTGGTGTGCAAAACAAGAGGAGCAAGGAGGAGATGAAGGGAGAGAGAAGAGAGGAGAGATGCGCACAGATGCACGGGAGCCTCGAAACCCACATAATGATCTCTCTTGAGGCAATGCTCTATATATGATGTATATATATGAATATAGGGGTAAGGTCACATGATCCTTACATCCCCAACAATCTCCCACTTAAGGATCAATGTGATCGTAAGTGGTAACACATAGAAAGAATGATGTAGGACTATACAATAATGTACAGGAAGAGTCTGGATCTCAACCCATACTGATCAACCTACACCAATGGCCTCGAACAAGGTGTATCCATGCACCTCAAAATGCTCTAGACTCATATCGATAAGAGTCAAGCTCACATCTGATTGATGCAAGAACTGATGAAGTTCCTACAAAGCTCCCATGCACTCTATGCATCTATCAATCATTGAACGACTGACAACTCCAACTGCAAATGCTCCAATAGCAATCACAATATCTGGTCTCCATCATAACAACTCATACACCAGGCTCCCGAATGCTGATGAAACCTGTGCTATCTTGGCTAACCTAAGCATGCCAGCCATGCTTGTATCCAAGGCATCCAAATCACCATCATCAAGAACAATATGTCCTAATATATATGTGTCAACATCTGGCATGAGTGAATCCAAGAATAACTGCATGATCATTGACTCATCAACATCTAAATCAGTCATCCTATCAACTAAGGATGTGTCTAAATGTGCATCCCGAGAGTTAAACTACTCTATCACACATTGTGTATCATGAGAGCAATCCTTCTCTACCATACCAAGTGTATGATCATGCTCCACATAAGCTAACTGCACAATACCAACACCAAGATCAAACTGATGATCAAACTCTAATTGAATATCATCACAATGCTCTACATGAGCATCCACATCTTGCTCGAAAGCATCCAAATGATCATCCAAAGTATGCTCCATATGAGCATCTGTATGATCAACAAAATCATGCTCTACATAAGCATACTAGCATCCAAAACATGCTCTACATGTGCATCCATCAGAGCATCTGAATCCTGCCATACATGTGCATCATGAATGTCAAGAGACCTATGTGTAGGTAGACAAAATGAGACATGAAGAGTCTCACATCACACATAAGGTTGAACTCCCATTGAGACAAGATTGTCTCTCACATGAAGTACCTGCAGTGGATACATGTGCCCAATCTTGGCACCTCTGACAAGCATAGGTTGTCCCAACTGCAACTGAAAATGATGATCGCCAAGGAATGCATAACATCTGCTCTTCAATAGCTAGCTAACTGAAATCAAACTCATAGGGAATGAAGGAACATAGTGTACATGTCTGATTATAAGTGATGTTCCACTAGGTAGGATAAGGCATACATCTCTTGCACCCTCAATGTCATATGGCATACCATCAGGCATGTGCACACATCCACGACTCTCACCTCAAAATCGATAAAACCACTCATGATGTGGAGTAACATGAAAAGTGGCTAATGCATCAAGCAACCAAGCCATATGTGTGCTATCCAATGAATAAGAGGAATCTTGACATGAACCATAGGAGAAAGTGATATCACCATCACTGGCATAATCAACTGCCATGGACTCTCTTGAAACCACTATGTGACTTGCATCACGTGCATATCTCTGATGTCATCATCACATCCGCCTGAAGCAATGTCATCGAATATGCCCCTCATGACCACAATACCAACATTGAAGTTGTCAATGTGATCTATGTCTCACATGAGTCAATGGACTCCCATACATATCATGTACTCTCTGCCATAATGCACTAGTCATCTCCTCATACATAGCAGACTCATATATAGAATACACAAGCTCTAATTGGATAGTGGAGTTGGCCAATGCATCCATATCCATCCATACGTGGTCGGGCATGTCACGAGGCCTCTGTGCATCTCTATGCGCATACATGTGTAACCATGCACGAAACCAATGTATGCCACATCTGATCTTTCCATCTCGAAAAGTCAGTGCAATCAAACAGAGAAGACACCATGCTGCCAATCCAAGAGATTAGCAATGTAACAAGAGACTAGAAATAATACTCTATCCTCAATAGGATCACACTTGCATATCCATATGCATAACTCACATCATAAATGTCTCACTGGAGAAGAAACCATGTGAACCACATGTCACATAACCATGCATCTAGCATGCACAAAAAACTATAAGCATAAGCCTGCTCACCAAGTATCCAAACTGATCAAGTAGACGTGAAAGAATCCTGGGAAAAATTTGACAGAGTATCCCCTGTAAACTAAGCAATCAAACAAGATAACCAATAACAAAAGAACAATGAGTAATCTATCACCACATGTCATTGATCCAACCAAAGATAATGGCAAATACATATGCCAAAAACTAATGGTGATACATCTCCCACTTAATAATGAATCTTGGAAGATGGTCCAACCTATCATGAACAAGGTGTGACCAAGTCCAAGTGAATGGAGATAAGCAATGATCCAAAGCTATAGCACAAGCTTCAAGATCCACTAGAGTTCTCTTCTAACATAAAAGCTATCAAAATTTCGATAGCATCTCCTCTGTAAAATGAACTCTGAACCAAATAAACCATGTGGGAATCACCATCCATAATATCAAATAAATGAACATATGCTAATAGAATAGCCAATCAAGGTGAAAAATAAGTGTGCAACTGAGGCTCCAATCTAGATCATGTACCTGTAATGAAAACAAAAGATGCAAGTACCAACCAAGATCTAGAATCAACTCTCATATGCTAATAGAATAGCCAATCAAGGTGACAAATAAGTTTGCAACTGAGGCTCCAATCTAGATCATGTACCTGTAATGAAAACAAAAGATGCAAGTATCAACCAAGATCTAGAATCAACTCTCATGAAATTATGTTCAATCAGCAATTAAATCCATAACCAAGTGGCATAAGCAAGATAGAGACCACAATGCCACTATACATCCACTGACAATGCCATGATCAAGATCATGGTGATGTAAACCTCAAAAAAAAGTATACCACAATGTCATCACACATGCCAAACACATGATAAGATCATGCTTTAATCTCATATGGAGGAGCTACCACAGTGATCATACATGGACAATACCGTCAAGCTCCAAAAATAAGAGCTTTCACACCAAAAAATCTCTCAAAGAAGAAGTTCCAAAGCAAATTGCACCTCCAAAAGCAACTAGGGTTCTTATAGTGAAAATATATTGCTCTTTTTTTTACTATTTCAGAGGTGATGACCTTTGAATCTGAACTTTTGCTTTTTAGCAAACTTCAAGAACTCTTTCTTGGCTACATAACGATATAAAGAATTCCTCAATCGGAGGTGTGTAGCTCAAGATATGCACAAAAGAAGCACTTTCTATCAATTTCATCTTCACCTACAACACTGCTTCTCTGTATTCTGCAATTTCGGTGACCTAGAACTCAGAATTTGGACTTGTCTTCTTCTAAAAAGTTGCAGAGAATATTCTACCTATGTATCGCAAGTCGAATCATCTGAATTGGACTTGTAAAACTCAACTTATGACCAAAAAATTCAGATGATTATAGGTTTGTCTTCTATATCAATCTGCATTTTTTGATTTTTGACAGTCTAAAATTCTGAACCAGGTTTTGTAGCCTTCTGTGAATTTTTAGTCATATATCTAAGCTATGCATAGAACTTTAAAATGCATCAATCCAAGCTTCCTAGCTTGGGTTATAGCTGAAATACTGAATAGGTGTTCAGAGATGCCGACCTACACTTTCACCTCTTGTGACCTAAGCTTCCATTGAAGCTTCTTCCACACCAGCCTTCAACATGCTCTGATACCAATGAAAAGCTTTGGTGTGAAGAACAAGAGGAGCAAGGAGGAGATGGAAGGAGAGAGAGAAGAGAGGAGAGACGCGCATAGATGCATGGGAGCCTCGAAACCCACATAATGATCTCTCTTGAGGCAATGCTCTATATATGATGTATATATATGAATATAGGGGTAAGGTCACATGATTCTTACATCCCCAACAACGTCGAGCATGCCAATTTGGCAAAGCTCACAGGCAACCATTCAGCAGAAAGGGATACATGTATGAAGACTACTTGGAGGTTGTGCATACTGATGTGTGGGGTCCTAGCAAAGAGCCATCAGTCTCAGGTTCAAGGTCCTATGTTTCATTTATAGATGATTACAGTAGATGGAAAATTCTTTACTTCATGAAGCATAAAGATGAAGTATTTACTTGTTTCAAAAAGTATTTGGCACTGGTTGAGAACCAAACAGGTAGAAGCTTGAAGAGGATCAGATCTAATAGAGGTGGTTAGTACTTCTGTTGCTCTAGCACAATGGTGAGAACCACGTTAAGAAGCTTCACCTCCTTAATGTCAATCCGCGGAAGAGATAGGAGTGATATGAAGATCGTGAATGTGAGATGAAGTGAGAGTGAAGGTGAGAAGCATAGAAATGCACACACACATACACACACACAATGAAGAGACAAGCAAGACACAATGGAAGGTGGGAAATTAGCTCTATTACTCAAGAACACTATTACAAGCTCAAAAGAACTCTAATCTCACACTAACCAACCTCAAAAATGAGCTCTCTAGCTCTTTTTATAGTTTCTAGACTAGTTTTGACCGGTTTCACATCTAGTGACCGGCATAGTTAAAAATTAGGTCCTAGATGCTATTTGGAAGGGTAAACGGTGTCTAAAAATAACGAAAATTGATACGCATGTTCTACCTAAGCTCCTCAAGCTCGAGGACTCCTCGGCTTGCACAAAATGGAGCTAGAAATTAAGAAAAGGGTTTTTCTATGTTACATATGTTACATTAGTGATGAAAATCACTGTTGGAGGTTTTTGGAAAGTATTTGAAAACATAATTCTTTGAAAAAAGAGTCGACTGGCTTCCTGCTCCGTCGTTACATGCTTCCGCGTCGTCTGTGCCTCTGGCTACTTCCAACACCCCCCTCCCTCTCGCTTCTGTCGTCCCTGACAAAACCTTGTTGTGAGGTCTGCCGGATATAGTTCTGTAAGAGGTCTTGAGCGAGGGTGTGCTCGGAGATACGAATGTCTCGGGCCAAGTCGGCCTCGAGTTTCTCCCAGTCGATTGGTTGCGGTTCTTCCGGTGGCGGGAGCTGATAGTGCGTGGAATAGACCATTCGTTCACAGGCAAATAATTGTAATAAGTGTGTAGGCCTGCTTATGAATACCTCCGAATGGTATTCCCAGAAGCCGGTTGTGAACATCTCTTCAAATGTCTGCTTGTAGCACGCCGGTAGGTACTTTATTCTGCAATGCCAGGCATAACACACCCGTAGCGATGGCGTTGTACTCATATCATATACCAGATCGAAATTGCCATGCTCGAAGCCCGGGGTGTTGACATGTGGTGCCTTGACGCGTCGGAAGACTTTAAAAATCATTTGCATCATGTCAAAGATTTTGACAGTCATATGCGCCGCTATATCATCCATGTGCTTTAGTCTAGGGAGCCAGTGGCGAATTGTAGCCATCATGTAGCCAACAGTTGGTAACTCAATGGGTGGCTTAAAATAGGGGTAATTCAACCAGTCTTGGCACTGCTTATTGTTTTGTACCTTAATAGCAAAGGCAGTCCAGGAGCGGCGTCATGGCACTGGTCCCCAACACGGGTTATACTTCAGGTGCAAAGGTGCCTTTACCCATGTACTCATCATCTCTGGATACTGCTGTAGTAAATTTTTTCGTCACTCTAGTTGATAGATCCTTCCTTTCTGTGCATCTAGTGGCAAATCAGCCGCCTCGAATTGAGTTGCATGCGATGGTTTTTTACCTGTCTCTTTCTCAATGGCTAACTGGTATTCGGCCATTAACATGAAGTACGGTTTATACTGTAGCTCGTGCCCAGATATGTATCGTCGCGGGGCCAATTGAGCAAAGAATGGAGACTGTAATATTCGTTCTTCTATCATCGCCATGGCATGTAATTGTGCCTCTACTCTAGCTGAGTGCGTTGTTCCAAGTTCCTCAATAGTCTTCATCCACGCGGGGGTTGGAAGTTCGTACGTCATCTGACCTTCGGCCGTGACGCGTCCGCCTGGGATGGGTTGTGGCTCGTATGCTTCTTCAAACGTTTCCTCCACCGGGATGGTGACAGTTTCTTCCTCAGCGGGTATCTCCGGTGGGGAATCTGGCCTTGGGGGTGCTTCATATACTGCAATCCTTGATTCAAGGTTTAATACCTGGGCCCGTAATGCGTTGAGTTCCTCTAAGATGTCAGGAGAGGGGTCCACAGGTGTTGGGAAGTCTTGGTGTGTCGGTGCTCGTAACTGGAGTAATTTATGATCTTCTTTGAGTTTCTGTAACTCCTCGTTCATGCGGTCGTATTCATCTAGCAGTCGTACATGATCTTCTAGCAGCATCCTCATCGAGTCTGAGGGAATGGCTTTGAACCGACTAGGACTGAGTGGTTGGTCTGGGTGGTCGAGCGCTGCTTCTAAGTTTTCTCGGTTCTGATCCTGTAAACGCTGATTTTCTTCCTTGGCGGCTGCTAGGTGTCTTCGTAGTAAGCCCATGTTGCGTGTTAGTGTTGCATTGCGGACTGTCTGGGCTCTTAATAAGTTATCCAGATCAGCAGTGGCTTCCTTGGTCTTCTCTTCGCTTTCTAGTTCTAATTTGTGATAAGCCTCGCGTAATTCTTGGTAGCGGGTGTTCAGAGAGGCATTCTCAATAGACAATAAATTAAGCTGCGACTGTAAGTCATTGGTTGTCCTCTCCAGCTGCTGGTAAGTATCACCAAGAGATGTGAACTCATCTCGTACTTGCGTCATACACGTGAGCATCTGGCGAAATGCATTATCTACAGTGGGTGATAGTATTAATGAGGTGCTAAACGAAGATGCAGTGGGTGTAGATGCAACGGGAATGGGGAATGGGGGTGGGAAGGTGGATGTTGTGGTGATTGTGGAAAATTGGGAGGTGCCTAAATATGTTTGTGCTGTGAGTGAAGTGAGTGATGGTGCAGTTGGTGGTGAGATGTCCATGTCATTGGACGTATCTAGTGCGGTGACTGTGAATATGGGTGTGATTGTGGGTACTCGTGCTGGTGTAAATACGGGATTTACAAAGGTTGAGGGGTAATTTACAGGGGGGCTGGCTGGAGCAGCTTGGTGGAAAGGGGAAAGAGGGGTTACAGTGGGTCGGGGAGGTGAGACGGGGGAGAAGGTTAATGGTGGGGGGAATGGGAAAAGGGGTCTTGGAGTTGTGGGGAAAGATGGAAAAGTTTGATGAAGGAATGGGTTGGATAGAAAGGTGGGTGTGGGAAGGGGTAGATTAGGGCTAATGGGCGCGGGAATTGTGGGATGAGTGGTCGTAAAGACGGTGTCTGCAACACCACCGGCGAATGAAGATGTGGGTCTGGGGGAAGGAGGGTGAAGAGGGGAGGCTGGATGGACGGGTGGTGAGAGAGGGGCGGTTGGGGTGGTCGGTACTTCAGTGACTACTGAGGTAGGTACAATTGTAGAGCGGGGTGGGGAATCTACAAGGATGGTTTCTACGGCCAATGATCGTTTGGGGACGAGGCATGCCTCCCTGGCTTGTTCTGAAGATTGTGCTCCGGTTGGTACACGAATGTATTCGCCGGGCTTTGAAAGTAGTCGTACTCTGCAGGGGTCAAACTGTGGCAGTGGTTTTCGTTGCAAGTACCTGAGTGCCTCGTTGGAGCCTACTGATTGGACTAATTCTTTGAATCCTTTGATATATGCGTCTTCGAATCCGCCTGTGACAAGTTCTTGTTCTATTATTTTTTGGCTCTCTTCCTCTGTCAGCTTCTTGCGTGCCCAAACTTTTTCCATAGTTCTATACAGCTTCTTGATAGCTAGAGTGTAAGCTGCTGCCTCGTAAGTTTCATCTTCATGGGTACTTGTATCGCCATGTGTGTCAGTTTGTTGGCCTTGGCCATCTGTCTGTTCCTGCTCTTGGGATTCATGTGTTCCCTGGCTAGCTTCGTCGTCTCCTTCGTCGTCATCGGTTGCTGTCCTTTCATCATCGGAGCTGGACACGACCTGTCCTTGTGGCTGATCCATGGGTGTGGTAGGGTAGCTAGGCCTTTCAAATTCTTGAGAAAACATTTGCCCTTCTGAAAACTGGAACTCAGTGGAGAATGCATCGGGCATCTCAAAATCAAACGTTTGGTCCAGTGGCTCTGCTTGTCCTGGTTCTAAATGCGGTATTGGAAAAGAGAAAGCTTCCGCACCGATAGTGGTGGGAATTTCAGCTGCTGTGGTGATAGGTTCTATGGTTGTGGCTGCTTGGGGTGCGAGAGTACTAGTGGTGCCCTCCGTTACCACTGGTCTAGATAACCTTATGCGGATAGGTTGTACTGTGGGAGTGGCTGCTGTTGGTGACTGCTCTGGAGATGGTTGTGGAGAGGGTGATGCTGGGACTTGTAGGCACGGGATAGTACCTCTCATCCGCTTTCCGGCTCTGCCTTTGCTAGACTTTCTAGCCTTCCTAGTGGTGCCTTTAAATGCTTTCAGTTCCTCACTGGTCATGGCACGCTCAATTGGCAAGTCATACGCCAAGCACATATATATGATCCTGGTGAGGGTGCAGCATCCATTGATTACCTTTTTTCGCTCCCATCTATGCTGTGCCAAATAGAGTTGATCAATTATCGAGCTAGCTAGATCAACTGTTTGCGGTCCAGTACATGCTAAGTATAATCCGAACCAGATTCTCTTGTGGGGCATGGTAAAACGATCCTGAGCCGGGAAAGCAAAGTGCTGCATGCATATCCGTAATGGCTTAGAGAGCTCAGGTGTTATAGCAGAAATATCCTCCCACTTAGTTACGTCACCACGCTTCATCTGCTCTGGGACTAGCCGTTCTTTCTCCGTTGGAGTGTGTGTTCCATGAATCTTGATGGCCGCTCTGATTAAATCCTTCGAAAGATAAAATCTTTTGTAAGGTGGATCATCCACTAAAGAAGGCAAAATAAAGGTTCCTAGGATGTCCTTATTCTCTGAGGCCAGCAAAGTGGTGATTAAGTAATAACACCTATAAAAGTCAGGTTTGGGCAGAGGATCACTGAAATACTCCGTGAAGCCGGCTCTAGCCCAAACATGAGTTAAGTCCTGGGTGTTCTGTAGGCCTTCGAATTCTCTTCAGAAGAATTGATACTTGCCCCATGTGCGGTCATCAAATGTCATATTTGCTTCAAAGATGAAGTCAGCATCAGCTAAAGGTCCTGCTAGGCCTTGGAACCAATGAGAGTTACGGTGTATCTTCTCTGTGTATCCCATAGGTGGGTTATCGATTGGCATGGGTCCCGGAAATCCTTGGAACTCTGGCGGTGGAGCAGTCGGGTGGGGTTCTGCTCGTAAAACATTGACTGGCACTGCAGCTACGCTGGGGCCTGCTTCCGATGGTCCTGCTTCGGTTTGCATGATGACTGATGAGCTAATGGAAAAGATCTGCTACAAAAGATTAACACATTAGCATGGAAATTAATTATGATCCCATTAAGGTGAGACCGCAATCCCTTTCCATAACCGATGTGTAACCCGTGTAGCCAAGTGTCGTGAAATGATTGATGCAATGATCTTTTTGCAGAGCTAATGCAGGTCTCTAGACGCCTACATGCTTCAGATTATGCATACATTTCTTGATGAGCTTTTATTATGCATGATGTGGGGTTTGGGTGTATGATTTTATACAAGGTTTGGTTGAGGGTGAATTAGTACAAGGGTGGAGTTTAAACGGGGTGGGAGAATTGTTAGATAAGGGGGTACAAGAAGACGTTTGGATACGTTTAGGTATCCATTTCTTAAGAGTCCTTGGGTGGGTGGTGTGGTTCTGCTGAGGTACAAAAAGTGGTATCGGGTTTGGTGGTATTGAAGGATGAAAAGGTTTCTGAGGGGTATATATTACATGGCTTGAGGGTTGAGATATAATACATTGTTTGGGTATCCAAATCTGCATGGGTGTGGGTCGATTGATAAGATACTTCTTGGCGATCCAAATCTGTCGAGTATTTGTACTTGTAGAAGAAGATCGAGGGGACTTTGAATGCTGACTCTGCTTTTTTTGAAACTTTGTCTTGTTCTTGTCTGCAGTGTTGCCGATAGTTTGTGGTTGCTGTCCTTTTGGCACCCATATTTGTCTCGTACCACTTGTTCTGTGAGTTTGACACTGCTGCTGTCTTTGCCTTATCTGGTGGTGTCATAGGTCTTGGTTCCTCTGTTGTGGTTGACTCCTTCGTGGTTGGGTTTGAGAGGTCCATTGGACGCTCTGCTTTGGAAAAGAAGGGAGATCCAACACTTGCGTGACCTGCCCATTAGGAAGTGATTCGCTCTTTATCTTTAATCTAGGCCAGCCCGCAGCAAGTTTGGAAGGATGAGCACCGCAGGGTGTTGTGCTCATATGGCCGCTGATGCAACCCATCTGACCGCTGATTGTGTCCATCTGCCCTAGCGGTTGGGTAGCTGCCCCTTCTAGTTTGCAGGAAGCCCCAGGGAAGATCTCCTGTCATCCTTCTGATTGACAATTGTCTATAGCCAAGCCCGAGTGGGTTGGTGTAGACGTAACGTGATTGATCTGACCAAATATCTTCCGGTCTTCCGTCGCATGTATTTCATAGGGTCTAAGGTTACAAACCTCAGTTGGAATGCCATTAGGGAAGTCAAGCGGTATCACTCGCTTTTGTTCTAAGGTTCCAATCTATAAGGAGCCTTGTCTAAGATTTAGGTCCACTGAGTGATCATATAGCCAATCTTGGCCAAGGATTAGGGGTTCTATTAGGTCATCGTCATGGCACACTAGTAGCTTCGCTGTCATGGTCACATCCTTAATGAGGATAGGAAGGTCCACCTCACCCATGCAAGGGGTTTCCATGCCTCCTAGCCCTATGAGGTATGCCTCAATTGGCCGCATTTCTATTCCTGAATCCTTATAGTGGGACCATCTAATCGCACTAGTCGCAGCACCTGAGTCAATTAAAGCCCTGAGCTCTTGGTAAGGGTTGCCGTGCTCTAGCCTAACTGTAATGAATGGTCTCCTGTCCACTATACTAGGATGAGTGGTTGACTTTACTTGACACATAGCCATGGGATATCTGGGTGTAGTTTCCAGATGGTTATAATGTTCTCTCCCTAGTCCTTGTCTTCTTAGCTTCATGCGCTTAATGCGTTCTATTGCTTCTGCCTGAGCTTCCGTTCGTATTCTATTTTCTTCCTCCTTACGCTTCTTTGCCAACGTGAGTCGTCTAAGCATATCCTCCGTAAGAGGTTCCTGATATAACCTGACTCTACAGCCACTAATATAATTAGGCATTATGTTTCCTTCTAAGGTGGCTAACTGTACTGCTCCACTTGTCGAGAGTCTGTTAATGATCATAGGTCCATAACCTTGCTTTTCTAACTTCCGTGCGTGTTGTTTCAGCGTATATACTAGAACTAAATCTCCTTCTTTTAGGCCTTTATCTTTCACATGTGCATCAAAATATGCTTTCTGTCGCTTCTTTGCTGCATATATTCCTGCTGCTGCCTTTAGCCTGGTTTCTCCTAATCGTTCCAAGTCCATTATTCTCGCTGATAATTCATGGCCGGTCCACTGATGTTCTTGTGCAACCTTAAGGGTCGGTATCAAGAAGTCCAAAGGAAGCACAGCATTCTGACCAAAAACCATCTGAAAGGGAGTTGCATTGAGTACGGTCTTGTAGGCCACTCGATATGCCCAAACAGCGTGGTGTAACTGTTTGTCCCAATTTGAACGTTTGTTGTTAACAAGTTTTGTCAGTACGTTACAAAGGATCTTATTAGTGCTTTCAGCTTGACCATTGGCCTGCGGATGATATGGTGCGGATTTCTTGTGAATCACCATAAAATCCTGTAACAAATATTCAATGACTTGGTTTAGGAAGTGAGTTCCGCGATCGCTCACTAACTCAATAGGCAATCCATATCTTGTAAAGACATTCTCAAATAAGAATTTTGCAGTTGTGTGTGCATCATTCTTTTTTGTGGCTTTTGCCTCTACCCATTTTGTAAGATAATCTGTGGCAACAATAATGTATTCAGCATGTGTACCTTTTGCAGGGGGGTTAATGGGTCCTACAAAGTCTATACCCCACTTAGAAAATGCACGTCCGCCCATCATGGGTTTCAATGGCATTTCATCTCTGCGAGTAGGAAACTGAGTTCTTTGGCACACATCACATCTCTTAACATAGGTATGAGCATCCATGTGAAGAGTGGGCCACCATAATCCTGCAAAGAGGATGGCTTTGATTATCCTATCGGGTCCAAAATGACCTCCTGCAACACCTTGGTGTGCAGTCTCTAGTATGCTCAGATAATCGCTTTCATGAACACATTGTCTTAGATATCCGTCTCGTCCTCTTTTGTATAGATTATCGCCAATAAGTGAATAGTCTTGAGCTTCCTGCTCCAGACTGCGTTGTCGAGCTAAGGTCATTCCTTGAGGGAATGTGTTCGTCCTCAAGTATGTCACTAAAGGTTCACTCCAGTCTGGTGTGAGAGACACGTGATATAATGTAGCATGCTCTACTGGTGGTCTTTCACAACAAACATGGCATTCCTTACACAACCTGTAGACATCTGCTTCCATCGTAGGCCAATATACTCCTAATCTATGCAGAGTCTGTAACGTTCGATGTTTTGAATGATGTTGCTTTAATGCACCTATGTGTGCTAATTGCAACCAATTCGCATGTTCTGATTCATCTACACAACAAGCAAGAATCTTTTGATTATCCTGTTTATATATGCTTCCTGCCATTATTTGGTATCTTTGGGACTTGGTAATCTCTCCCTCTTTGATCTTTAACCTAGGATTCTTGGGTCCATATGTGAGAATAGGGACTATAGGCTTAGCCCATTCTGGTGCTATCTCAAGGTTAAACAAGTATGCATCTGGTAATTCATCCGCTACTCCTTGACGAGCTTCTCCTGAGGTTAATCTTGAAAGGTGGTCAGCTCTAAGATGTGTCTTTCCTTTCCTGACTACGACTTCAAAATCATACTCCATGAGTAATAGAAACCAACATATCAATCGTCCTATGTTACATGGTTTGTTGACTAAGTACAATAGGGCTTGATGATCCGTAAAGAACTTGAATTTGTTGGCCAACAAGTAGTGCCTGAACTTCTTTACTGCGTAGATCATCCCTAATCCTTCTCGTTCTGTCGTGGTGTAATTCCTTTCTGCTGCGTTCAATTGTCTGCTCGCGTAAGCTATGGGGAGATCTATGTTACCTTCATTCGTGGGTTGTGCTAACACACATCCTATGGCGTAATTGGATGCATCCACATGTACATGGAATGGTTTACTCCAATCTGGGGTAGTCAATATAGGTGCTGAGCACAAGCGTCGTTTAAGTTCATTGAATGAATTTTCACATTCCTCTGTCCATTCAAAATTGGTTAAAAGAGAGTACAAAGGCTTGGCTATGATTGCATACATATGTATGAATCTCCTATAATAACCTCAATGGCCCATAAATGCCTGTACCTCTTTCACATTAGTTGGTCTAGGTAAATCTGCAATTACCTTCACCTTTTCTTCATCCGTAGAGATTCCATTTTTTGACACAATGTGTCCTAGAATTTTGCCTTGTCTGACCATGAAAACGCACTTTTCTGGGTTCAAACAAACCTAATACTCTCGACATTTGTCAAATATTTGTCTTAACTCTGGGATATGTGTCTGTCTTACATTCGAATGAGCACATAGGTCATCGACATAAACTTCTAAGCTCTTGCGTAAAAATTCCTTAAAAACATGACACATGAGTCGCTGGAAAGTGGCGGGTGCATTTGTTAAGCCAAATGGCATCACGCGAAATGCAAATATGCCCCATTCAGTGGCAAATGCCGTCTTGTGTTGGTCTTCTAGAGCAATACCTACTTGATTATAGCCTGAAAATCCATCAAGAAAGCTGTAAACTTCCTTGCCCGCAACTCTTTCCAATAGATGTTCTGTGATAGGAAGAGGATAACTATCTCTAATCGTTGCGGCATTAACCTTTTTAAGGTTAATACACACACGCAATTTTCCATTCCTCTTGGGCACTACCACAATGGGAGATACCCATTCGGTATGCTCAATTTCGTAAATGAATCCTATCAAGCGATCTATCTCCTCTTTGATCTTCGCAGCGTAGTTATCATTGTACGTGTACGGTTTCTGTTTTGTCGGTTTTGCATCTGGAGTCATAGGGATTCTATGAGAACATATATCTGGATCTACTCCTTTCAAATCTTTGTAACTCCACGCAAAAACATCTCTATATTCGCGTAATAGGGCAACTAGCTCTTCTTCTTCTTCAGTTGTCAAATCATGCCCTATGTATGTGCATTTTTCTTCCTCTCCTTCTATGGCTACGATTATTTTCTTGGTTTTTTCTCGGTTATCATATACTTGTCCGTCATTCGCCTTTCTATTAGGCATTCGTACCATGATTCTTCTATCTTCGATTTCATATTTCTTGAAGTTCTCGGGTACTTCAAACAAAGATTCTTCTTTTTCTGACATGGTTTCTTTCTTCTTCCTTTTCTTGCCTTCACTCTTAGTAGTCACTTCCGTGGCTAATCTCACCTCATTCGTAATTTTCTCGTGTCTCTGAGGGTGAGTCTCTACTTCGTAGAAATATTCTTCCTCTGATGCAAAGGGTGGGTCCATGATAATTGATTCTAAATCAAAATCGCTTGCATCCTCAAATGCATCAGTGTTAGGTTCACACTCTTCTAAAATTGCCTCGCACATGATTGGCTCTATCGTAAAAACTGAAATGTCATAGCCATCCTCGTCACAGTGGGGTGTCCATTGTTCTTCATTGATGGCTACATCCATGGTTGCTAGGATTTCTGCCCAACCATGGGGTTCAAACTCTTCGTTTGGGAATACTACAGGTGCATAGGCTGGATCTTGTAGGATTCGTGGATGTTGTTCTTCACCTAAGGTTCTGGCTTCTAACCTTTCTTCCTCTTGTTTGGCTACTTTACACATCCATAAATGAGTATCCTCATGCAACCAAGAAGGATCTGATTCTAATGAGTGCACAGATTCTATTTCTACTGGTGTCTTATGGATGGTATTCCATTGTATTGGGGGTACATCTCTATGTGAATAGTCTTTAAGATTGACTTTGGTAGTCACTCCTAAATGTTGCAAGTACAAAGAATTAGTTCCCCAATCTTGTACAATTTGCAACTGACGCATGAATGGTCGTCCCAATATCATCTCATAAGCATGGTTTTTTGCAAAGTCACAAATGGCAAAGGTATGCTCAAATTCTACACCACAAGTGGTGAGAGATATGCCTTCTAGTAAGCCTAATGGTTTTTCTATGTGTCCATCAGCCATTTGTAGCTTCATCCTGGTGGGTCTTAATGCTGGCTTACCCCAACGTTTCCATAAAGCGGTGGTAGCTATGGCTACTCCGGCTCCTGAATCTAAGATGGCTTTCGTGGTGTAGCCCTGATGGGTTATCGGAAGATAAGTGTTACCTTCCTCTCCTTCGCTCACGTCTCCAATCTTTTCTACGGGTATCTCTGGTACCTTATCTTGTGATCCTATTGGTGAGGGAGTAGTAGCAAGCTCGGGGAATTGATTTGCTACATGCTTCCACAATTCTGGTTTTACCTTCAATAACTCCTTCAGAGTAAGGTTACATTGTACTTTGGTATTCTTGATCACTTCCGTGTTTCTAGGGATTACTGATTCTTCATTCCTCACTATTATCGTGGGTGCTCTCATACTAATAGACTTTGCTTCCCAAGGTCCTGTGAACTGAGGTAATTCTTGTAAAGAATTAGATTCAAATCTTGTGTGTTCACTCAGTTGTTCTTCCTCTACATCATCGTATATAGAGGGGATGTCTTGGGGAAATTGTTCCTGCAAGTCATCTATTTCTTGAATAGGAGGATGGGTTCCTTGTTCCTTTCTCCATTTCTCTTCTTGGATTTCTCTCAAAACTTCATGTGAATATTTATGTATGGAAGACAAATTGTCTTGACTTTCTGTATTGGGTACTTGAGACAGGGATGGTGCATTCCTTTCCTGTGTCTCTGGGACAATAGGGTTCCTATGCTGATCCTTTTTCTCTTTGCTTTCAATCAAATATTCTAGCCTCTCCATTAGTCCTTGAAAGTGTAACTCCGGTTTTGCCATGTTATTCCAATTAAGATATCTAGAGGCTTCGAACAAAGCTTGTGCTAATTCTACCATCTTCATGCAAAGTTTAGTTCTCTCAATTTCTAGATCAGCTCGAGGGTAGTTCTTACTCATTTCAGCTACTTGAGGTCCCTCTTTTAATCTAGCCTGATATGCACGAAACATCATGTCTAGATTTTCCGGTATGGGTTCCGCTAAAACTGATCCTGATTTCTGAGCTGGGTTCTCTTGATTCAATTCCTGTGAAGTCAATTCTTGGATTTTGGCTCTAGATTCCTTTAAACTTCCTTCCAACTCCGTTATCTTTTTACTCCATTTTCTCTTAATTCTTTCTCTAGAATCTTTCCAAGATTTTGTCTTTTTATTGCTAGATTCTGCAACTTCACTGGTTTCGGCTACTTTCTCTTGATTAAGCTTTTGGTTCTGTAAGAGCGCCTGGGCTCTTGTTATAGCTTGGATAGGCACGTATGTAGGGTTGGATCCATCTGCGTTATTTACAATACCTATCACGTTGATCGGTGTCACATTCGGAGCATTAACAGGGTTCTTAGGACAATCTTTGATTATGTGCTCTTTGCCACAATCAGCACAAAAGCCTTGGATGTTATAGTACTGTGATTGTCCTGCTATCGGGGGGTGTGGACAATCCTTTATGAAATGATATCCTTGGCACCTAAAGCATGGTCCTCTAGGGCCCTGTGGTCTCTGTTGTCTTAATTGGGGCCGTGGATTTGGGTTTGTGTACATCACATTAGCATAGTCGGGCTCCCAACTAGGTTCCACTGGTGGACTATCGTAATGATATGTCTCCACGTGTTCTGGTGACTCTGTGTAATATGCGGGTGGACTATCGACATGCGTAGAGTCAAAACTGTTTGAGTGTGGGTCACTCTCTGTGATCAAAGGTGAAGAAGGCACTAAGGCCCTACTTAGGTTCTCTTCTGCAGCCGCATATTTGACTGAGATGACATTCGCTGGTGGTGGTGGCTGCTGAGCTAAGACAGGTTGAGGTCTCTGTTGCGCCTGGTATGGGTAGTTCTGAGGAGGCCTATAGTAATAAGGCTGAGCATTGTAATGGCCTTGATACCTACCTGGCTGTGCGTATGCTTGCGGGTAGTTCTGTCTCGAGGTTTGTTTGTTGTATGGGCAGTCCTGAGCCGTATGATTCGTGTATCTTCTTTCAATTGTACAGTATTGGCCACTAGGGTTGGCTTGTGGTTGGGGTGCATAGGGACACACATTTGCCATATGATCACCACCACAGGTGTAACAACGCTTGTTCATTAGTACCCTAGGTTTACTAGAAACTCCTAGTTTCTGGGCCACTTTCTCTGCTAGGTCTTCTATCGAGCTAGACAATTTCGTGGATGCTAGAGATGAACAGTCTGAGTCCTTATAGACCTTTGAGAGTTCCAACTCATCTCCTAAGTTGTCCTCAATGTCTATACAAATTCTTATACATTGCTCTAGCGTTCTAGGTTCTTTTAGGTACACATAAGAGCGTAGTTTAGAGCTCAACAAGCCATCTAGAAACAATGATAGCTTAGCTTGTGAGGGTAGCTCTTGCATTGGACATCGTTCAACATATTGTCTAAACCTACGTCCTTCCAGTCTAACTGTTTCTTGAGGGGTCTGTTTAAAGCTATGAATCAACGAAGACGTGTCATGCCTAATCCCACTTTTAGAGAATTCAATGATGAATGACTCTAAAAAGTGATGGATGTCTCTAAATTGCCTTTGTTGCAAAGGTTGGAACCAAGTTAAAGCTGTATTCTTTAACGTTAGTCCAAATGCGTTGTATTGCGTGAACATGTCTTCAACTTGTTCGGCTCTTAGTACTTGCTTGAATTCTGTGACGTGGTCGTAGGGATCTCCTGTCCCATCAAAATAATTCTTCATTGATTTTACTAATTGAGTGGGTCTCAATGTTCTTGCGTGTTCACGTGGTCTAGGTAGAGGAAAATCATCTCTACCACCTGGTATTCCATGATCTCTTTGTCTATCCACTCTATTAGTGTCCGTGGTTGTTCTATCTCTCCCTATGGGATGAGTGAAGCTTACTTCGGGTCTTTCTTTATTTTTCTCTCTTTGATTTCCATGGGCTGATGATGTTCCTACCCCTTGTTGACTTGTATTCATGTTCGTTCTAGATGGAGGGAATACCAATTCACCTCTCCATGTATATGTGTTTTTAGCATGGTCAGACACCACAAAGACTCTTTCTGAAGTCTCATCCAGGTATACAACCTTTCCAGGTGTATCCGGGTCCTTGAACTCGTATATCGTGATGATACCTACCTCACTAAGTAGTTCTGTCTTGTATCTCCAAAAGGCTTCATTAGTTTCTTTATTTACAAACAACTCTATACTTCTGTTGTCCTGAGGGATCCATTCCGGGATTAGTACTCGTGTCAGTACAGATTTCCCTCTAGGTTTTCTAGGCTCTTCTAATGGTTCTTTTCCTTGAGATTTTACTTCCGTCTCTAGCTGAATCACACCAAACTCATTCGTATTGTTTGGCTGCGTACTTAAGATGTACATCGTTCCTTCCTTGTCTATGTACGCGTCTCTCTCAAATTTCACCACTGGACGTTCCAATCCAATGGGTTGATCGGGGTTGTGCATTTGCACCACTTGCCTTCGCAAACCATCCTCATAGATGCGAGCACCTAATCGGTTGGTTCGGAGAAACTCTAGTTGTGTTCTATAGGGTCCTTCAGGTTTTTCTAAATAGGCTACATTCGACCCTCCTTCTGGTCTTTCTGTGCTAAATGCCATTTCTGAATCACTAGTGTCTGAGCTCTCGTAGGGATAACTAGTGTTCAATTGTTGAGCCCACGATCGTGCAGTAGTTCTTACACTTGCCTCTGATGATCTAAGGCTTTGTCGGTCTGACTTACCTATATGTTTGCCCGATCTAAGGTTCATTAATTTTCTTCCTTGCACACTCAGTACACGTTCAGATTGTCACCGATTCTTTGTTATTACTTTCTTGATTCTTTTTGGATTTCTTTAGATTCTTGTCTTAATGTATGCGTCAGGAATTCGACTTTCCGTGATAATTTTGAGTTCTCGTTCCGTCAGACTTAGGTTCTTTCCTTTAGGTTTTCGTGTCACACACCTTTACTTTAGTCTTGAACTTGAAAGAATTAAATATCTTGAACTTGAGGCGTTCCTATCGTCTTAATCCACAATGCTAACGTTTATCCTAAGCTAAGAATTGACTGAGGGGGTTGAGTAATCTTCCAACCTCGAGTCAGCTTTTCTGGTTGCTCTGATGCCCAAGAAGCCGCGCTTCCCAAGCTTTATGCCCTTCACTGCCTTGCTTTGGTTGTCTTTGATTGCCCTTGCTAGACCTGGAAAAATCCAATATTAGACCAATTCACAGTTGGATGATCAAGCACTTAAGTACATACACCTTTTAAGTCTCTTCCCTTTTGCCCAATTTTTTAATGCTTGCCCCCTAGCTTTCAAGTCCCAAACTAGGTCAACCTCAAAATAGCTTATCTAAAAATAGACGTATCCTTTAAGAAAAAAATAGTTGAGGTCACGTAGTACTCGTAAAGAGCTTTCTAACGAGCTATTAAGCTCAAAAAACGGACTTCGGATGAAAAAGTTATGACCGTTCAGGCCCTGGGGGGTAAAAACTGACAAATAGGTTTTTCTCCAAATATGAGCTAAGGGGTCTCCTATGAGTCTAATCACCCAAAAATTTCCCAAAAATAGCCCCAAAATTGGCCAAAAAATGAAACCCTAAATTTGCGATGGGGGTGCACAATCGCGATGGTCTGGGACCGTCGCGATGGTGTGAACTTGCACAATCGCGATGGTCTGAAAGTGCACCGTCGCGATGGCGTGAACTTGGACAATCGCGATGGTCTGAAAGTGCACCGTCGCGATGGCGTGAGTTTGCACAATCGCGATGGTCTGAAATGCACCGTCGCGATGGCGTGAACTTGGACAATCGTGATGGCGTGAACTTGGACCGTCGCGATGGCGTGAAAGTGCACCGTCGTGATGGTCTGAAAGTGCACCGTCGCGATGGTCTGAAAGTGCACCGTCGCGATGGTCTGAAGTGCACCGTCGCGATGGTCTGAGCGCGATGGTCTGAGCGCGATGGCGTGAGCCAATCGCGATGGTCTGAATTTTTGAAGCGTCGCGATGGTCTGAAGTGCACCGTCGCGATGGTCTAGATTGCCACGTGGCACCGTCGGCGCGATGGCGTGGGCCAATCGCGATGGCGTGACACAATCGCGATGGTCAGAGACCATCGCGATGGTCCGGCCAAGCCGTCGCGATGGCGTGAGCCTATCGCGATGGTGTGACACAATCGCGATGGTCAGAGACCGTCGCGATGGTCCACCAAAATGCAAATTTTGTGAATGCAGCTATGGATTCCTGTAGGCGCAGGTGTGCTCTTCACGCTGGTGTGGTCACCTTCTCCAAATTCCAAACTTTGCAGACCATCGCGATGGTCTGACACAGTCGGAAATTTCTGACAGAAACTGAAAATTTTACCTTTTCCAAGCTTTCCTGATGCTCTGGAGCTCTGTACCTGCAAGAAAACTCAAGAAAACAAAAGTACACACAAGCACAAAAGTTCTCTCTCACTCTCTCGCATGCACAAATGAGGGGAAATGAGGAGAATGGGTGGATATGGTGAATTTTCTGATTTTTTTGGAGATGAAGATGATGATGCGGTGATGAAGATGGAGTGTGGGGGAGGTGAAAAACAACAAAAACTAAGTAAAAACAACAACAAAAAACTGAAATTTTTACCTTCCAACGCCACTTCTTGCTATACTCTTACCATCACACATTCGTCCTAGACTCGATCCCCGGCAACGGCGCCAAATTTGGTGTTGCTCTAGCACAATGGTGAGAACCACGTTAAGAAGCTTCACCTCCTTAATGTCAATCCGCGGAAGAGATAGGAGTGATATGAAGATCGTGAATGTGAGATGAAGTGAGAGTGAAGGTGAGAAGCATAGAAATGCACACACACATACACACACACAATGAAGAGACAAGCAAGACACAATGGAAGGTGGGAAATTAGCTCTATTACTCAAGAACACTATTACAAGCTCAAAAGAACTCTAATCTCACACTAACCAACCTCAAAAATGAGCTCTCTAGCTCTTTTTATAGTTTCTAGACTAGTTTTGACCGGTTTCACATCTAGTGACCGGCATAGTTAAAAATTAGGTTCTAGATGCTATTTGGAAGGGTAAACGGTGTCTAAAAATAACGAAAATTGATACGCATGTTCTACCTAAGCTGCTCAAGCTCGAGGACTCCTCGGCTTGCACAAAATGGAGCTAGAAATTAAGAAAAGGGTTTTTCTATGTTACATTAGTGATGAAAATCATTGTTGGAGGTTTTTGGAAAGTATTTGAAAACATAATTCTTTGAAAAAAGAGTCGACTGGCTTCCTGCTCCGTCGTTACATGCTTCCGCGTCGTCTGTGCCTCTGGCTGCTTCCAACAACTTCTCACATGAATTTGACTCATTCTTACAAGACAGAGGTATAAAGAGAGAGGTCACAACAAGATACACTCAAGAATTAAATGGAGCAGTAGCGAGGATGAATAGATTAATAGCAGAGGCTGCAAGATCAATGTTGAATGAAAAGAAACTACCAAATTACCTATGGGAAAAGGCTTTTTCTACAGCCACATACTTGATTAATGGGCTCCCATCCAAATCCTTGGATGGAATGACACCATATGATGGATGGAATGGTAGGAGACCCTCATTGGACCATTGTAAAATCTTTGGGTCCATTGCTTATGCACATATTCCCTCACACATTAGAGGGAATCTTGATCCAAAAGCTGAAAAGTGTATATTCATTGGCTTTGACCAAAACCAGAAGGGATATAGGTTATAGAATCCCACTAACAAAGGTTTTACAGTTAGTAGGGATGTAGTGTTTGATGAAAATAATTCATGGTTTGAAGATGATTGTAGGAAGATCAAGTTACCTTATGATTTGGAAAGTGATTTTCCAACTCTCACTCTAGAATATCAACAAATACCAAAAGATGTCAATTCAGAGGATGAAGAGCAGATTGACTTCAAGGCTTGGAAGTCAAAAGGTAAGACCAAGTTCAAGCAATTAGAAGACATTCCAGAGTCCTCCAACCAACCACTCAGAAGATCTCAAAGGGAAAGTAAAAAACCCATAAGGTATGGCTATGGCACATCATTAGTCACCAAGCATTCTGTGTACATCACTAAAGACTCTATGATAGAAGAACCTTCTTCATTTGAAGAAGCCAATGAAAAGAAAGAATGGAGAGAAGCCATGCAGGATGAAGTTGAAGCACTTTAGGAAAACAATACTCGGGATTTGGTTCCCAAGAAGCCAAGATGAAGGTAATAGGATCGAGGTGGATATATAAAATATTCAGATGGTTCTATAAACAAGTACAAAGCAAGGCTAGTGGCAAAGGGGTTTGCTCAAACCCATGGAGTGGATTATGAAGAAACTTTTTCACCTATGGCTAAGATGCCAACAATTAGGGTTATGTAAGTGTTCCTGCTTCTAAGAATTGGAACCTATATCTGTTCGATGTTAAGAATGCATTCCTAAATGGATGGATCTTAGAAGAAGTGTACATGGCTCAACCACCAAGGGATGAAGATACGGAAAAACCAGGTTATGGATGCAAGCTAAGGAAGGGATTCTACGATCTAAAGCAAGCTCCTAGAGCTTGGAACCATAGGATTGTTACATATTTGCAGGATTAAGGATTTATTGCTAGCAAAACAGATTCTTCTTTATTCATAAAGAAGACAAATTCAGAAGTTATTTACTTATGTTTCTATGTGGATGACATCATCATTATAGCGAATGATGCTAATGGCATCAAGTAGGTTAAAGCTCAAATGATGGAAGAGTTTAAAATCAGTGATCTTGGTTTGTTAACATATTTTCTTGGATTAGAACTTGTATACACAGATTCTAGTGTGTTCATTACTCAAAGGAAGTACATTCATGATATGTTGATAAAATTCAAGATGGAAAACACTAAAATTGTAGGTACACCCATGGAAATCAATCACAAACTTAGTTCTCATGAGGGAGAACTTCTTGAAGATGTTACAGGTTACCAAAAACTTGTTGGGAGTCTCAATTATGCAATGAGAACTGACCAAGACATTATCATCAAATTTGCACCTATTGCAGTCTTCTCTTCTTCACATTTACACATGTAAATGTTCCTACTCTCAATTCTCTCAGCGTGATCACAATTAGAATCTGAAAATTTGTACAGAGGTCACTATACTGTAGAATTAGACTTGGTACAAAAGCATTTCACAAAAGAATAAACACACAAGGAGCACTGAGCAAAATATTGGGCACAATTTTTCTTCTATTCAGGAAAACTTTACATCTGTTTGATGAGAGATATTCTCTTCACTTCTGAAGTGTCTAATGACTCTTAAAACTTGTCATTAATCATCTCTCTTACATGCCCTGACTTTCTACTTGTATATATAGGCATATATGTACAAGCTCATGACCATAAGAAAAGTATAAGTGAGCTAATTACAAGTTTAGTGTACATGTATATACAAGTCTTCATTCTCTGATCATGCACTAACTTCAAGCTTCATATATTGGTCTTTGATTCATTCTTTGACTTCAAACCTTTGTCCAATACATCAATTGATGGTTGGCATGCACCAACAGCTCCCCCTGCATCATCAATTGAGGTTTTCTCCATCTTCTTTATACCTGCCATGTCTTTAAATCTTTGTAGCTTTGGTCCATCCAAGCTTTTGGTTAGCATATCTGCAATCTGATCTTTTGTTGAAGTATGTATGACTTCAATCTCCTTATCAATAACCTTCTCTCTCAAGAAGTGATACTGAATCTCAATATTTTTAGTCCTAGCATGAAAAATAGGGTTAGCAGCTAGATACAATGAACTCATATTATCTCCATGAATAATGGGTGTACTCTGAATGATGTCAAAGCTCTTCATGAGAGTCTTCAACCATATGACCTCTTTTGCAACTTCAACCATACCTTTATACTCTGCTTCTATAGATGACAAAGCAATTGTGTGTTGCTTTTTAGAACAACGAGAGATTAACTTATCTCCCACATAACATAAGTACCCGTAGGTTGATCTCCTATCATCAGGATTACCTGCCCAATCTGTATCACTATATATCTTAATGTTTGTATCTGATGTGAAACCATAATACAAACCTTCCTTGAGTGTACCCTTAATGTATCTTAACACCCTTTGTCATGCAACCCAATGTTCTCTCCTAGGACAATGCATGAATTGAGACAACACCATATTTGCTCAATTTGTGATTCACCTCCATTGGAGTAGGTGCTACCCTACAATCTTCCATTTGAAACTTGGTTAGCAAGTTCTTCAAATACCTTTCTTGAGTCACATATATTCCATGTTGAGTATATGAGACCTCCATGCCCAAGAAATATGACAAGTCTCCCAAGTCACTAATCTTGAACTCTTTCTCCATTTGCTTCTTGAGACTTTGTATGCCCTTCTCATTTGTACCTGTAAGAATTATGTCATCAACATATATGCACATGTAAATGAACCCATCATCACTTGCTTTGACAAGCAAGCTACTATCTGCTTTAGACACTTAGAAACCAAGTTCCTTCAAGAACTTGACAAGTCTATAATTCCATGCCCTTGGGGCCTGCTTCAAACCATACAAATGTCTCTTGAGCTTACATACATACTCTGGATAACTTTTATCTTTGAAACCTTCTGGTTGCTCCATGAAAACATCATCTGAAATGTAACCATTTAGAAAAGCATTCTTTACATCTAATTGATATAGCTTCCAACATTTACATGCAGTAATAGCTATTAATGACCTTATGGTTGTAATCTTTGCCACAGGACTATAAGTCTCATCATAATCTTTACCATATGTCTGAGCATACCCTTTCATAACAAGTCTAGCTTTATATCTAGACACACTTCCATTTGCATACCTCTTTGTCTTTTAGACCCATTTGAATCCAATGATCTTTTGACTATTTGGTTTAGGAACCAAATCCCATGTCTCATTCTCCATAAATGCGTCATACTCTTCCTACATAGCTTTCTCCCAATTTTCTTGACCTTTTGCCTCTTCATATGTAGAAGGGTCTTCCTCCGCTTTCACCATGTAAGCATAAAGAAGTGTCATAGTTGTACCTTGTAGGTTGCCATTGATGCCTTGATGACCTTCTGAGTTCTTCACTCTTTGAAGTTTTTGGTTCATCACATTCTAGATCAAACCTTGGTATTTCTTCAACTTCAACTTGTGCTTCATTGTTCTATTCTTCATCAAATATTTGAACCTTTGATTTACCTTTCTTCTGATTCAAAGTTTCTTCATCACCTGCATGAACGTTAATTGCACCTACATACCAAGAACCTTGCCCATCAAATGTAACATCTTTTGACACAAGAAATTGATTTGTGGATGGACTCCACAACCTATAACCCATCTGCTTATCATCATAACCAATGAACACATACTTTTCAGCTTTAGGTTTCAATATATGCCTCAATTGTGATGGTACATATGCATAAGCCAAACATCCAAACACTTTGCAATGATCTAAGGTAGCTCTCTTACCCCACCAAGCTTCATATGGTGTCATACCCTGCAAAGCTTTACATGGTAACCTATTAACCAAGTATGTGGTTGTATTTATAGCCTCAGCCCACAAATAATTGGGACAATTTTTTTCCTTCATTATTGACCTTGCAAACTCAACAAGAGTTCTATTTCTCCTTTTTGCTACACCATTTTGTTGAGGAGAGTACCTGCAAGTAACTTCCCTTTTTATACATGCATTTCACAAGTAATCACTGAATTCATTAGAGAAATGCTCTCCCCTCCATCTTACCTTAGTCTCTTCAAATTTTGACCTACGATTCTCTCTGCATACACATGATAATGTTTAAATGTTTTGAATACCTCTGATTTATCTTTGATCACATATATGGTGATCCACCTGGTAGCATGATCAACATAAATAACATAATATCTTGAACCATTAATGCTAAAGTCTTTTGATGGTCCCCACATATCTGTGTGTACCAATTCAAACTTCTCTAAATACATGAATCCATGCTTATTATATGATTGCTTATGTGCCTTACCTAATTGACATGCCTCACATCTGTATGTCATATGTTGACCTGCAACATTAGGTAATCCAAGAACTGAACCATTGTTAACCATATCCTTAATATCTCTTTCATTGAAATGTCCAAGCCTTTTATGCCAAAGATCTAACACAAAGATCTTATGTCCTCCGTAAGTAAACAAGGCATGACCAACATTGCCTTGAATCTTCAATGTGAAAAGCCTTCCTTCTTTCTTCCCTAAAACAATTTGTTTATACCCATTGCTAGGGTCTTCCACAAAAACTCCATCATTAGTGAATCTTACTTCATAACCTTTCTCAACAATTTGCCCTACACTTATCAGACTCTTTGGAATCGTAAGAACATACAAAACCTTACTCAGAAGAGTGCTCCCATCCTTAGCCTTCACTGATCCAATTGATTTCACATTGTGCTTTGTATTATCACCTGTTTGAACCACATGATTACTTACCTTATTCTCCAAATCAGTCATCAAAGCTATGTTACCACTCAGGTGATTGCTACACCCTGATTCAATGTAGAAGATTCTTTGATTTTCACTTTGCCTTTCACAAGTTGCATTCATGATTCAAGTTGAATCTTCCTTCTGACCTGAAGCATAGTTGTAGTAGGTATTACTTTAGGATTGACTTTGGAAGCCTCTACCTGCATGTCTTCCAAAGAAACCTCTACTACCTCTACCTCTAAAATTACCTCTGTGATTTATATTACCTCTTCCTCTTGAGTTAAAGTTCTAATTATATCCTCCATTATTCTGATTATTATGCCAACAATCATGAGTTAAATGATTAGTCTCACCACAAATCTAGCAAGCTTTGGCTCCATCTTTATTGCTTCTACCTCTACCTCTTCCTTTGCCACCACCTCTTCCTCTTAGGAAGTTACCTTGGCTAGTTGTACCTTCTTCTTCATTCAATTATTGCTTGCCTTTGTTAAACTTCTTCTTGTCCTTTGAATACATTGCTTGACTTGTACTTTTATCAACATCATCTTTGACATCTTGCTCAAAGGTTAGCATATGTCCTACCAATTGATTCAAATCAGGAGTAAAATGATCTAGTGACAATTCAATAGACAAAATGAATGGCTTCCATTTCTCATCTCCTCTCAAACCTTTGAGGATTTGCCTTACCACTTTGTCCTCTTCAATATTTTCATCAAGTGCTCCTAATGCATCTGCAATGTCCTTCATCCTTGCTACATAATCAGAAATGGATTGAGAAGCCTTCTTCTTGAATGTGGTAAACTCTGCCCACAAACATGCCTTCCTTGACTTTGTAGTGTTTTGGAAATGCTCTTCCAAAGCATTCCAAATCTCACTTGCACTTTCAAGTCCTCTAATGTGAGGTAGAAAATAATCATTGACTCCCATATAGATAATGCTCTTTGCTTGAGCATCCTTCTTCATCCTGGTTCATCCCTAGTTGGAACACTAGGATCTCTGAATTCTGGTTTTTCTTCTTCACCTGTGATATAAACTATCAGGTCCTTGCTCATGAGATGAGCTTCCATCCTCATTGACCAAGCTGGATGGTTTTCTCTATCCAATTTCTCTATCTAAAGAGGATATTCCATCCTTTCTTTACCTGTGTATTAAATTCTTCAAGATTTGTGAGAAATAGGTGTACCTTTACTTCAAATGTAGTTCCTTTTGGTCATCTTGATAACTTTAGGCCTCCTTCTCTACCTTTCACTTCAAACTTTCACCTTTTGAATCTTCAAAGGTTGATCTCTGTATACCTGCAACAGTCGGGGTCCTCCTTTCTTCAATTTTGATTATTCTTGCTCTGATACCACTGATGGAGAGTATTAATCTCCAAAAAGAACAAGTTATCCTTGATGTTAGAGTACCTCTATATCAAGAACAACTCAAAACCTTAACCAATTTTGGAAGACCAATGCCAAATCATCAAGATTCTATCTAACTGTGAAGGAAGTTACTATATAGAAAAGTCTGTTGCACTTAACTCATTCATGATCTAACCAAATGTGTAAAGTTTCTAATGAAACTTTGTACAAAGTGTTTTCTAAAGGTTGCGCATCTTCTCCAAGTTAAAACTTCTCAAAAGGTTTAGTAAATCTTGAGATTTACTCCAAACAATTCACCTATGTCTAAAATTGTACTTCTCTACAGTCGACTTTGACACCTGTAACTTCTAATGCATATTTCTCTTAAACTAGAACTGGTTTATTCAAATTCTTTTAGCCACAAGTAGCTTACCTTCCAACTTGAAGAACGGTTGCTTTCTTACTCAAAACTTTACATTGTGGAAGGAGAATTGACCAAGATATTATCATCGAATTTGTGTATGTTGCAATCTTCTCTTCTTCACATTTACACATGTAAATGTTCCTGCTCTCATATCTCTCAGCCTAATCACAATTAGAATCTCCAAAATTTTTACAGAGATCACTCTACTATAGACTTAGACTTCTACAAAATTATTTCACAAAAGAATAAACACAAAAGGAGCACTGAGCAAAATATCGGGTGCAATTTTTCTTCTATTCATGAAAACTTTACATCTGTTTGATGAGAGATATTCTCTTCACTTCTAAAGTGTCAAATGACTCTTAAAACTTGTCATTCATCATCTCTCTTACATGCCCCAACTTTTTACTTGTATATATAGGCATATATGTACAAGCTCATGAGCATAACAAAAGTATAAGTGAGCTAATTACAAGTTTAGTGTACATGTATATACAAGTCTTCATTCTCTGATCATGCACTAACTTCAAGCTTCATATATTGTTCTTTGCTTCATCCTTTGACTTCAAACCTTTGTCCAAAACATCAATTGATGGTTGTCATGCACGAACAACATGGAAGAGGTCGAGGAAGAAATAGAGGAAGAGGTTGAGGTTCATACAATCCTCATAAAGGTATAACATGCTATCATTATGGTAAAGTAGGACATTAAGCAAATGATTGTTGGAAAAATAATGGAAGGCTGAATGGAGGCAACCAAAGGAGCCAAAATAACTATGTGATTACATCAAGTGAAAGAGACAAGCAAATATGCTTGCCATGAAGCATGAGTACAACAGTCCAAGAAGTGATGATCAAAAATGGTTTATAGATTCAGGTTGCAGCAATCATATGACATGCCAAGGAGATTTATTCACAAATCTACAAGCTCCAAGTGGAAACGGATGTGTAGAGACTAGTGATGAAACTCAGCACACAATTGAGCATGTTGGAGAAATCAAGCTTGGAGACAATAAGGTATTGACTAATGTTCTTCATGTTCCTACTATTGCAAAGAATTTGATCTGTAGGACAAATGGTAGAGAAAGGATATCATGTTATCTTCAATGAAAAAGGCTGCTTTACAAAGAATCCAAAAGAAGGATTCAAGGTCATTGCTCAAGGAAGGAAAGAAGGAAGGATGTTCACTTTGGACATTCAACAACGACATGGGAAGGTGATGCATATTTAGTTTAGAAACAAGAGGATTGCTGAAATCGATTTGTGGCACAAAAGGTTTGGGCATATCAACATTCCCAAGCTCAAGGACATGAGCAACCATGAAGTGGTAAGAGGTCTTCCAAGATTCAATGATGCTCGACTGCATGAGTTTTGTGAAGCATGTCAACTAGGAAAGCAAACTCGACAACCATTCAAGAAGAGCAACTATGTGGCAAGGAATGTCCTCGACTTGATACACACGGATGTATGGAACCATCACAACAGCCATCGATGGCTGGTAGTAGATATTTTGTCACTTTTATTGATGATCATTCAAGAAAATTATGGATGTTTTGCATAAAACAAAAATCAAATGTGTTCTCTATGTTCAAGAGATTTAAAGCACTGGTTGAAAAGGAAACAGGATGGTACATAAAGACTTTGAGGTCTGATGGAGGAGGAGAATATTTCTCTAAAGAATTTTCATATATTCTTTATGAAAATGGCATCAAACGACAATTTACATGTTAGTACACACCTCAACAAAATGGAATTGTTGAAAGGAAAAATAGACATATCACAAAACTTGCAAGATGCATGCTCAACGAGATGAAGATTCCACTAAACTATTGGGCTAAAGCAGCTAGTACGGTTGTTTATTTGATGAACAAGTGCACAACAGCTAGAGTGTGTAATTTAACTACCAAGGAGGTTTATTCTGGTAAGAAACCTGACCTTATACATCTCAAAGTTTTTGGATGTGTGTGTTATGTTCACATTCCTCAAGAACTAAGGACAAAGATGGAGCCAAAGTCAGAAAAATGTATTTTCATAGGATATTCATCGGACCAAAAAGGATATAGGTGCTACAATTCGGTGACAAAGGAGTTACAAGTCTCACGAGATGTGGTATTTGATGAGCTAAGACCATGGTTTGGAGATAAAGGGAAAGAGAAGATTCTTGAAGAAGATTATGAAGATGATGAAGGTGTTGTCCAAGAAGAATTTCAGCAAACAAGCACTCAAATGTCAGGTCCAGAAGCTTCTACATCACATGAAGAAAGATCAACATGGAAGTGGAGACTAAAGAGTCATTCTTCATCACCAACATCAGGTTATGAAAGAGCTGAAGCTGAAAATGCTACCCAAAATAGTGATTCAAATGCAAGTGAAGAAAAGTATGAAGAGGTGATTACACCAAAGGTAAAGTTGAGCCGGTTGAAGAAGCAATATTCAAAAGAAAATGAAAGGAGGTCTTCAAGAGAAAGGTATCCAATTCAAAGGTTGAGTTATGATAGTTTTATTGCAAAGCATTTTGCATATATGACAAAAGTAGTCAAAGACAAAGAACTGGATGCATATGAAGAAACATGTATAGAAAAAGAATGTTAGCAAGCTATGCAAGAAGAGATAAAAGCTCTCAAGGACAATCACACATGGGAGCTAGTTCCAAAGGCTGAAGGTATGAAGATTTTTCCAAATAAATGGGTGTTTAAAATAAAGAGAAATGTTGATGGTTCTCTAGCTAGGCATAAAGCTAGACTAGTAGCAAAAGGATTCAAGCAGAATCATGGCATCGACTATGAAGAGACTTTCAGCTTGGTTGCAAAGATGGGAACAAATAGAACCTTGATTGCACTGAGTGTAGCAACGAGATGGCCATTGTACCAACTTGACATAAAAAATGCCTTTCTCAATGGTGAACTTCAAGAAGAGGCATAGATGAGTCAACCAATTGGATTTGAAGATAAAAAGCATCCAGATTTTGTTTGCAGATTGAAGAAAGCTTTGTATGGGTTGAAGCAAGAACCATGTGCTTGGAACCAAAGGTTGGTTGAGTACCTCACAAGGTGTGGGTATAGTCCACGTAGTGCTCATCCTTCTCTCTACATGAAGAATGAAGAAGGCAAGCAGGTATACATATGCATATATGTTGATGATCTCATCATAACAGCAAGTAATGTTGCAGGAATACAAGAGATAAAAAGAAAACTTGCTAAGGAGTTTAAAATTTTAGGTCTTGGTGAACTAAAATATTTTTTAGGCGTTGAGGTAGTCTATGGGAAAGATGGCATCTACTTGATGCAAAGAAAGTACATGTTGGATGTTCTTTTCATATTTGGAATGTGTGAATGCAAACCACTCATTCAACCTATGGACGCAAATGTGGAATGCACTGACTCAATATCATCTTTAGCTCTATGGATGGGATTCCATTGAATAGGGGGCACGTCTCTATGAGAGAAATCTTTGAGATTTACTTTGGTAGTGACACCCAGGTGTTGCAAATACAAAGAATTTGTACCCCAATCTTGTACTACTTGTAATTGCCTCAAGAAGGGTCTTCCCATTATCATCTCATAGGCCTGATTTTTGCTAAAGTCACATATAGCAAAAGTATGCTCAAACTCTACACCACAAGTGGTAAGAGTTATTCCTTCTAGTAGCCTGAGGGTTCTTTCAATGTGACCATCAACCATTTGTAGCTTCATTCTGGTGGGCCTGAGTGCTGGCTTGCCCCAACGCTTCCATAGGGAAGTGCTAGCAATTGCAACTCCTGCGCCTGAGTCTAGAATTGCCTTGGTTGTGTAACCCTGATGAGTGATAGGGAGATAGGTGTTTCCTTCTTCTCCTTCACTCATGTCCCCTATCTTGTCCAAGGGTATTTCTGGCATCGTTCTATGAGATCCTACCTGGGAATGAGGTTTTGCTACTTCTGGCATTTGATTGGCTACATGTTTCCACAACTCAAGCTTAACCTTGAGTAGCTCTTCTAAAGTGAGATTGCACTGCACTTTAGTATTCTTCACTACCTCTGTGTTCCTAGGTATGATTGAGTCTTCATTTCTTATCATGACCATGGGTGCTCTCATACATGTAGACTTTGCTTCCCATGAGCCTGTGAAATGGGGTAGTTCCTATAAAGAATTAGACTTGAAGTCTAATCTCTCTTGAGATTGGGCACTCTCCTGCTCTCCATAAATGGAAGGAAGGTCTTGTGGGAATTGATCGTGTGCGTCATCCACATGTTCAATGGGAGGAGGAACTTCACTCTCTTTAGCCCATTTCTCTTCCTGAATCTCTCGCAAGAATTCTGGTGAATACCGATTCATAGAAGAAGAGGTTTCTGGTTCAATGGAGTTAGGCCCATAAGCTTCCTTGGGAGGAATGCTTATTCTATCACTTGCCCTCTCCTTAGCCTGGGAGTTGGCTCCTTTTACTTTGCAATTATCATCTCCAATCTGTCTAACAGACCATCAAAATGCAATGGTGTTCTAGTGGAGCTAGAGCAATTCAAAAGGCGACTAGCCTCAAACATGGCTTAAGCCAATTCCACCATCTTGGCACACAACTTGGTTCGTTCAAGCTCTAGGTCAGCTCTAGGGTAACATTTTTCATGATCTGTTACATTTGACCCTTCCTAGATTTTGGCCTGATATGCTCTAAGCATCACATCTATGTCCTCGGGAGTGGGATCTGCCAAGACTGATCCTACTCGGGGTGGTGGGTGGGTTACGTGTGGTGGATTAGAAGGTTGAGGAAAGGAAGGTGATGGGGATGGTAGTGGGGGTGATGTGTGAGAGTGCGTTTGAGATGTGATTTCTACAATTTTGGCTTTGGACTCTCGCAGACTTTCCTCGAGTTCGCTCATCTTCTTTGCCCATTGCCCTGTCATACGTTCACGGCTATCTCTCCAAGATCTTGTTCTCTTCTTATTCTGCCTCTCAGTCTTGCTAACCTCCACATTCTTTTCCTGACCTAAGTCTTGGTTTTGCTTTACGTGCTTGAGCTCTCGTGATGACTTGCACATGGGTCGTGGAAGTCACACTTCCCGTGGGGTTTACCACTAATCTAATAACATTGATAGGAGCGATTTTTGGCATGTTAGTGGGGTTCTTCGAACACTCTCGTAACAAATGCTCCTTCCCACAATCTGGACAAAAACCTTGTATTGTCACAGATTGGATCTGTGTAGGTGACGGTAGAGGGCAATCACGAATGAGATGATCTCCCTGACATCGGTAGCATGGCCCTCTAGGAAATGTAGCTCTTATCTACCTAGGCTGAGGTGTAGAGTTGGGGTTTGCATACATGACATTCGCATATTCTGGTTCCCAACTGGATTCACTTGGCTCTTCATAATAGTCTGACTCACTATGCTCTGGTGTCTGCATGTAGTAAGCCTGTGGGCTCTCGATATGTGTAGAGTCAAAACTATGATCACTTGGGTCACTTTCTGAAAGCAATGGGGTCAGTGGCACTAAAGCTCTATTTGGATTTTCTTCTCCAGTTGCATACTTCAATGGAATCACATTGGCTGGAGGAGGGGGTTGCTGTGTTAGGACCCATTGCGGTCTTTGCTTCCCTTGATAGGGTGGTCGATAGGGTTGTTGGGGCCTACCATACTGCTGTTGTGGGTACTGATTCTGGTATTTTCCTTGTTGAGAATATGACTGAGGATAATTTTGTCTAACAGCTTGTTTGTTATATGGGCAGTCTTGTGCAGTGTGATTGGTGTATCTCCTTTCTATGGTGCAGTATTGGCTGTTAGGATTACCTGGGGTTGAGCCATGATAGGGCACACATTAGCCATATGGTCTCCTCCACATGTGTAGCATCATTTTCCTAGGGCAAATCTTGGAATCTGCTTGCTAGAGACACCTAATTTCTGAGCTACCTTTTTTGTTAGATCCTCAATTGATGTGGATTGTGAGGAAGTGAGGCTTGTAGAACTATCTGAATCTTTATAGATCTTTGAGAGCTCTAATTCTTCCCCTAGATTATCCTCAATGTCTATGCACATGCGTACACATTCTTCTATGGATCTAGGGTCCTTCAAGTACACATATGATCTCAGTTTGGTACTTAACAATCCATCTAGAAATAAGGCCACTTGCTTGCCTGGAGTGGGTAACTCTAGAGCAGGGCATCTCTCTAGGTATTTCCTAAACCTTCTTCCTGCAAGCCTCACTATCTCTTGAGGTGTTTGCTTGAAGCTAGATATCAAGGAAGATGTGTTATGCCTAGTTATGCCTTGAAGCTATATATCAAGGAAGATGTGTCTCTTGAGGTGCTTGCTTTAAACCATATAATGTCGTCTTTAACTTGCACACCTAGTTTTCATGCCTTTTCTGCACAAAGCCATGGGGCTGAAAAACATACACTTCTTCGTGCAAGTCACCATTCAGAAATGGTTTTTTAATGTCCAACTGATGTACATTCCAACCATGATGAGCTGCAGGTGCACAGATGCTACGAACAGCAGCCATTCAGCAAGTAGGAGCAAAGGTTTCATCAATATTAATGGCTCTTTCCTGTGAATAACCCTTTGCAACGAGCCAAGCCTTATACATGTCAGTTGTTCCATCAAGTTTATGCTTCAACTTGTATACCCACTTAGTGCCAATGGCTTTCTTGCCTAGAGGCAAGTTGCATAAAGACCAGGTACCATTCTTCATGACAGCATCATATTCAGATTGCATTGCAGCCATCCAATGTTAAGAATTAAGAGGCACTATGAGAGCCTGAACGAGTATGATATGATAGAGGTGCATGTAATTTGTTGTCACACAAAGTCTGCACCAGCCATTTTGGCATAGGTTTTGCCTCCTCAATATCAGCTCTCTCATCAACAAGTGCATCATGTAAACTTGCATTAGAAATGGAATGATCTGCATCATCACATGAAACCTCCAAAGGTTGAGAAGTTATCTCATTAGGATCAGCACTAGACTATCCACCTATAAAAAGAGGCAACAAAGTATGATACATGCCTTTGGAGCTAACAGATGTCTCCTTAGTACATGAAAGTAAGGGCTGAATAGCATCTTCAACAAAAACAACATCACAGCTAACCAGAATGTGTTTAGTCTGTGGATGATACAGACGATAGCCTTTGCTTTCAAAACTATACCAAACAAAAATACATTCTACTGCTTTATCATCCAATTTTTTGTGATGTTGTTCAGGCACTAATGCATATGCCAAACAACCGAAAACACAGAGATGAGCAACAGATGGCTTGCAACCATGCCAAGCCACATATGGAGTGATAGACTATAGCGCTTTAGTGGGACACATGTTAAGTACATATGTTGCACACATGACAGCCTCAAGCCAAAAACTATGTGGTAACACCTGACTCTTGACCATACAACTCGCCATCTCCATGAGTGACTTGTTCTTCCATTCAACAGATCCATTCTGTTGAGGTGTATACGGTGCTATACACTGATGTTTTATCCCACGTTCAGCCAGAAATGCACTAAAGTCAAAAGACATATATTCCCCCCCTCGATCAAAATGGAGGGTGCCCATTTTACATGCTAATAGATTTTCAGCCAAAACCAGAAACTGTTTGAAGCACATAAATACTTCGGACATTGCCTTCAATGGATATACCCATGCATGCCTGGAAAAATCATCGATGAAAGTCATGAAGTAAAGATAGTTCCCAAAAGAATGTGTCTAGACACATAGGACCACAGACATCACTATGTACAAGCTACAATTTTTTAGTAGCCTGAACTAAACCATCTTTTGGAAAGGAGGAACGTTGCATTTTGCCCAAAATACAGCCTTCACAAACATGTTTTCTGGGTGCCTCAAGTTTGGGCAAAGAGGACACCATTTCAGATTTTTGCAAGTGTAGCAAACTAGCAAAATTCAAATGGTGAAAGCATGCATGCCAAAGCTTTGCATCTGACATAGCCTGAGAATCATGTACTGCACATGTTGATCATCAGTTACAGATCTTTCACAGTCTATGAGCTTATACAACCCATGACATAAAATGCCAGAAGCAATAATGACATCACGATTTGATAGATCATGAACTGTACATCTGTCATCAACAAATTTCACAACCAAGCCAATCTTGGCTAATGCAAAAACTAATAACAGATTTTTCTTGATCCCTGCCACAAACAAAGCATGTGAAAAAGTGAAAGAACTACTATCAGCAGTAGTCAAAATGATCTTACCAACTCCCTTAACAGGATAAGAGGAGTCGTTGGCGCATGTAATAGTATTCCATGTAGGGACAGGCTCGAGTGAAGAGAAGAAACTACGCTATGAGGTAATATGTTTGGTCGCCCCACTATCAGAGTACCAAACATCTCAGTCTACTGCAGACATGCACTGCTCATGAGAAGATGGGTCAAAACTGCAAATAGTAGTAAACACCCATTCTTCATCCTGCACAAGATTAGCAGACTCTGTTTTCGGTGTAGAGGCCTCTACAACAACCATTCCGCCCTCCTTCTTCTTTGCCTCTTTAGCAGCCAGTTTTGGACGGCTCTTAATGACATGATCATTTGCTTTACAGCATTTGCAAAACAATTTTTGCTTTTTTGATTTCTTCTCATCTTTGTCTTCCTTCTTCGAATGTGCAGCATTTGCAGATTTTTGCTTACTAGTAGAAGTGCTCCATTTTCCTTCGCCCTTCTGACTAGCCAGGAAATCTTGATCTACAACATGCATAATAGACCTATTCTACCTAGACTGGTCTTCCTGCAACAAAACAGAAACTAACTCTTCAAATGTTCAGGCATTTGGATTGCCCTTCATCATCAAACGAAGAGTAAAAGCAAAACTCTGATATGAGTCAGGAAGACCATTCAGAACAGTTTGCACAAGTGAACTGTTAGGAAGGACTTCATCTAATTATTCCTTTAAATCCTTGATCTTGTCAAGACACTATCCATAGAATCACCTTCATTCATGTGCTCACTCTCCAACTATTTTTGGAGGTAAGCAACATGAGTCTCATTCCTAACCTGGTACAATGTGGTAAGTGTATCTCAAGCATCCTTAGCTATTCTGCAAGAGCGAATGTGAGGAATAATGGCATGTTTGATAGACAAAGCTATCAATGGATGTGTCTGAGCATCTTTGCCATCCCAACAAATTTGTTCTGCACTAGGTGCAACAAAAACAGTAGCACGAACAAGAATCTATAGAATATCACCATCTTCGACACCATCTGCATCAGCTTCAATACCTGTGTTCGTAGGTGTCGGAGGACATCTTTCAACACCTTGCACAATATTCCATAGTCCTTTTGCAACCAATACATGACGCATCATATAAGCCCACAATAGATAATTGGTACCATCCAATGTATCCTCAACAGCCAACATACGGAACACATCACTACCTTTAGCCATGGCCACTGACTAAAATACCTTGATGCAGAAAAATGATTGTATCTGGAAAAGTTGAACAGAACTACCCAAATGCGTTCTGCTAGACTTGTAGCAGGCTTTGAGACAATATACTATCAAACCGAAACTGGTATATATCTTTGGCACAAAAAGATGAAATAGCCTACACAACCATTGCCATAGTGCATTCGGAGGTCGAAACAAGCTAAAATCGGGATTTGAGCACCACAAAGTGAAGCCATTTTGATCTCCTAATCACCCTAAGTATACATACCAAATTTCATGCAATTCTAAGACTGTAATCGGAGAGGGGTTGACGATGCCCTAGATGAAGCGGCGACCTGCTCTGATACCAATTGTTGGATTTAGACATATGCAGAAGCACGCAAACCCACAAGGAAGAAGAAGAAGGTTGGATCACAACACACACTATTGAATGTATTACCACTAGAATGTACAAAAATAAGTAGCCCGTTAGGGCAATAAGCATATATACAAGCCGAGGGAAAAAAACCTCCTAAGAGGGAAAAAAGTGCCCCGGCGGTCCTAGAGTGTTCACACACATCACTACCTAAATATATCAACATCAAGGAGTCTTCACATCTTTTCATCTTCAAGAAAGCAGAAAACATAATCCTTATAGATATGAAAGAAGAAAGTAAGAAAATGGAGGGATTAAAGGCACGACCAATTCAAGCGATAAGGGCCACCCAAACTTGTTGGATTGCCCATATCACTTGAATGAATCGTGTCTAAAAAGGCAAGCCATTAAGTGATCTCTTGTGTATTTCATGACAAAATTCCATGATCATGCATGTCTTACATTCAAATAAGCAAGTATACTTCAAATGAAAGTTATGAATGGAGACGACCAATTCAAGCAATTAGGGTCATCCAAAGTACTCCGACTACCCTTATCGCTTGAATTGGTCATGTCGAATAATGCAAGCCCTCAAGTGCTTTCATGTGCATCCCATAACATAAACCAATCGTAAGACATTTATAATACTCAAGAAAAACAAATATACATAAAAAATTTGGTTTCAATGTAGATGACCAATTCAAGCAATTAGGACCATCTGTGGTTCTCCAGTGACTCTAATAACTTGAATGTCTTGTTTCTCCATCAATAACTTGTGAAATATGAAATTCATTACATAATCAAATGAAGAAAAACTTTTTATAATGAGGAAAAGCAAATAGGCATCATATACTTGTTCTCTTTGGACACGACCAATTCAAGCGGTTAGGGCTATCCAAGCTTCTTTGATGGGCCTAATCACTTGAATTGGTCGTGTCCAAAAAAGTTTCATATTTCTAGCTATATGAATGAATGCTTCACATAGAACAAATCAAAAAACACTTGAAAAAGCAAAGAAATGCATATCTCATATTGCACACCAAGAGACTTCAACAAGCAATGAGTTGAGATTGTTTCTTGCAAAAGAGAGTCAAAAAACAAGCACAATGACGAATATGGGGAGTTGAGTGAACTCAAGAGAGCAAAAGAAAAATGCCACAAATGAGATGAGGAGCTTACATAGAGACTTTACGATCTAGTGATCATTGATACCACGTGGTACCTTTTGATTGGTCCATGTCATTTGACCACTGTAAATCCCAACCTACATTAGCAGCACATTTTCATTCATCCACATCATTTGATCGTTGTGGATCTCGACGTGCAAGTTTCCATGTGTCAAAATTTTATTCATCTATGTCATTTGAACATTGGGATTCTCAAGGCCTTTCCACATGGCATGCACTCATTTGTCCATGTGGATTCTCCAACGTCTCTTTTCCTTTATAAATATCACATCCCTTAGCTTTTTCTCATTTTCTATCTTCAACAACTTTGTGTACCCATATTGAGCTCTCCTATACCTAAATTTTATACAAGATCGATTCAAGCAATAGCACATATTTGACCTGTAAGACAATAGTTATGCAATATAACACAGGAGCAGTAGCAGAGAAGATAACAGATATAGGAGAATCTCAACAATTTTCTACTAACAACAAGTACAAAGATAATGGCGTTGTCCACCCATGCACTCTCAAGGTAGAGCTTAAATGGTGATCTAGACAACTCTAGATAGGGAGATACAAGGTAGAGGTATCTTGGCTCAATTTGATGTCTCAGGTAGTGTAGAAGTCATGTATATATAGGATCATGGGTGGCCTTCCGTGGACAGCTATACATGGGTGATAGAGCATGGGCGGCCACTGTCTACGTAATTGCCATACACGGCTTAGGCCGGTTGCACTGACCTAAAAAATATAAATGATTTCTGATTTCGAGATGGAGTATTCCATGGAATATTCCCTTTATCGTTGTGCCAAGGGGCCAGTGCCAAGGGACCCGCTGGACCCCTTGGACCCCCTAGCTGGGGCTGCTCACCACTGCCGTGGATCCCACAATTGGGGACCTGGTAACTCCCTTTCCTTACAATACCTTACATGGTCCATATATGACCTTCATCCAAAATGTAAGTTGGGATTCCCATCAATAGGGTAATGCATGCTTGGCTTCTCCTCATAATGGGGGCCTTACAAAATGTGCATGCAATCATGAGGGGTAGACATTGATCATATACTAACACCCCCCCTCAATGTTTACCGAATGATAAATCAAGTAGGTCTTGGTCCTATGCCCATCTGTTGAAGATGCATGTTGAGCTGCTCTCTTCCAAGTGCTTTAGTGAATATGTCAGCACAACTTGCCTCTGTTGGGCAATATTCTAGCTCCACAGTTTTATCTTCAATTAGCTCACGAACATAATGGTACTGTACTTCTATATGCTTGGTGCAAGCATGAAATACTAGGTTCTTTGCAATAGCCATACAACTTTGATTATCACACTTGAGTACGGTTTCCATATTTGATGGAAAGCCTAGATCTACAAAAATTCTCCTTAACCAGACTGCCTCACAAGAAGAAAAACAAACTGCTTTGTATTTTGCTTCAATGGAGGAGAGTGCAAGAGTTGGTTGCGTCCTACTTACCCAAGAAAATATTCGTGAACCAAGTGAGAAACAATATCTAGAAACTGATTTTCTAGAATCACAATCTCCAACCCAATCTGAATCACAATATCCTTGAAGTGTATCACATGTGGTATAAAAAATACCAAAATCCAAGGTTCTTGTAATGTACCTTAGAATTCTCATTCTAGCATTCCAATGACTCTGCTTAGGTTTGTTGGAAAACCTGCTTAACACTCCAACAGCATAGCAAATGTCTGGTCTAGTGTTGCACAGAAAAATAAGACTTCCAACGAGCTTTCTATACTTCTTAACATCTACTTCAGGCATGTTATCATTCATAGATAGCTTATGATTTACCTCCATAGGTGTGCTAGTTGGTTTGCAGTCCATCATTCCAAATGCCTTGAGAATTTCTTTGGCATATTTTTGTTGTGAGATGAAAATGCCATCCTTTCTTTGCCATACTTCAATTCTCAGACAAAAATGGAGTAGACCTAAGCCTGTCATTTCAAACTCAGTTCCCAATCTGATCCGAGTTTGATTGATGAGTTCCTAATGATCTCCTGTAATGATCAAATCATCTACATATACAATGAAAACAACTATCTTGCTATCCGTTTTCGTTACATACAAGTTAGCATCAGAAGTAATTCTTTCAAAACCTATACTTTTTAAAAAGTTATCTATCCATTGGTACCAAGCCTGTGGTGCTTGCTTAAGGCCATACAAAGCTTTCTTCAATCTGCAAACTTTATTTTCTGAATTGGGCACCTCAAAACTTGGTGGTTGAGATACATATACCTCCTCGTGAGTGACCATTCAAAAACACAGATTCGACATCCATCTGAAAAATAGGTCAGGCCTTTTGTGCAACTACTGCAAGTACCATCCGAATAGTTGTCATGCGTGCTGTTGGTGCAAAAGTTTCTTTAACATCAAATCCTTTGATCTGTGAAAAACCATGTGCAACTAATCTTGCCTTATACTTTTCTAATGTTCCATCTACTTTATACTTAGCTTTCCAAATCCATTTAGAACCTATTACCTTCTTCTTTGGTGGCAAGTTGACTAGATCCCATGTATCATTTTTGATATTCAGACTGCATTGCCACTCTCCAACCTAGATCATCAAGGGCTTCTTCAATGGTGGTAGGCTCCTTTATCGAGCCCATGATATTTGCCATTAGAGCCATGTTAACAATGTGTTCTGAGGCTCTTCTTCGCTCCTCTATTCTCTTTGATCTTTGTAATCCATCTGAGGATGATTTTGGTACATCTACATGTGGATATGATCATCAAAGAGCTGTTGTGCCCACTTCGATAGTGGCTTACGTTGTGCAGCTACAATTGGTTGGCTTTTGATTGAGGAAATTTCTCCATCAGATGTTTTCTCCTCCTCAACTTTAACTTGTCTTTTGATAGGCACAAGGTGAGATATTTTTGCATTTGATGAGATAGTAGATTTACCTTTATCTTCTACTAAGTTTGTCGTTCATCAAACACCACATCTCGACTAGAAAAAATCTTCCTTGCCTCAGGATCCCACAACTTGTATGCTTTAGACTCTTCACTATATCCTAGGAACACACACTTTTTGCTTTTTGAATCCAACTTTGATCTTGTTGAATCAAGAATATGTTCATAACAGAAACAACCAAAAATTATGAAATGCAAAACTGAAGGCTTTTTACGAGAATATGCTTATTGAGGAGTCATCCCCTTTCGTGCTTTCGTGTAGCTTCGATTAAGGATGTAAAGTGTTGTATTGACTGCTTCTGCCCAGAATGAATCATGCAATTCTTGAGCCTTTAACATACAGCGAGCCATTTCAACTATTGTCCTGTTCCTATGCTCAACAACTTCATTTTTTTGAGGTGTATGAGTTGTGGTAAGTTGCCTTTTCACATCATGCTCCTTATAGTAATTATTGAATTCTGTTGACAAGAATTCACCTCCTCTATCTATTCTGAATTTCTTCAGTTTCCTTCCTGATTCACTTTACACATACTTATGCAACGTTTTAAATTTTTCAAAAGCATCAGCCTTCTCTCGAATGAAATAAACCCACATCTTTCTACTATAATGGTCGACTACCATCAAAAAATAGAAAGATCCTCCTAAAGCAGGTGTAGACATTTTACCGTAGAGATCAGCATGTACCAACTCTAGAGGAGCTTGAGATCGATTGCTGGTCTCTCTTGGGAATGCCTCTCATTGTTGCTTGCCCATCATACAAGCTTCACAAGGTTCCTGCAACTCTGAAAATGCAGGCAAATGAGCAACAACCATCCCTATTCTTTGCATCCCCTTCAAAATTGCAAATCTAAAATGCCCAAATCATTGGTGCCATAACCTCCTTACATCTTTATCTTCTGTAGGAGTTAAGGCACTTAACTCATACAAGTTATCACGTCTTATGCCTTTATCTACTACATTACCTGATGAATCCATGATTTTTGCACCACTCTTATTGAAGTGAACTTCGAGTCCATGATCTGTTATTGCAGAAACTGACAACAAATTTCTTTTAAGTGTAGGTACATAGAGAACATCGGATAACTTTTTCTCAACACCTAGAGAAGTGATAAAAGAGATGATTCCAGTTCCTTCCGTTGGACACTTGGAGTCATTTCCCACCACTACATTGATGGATTCCTACAGAGGCACTAGGGAACTATACAAATCCTTTTTACTAGTCATACGGCGAGAAGCTCCACTATCTAAAATCCATGGTTCATCAACACAAGCTTGAGCAGATGAGCATACCTCTTCAATAGCTACCCATAGTTCCAGCTCTGTGTTGCTTCCAGACTCTTTGTTCTTCCATGATGATTTTACAGTCCCATTCCGTTCATCAGCTTACTTCTTTCTGCAATCCTTGATGGCCTGGCCTTTCTTTTCACAATAGAAGCAACTTCCTATGAACTTTTTCTTCTTTGTCTTCTTCTTTGATCCATCAGAAGAGCCTTTACCTTTTGCATTTGCTGAGAATGCAGCATCACTTGTACTTTGTCGATTCTTCAACCGCATCTCCTCTTTTAAAATCATAGCATCAAACTCTTCAAATGTAAGGGGAGTTGGTCTTACCTGAGTCTTAAGGGCTGTTACTAATCCATCATACTTTGCTGGAAGAACACTTACACATCTTCAAGTCAGCTCTTCTGGTGTTATAACAACACCAACTGCAGCCAATTGATCTTGAAGATGTTTTATCCGTTTGATAAAATCTTCAGCCTTTTCAGAATCAGAATGCTTTTCATTTGCCAACTGATTTTCTAAATTTTGTATCCTAGTGTGGTTCTTGGTCTCATATTGACGAGCCAATATGCCCCAAGCCTCATGTGCTTTAGTAGTATGTTGAACTAAAGTAAGCACAAAATCACTTACACTAGTGACAATTGCACATAATGCATGAGCATTCCGCCTCTTCCAAGCTTGTTGAAGATCTAGATCTGGTTGAATCATCAATTTTGAATTTGCTGGATCTTCAACTCGTATAGGCTTTGGATCCAATCCCATCGGTCCCATGATAGTGTCAAGTAATTCATAGGACTCCAAAATTGCAGATTTGAACTTCCAGAGTGTATAGTTGGTTCCATCCAGCGTCCCTTCAGTGAATGCAGGGGTAGACATTGATCATATACTAACATGACCATCTTTGATTGCCTCTATTCGCTTGCATCGATCGTCCATTGCATCTAGACTTAGAGCCCTCAAAGAATCGATGCCGAAGAATTGCTTTAGGATGAGTATGAGGTTAAGCTATCTTCAAAATCATTTCCCTTTCATTTATGCCTGAGCTCTAAGACACGACCAATTCAAGCAATTATGCCCATCCAAGATTCTCTGATGAGCATAATCGCTTGAATTGTTCGTGTCCTAGATTCATTCATATACTTGAGTTCTTTAGTTTTCTTCTTATGCAATCCCCTTATTCCTCATCATTCATAGATATTGACCAAAGAAATGGGCAAATTAGTCTCTATTTCTTATGATTTTGACATACAACCAATTCAAGCGATTAGGCCCACCGAAAGACCTTGAATGGGCCAAATCGCTTGAATCATGCATGCCGTAGTTTCATTCCCTTACTTGAGATTTTTTATTTCCTCCCTATGTAAGATCCTTAAGGTCTTAGACACAAAGGAAGCCAACTTGAACCTCAGATTCCAAGTGAACTTCTGTATCTTACTATTGGCTCAGAATTTGGAGAAACTAATACTACCATTGCATTTGAAACATGACAAAACTCTAAGGTTGATTGTCTATTTGCATGATTCTAATACCGAGAGGTCTTGATGAGCCTATTTGTACATGAATCTAGGACACGACCAATTCAAGCGATTAGGCTCATCTGGAAATGTTGGATGGGCCTAATTGCTTGAATCGGTCGTGTCTGAAAATTAGTAGAAAAAGGCTTATCAAGACCTCTGGGTATCAAAATCGTGCAAATAGACAGTGAATCTTAGGGTTTTTTCATGTTCTGGATGCAATGGCAGTATAAGTTTCTCCAAATTTTATACCAACCATAAGATACAAAAGTTCACATGCAATCTTGTTGATATATTTAGGTAGTGATGTGTGTGAACACTGTAGGACCACCGAGGCACTTTTTTCCCTCTTTAGGAGGTTTTTTTCCCCGGCTTGTATATATGCCTATTGCCCTAATGGGCTACTTATCTTTGTACATTTTAGTGGTAATACATTCAGTATTGTGTGTTGTGCTCCAAGCTTCTTCTTCTTCCTTATGATGTTCGTGTGCTTCTACAGACATCTAACTCCAATAATTGGTATCAGAGCATGTCGCCGCTTCATCTACGGCATCATCGACACTCCTCCGGTCACAGTCTCAGAATCACATGGAATTTGGTATGTCTACTCAGTAAGATTAGGGGATCAAAGCGGCTTCACTTTGTAGTGCCGAAATTGCGATCTGAGCTTCGTTTTGTAGTGCCAAAATTGCGATCTGAGCTCGTTTCGGCCTCCAAACACACTATCACAGCAGTTGTGCACACTATTTCATCTTTTTGTGCCAAAGATATATACCGGTTTTGGCTCGCCAGTATAACGTCTCGAAGTCTACTACAGGTCTAGCAGAACTTGTTTGGGTAGTTCTGTTGAACTTTTTTAGATATAGTCATTTTTTTTATTGAGGATAAGTTGGATGGTACCAATTATCCATTGTGGGCTTATATGATGCATCATGTATTGGTCGCAAAAGGACTATGGAACATTGTTCAGGGTGTTGAGAAACATCATATTACACCTAACACAGCTACTACAAATACAAGTACTCAAGTTGATGTAGATGGTGTCGGATGGTGATATTCTGCAGATTCATATTCGTGTTGTTGTTTCTGTTGCACCTATTGTAGAGTAAATTCATTGGGATGGCAGAGATGCTCAGGCACATGCATCGATAGCTTTTTCTATCAAACATGCCATTATTCCTCACATTCCCTCTTTCAAAATAGCTAAGGATGCTTGGGATACACTTAGCACATTGTACCAGGCTAGGAATGAGGCTCGTGTTGCTTACCTCCAAAAATAGTTATAGAGTGAGCATATAAATGAAGATGACCCTATGGATAGATTTTTGACAAAGATCAAGGATTTGAAGGAACAGTTGATTTTTGCATATGAAGTCCTTCCTGACAGTTCACTTGTGCAGACTGTTCTGAATGGTCTTCCCGACTCATATCAAAGTTTTGCTTCTACTCTTTGGTTGATGATGAAAGGCAATCCAAATGCCTTAACATTTGAAGAGTTAGTTTCTGTTTTGCTGCAGGAAGACCAGTCTAGGCACAACAGGTCTATTATGCATGTTGCAGATCAAGCTTTCCTAGCTACTTAGAAGGGCAAAGGTAAATGGAGCTCTTCTACTAGTCAGCAAAAATCTGCAGATGCTGCATATTCGAAGAAGGAAGACAGAGATGATGACAAATCATAAAAGCAGAAATTTTTTTGCAAATATTGTAAAGAAAATGATCATGTTATTAAGAGTTTGTCCAAAACTGGCTGCTAAAGAGGCAAAGAAGAAGGAGGCTGGAATGGTTGTTACATAGGCCTCCACACCAAAAACAGATTCTGCTAATCTAGTGCAGAATAAAGAATGGGTGTTTACTATTGCTTGTAGTTTTGAACCATCTTCTCATGAGCAGTATATGTCTGCAGTAGACTCAGATGTTTAGTACTTTGATAGTGGGGCGACCAAACATATTACCTCGTAGTGTATTTCTTTCCTCTTCGCTTGAGCCTGCCCCTAGAGGGAATATTGTCACATGTGCCAACAACTCCTCTTATCTTGTCATGGGAGTTGGTAAGATCATTCTGACTACTGTTGATGGTAGTTCTTTCACTTTGTCGGATGCTTTACTTGTAACAAGGATCAAGAAAAAATTTTTATCAGTTTTTGCATTAGCCAAGATTGGCTTGGTTGTGAAATTTATTGATGACAGATGTACAGTTCATGATCTGTCAAATGGTGACATGATTATTGCTTCTGGCTTTTTATGTCATGGGCTATATAAGCTCATAGACTATAAAAGATCTGTGAATGATTCGGCATGTGCAATACATGATTCTGAGGCTATGTGAGATGCAAAGCTTTGGCATGCATACTTTGGTCATCTGAATTGTGCTAGTTTGCTACACCTGCAGAAATCTGATATGGTGTCCTCTTTGCCCAAACTTGAGGCACCCGGGAAACATGTTTGTGAAGGTTGTATTTTGTGCAAAATGCAGCATTCCTCCTTTCCAAAAGATGGTTCAGTTCGGGCTATGCAGAAATTGTAGCTTGTACATAGTGATGATTGTGGACCTATGCAGGCACCTTCTTTTGGAAACTATCTTTACTTCGTGACTTTCATTGATGATTTTTTTAGGCATACATGGGTATATCCACTCAAAGTAAAGTTCGAAGTGTTTATGTGCTTCAAAAAATTGTTGGTTTTGGCAAAAAATCTATCAGCGTGTAAAATGGGCACCCTCCGTTCTGATCAAGGGGGGGTATATGTTTTCTTATTTTAATGCATTTCTGGCTGAACGTGGGATAAAACATCAATTTACAGTGACGTATACACCCCAACAGAATGGAGTTGCTGAATGGAAGAACAGGCCACTCATGGAGATGGCGAGGTGTATGGTCAAGAGCTAGGCTTTACCACATAGTTTTCGGCTTGAGCCTGTCATGTGTGCAGCATTTGTACTTAACAGGTGTCCCACTAAAGCACTACAATCTGTCACTCCATATGAGGCTTGGCATGGTCGCAATCCATCTGATGCTCATCTGCGTGTTTTTTTGTCTGGCATATGCATTAATGTGTGAACAACTTTGCAAGAAATTGGATGATAAAGCAGTAAAATGTATTTTTATTGGGTACAGTTCTGAAAGCAAAGGCTATCATCTGTATCATCCACAAACTAAACACATTTTGGTTAGCCGTGATGTTTTTGTGGAAGATGCTATTCCACCTTCACTTTCATGTACAAAGGAGACATCTGTTAGCTCCAAATACATGTATGATACTTTTCTTCCTCTTTTTACAGGCGGACAATCTAATGTTGGTTCTAATGAGGTAACTTCTTAGCCATAGCAGGTTTCATGTGATGATGCAGATCATTCCATTTCTGATGCAGATTTACATGATGCACTTGCTGATGAGAGAGCTAATATTGAGCAAGCAAAAACTATGTCAAAATGGTTGGTGCAGACTTTGTGTGACAACAAACTAGATGCACCTCTATCATACCATACTCGTTCAGGCTCTCATAGTGCCTATTTTGCATCACATTGCTATGCTATGGCTATGTCTAGTCTCTGTGATGAGAATGATTCTGTTTCATTTGATGAAGCACAAAATTCAAAAAAATAGATGGCTACTATGCAATCTGAATATGATGCTATAATGAAGAATGGTACCTGGTCTTTATGTGACTTGCCTCCTAGCAAGAAGGCCATTGGCACTAAGTGGGTTTACAAGCTGGAGCGTAGCCTGATGGAACAATTGACAGGTATAAGGCTACACTTGTTGCAAAGGGTTATGCATAGGAAAGAGGCATTGATTTTGATGAGACCTATGCACCTACATGTCGTATGATTACTGTTTGTAGAATATATGCACTTGCAGCCCATCATGGTTGGAATGTACATCAGTTGGACATTAAAATTGCATTTCTAAATGGTAACTTGCATGAAGAAGTGTATGTTTTTCAGCCCCGTGGCTTTGTGCAAAAAGGGCATGAAAACCAGGTGTGCAGGTTAAAGAAGGCATTATATGGTTTAAAGCAAGCTCACGTGCTTGGTATGAAAAGATACATGCCTATCTCATTGCACATGGTTTTGCGAACAGTCCAACTAAAAGCACCTCATATGTTAAGTGTGCTAATGATGTGCTTCTGATCATTGTGGTGTATGTTGATGACATGCTACTCAGTGGTCCTCATGAGAAACATATTGCTGATTTCAAGGCTGATTTACATGCCTCATTTGAGATGTCTGATTTGGGGCATTTGCATCATTATTTGGGCATTCAGTTTATGCACGTTCATTCAGTTTATGCACGTTGATGGTGGAATGGATTTGTGTCAAATGAAATATATTGACACATTATTGTAGTGTTTTGGCCTTGAAGCTATAAACCTATATGCCACTCCTATGGAGACAGGTTTACGATTGAGTCTTCATGATGTTGGAGATGCATTTGATGTTGTTCTCTATCAGCATGTTGTTGGATTCTTGATTTACTTATGCATTACTCGGCCAGATATTTAGTTTGCTATCTCACATATGAGCAATTTTATGCATTGCCGAGGTGTCAAGCATTGGCAGGTGGTTAAGCGCATCTTTCGCTACTTGAGTGGTACCTGGCTACTTGGGTTGTTTTATCCCAAGGGGGGATCGCTACTGCTAGATTTGCATGCTTTTTCTAACTCTGACTAGGTTGGTTGCTATGACATCCATGTGTCCACTTGTGGTTTTTGCTTCATGCTTGGTAGCTCATGCATATCTTGGCTGAGCAAGAAGCAGCCTACTGTGGCCACTTCCAATTGTGAGGCTGAGTATAGAGAAGCTTTCACAACGATTGTTGAGTGTGTGTGGCTCAGACGCCTTATGGCTGATTTGGGTGTTGGTCAGTCTTCTGCCACCACCATCTTCACTGACAGTCAAAGCGCATTGGCAGTTGCGAGGAACCTTGTGTTCCATGCTCGCACTAAGCACAATGAGGTGCATTATCATTATTTTAGGGAGAGGTTCCTGCTGGGGAGATCAGCTTGGCATATGTGCCCATGCAGGAGAAAATTGCAGATCTTTTTATGAAGGCTCTGCCTAGGTAGACATTTGAAGCTTTTCGCAAAGCTTTGGGCTTACTTCCTTTTGTGGATTGATTCCACATAGCTTGGCACTTCCTTATACATGAGTGATAGTGATGAGTGTGAACACTCTAGGACCACCGGGGCACTTTTTTCCCTCTTTAGGAGGTTTCTTGCCCCCAGCTTGTATATGCGCCTATTGCCCTAATGGGATACTTATCTTTGTACATTCTAATGGTAACAGATTCAGTATTGTGTGTTGTGCTCCAAGCTTCTTCTTCTTCCTTGTCTTGTTTGCGTGCTTCCACAGATGTCTAACTCCAACAAATCTAAGGTTCAAGATGACCTCCTTTGTGTCTAGGACATGAAGGACCTTGCATAGGGAGAAAAAAAATTTCAAGTAGTGGAATGAAACTAGGCTTGTATATGGGTAAATTGAACAAAATAAAGTTGTTCAAGAAAAAACAACAATAAGAGTTGACTCATCTCTTAGACACAACCAATTCAAGCAATTAGGCCCATGTAAATTTTGTGATTATCGTTTGATCGTGTCCTACATTCATTCATATACTTGAGTTCTTTGTTTTTATTCTTATGCAATCTTCCTCATCGTTCATAGACATTGCCCAAAGAAATGGGCAAATAAGCTTGTCCCTTATCATTCATAGGTATTTGCAAAAGAAATAGGCCAAAATCTTTGTTTTTACATGAGTTTGAGGGACGATTGATTCAAGCAATTTAGACCCATCCGAAATCTTCCAATGAGCCTGATCGCTTGAATTGGCCGTGTCCTTGATTCATATCTTAATTTGAGTTTTTTCTTTCATTTTAAAGTTTTTTCTTTCATTTTCTTATGCAACTTCCTTCACTTCATGATTCCTTTTCCCTATCACATGTAGAATCTTATTATTGTTGCTTTTTATTGCGGATATTTATATCAAATGAAGACAATTTTCTTAGCAAAGGGAAGGGCACAATGAAAGCTTTAAAGAAAAAAGGAAAATCTTTAGACTCCATATTCATTCTTTGTTGAACATAAGCTTTATAGAGGAGATTTTCCAAAGTCGAGCTCGTTCAAAAGACTCAAAGAAGAATAATACCTTTTTGTTTCATCAATTCTATTGGTTTCAAAAATTGTAAATACATCCATATGTAGTTTTTGGTAAGAAAAATACCAAAACATATTCCAAATCCTATTTGATACCATCTGTGTACCTTCAGGTTCACACTGGAATGAGATGTCACTCTTCTTGTATTTAATCCAACTTTGTCTTGAAAGGATTTTCCTCACATTGATATTTTCAGTTTGTTGATAATTATTAGCATGTGTTCTTTTGTATTTGTCTTCTAAAGAACTAATCAAAGAGCGCTTTGAATGGATTAATTTTTGTAACTTCTTTTCTTGTGCATCTGAAGAAGCTTTTTCTTTCTTCATAATGAGACTTTTCCATCCCCAGAGTGTCCCATGTGGCAAGGCTTCCTTTTTCCACAAAGAATGGACCATGCAAAAATAGGATATGCTGTAAAAACATAAACATTAAGACCATGAGAGTTCTTTTTTAAGTAATAATGGACTAAATATCTCTTTAAAGCTCACCAAGTAGTAAGTTATGTCTTTGACACTCCAAGCCTTTGTGATGGTTCCTATAAGCTTTGTGATTGCCCTTTTGAAATCAATCACATACATATCATATATAACATGTTGCATATCTGCCTCATGATCTGCAAAAATTCAGATGTAATATGTATTGCATGTAGTTGTTTGAGAACTCACACAACTTTGGAAAATATCCACAACCCTCATCACAATCTCCTACAAATCTAATAAAATCACGAAGATTATGAAAAGGTGGGTACCTTCTAATGCGAGGATCAATTGGATAAGTAGCTTCATCTATCCATATGTCAATATGTTTTTCGCCTTCTTTGCATGATGCTTCAGCTTCACAAGGTCGTACAGCTATTCGGAAGACATTTCCGATTGTTGCATACTTATGAATTTGCACAATATTGGTGTGGAACTTATGACAGAGTCCTGCTGGTTGAAAGTTCCATGAAAGTGTTTGGATTGGGGCTCTCCATGGAAAATGCATCTAGGAGCAGCATGTCATCAACATATACAACAATGATCATAAGTAAATTATTTGTACCTGCTTAACATATAAGGTGCTCTTAGTTGGACTGTTCTCAAAACCATATTCAATCAAGTAAGCATGTATCTTTTCATACTGTGAACATGGTGCTTGCTTCAAACCATATAATGCCTTTTTCAACCTGCACACTTTGTTTTAATGCCCTTTTTGTAAAAAACCACGAGGCTGACGTACATACACTTCATGTAAGTCACCATTTAGAAATGCAATTTTAATTTCCAACTGATGTACATTATGTTGGAAACAATGTCCACATTGGTCCAAAATCCTCAATTAATGCTATCATAAGAAATCTTTTTTAGAGAACCCTTCACAACAAAAGAAGTGGGCACCTTGGCTAAGGTAGGTGCCTCCCAAAGTTGTGCATGTTCGATTCCCACTTGTAGCATATCGGTGCAACGTAGCGAAAGAGTTAATTTTTTAATTTCGTGGCACAAAATTACCCGCCGACCAACCCGATTCTTGAAAAGCATATTTCGTGGCTTTTTTTGCGAATAATATTTTTAGCACAACTATTCATTGCGATCATATGCTTTTTTTTAATGTGATTTTAGAAGAACACATAGGTTACATAAGAGAGCCTATGCTCATTGATTGAATCATCTTCTCATGCTTAAGCTAGAGCACTAGCTCAACACAAGGAGGTCATCTTGGAGGAAGTGTTCTTACACACTTGGAGGAGGTGTGCTCTACATCTGGAGGACTTTGTGTCAACAACATACTGTGAGTGATAAGTCTACATCTGTCCCCACTTGTTCATTCATTAGTTTTTGATTTAGGGATAATCAAAATTTGGCATTGTAAAACAATTCTAAACTATTCATATCCTCCATATTTTCACACACATACACACTCTTCATACCTCTTAGGCACACAATCTCTTGTATCTAGTTCCTATTTCTGCCTAGATTCAGATATTATCAGTTTGTATCATATTCAGACATTGTAATTTGGCATTGGATTATAAGTTAGTATAGGTGAGCATCCTAGCTTACCGTACATGTTGAAAATCTCATCTACCCTCTCTCTATCTCTCACTCATCTCCTTTTGAGTCTTAAGGTGTGTATGCTAAGGTTCATGTGTTGGAAGATGCTATAAATCTGTGATTATTGTTATTGTGGCCCACCCCACTTCCAACATTTGGTATCAGAGCATAGTTGACATACACCCTTAACAAGATGAGTGACTATAGACTTGAGAATGAAGACAAGCTTGAAGGAATGTCTAATGATCCAATTGGAGTTTCATGATGATGAATCTATTAGCATCAGGGCAAAAAACGACAAAAAAAGTTCCGTGTAAAAATTTCAATTAGTTGTGCTTAATTTAGATTAATCTTGTCAAATCATCTTTGAAAATTTCGTATAGGATTATTTAAAACGTAGAAAATTTTGAAATATCTCTCTTGTCCTTCAACCTATATAATGGTGTTTTTAGGACGTGTTCCACCTTTTTGCTCTACTCTCGAAAGCAAATCAACTTGTATCTTTTTCATTGGTCCTAATGCGAAGCACATTGCTGAATTTAAGGCTGATTTGCATGCATCTTTTGAGATGTCAGACTTTGGACATTTGCATCATTATGCAAGTTGATGACGGAATAGCTTTGTGTCAAAAAATATATATTGATACATTATTGTAGCATTTTGGCCTTGAAGACTGAAAACCTTTTTCCACTCCTATGGAAAGAGGTTTATGCTTGATTCTATATGACGTTGGAGATTCATTTGATGTTCTCTATCAATAGGTTGTTGGATGCATGATTTACTTATGCATAAATCCGCTTGATTTTCAGTTTGTTCTCTCAAATAAGCAAGTTTATGCATTGCCCAGGCATCAAGCATTGGTAGGCGGTTAAGCACATTTTTTACTACTTGAGTGGTATCTGACTACTTGGATTGTCTTATCCCAAGGGGGAATGACTACCACCATATTTACATGTTTTTTCCAACTCTTATTGGGCTGGTTGTTATGACACTCAAGTGTCCACTAATGGCTTTTGCTTCATGCTTGGTAGCTCATGCATAGCTTGGTTGAGCAAGAAGCAACCTATTGTGCTCACTTCTAGTGAGGTTGAGTATAGGACAGCTTTCGCGACTGTTGAGTGAGTGGCTCAGATGCCTTTTGGTTGATTAGGGTGTTCGTCAATCTTTTGCCACCACCATTCTTCACTACTAGTCAGAGCACATTGGGAGTTGCAAGAAATTCCATGCTCTCACAAAGAACATTGAGGTGCATTATCATTATATTAGAAAGATGTTCTCTACTGAGAGATCAATTTGGCATATGTGCCCAGACAGGATAACATTGCAAATCTTTTCACACAGGCTCAACCTTGGGAGAAGTTTGAAGTTTATCGTGAAGCTTTGGGCTTACTTCCTTTTGTGAATTGATCTCTTTCCACTTAGCTTGGCACTTCCTTATACATGAGTGCTAGCTCTTTGTTCACCGCATCACTCCTTGGGGAGATTTGTTGATATATTTCAATACTGATGTGTGTGAAGACACTTAGGACCATCGAGGCACATTTTTACATCTTTAGGAGGTTTTCTCCCCATCTTGTATATATATGCCTATAACCCTAACGGGTCACTTATCTTTGTACATTCACTTGATAATACATTCAATATTGTGTGTTGTGTTGCAAGCTTCTTGTTCTTCCTTGAGTTGTTTGCGTGCTTTCACAAACATCAAATTCCAACAAAGAAAGCAACGATAATTCAAATAGCCCTAGAATTTTCAAAGGCAAAAATGTCTAATATGAATGTTACATAACTCTATTGATCGATAATAAATGATGATTTGATATCCAAATTTTATGATGAAAAAAATATGGAAATTATTAAAATTTGAGAAAATTTTGGTACAATAATAAGAGATTAGTGCCTAATTTTGGTCAACATGAGCATATTCAACTTATGTAACTTCACATTTTTTTCTTGTATAAGGTGGTGTTAGATGGAGCTCACCATAAAAGAACCAATCTCCCTTCTATTTGTGAATTTTGAAGACTATGTTGAGATCATTTTGGAGCAGAGATCGCTTCTTCCAAATTAATGTTCAAGATTTTTTGGTATATGTCTTGAGTTTTCATGGTGCCATGGTGCATATGATGAAATAACAGTCTTTCCCCACCCTTATGTGTCCATTAGTTAATTGTTTGCATTATAATCTTTCTTAATCGCACTCATGTTTGTTGATTGCATGTGTATGTATTGTTGATATTTGTAGGCAATTTCAATCGTGCTCAATTTTGAGCATTTCATCTACATTCTCCTATAATTCTCAACCAACACAATGACATCAAGACAATATAATTTGGTCGGAATTCAAAGTTATCAACATATTTTTATGTGCAAGTCATTATGATGTCGGACTATGATTAAGGATAGGCTAGTGTTAATCCCTTGCTTTAAGCAATCCATGACATCTACATCATGCCTTTGATTGTATATATTTAGGGTATTCTCAATGAGTTGACAAATTCCAAGTGTTGATCACTCTACTACAAGCGGGATAACAATCGTTTAAAGGTTGGACAAAGTCTTGCCACCACCATCTACAATGACAATCAAAACACATTGGCAAGTGCAAAAAGCACAATGATCCATGCTCACACAAAGCACATTGACATGTACTATCATTGTGTTAGGGAGAAACTCCAGAAGAATAACTAATTTAGCTTATGTTCCCACATAGAATAATCTTGCATACCTTTTACAAAGCCTTGCCTTGTTAGAAGTTCGAATCCTTCCGCAAAACTTTTGACCTCTTCCCTTTTGTGAATCAATCTTAATACATGTACCTCAACGCTAATACATGCCAAAAAACTTGTTCATTGGATCACTCTTGTGATGATTCATTAATATGTATTGGCAACTACGTGAGTGAACACACTTGGGCTACCACAACACTTCTCCCTCTTAAGGTATTTATCCCCAAACTTAAACATACACCCATGACCTAATGAGCTAATTACCTTTGTATATTCCACAATAGTAAAACATTGAGTAGCGGTTCTCAACATGTCTATATATGTTCTCTCCCCCCCTAAATTTCAATACTATCCACTTGGGTTGTACATCCATACCTAATTTGTATATCTAAACCATACCTAATTTGTATCACATGAGTAGTAATGAGAAGTACACGAACCCAATGCTTATATATACATGCATAATCTTGATGGGCTGTTTATCTTCATATATTCCACAACTAGGAAAACATTGGGTAAATGCTCCCAAGCTTCTTCCTCATGATGTGTTCCCTCCCCCCTAAACTCCAAAACTATCCGCTTGGGTTGTAGCTCCATACCTTGTATAAATAAGCACTCACAAGAGCAATGATGAAAAGTACAAGAACCCATTAGGTCTCTTTCACATGTATAACTACAGCACAAAGATGCAAGCACTTCTACTAGAGCACAATTAAAGAGGACTTTGTATCTACAACACATCAAGTGTCATAATCATTACTCTATATGTTCTTGCTTAGTTGACGCAATCTCTCTATGTAGAAAGATGCTCTCTTGTGTTTCTACCATACCTCATAGTATGGATAATTAATAATGATCCTCAAATAATTTCCATATACGTGGTTCATACTTCAAGATACTTCATAGATTTTTTATTTCTTGTCTCAAAATTTCCTTCATGTAATAGCAAAACCATACCTCATCAAGTGATGGGTATAAATCTCCTCCCTTCGTCTCATGTGCCATGACAAAAACCAAAACACAAATCTATGATCATGCACATCTCTAAAGTCCCTTGAAGTAGTTGAATAAAATTTTAATTTTCATAAATGTTTACACTCATTATCATATTGATTATTATAATGCATGTCCCTAAATTCAATATTTTTCTCCATGTAATGTGGTAGTGAGATAGAATGCAAAGTTCATCCAAAGAGTGAGTAGCATCTTAATGAGGAATATACGAATCAATATGGTGTGCACAATTATCTAAGGTGCAAAACATGACATTGCCCTTGCAACACACATACGGAAATATGTACATCGTGAGAATGTGAATATAGAAGGATTGTGTGCTTCACATGAGCATAGAAGTGTTACCAACACTGCCATCATGTGACAAAATAATAAATATTCTGATCTAAGATTTCCATAATTTAGCTTCCCATAGGGAAGTCGTATGCTTTGTGTAGAGAAGTGTGGTCAACAGCAGTAGGACTCAATGAACTAATAGATGATGTGACCCAATGTGCAACACCAACCTTCCCATTATGTAGTCGCCTATACTCCCCTTCCACGTGTGAATCACACAAGCCTCCCCAATCTTGGCCATTCATTCGCATTGTTGCAAATAATAAGTTGATCTCTACTCCCCAACTCCAAAAAACGTAATGCACACACCTTATGGATTTGCCACACTAGTCCATAATTTGATGTAATTGCCACATGCATACCACGCTAATCCATAACAATCACATTGTCTGGACTATTTTGGTGTTGAAGTGTCTTACAAAGAGGACAATCCCCCATTGACATAGTATTAGTACCTCCTTGTACAAACCATGATGCCACTCTTCTCCTTTAATGTAGTTATCAAGATACATTAAGGGATTGAAATTATGGCTGTCGAAATAAAACCTCCTATGTTCGAACCTTACCCACATGACAAAAAAAAACGACCATAGATTTTCCTACAAGAAACTTGAGGCCCTTAGTTCCAACTCTAGGGACTCTACAATGTTCTCTGCATCCTCATCAAATCTCCATACATGTAGATGTTCACGTAACCATGGCTCCCTGTCCTTTGGGACCAAATTCCCTTCCTGAAAAACATCTCTAGCTGATTTCCACGCTTATGGGAATGATTAGGCTGACTTTTCTACATTTCATGCAAAGCTTTCCAAGCACATGATATGAACATCTTTGGACGATGTAAGCCCATGTAATTTTGCCTCTTCCTTGACTTCTTTTTCAATTATCTTTTTTTTAGATACACCGATCCCTCCACATCTTCCATAACATGCCTCGCTATCAACCTTTTGCAGTTCCTCGTATCAATCTTTGATGACTGTAATTCCCTTCTCCTCTCTACAGATTCATAAGCGATCGATGTTCCCAACGAAATGCTACAGTTCTGCTTTAGAATCTGAATCGGCAGCACATTTACACTTTCAGCTGTTTCAGCAAATGCTTCTCTGATCCGTACTATGAATATGCGAATGTGGCTTACTATACTTACAGCCTGACGATGGAATCCAGAAGACTACAATTCAGAAGGTTTGCACTTGCACAGGTTTCAGCGCAGCAAACCTACACTTGTGGGATTCATTATTTTGCACAAAGATCCTTAGTTCACTTTGTATTCTTGCAATTGCCCCTTGGTGTGCTCTTTACAGGGCTAATGTATCTTTTGTCTGTGTAAGTGCGACTCTATTTTTGCCCGCGAGTATGTCAATTTGGTAGGCCTTCAAACTGATGACCGCAGGCTGAGAACGAGCTGCAGCAGACCTCAAATTCAGCAGCCCGGCACAAGCTTCAGGGGAGCAAGCCCAAAGGCGGGAGAAAGGGAAGCGATACCACACCCCGAGGCGAAGGAAAGGGGGAAAATGAAAAGGTATATTTGCATAAAGTGGCCAAACGACATATGCGACCAAAAGTTACGAAGTGGTGAATCTGATACCATGACTGAGCTAGAAATACTAAAAGAAAGAAACTAGCCGCTACGAGATAGGAAATGTGAGCAGACTAGAGACTCTCTAGCGGATAGTAAGGTACAAATACGAGAGAGAGAGAGAGAGAGAGAGAGAGAGAGAGAGTTTTATGAAAGGACACTAGTTGACAAGTCCAAACATTGTAGCAGCTGGAAAATTTTCGGGGTCTTCTCCCATTTTCTTGTCTTTGAACTCCAATGACTTCAATCGAATGCGGCGCACAGTTCTTAAAACTGCCCTAAGCTGAAAATCATGATCAGCTTTAATACTTTGAGAATATTAATACCCAATCTGAACGACTCGTGAACAGGAGCACTAGCAGTGTAATGCAACGCATCTTCACCCAAAACTACAGGAACCGATCACTTGTCATTCCAGGAAGCGCAATCCCAGAAATATATGTACAGAAACCATTGAACAAACATACTCAATTTTACATGAGCGAGCAAAAACATTAATCCCTCTCCACAAGACATCCCAAGACGTGAAGGCTATAAAAGCCATAAAAAGAGGACAACAACAAAGGCGCTCCCCCTGTAATTTAGACATTCTAGGTGTTCCTAGAATGAATGACTTCTTTTAAGTCATGCCCGTATCACCTTGTATCCTCCTCAGCTTCTACTTGTGAAGCATGTGCCTGATCTAATCGCGTGAGAACTGTTGCTACATTTTTTTCAGCATTAGCACTCTGGAAACTACAAAAATTCAAGACGCCATCTTGCCCTTCCTCCTTAGCAGAGGGGATTGCACATGCTTGCAGCTGAAACATCAAATGCATAACGAAGGCTTCCAATTATGCCTGCCATTTCATTGAAGCCGCATGCTTGAAGAGAATCAAGCTCATAGTGTGGACGACATTGCATTCCATCAAGTCACTGGCCTATCCCAGGTGGTTTCTCTTGTAGTCAAGTTTCCATAATACACTTCACCAGAGGTTTCGTCCCAATATGCCTGGAGGAAACCAAAAACACCCATAATTTATGAACGTGGATTCAAAGACTCGCTATGATGATAAGCAGTACTTTTAAGTTTACCTCCCATCCAGCTGGCAATCCTTTAGATAATTCTGTCATATTTGGCTTCTGCGACTTTGGAGCTTCTACATTGTCAGTCACTGTCGTAGATAAGGCAGCTGTCGAAGATTCAGCTGCTTCCTTCGGTTCTTTTGAATCAGCCTTTCGGGCTCGTTTCACTCTCTCCCTCCTAAACAACAAAAGCCATAAAATACAACACACATCAGACCTATAACGACTGATAGGAAGGGCCTAAGAGCATACATACCAATCTAGATTACCCAATGGCTGGAAATTGGCATTATCCAAAGCCTCTCCACTAGCAATCTGTTGCCTTCGCCATTCCTACATGGACAAGAAATTTTTATCATTCTAGTCACCCCAAACAAGAAAACACGATGCTAACAAGTAATCATAAGAAATCATCGAACTTCAATTTCTTTCTGTCTCTTTTTCTCTAAAACTTCCAAATCATATAGAGCCTTGTCCTCATCATCATCCTCATCACCGTGAAGCTCTTCTTTTGCTTGCTTCCACTACAGCACATAAAACACAAGAAACCTATGTTCATCAACTTAACTTAAACCAGGGAAGTTACTCGTGCATATACGGTCATTTGCCTTTTTGAAATAGAACATGAGTATTTGTCCTGTGATTTACCTTACTGACCAAATTAGATACTTTCTTGTTAAGCATGGGTGCAGCAGCAATGGCATGTGTCCGCTTCTTCATCTTACCTGGATATTCAGAGAAAAATCACAAATCTATTGATAAATCCAACAATTAGGTTGAGAAATGAATAACCCACTCTTTATTGGCTTCTTTGTTTCCGAAGTGGCCCCTGCTATGGTACTCTCAACCACTTCAGATACTGAGTTGCTGGTTGTAGAGAGTACATGAGACACAGATTTTGTAAAAGACTTAGATGTCACAGGGTTAGCAGAAATTGGAGCCATCACTCCTTTCACTGGCAAAGCAGCTACAGAAGCCACTGCTGATGGAGCCCATTCATTAAAAGCTGGGGTAGAACTTGACACCACCACATATGATTGTTCTACTCCAAGCGTGGCAGTGGGTTGTGAACAGCTTGAATAGAAAACTCCCTCGACATAGGCGCCATACAGAGAAGGATCTGTAATGGACTGGTAATCCATAGCAGACGAGACCTGTGGAATAGAAGTATTTTCTAATGCATACTCTGGCACATAATACTGGATCTGTATTTCTGAAGGCATAATAGGCACATGAAAAGCATCAACAACAGGCGATTGTGGCGGCAAAGGAGGAGGTTCGTCAGGAGGTGGTGGTGGAGCAGGTTCTGATTCTCCAGGCGGTGGAGGAGCCCATTCATCGTCCGGTGGCAATGGGGGGGCCCAAGAATCCCCACAAACACCTGTATGGTAGTATGTGGCATCTCCTACCCCTCCTGGAGCAAGAGGTCCTATTATGCTCATGTCATTAGATCCTGCGAGAGAGTAATAAGAATAGGAAACAGATACATCATTTACAGACAAGTCTGATGTCATTCCTGGCACAGCTGGCTCTTCTGCAACCTCCACATCCACTTCCATGTCTACATCCATGTCAACCTCCTCAGCACCAGTATTGGTGCTCACTACTGTAGCACTTACTGTTGTTGGATCTTCACTTACACATGTTTGATAGGCTGGTATCTCTCCTTCTTCAATATCATCAATATTTACTGATATTTCTTTTAATTTCACTTCTTTGCATAGCTTCAATACTGAATCATTTTCTTGCTGACAATAAGCCAAATCAACAGACTGGCCCAAATAATCAAATTCAGACTTGAGTTCATGAGAACCCTGCAAATTTGAGATAGAGGCAATGATATTCTGTGACTTGTCAGCCTCCTCAGTAGTAGAGAGAATCGACTCGAGTTTCACCAATTCTTCTCTTATGAATGCCAAACAGGCATCTGGAGCAAATTTAAGAGAACAGAAAGTTTTCCAATCTTTAAGCCTAGCTTCTGTCTGTGAAGCCAAGACTGAGTGTCTAGAAACTCCTGCAGACGAATTCCTGTTACAGCAATTTTTGAAATGAGTAAGCCAATCCTTCCATTATAGTCTATAATACATACTGTGTAAAAACCATCTCACCAAATCAAGGCTTTCAGTCTACATTGCAAAGATTCTCCCATCTGTACAAGAGAAGCCATCTTCTCTTCAATGATTGTTTGAGCTTCATCTTTGATCGTTTCTCTTCCCCCAGAAGCATCCTCAACATCAGTACCCATTACTTGAGCTGAGGGCATCCCTTCCACCGATGTCCCATTGGTAGGCACAATTCCAGCGTCCATTTGTTGTGCATTTTTCTCGTATGTACCTTGAATACCATCTACTGCTTCAAGCTTAATAACACTTTCATCATCCTTGACTGTTGGCAGTCTAAGTTCTTCATAACTGTTACCCTCTTTTTCTTCAACTTCATCATAAATGTCACTATTCTTCACATCATTAGAATCCTTCACATCTTTTTCACCTGGAACAGTATCACCTGGCAGCTCACAACTACTTGAAACCAAACCAATATTTGTATTATCCGATGCATACTGAGTACATTCTGAATATATGATAGCATTTTCAAGGGATGGAAAACCATGACTCTGACATACAGGACTCCTGCCCTCAACATTGGACTCCTGGTACTTGTTCTCATCACTTGCTTCCTGTTTCTGATACTCTGGTGTAGTACAAGAAGAAGGCTCAAAGTTTGACGTTTGATTAGTAGAATCATTCACCTTGTCAGCACCTTCACTTCCTACAGGTTTCACCCATGTTGTCTCCCCAGTCTGCATATTCCAATAATAATAATGCCCAGAACTTTCATCCAAAACTGGCTGCCACACATGCTCATTCCCTGAATCTTGTGCTTTCATATCAAGTGTGATCTCATCTTTTGTATTTTGCTGATCAGAGTTCACACCCCAAGCACTACTAGTAGTACATATCTCCTCAGAGCCTGTAGTATCAGTTGCTTGACACTCGCCTACATCTTTTTCAGCAACCTTGTGATCAGCAATCAAAATAATTCATGTAAGCCATAAGAACAAGTACTGCATAATAGAAAATAACCAAAAGCTAAAGAAACATGTTAATCCATTCTTTAAGACACCAGCTGTGTATCTGCAAAATGAGCTAATGCACTATACATAAGCGTGTGTGCATTCATGCACAGCGGTTGTATGTGTGCCATTAAAGAACGTGCATCATAGAAAAAGGGAGAAGCCATTATTGATTCTGGACTCTTATGAAAGTAAACATGCTCTCTCTCTCTCTCTCTCTCTCTCTCTCTCTCTCTCTCTCTCTCTCTCTCTCTCTCTCTCTCTCTCTCTCTCTCTCTCTCTCTCTCTCTCTCTCTCTCTCTCTCTCTCTCTCTCTCTCTCTCTCTCTCTCTCTCTCTCTCTCTCTCTCTCTCTCTCTCTCTCTCTCTCTCTCTCTCTCTCTCTCTCTCTCTCTCTCTCTCTCTCTCTCTCTCTCTCTCTCTCTCTCTCTCTCTCTATATATATATATATATATGTATATATATGTATATATATATATATATATATGTATATATATGTATATATATATATATATCTATATATATATATATATATATATATATATATATATATATATATATATATACATATATATATATATATATATATATATATATATATCCCCCCCCTTCTGCCTCCCTCCCATGTGGCAAAGTTAACGTTGCAAAGTTGCAAACCATTCGCAACACATTGTGATGCAAGTATCACTATATCAACGAAAATGCCCACATCATATTTTTTATATGATTATATCAAATGTTTAAAATTCCTCTAATATTTATTTATATGTTACAAAAGATTCATATTGGTCACGTATCTTATAAACCTTTCAGTATGTATGTATATTTCGTGCATACCTTATTTATATTGTACCTACATATTGGAAAACCTTGGTGAGCATGAAATATTGAACAATAAGCCACAAGGTCTAATGATTGCTTGAGTGGATTCTTGCCTATGTTCTTTTTCAAGAAAGTGTTGGAAACAATGTCAGAATGGCAAAAAACTCTAGTTTCCAGCAACCCTAATTAGCCAAATTTTGGTCACAGAAGGTCAAAAATTTTTCTTAGCCCAATCGATAGAGCTTCACGAGAGCTTTCATTTGATATATAACATTCAGTCATCAGAGGTCAAGATCAGGAGAAGCCCCTGACCCTTATTTCTGCTAAAAAGGTATTTTTACCTCATTTGAACCATCTCAGTCCATAAATCAAGGAAAGCCAACTCTCATATTCATATGATGCCTCCATTAATGTGATCGCAGCTGATTTTACCCAAAAAGCACTAATTTTGGCGAAAGAAAAAACTATCGTTATTTTTAGCTAAAACGCTGCTTTTGGAATATTTTTGCACAAAACTTTTGGGATCGCATGCTTTTTAGAAATCACATTGTGGGGGCTGATTGAAAACTATATAATGAGGGCCTAGGCTCACTTCTTGCATCGATCAAGGACTACCTCAAGCACCAACGCAAGTTGGAGGTGTCTTCTACACTTGGAGGAAGTGTGCTCTACCTTTGCTGCGGCATTGGAGGAGATTTTGGCAGCCAACCATCAGCTTCATGCTGATTACTGTGAGTAGAAAGTCTATCTTCAGGTTTACACTTGCTAGTTCATTAGTTTCTGATTTAGGGTTTCTGAAACCCTAATTTCAGAATTAGGGTTTGCTGTAAAATAATTCTCAACTGTTCATATTCACTCCATTCTCTCTCACACACTTTCTACATACGTCTTCTTAGGCACTTTACACACAAACTCTTGTATCTAGTTCCCGAATTTCGGCCTAGATTCAGATTTTGTATCCAATTTCAGCATACATTCAGTTTTGTATCATCTACACACATTGTAATATAAGATAGTGTAGGTAAGCATTCTAGCTTACCGTTACACTTGAAAAATCTTGTCTATTCTCTTTACTCTCACTCATCTCTTTTCGAGTCTTAAGGTGTGTATGCTAAGGTTCATTTGTTGGAAGATCCTGTAAACCTGTGATTATTGTTATTGAGGCCCACCCCCCTTCCAACAAAAAGAACACAAGGAAGCAAGTGCAAGAGAGCCACGGTCTTGACTCTTGATACGCTAGCACTCTTTGTTAGAGGTTCATGCAGCTCATGATTATGCACTTATGCACCAGTACCAATAGTCTCTTGTTGTCTACCATACACATGGACTCAAACGGATGACTAGAACCACATGAGCTAAAATGTAAGGGGATGAGTAGACTCTAATTGTGTTTGTCAATTGAAACTAAATCTACCATCTCTTTGAGCTATGGTCTACCCACTTGAGTAACTCACCTTGAATGGATGATGCATTTAGCAAGGGGCAACATCTAACCCACTATTTATTACAAGGTGGACTTTCATCCTATCGTATCCACATAGGTTACATCTCACTTCCACCTATGGAAAACTTACCATGGCAGAATGACTTGTGATATATTGCTAACAAGCTTGTTTGGCATCTGGCATTGTGACGGGGAAAGCTTAGAAGAGGAGATATGAGAAAAAGGAAAAAGAAGAGGGGGGTGCACTTATTACCTCTCTCCGCTTTTTTTCAGCTCTTAATTGTGCACACATGTTCAGGATTGTGCTTTGTGGAGGTTCGAAATGGTTCAAAATGCCTCGAATAAGGTTGTTGTCTCCTTTGAGGCAAATGTAGTTTGCCTAGATCACAATGTGTTGTGCACATCAAAATTTTGCGATATTGCAAATGTAACACAATGAATTGTGATGCAACACCAAAGGAGCTAAAAAAGTTATTTTTAGCAAAAAGCTTTTGCATAGATCTTTTGCACAGAAAATAATCTTCCTTGCACATAATTGCACACAAAATAAGCTTTCTTCTTCGCACATAATATAAGCTTTCTGAAAAACAAAACCTGTTTTTTCTAAAAACATATGTCTTTCATTTTCCCAAATCCTAATTTTATCTGATTTTTGTGCCTACCTTTTTGATAGGCTGATTCCCAAGATATCATGCTTGATAAAATCGCCTTGAGATGCTTTATCATCTGATATACTTATTTTCACGAGCTGTTGATGATTGACTAGCAAATGATTGGCCAATGATGCACGAAACAAAGAGTAAAAATAGAACCAAGATATACCTAGTCACAGCAAGTAATTTGCAAGTCCATATGTGAGTTTACTATTGTACCATTAGAGGTTCATACTTATCTGAACTTATGAACAAAATATATTTTGAAATCCAGCAAAAATAATTCATGAATAAGAATACGATTACAATAAAATATCAAATGCTTGCAGAACAATCTGGAAAAGCCAAAATCAATCACTTCCAATGACCAGAAGGTATTGAGTAAGCCAAGTTGTGGGGAGTTCATTCGATGGAATGTAGTCGTGTTACACATACCTAGAACATGTAAATACTCATTATAGCTTCAAGAAGATCGCACATTTTCTAGTGGTTTTTAAATTGATCAATTTAAATTTTAATCATATCAAGTGTTTACAATTTACAACATAGGGAGGAAACAAACAAAGTGTGACTTTGTGACTTGGAACATAGAGAGAGAAAGAGAAAGACATATCAACATCTAGGACTGAATTGTCTCCATGAGGCATCCAACAATCCTGTGGGTCTAACCAATCCTCATGAAAAGAAAAAAGAAGTGCAAACTGAAAATGAATGTGTGATAGTATCAGGTAATCTCTGATTAAAGCTCAAGCGAGAGACTGTAAGACTGGGAGACACCCAACCAAGAAGACCTCACTGCTCTAATTTAAGGCTATCTGTACGAGAACTGGGCGAGCAATATTAATGAGCTCAACTTTAGCCAAAATATGCAAAAGGAAATTGAATGATTACTATGTTCTCTCCAAAGACGATACCTGCAGTTTAGAAACATTTATGCTCAAGCTACTCTATATTTAATTCAGACTAAAATTCATTTGATAAGACATTCCCAGCATACAAAAAACATGACAAAAATCCATGGATTCAATGGCTATGTATAATAAACTTAATACCTGTTCATCTTCGTCTTTCACAGCATCATGCACCTCGCTCTCAATTTCACAGAATGAGCCCACACCAACATCACTATCCTCATCTGCTTCATCACCACTGTACTGCCCCAGCAGTGACAGAGGATTATCACTGGCATTCTCTGCATGAAAAATTAGAGCAAATGAGTACACACATCTATCTTTTAAAAGTAAACAGGTAAGAAAACATAAAAAGAACAATTCTGAGGACTGAAGGAAAGAATACTGCCCTGCATCAAGTATAGTAATACTGACTGTTCTGAATATACATGACTAAATCTTGGCTGACAATAAAATTCTAACAATGACCAGAACTATCTATTGCACAAAGCTGCTCTCTACATTTTGCTGGCAATGAAGGATTCCTTCGTGAGTTTTTCCAGCATCATCGGCGCAGCAATCACAATTCAAGTGTATTGCAAGTAAAAAGTTTCACAATAAAACCAAATAACAATGTTCTCATTTGCCTTCTGCAAATAGTACATTTGCTAAAATGATCATCAGCCATAGATTTAGTCATGTATCCAGAGGATCAAGCCAGAATATCAACTTTTTACAAAGACAGGCAAGCAAGCCAGCTTGCAAATATCCCACCCGAAAAGGAGCCAGATTCTCATCACTGACTCACCAGAGTTCGAACAAAGCAGCATCAGACGATTAATCCCTGCCCATAATTCTAGTCATCGAATTCTGGGAGCAGTACCAAAGTATCACATTACCTTCATTCTTGGCACCTGCTTTAATATCTTCACCCAGTGCAGAGTCCGAGATTTCATGGGACCCTACATACCAATCAATCAATCAATTTTGTACCAACCAATCAATCAATCAATCATTCATCTCTCTCTCTCTCTCTCTCTCTCTCTCTCTCTCTCTCTCTCTCTCTCTCTCTCTCTCTCTCTCTCTCTCTCTCTCTCTCTCTCTCTCTCTCTCTCTCTCTCTCTCTCTCTCTCTCTCTCTCTCTCTCTCTCTCTCTCTCTCTCTCTCTCTCTCTCTCTCTCTCTCTCTCTCTCTCTCTCTCTCTCTCTCTCTCTCTCTCTCTCTCTCTCTCTCTCTCTCTCTCTCTCTCTCTGTGTGTGTGTGTGTCTGTGTGTGTCTCTCTCTCTCTCTGTCTGTGTGACACACACATAGAGAAAAACAGAAACACGCGCACACATCATTTCATTTCTCTCGTCCTCCCTCCTTGATGGCACGTTATAGTAGACTGCACAGATGACTTATTTGAGCTTCACAAGAAATGACAAACTGCACGAGGAGACATCAACAGTGGTACAGAAGCTCATCATCATCCGCTTCTTTCAGGAAAATCAGGAGACTGATGGATTAATATAGGAAGGAAGGACTTCTCGCTCACCCTAGATGAGGCGGAGAGACAAATAACACAATGACAGCCTACAGTGCCTGAATCAAAGTTCAAGGATGCCACAAGGGAGCTATCAAGAGGATCAGATCACGTGATATGCACTGCACAAAACTCAGAGATGAATACGCAATACAGAGCATATACAGTGTACATAGCTTTCACATATTTTACCTGTGGAAGGCAAAGAGAAAGAAAGCATGATCATCGATGACTGACCTAGAGTGCCTGAACCCAAAGTTCTGCAATGCCATGGGGCAGTTTACCAGAGAATACAACAACATGATATGACATTCATAAAGTTCAGCATGGATACAAGATGCAGAACATACATAGTAGAAAACCCTCCCATGCTTTTTATGGAGAGGAAAGAGGATGTCTTGTACTTTTTATTCTGCCTTTACACGATGAATAGCTGATGAATCTACCTGAATACCACCATACCCTTTGAATTGATGCTGTATCAGGTATTACACATCAATATCCTATACTTATTTTCACTTTCAATTTTTCAGCTCAATTTCCTTGCACTGATTGTTTACATGTCCACATAATTGTATGCTTTGTCTCATGAGCAGATTTCCGCCTTGCAAAAACATCAATATAATTTTCTTTTGTTTATTTCTTTTTCTCTATTTCTCTCTTGCTTAAATGCCTGAACATTTTCATCTGTTTGTAAGGTATCCAGTTTTTCTTACCTCCTTGACACCTTTACTTGTTATCACTTTCGCGTTTCATAGAGATTAATAAAATCCTGATTCATCTGGTACATCGTCATCTGTCATCAAAACTGAAGGAAACAAACTACACCAATTACACTTGAGTTCAGCAAGAATAGAAACAAAAGTACTTACAAATTCGCCTTCCAAGTCCAAGATCTGTTGGAAGCCAGGTGGGCCCTAATAATAAAAGACACAGGTTTACAGGATCTTCCAACACATGAACCTTAGCATACACACCTTAAGACTCAAAAATAGATGAGTGAGAGAAAGAGACAGAATAGACAAGTTTTCAAAGTGTAACGGTAAGCTGAATGCTTACCTATTATCGATCCCCTCATATGTCCTTAAAAAGGTGGCATTCTAGAAGAGGTTTGGTCTGGCAGACCAGCTTCATGTGACCACCCACACATCTTTGGTTGTGATTCTTTTGTGCATATAAGGCCTGAGTTGAGAAGCAAGTTAGATGCAAAGTCCATAAAAGGAATCTTCATGGGTTATGGAGACGAAGGTGAAATGGGCTACAGGATTTGGCTACCTCAACTCAAGAATGTAATATGCAGCCGATATGTATTTAATGAGGCAAGGTTGCTCAAAAATGATTGTGCCTCCAACAGTGATCATAAAAAGTCAAATTTCAGCATGTACAGACACGTGTTAAATCTGATATGAACCCTCGAGATGCACCACATTTGGCTGGAAATGAAATTGAACCAGTGGTTATCGAGCCAGATGATGTTGGACAGCAAAATGAGGTTTCTGATGGGCATATGCAGCCACCTATTCATGCTGAAAACAGGGCTGGAACTGATGTACAACAGCCCATTAACAATGAAGAAGTTGATGTACCTCCTGATGCAGATCCATTGCCGGATAATGTGGATCACTGGGTAAGAAGATCTACACGTCCTAGGAGGCCAGTGAACAGATATGACCCCTCTGTACATTACATTATGTTAGCAGATGAGGGTGAGCCCCTCACTTATAAGGAGGCAAAGCTATGTGAGCACAAGAAGAAGTGGGAGTTAGCCATGCAGGAAGAGAGAAAGGCCTTGCATGCAAATGATACTTGGGATTTGGTTGAGTTGCCCAAAGGTAGGAAGGCCATTCCCAACAAGTGGGTATACAAAATCAAAATTGTTGATGGCAAACCCAAGTATAAGGCAAGGCTGGTTGCTAAGGGATGTGCCCAAAAAGAGGGCATTGATTTCCATGAGGTGCTCTCTCCAGTGGTTAAAATGACTACATTACATGTGTTATTTGCTCTCACAGCTGCCTTGGATTCGGAGTTACTTCAAATGGATGTTAAGACAGCCTTTTTCCATGGTGATTTAGACGAAGAGCTGTACATGAAACAGCCAGTAGGATATGCCATTCATGGAAAAGAGCATCTGGTATGCAAGCTGAAAAGGAACTTATATGGGCTCAAACAGGCCCCCACACAATGGTATAAGAAGTTTGATGCATTTATGCTCAAACATGGATTCAAAAGAAGCCATGCAGACCACTGTTTGTACACTAAAAAGGATGAAGATAGCAGCCCAATCATTCTTGTGCTGTATGTAGATGATATGCTGCTGGCTGAGAAGAAAAAGAGCACTCTAAATGCTCTAAAACAGCAGCTGAACTCTGCATTCTCAATAAAAGACCTTGGCGAAGCTGAGCATATTCTTGGTATGCGAATAGAAAGGGATAAGCAGCAGCATACTTTGCATTTATCCCAAGAAAAGTACATTGAAAAAGTGCTGGACAGATTTAATGTGGCTGATGCTAAGCCTCTTGGAGTGCCATTGCAGTCACATGTTAAGCTTTCAAAGGATGATTGTCCCAAAGATGATGATGCAGCCAACTACATGAAGAATGTACCATATGCATCAGCTTGTGGTTCACTTATGTATGCTATGGTTGCCACTCGGCCAGACATTGCTCATGCAATGGGAGGAGTTAGCAAGTTCATGGCTTCATGGCTAATCCTGGCAAAGCTCATTGGGAGGCAATCATATCTATCTTGAGATATTTGAAAGGAACCAAAGGAAAATGCCTATGTTATGGGAGGGGTTCATTGAAGTTAAAAGGATTCTGTGATTCAGACATGGCAGGTGATGTGGACACACACAAGTCCACAAGTGACTATGTATACACCCTTGCAGGTGGAGCTACTTCATGGTGCTCTAGACTTCAGAGGATAGTTGCACTATTTACTAAAGAGGCTGAATATATTTCAGCCACAGAGGCTTCCAAAGAAGCCATTTGGTTAGCCCGCTTGTGCAGCGAGTTTGGAATGCCTAAAAAGGCACCTGTTCTTGGATGTGATAGCTAGAGTGCCATATGTTCGGCAAAGAATGCCATGTTCCATGCTCGCACAAAGCATATTGATGTGAGATACCACTTCATCAGAGAGGTGTTAATTTTTAAAGGATGGCCTGATCACTTTGATCAAGGTCAAAAATCCTGCAAAATCTTGCAGATGCTCTTACGAAGTGTCTGCCCAAGGCACAACATAAGCTACAAACAGTGGGAGTTAGCTAGCTTAAAGGAGCCTCCTTGGTCCTTTAAATGGGAGGTTGTTAGGGATAAAGGCCCCAAGGACTCTGGTTTTTGTATATTTTGACCCTTCCACGTGAAGCTCTCTTCGAGAGCTTTCCATGCATATTTTTGTTATATTTTTTGGATCCCAAATTGCGGAGTTATAGGTATTCACATTATTTTTATGACTTTTGGTCATTACTCATGTAAACATGCTCAAATGACCTAAAAGTCACTTGTCAATAAGACTTTGTCCCAAATCTCTCATCACTTGATTAGGACTTCTTCAACTTACAACTTCTCCATCTTCTTCTCCAAATTTTTGCACAAATTTCTCTCTCTACTTCTCTCTCTCCTAAAGCAACAACCCACTCCCTTCGTGTTTGGAGCAACAGAGCACACCACCACATAGCTCTCCGCGGCCTCTTTCAGAGAGAGCCATATTTTGCAAAGCATGTACTTTTCTTGATCTTTCTTCAACAGTTTTTTCTTCACGTCTTGTAAGAAAAATGTCATCCACATAGATATTCACAACATTGACAATTCTTTTGCTTGAAAATAGGCAAAGAGGTGTGAATAGAGTATTCTTAAAACCTAGTTGAATTATATAAGTACGAAGCTTTTTTTACAAGCTCTTGGTGATTGTTTAAGACTAGAGACAACTTGCTTTGACTTACAAATGAGACGTGCACTATTTTTCATTCTTATTCCTAAAGATCATGAGACAAAAATATCTTTATGAAGATTACATTTAAGAATGCAATTTTTAACATCAAATTGAATAATTTACCAACTAAATTAGAAGCCAAATTCACAACACGTCTAATTATGCTCATACAAAATGGAGCAAAGGTTTCTTCATAATTGGCACATGTTTCTTTTGCAATAACTTTAGCCATTAACCTCGCTTTATAACCTTTTATAGTCTATCTATAATGCTATCAATCTTTTTTTTGAAAACCCACTTATTACCAATCGATTTCTTATTTGAATATAATTCACATGGATCCCACATAGAATTGTCACAAATTGGTTTTTCTTCATCTTTCATTATAGCTACCCACCTTTTGCCTTGTGCGGCTTCATTTATTAGACAAGATTCACTTTCATAATATCCCATCATAGTCATAACAAAACCATAATCTCATCATGGAGAGATCCTCACGAATATGCTTGCATATGTTTACTTCTTGCTAATCTAGCTTGTCTTCTTGTTCCAATATCAAAGTGTTCTTAGGTCTTTAAGCACCAATAAGCAACTTTGAAAGACTGTGAAGTTTGTTGTTCATTTGTAGAATTCTTTTTTTTTTCTTTCATTATCTTTGGAAAAAGAAGGTATGAAAAGTGGATAAGGTGGTGGAATATATAGAAATCTTTGAGTAGACCCTATACCATCAATCATAATAAGGAGTCATTATTAAAAACTTGTGGAATTTGAAATTATTCATTAGTATACAATTGATTTTTAACAAAACCAACACTTCTACTAAGAAAAGTCTCATAGGACTTCATATCGAAAAAATAATAGCCTTTACTTTCACAACTATAATCAATGAAAATACACTTGATTGCCTTCTTGTCAATACAATAAAAAGCTTTGAGATAAATTATATCTAGATTATATCACAATATGTATCATAAGATGCTTTATTCTTCAATAGTTTTGTTGAAAATCTAATTTTGATTGCTTGGCACAATATGAGACCATACAACCAAAAATGTGTTCCTTGCTTCAATGATGTAGAATAGAGTTTGTCTAGTGTCTCCCATACCTTCAAAGTTCATACTTGAATGCAAGTCTTCCGTCAAATGGAGTGCACTTCTATTGCCCAATTTTTTCTTTTTAACTCTTGATTGGATACATTGATACAAATGTGTGTGTATCCATCCACAGAGGTATGCATATACATATACACACTCTTATATATACCTTCACGAGTTTAATTATTCTCAACTTCCAAGCAACAAAGGTATGAGAAAAAAACTCACATATATACCACTACGAATTTAGGTAAATCCCAAACTCACCCCAAAAAAAGAAGTGCACCTAAGACTAGAATGATCAATGCAAATTATATAGCCACCAGCTCCATTATGCAAAGTATCAACTAAATATTAAGGCATCCCCATAAACCTAATGGATTCCCTTTACTGCGTATAGAACTAAAAATGAATGCATGCTCATCTAAACACACCACACGATACACCCACACAACATGAAGTTTGACCTTGTATAAAGCTCTTCAAAGATGATGTGAAAGAATAAGATTAAACTAACCCATAAAAACTATAAAACTTGGACTAAGAAAAACTAAATATCAAATTGATTTTGAATCAAAATAAAGAGCAAACATATAATAGCGTTATTAGAGAATTGAATTTTTCCAAGTTTAATACGATTATGATGATTTTGAATTGAGTTTAAATTAAAGACCTCTTTAAATAATGAAGAAACTTGCCAAAAGAAAAAGAAAATTATGCTTCATTAACTTCTATGTTAGTCCAAAAACAAGTTTTTCACTTCATTATTTCTTTGTGCATAACTTAGGCATAAGAGGTATAACATCCCTAGTCATGTCATCAGTGCCCAAAGTACTTGGCTCTAAATAAGTGACTTTTCAAATAAAGACTATTTGTAAGGACAACAAGCTTAGTTTCTTTCAATTTTAAGAATGAATCATAATTATTTATACACCCAATGCAATCAAAAATTTTCTTACATCCAAAAACTTATGTAAGGGGAGTCTTCTTTTTTGTTCCAAGAACATGAAATTCTCCAAATGTTTATATTATCTAGGGCACTACATAACTGAAAACTTGCTATTCTAAGATTAAGTGATCACTTAAAACAAACATGAAAAGGAACTATTTATGAGTAGCTAAAGAAAATAATTGGTTGATCCCTAAAAAGTGAGAATATTTTAGCATAGCCACAATTTCTTTTCAAGCATCCCCATGCCCATGTTGATTCGGTAACCCGTTTGTGAGCCAGATGGGATAAGTTACGTTTTAGGTACCATTCATTTTGTTTGAATAAGGTACGGTCTCTTATAAAGAAACATGACTAGTACATATACATACACACTACACTCACACAGACACACACATACGCACAAGAATGAATCGAGGCAAACCCCAAATTCACCCTCAAATAAAAGAGCAACTATATATATATATATATATATATATATATATATATATATATATATATATATATATATATATATATATGGTTTCTTGGCCTTCACTCAAGAATCTTGTTCTTCATGTTTGTAATGAAATATGGAGGGATCAAAATATGCCGTATTCTTTTAAGTTGGGAAAGATTAAACTCATTCCAAAGCAAGACATTCCCAAATGTATTGGAGACTCAGACCGATTACAATGATGAGCATTATTTATAAAATTTTTGCTAAAGTTTTTGCATTGAGGCTCAAATATATCATTCATAAGGTGGTTCATCCAGCGCAGATCGGGTTTATACATCAAAGATCTATTTATGATAATATTTTTCTCACACAAATATTAATGGATCATGCTGCTAATCAGGAAGCAATTGGGATGCAAATTGACTTTGAAAAAGCATTTGATCTAATTAGATGGGATTTTATTGCTATCGTACTCAAAAAACTGGGATTTGGTGAAAGATTCAGTAGATTGATATACATAGTAGCCCAGGGCAGTGCTTCTTGCGTTGAGATAAATGGAAGGCTTTCTGAACCATTCACTATTGAGCGCTCTGTGCGTCAAGGATGTCCTTTAAGTCTGCTTTTTTATGCTTTAGCGTCGTCTCCAATGTTTTATCTTTTGCAAGCTAAAATGAATTCGCAATGCATCCATGGTGTTTCTATTCATGGGATTCAGCAAATTGTAGTTGGCTTTGCTGATGACACGTTTATTTTCGCGAAGGCGGAAGAGAAGAATGTCCGAAATATAATGGATTCTTTAACTCCTTTTTCGGAAGCGTCTCCATTGAAGATTAATATGAGAAAATTGGAGATTGTAAACATCTCTGCATCGCATTTCCAATCTCTTAAATGGGATGGTCCTAAGATTGACAGAGGTACTATTTTTAGACATTTGGGTTACCCCTTAGGCATTGGAGTTCCTATTAAAGATAAAAGTGAGTGGGTGCTATGCAAAATCAAAGGAAAAATGGATAAGTGGTTTCCCTCGCAATGGCCATTGTATGCAAGGATAAGGATTGCGCAAACCTTCATGCAACCCTACATTATGTATTATTTACTGTTGATGGATTGGAAGAAAACTCACTTGCATACCTTTGATAGCTTGGTAAAGAATTTTCTCTGGAACAAAAAGCATACTTAGGCATTGGTGCTCTCCTCGTGGAAGTATGTATGCCAACCAAGAGATAGAGGTGGCCTTGGAATCTTAAATTTACACAATCATTTAATGGCTAGAAGAGAAGCATGCTTTATGCGTATTGCCATCTCTCAAAAGCCTTTATGGGCTCCCATTTTTTGGAAACTTGTAGAAAATGCAGAGGTGAAGTTCAGGAGACGCTGGAAACTCAATGAGTGGAATAAGTTTTTCTCACATTCTCCTTTACAAACCTCCTCATGCACACTAAACTTTTTGATTCATCATTTCAAGTTTGTACTCTCCACTTTGGAATGGAATGGAAGACAGCGTTATGTTGGTAATTCCCTTGCTTCTTTGTCGCCATTCTGGTCGTTTCTGTCCAATCCGCCTATTGCTTATTCCTTGGGAGC